>JAVDOI010000012.1:20203484-20918484 GCA_032191485.1 Leptoclinus maculatus | reverse complement strand
ACGCTAGTGAAGACAGTCGAGCCTCCCCAGTTGTATTTCCTGAATACGTTTTAATGCGTTTGAGGGCTAAAAATGTCGATGCAGAAAAATGCAGATATTGGGATTGTCACCGCCCAACATGTCACACTAGCCCACTGACCAATCACGTATGGCTAGGCCAGCTAGAAGGCTCTGACACGTCAAAGAATACGTCCAACATGTCAAACTAAAGATCAGATTGGTTGAACACTATGACAATCAACAATATCGTCCCCATTCACTTAAACTGCAAAGGGATTCACTTGTGAGTCTGCAGGCCTCGGGCCTCTCTTCTTACCTGGAGACACAGAGGTGAAATCTGATTGGATAAAAGCTCTACTTCAAACAAGCTGCACTGGAAGCAGAGCAACTGAGGAAGACAGTAGCTGTGCAATGAGAAAATAAGATAATGGGAAAAAAAATTATAATACATGTAGTGTATTTATGAAAAATCATTCAATTATAAAATAGCTATAACTTTGTGATTCTGGCTAGACCAGCAGAGAAGGCTTTGCTGGCCCTGACGGCCCACCACTGCTTTTTTTTGATAGTGACAGTGGAAAGAGTGAGGAAAGAGAGTAGGGGAATGCAGCAAGTCAGGCTAGTTGGATGGGGACTCGGCGCTCAGGGAATCAGCGCCCATGTGGCATGCGCCCTAACCGCTCAGCTATCGGGTTGCCCCGTTACACTCATGTTCATGTTCTCTCAGTGCAGTCCTCTAACTGTAGACCCTGGACACACTGAATGAGTTGCTGAGTGAATGGCTGCATAATTAAAGTGACAGGAGAATTTCCTCAGAAAGTCCCTGAGCATTAGCTGTGACAGCGTGGCTGCAGAGTGGCCCCGGCCTATCTTGGAGCATTTGAAGGACAGGGACCAGCAGCCTCTGGGGCAGTGCAGGAGAGAAATCAATGAGTCATTAGCTGTTGCTGTTGAGATGGAGAATCTTGTCACATGACTGTTCTCAAGTCAGACTGGAGTCACAGACCAGAGGGAAGTACACAATATCATGACCAACCCGTAGAATGTATCCATAAAACAGCCTCGCAGACATCTATCATTATTATGAAGCAGAATGTTTCGGTGTTGTTGTCACAGAGTCTGAGAGAAGGGGAATTCACTATGTAGAACTGTCAGTGGTCAAGTTGCATTGTGGGTAAGCGCCAGGTATTGACAAGGAAGAAGAATGTGGTGAATAAAAGATGATATTTCTGGTTCTGCTGCATCAAATGCTGCTTCTATATAACGTCTTTATAGCTAACACAATATGTGCTGCTTGGTCTTCTCAAGGTCTGCCTCATTGTATCATCTTTGCCCAGCTCTGCTACAGACCACTTGTGGAGCAAAGTTGTGGCAAAATCGAACAAGTACATGAAAAGAACTTCCTCTGCAGGAGGGGCAGACCCGAACATTAACTTTGTTTATAACAACCAGAGAAGAAGAAGGCAAAGAAAAGCGAAACAGCTACGCATATGCAGGCCTGGCACCGTCTGTCTTGTTTCATGAATAAATACTGTACCATACCTGTGTTCCAAGCCATTAGGTAAGTCCTCTTAGGAACAGTAACAGGTCACACACCTCACTGACTAATTGATTTGATAACTGAGAGATAAATGTGCAACCAGGCAATCTTTTTCTCTCATAATGGGAATTCATGCAAATGGTAGAGGCAAGCATGCAGGTCCCAGTCCATTAAGCTAAACTGACCTAAATACGAGAAGGATGGCTCATGTTTTCCCATTCTTCGTCCTGTGTGTTTGCACTGACGAGTCACACTGAAGCGATTGGGATTAAATTGAATACATAGATTTTCGTTGTGTGCTCACTTTAGCTCCACTCGGAGGACTCTCATTATATCCAGGAGTGCTTTTAAAGCAGACAGGATGAAGCTAATTTGAAGATTGCATTGATTTGATCCTCCTGGACAGCAGCAGCCATAATTCATTATCATTTCTAGATACAATATATTGACAGCTCAGAGAATAAGCAGCATGAATGGTCAGCTGACAGCCATTGTCCTGCAGAGTTGGTGATAATGTAAGTGTTAAGTGTTAGTTTGTCATTAGCTATTGACACATTCAGCAGAAACAGAGCAATGCCACATTAGAACTCTATCAGCTCCTGAGACTAAAGATTTTAAACTATAAACAGGTTTATAAGCGTTTGTGGGCACGAAAACCAAAACAATGACCTAAAAGAGGCAGAAAACTGTAGAGCTGCAGAGTTGATGATCATTTTTGTGGATTTGTCACGGCAAGTGATCCCTTTCACATTGAACACATTGTTGATGTATGAAAATAATGTTAATAATGAGGGCTGCTTTAAATTAGTCACAAGGGCAATCATCTTTTTATGTTTTAAATGAATGACAATGCAAATTAATAGCATTTCTATTTGGAAGAACATTTTAAAAGTTATTTGACCCTTGGCTAAGCCCCGCCCCCGCTGATACTCCGTCAAGCTGTCAGAGCTACGTCACCTTTGAGCCCACACTGTCACTAACTGCACTCCCTGAATAAATATCATCTAATGGATTTCATGGAGAAGCAGACAGAAGTGTCTTCAATATGTGTCTGAAGGATATATCCAGGATGTCAAACTGATTCAGCAGTGAAAATAGGTTAAAAAGATATAGACAGAAGTTAAAGCTACAGATCACAGTGTGAAAGTGAACCACCACCTCACCTGGAGGTCGAGACAGAAGACAGTGATATTAAGGAACAACAGTGTTCCTGTAAAGCCGGGTCTTTATTCACATTACATTATTACAATCATTAAAAAGCAAAAGCAGCATGAGTATACATTTAGCATACCTTCTATATAGCATAGCATAGAGGGGCTAAAGCTAGTTAATGATGTGCTAAAGTACTATGCTAATGCACAGGTTTTTACATAGAGAGTTGTCGGTCCCTGGTCAGAGCCGACCGATGCCCTGCTACGATTGGCTAGTCTGCGTAAGAGGGGCGGGACTTAACAAAGGGACACTTGTGGTCATGTTCCTCTGCAGTGTATGGAGGCAGTACATATGGGCTATATAATCAGCCATTCAATCTTTAGACTGCTCGGTCACCATATCACACAGTGAAACACATGACTGCATGCAATACTACACCATGACTTGTGTCTTCACCTTATGATCAATAATGTGGTTCAGAAGGTCAGTCAAACTGACAACCCTGACTTGTCGTTGATAAGCAGCTCACGTGTCTTGGACAAAGTGCTTGTGTGTGTGTGTGTGTGTGTGTGTGTATGTGTGTGTGAGACTGCTGCAGGTACAGATCCTGCATGGATTTACAAAGGGACAGGAGACTCAGGATAGCATACAGCAAAGGCATGCCTGCACACACACACACACACACACACACACACACAGACACACAACTCTGACCTCGGGGTCCGATAAAGGGGCCCCTCTGGCTTTGTTGTGTGGAGAATTATTAATGTGCGAACTTCTCCTAGTTAACTCATTATTGTGTTCTCCTCCACACACGATGCCTGTGTAGAATGTAAAGCAGCGTTATTGCTGTTTGTCAAGGGAGCAGGTTGAATCCTGTGTGTCGGTGTCTGTGTTCTGTGTGTAGGCGACATAGTGCAGTATCAGCGTTGGAGAGAGTGAGCAGTAAGTAGGCTTGAAGAGTGGCTGTGGTGAGTTGACCGGCTCCAACAGTGGTGGACACGTGTTGGCTCACCCACTCGCTGCTCCTCTCATGCTGCGCAACAGACGCTGAGTGTGACATGAGTCCGAAGTTACGGACAGCAGGACGGTCTCACAGCACCCACACTGCAGGCTCACGTACGCACATGTCACAGTTGCGAGAACAATGAGGGCTTTTCTGATGACGACCATGTAAAGGATCGTGAGGGTGAGGTATCTGAGGCTACACTGGAGGGAGAGGAGCTAGAACATATTGTACGTGTGAGAAAATTGAGCAAACACCTTTATCGAAATTAGAGTTGTCTCTATACCTGTATCGTAAATCCCTCTAATACAGCCTAATATACTGGATCGGGTATTTGCACCGATCTGATATCACACGATTATATCATCATCGGCTCATCAGTGTCACATCAGATCCGCACATCTTGCCTGATCCCTACTGCACATGTGCAAACTTGTACACAGCTATGGTTAAAAAAACTTGTCTATTCCCTTATAATGCTACATTCTGAGCAACAAATCCGTGTGGAAATCAGCAGGAGGAGAGCTAGTTAACATTAGCCGTTTGCTGTTAGCAGCTGCTGGGCAGCACTCATATAGCACTCGCAATTGTAACACAGTTTTGAAAATGACTCTACTTCTCTCTTGATTTATTACCTCAGTAAACATTGTAAACATGAGTTTATGGTCTCAATCTCTAGTTTCAAGTCTTCTTCAATACAGCATGATGTTCATTTAGTAAATTATGGTCCATTTAGAGTCAGATACACCATAAAGCAGAGTATGCTTTAGGGCGGGGCTACTGTGATTGACAGGTTGCTATCACCACTTAAAACTCAGAGGGGTTACTTACTAAGGATTGATGGCCCTTGTTTCTGGGCTAAACAGTCAACTTGCATCTATCCCTACTTACTAAAGGACAGCACTGAGGTTTCGCGGTGGTAATAAGGAAGCAGCGCTGAACTGCTGAAAACTGTATATTTCATGCAATATGTATTTTAAGACATTCCTGTTTAAAAATGTAAAACGTGCAGCACTGTTTTATCAGACTACAGTCAGGCTGGAACAGTGAGTAAGAGAGACAGAGAGAGAAATATAAATGAAAAGATGTATTATAAAGGTATTCAGTTTGTATCAATCTGCAACCACATCGCTAGATGCCACTAGTTTCTACACACTGTCCCTTTAAGTGGGTTGTTATGTATTCATTTAGTTTACATACATTATCAAGTCAAAGGAGTTTAACGGTTTTACCAAAAGTCGCTGACAGTACCACTATTTAACTTCTCCTCACATATATATGAAAGGACACTTGCGGGTCCAAAAGTGTCTTCTCTTCAACCAATATTCCAAGTAAAGCAGAACGTATTTGTGTGTTGCAGTGACAGAAGGTATCAGGTCATATTTAGCAGAGGTTTATGATGATTTATGGGGAGAGCAAAGTCCAATAATTAATGCTTTACTATTAAATCAATTTAGGTACATGGTTTAAATATGAACATATACTGTATAAGAACTTAAGACTTGTGTCTCAATACCCTTATTGTGACACAGATCTGGAGATGAGTTGATGGGAAACCAGAGCAGGGCTGGCAGGTGTGCAGACAGGAGCAGGTAAGTTGAGTGCTGTAATCAGGAGGGAGCCACGCCACACACACACACACACACACACACACACACACACACACACACACACACACACACACGCCACACACACACACACACGCACACACACACACACACACACACGCACACACACACGCACACACACACACACACACACACACACACACACTGGGACACCGTTGGGTGTAAATACAGAGGTATAAACTTGTGTAAATGATGTATACTCCAATATATAGCTGTAGGGTTATAGCTGCTGGTAAAAAATAACAAATATATGTTGAACATAAATATGTATCAACACTTAATCAAATGAAAACATCGACAATGGCCGTGGCCCTGACGGTTGTCATGGTTACATCCATCCATCCTCACCTCCTCCCTACGCAGACTTTGTGAATCTCTAATGATGACCCCTGACTTCCTCTTTCGCCACTGCTAGATGGCTTTGTTTACTAAGTATCCTGTAAATACAATTCATAAAATGAAATACAAACTACGTCGTTATAACTTATCAGTATTTTCTCTTTTTTCTTTGATAGAAATTGTCTTCTTCCAATCATCGGGCAGGAAACACAAACAGCAGGGTTCAGGCGTCTTGTGAATGAATGAACGTTCTTTCACCTCGTTCGTTCGTGATCTTGGAAGGTCGTCGGGCTAGTTAGCGTTAGCGTAGCTGCAGGCTTGTATGACTTGGAAGGTCAGCTAAGCTAACTAGCGGACTAGCCACTGGCTAGTCAGCATTGTGTCAGCTTCATCTCTGCTCTGGTCTGGTCTTTTTCATTCAACCATGAACTCAAAGTCTGGGCTCCTCCTTTCCACCCACAGCAGCACAGGTGTGCTGAGCTGCTGCAGAGAGAGGCCCCTCTGTCACAGTCTGTTTAGGGGCCAACATCCACGTGGAGGGGGGGGGGGGGGATCATTGCACATGATTAATGCGGGGCCCTTAAACAGTGAAGGAGACTCTACGCCTCGAGGCATCCACAGACCCGCTTCCCAAAACTGGGACTCGCCCCCCCCCCCCCTCTCTACATGCTTGACCGGATTGTTCAGACCCATGCAGACCTACTGCGGCAGCTCGATGCTGAGATGAAAGGAGTTGATCTTGAACGGTTCAAAGGCAGAGTTTAACCTCCTCATTGACTCCCACCTCTTTCTTTTCCTCAGCTCCTCTCTCTGCCTGTCAACCTCTCCTCATCTCTCAGCCGATCGTCCCCATTCCTTCTCTGTTGCTTCCCCTCTCTGTGTCCATCTCTCACTGACAATTTGTCTTGTTTCTTCCTTTTTCTCGGCGGCTGTCTGTGTGTCTTGCTCTCTGCCACAGATCTGTTCCAGGTTAACTGGCTCAGCAGCACTGGAGGCTCTAACCCTGTCACATGACAGGCCCTTTCCTTCACATACTGAAACAAGTTGACTGGGTGAAAACAACCGGTACGACACCAGAGAACAATAGTGTGTCTGGCCCTGCTGATCCTCTGGGTTCTAAAATATATTCCACATACTTGAGTACATAGTCCCGGCTGTTATAATGTCATCTATCTACCTTGTTTGTATTGTTATTGCTTTTATTGTTTCTGTTTTTACCATGTAAAGTGCCTTTGAGTACCTTTAAAAGCGCTATACAAATAAAATGTATTATTATTATTTTAACTCTCTTTTATTATTTGTTGGCTCGTACCAGCACGCCACATCAGAAAATCAACAGCGTCATCATCAGAATTCAGGGACCTGCTGAACACAAGGATGAGGACAAATAAGGAGGTTCTGGTAATGCTGTGTCACCCGAGGGTCGTACTGCCACTGACATGAAGAAGAAATGGTTCAGTATGAAAAACGACTGTTCACAGGAGGCCATCAATGACAAATAATTCATTTGTCACTAACTTTCAAACTTAGTGCAGTGTTCCTATTGAGGTCCTGCAGTCCAGTTCAGTTCAGATCTCTAGTGTCCCTCGAGGGGATAATATCGTTGGGTCGTTGTATCCCGCTCTCTTGAACGTGATATCTTAGGAATGCCTGGAGGGAATTTCTTCAAATTTAGAACAAACGTCAACCTGGACTCGAGGATGAGCTGATTTGATTAAGTTGGTCACTGTGAACTCACAAAAAACTCAATATTTCATATGCTAATTATGACAATTTCACACAAAAGTTAAGACATTTCGGACAAACATGCAACATGACATACAATCACGCTTTTAGTCAGAGAACATAACACTGCAAACATCCTGACAAACACTCTGCTCAGCATGATCACACTTAAATAACATTCAGTGGGAGAAATAACCTTTACCTAATACAAATATTACAATAATCATTTATAACATGGTCACTGTGTTTAATTACAGCAGTGGTGTTCTGTTTCCTTTTTGAGCTTTAAATTGCAGATGTTCATAAATCACATCGAGGTCTGTTGAAAGTAATATGATAAAGTTTAATTCTGGGTTTTTGGCATCATAGAAGTATTTAATAACAGGGCAGAGAATATCTATCAGTCTGGGATTCAGGTTTTAACTTCAACTGTTGGAAGGACAACATCATTTGTCATTTTGTTTTTATTAATTTGAGATCTGTGAGATTATTGTACAATGAGCCAATAGAAGGAGGGGTCATGAATGCAAAAAAAATGTAAAAAAGAAGACAAACACGTAAAGCATTCACTCTGTTTTCTTTTTTCAAATGTGTAGAACTTGCTGCTTGGACTCAAGTGTGACTATATATCTTTAGGCAGCTGCTGCCTTGTGTTTCTCTTCAACATTCACCACGTTGTTATCCGACCTCGTTGCGTTTATTTGCACCTCCTCTTGGATTGGATTTAAGCGGGCCTCGGCACAGCGGTGTAATTAGATGGAGCACTGCAGCATATGGAGCCGCCGGTCGTGTGGTGATGAGTGAGCTCTCCAGTGAACGCCATTCACTTTAGTTTCCTTCAAAAGAAGATGAAGTCAAACATATGGGGTCAGCTAAAAAGAGGAGTTTAATTTGATATTTCAAAATGCGATTATTCTGGGGCCTCCTCTGTTCCTCGCTGGCTCCTCAATCGTCATTGGTTCACAAATCCAACACTCTCTGCGCGCTAAATGTTTGTGGATAGGAATAGGAATGTTTTTAAAAGTCCTCATGCACAGAGTAAAGGAATGTCTATATTATTACAGTTTCTGTTCTCCATTCGTCCATGCATGTCATTGTTTTGTATTCGAAGCAGCACTCTTTGATAAAAGGGACACACTGACATGATTCTGGCTCTGTGTGTGATTGAAACCACAGCATTGCTGTAGCATGCAGGTACCACACCGGACACCCCAGACTTCTTGACGTTCATCTCAGAGACGAAGCCCACAGGACATGTACAGGTGTACACAAAGCTGAGATACGCACCATGTCCGCTGTGCAGGGACAATACCTCGGAGCCTGATCCCCAGACGGTCTTCAGAGAGTGTCGCAGCTGCGTGGCTCCTCACCAATACCGAACACTTCTTGTTACTCATGTAACCAGTGCCTGTCAAATTTCCTAATTCAAGATACACAATTCAACAGCTCCTTACATCTTCATTACCGGCCTACTGCTCATGATACACTGCTGTCTCCTGGCTTCAAGTTTGTGCGAGGAGGAGCGTACGATGAAGAGCCCAGTCACGTTCAACTCACGTTTTACATCCAGGACCAGTGTTTGGTGCCAATCCAGGACCCACTGTAACGAACTGGTGCACATGTTTCACTAAATATAAGAAAGTAGACATACCAAGCCAGCTGACTCGCCAGTAGGAATACTTTGTTCCTCACTACATCTTCATCAGTAGTAGAGCTGTACCAGACTTCATTCCAGATGTCATTGCATGTTGGAATCAGTTTGTCAATCAATGATATTGATCTGGATGCTTCCTCATCAATACCTAATGGTGAATACGTTTAGAAAAGTGTCCTTTAAAATGATTCATACATTTTACCCTGACGATTACTACACAAAGAAATTAATACAAATTAAAAAAGACAAACCCAGACTGTGACGGCGATATCTGGGAGGAGCCAGGATAATGTGTGTGGGGTTGTTCTTAGGTCATGTGACAGAGAGCCCTTAATGCATGGCTCTCTGTCACAACCTGGCACCTCCTGTTCCCCCTCTCCCCATCCATCTCTCTGCCTGATACTTCTCCTTGGCACTTCAAATCTCAGCTGACTCCCCACTCAACACTCCTGTGGGCATTTGACATGTTTTAAAGTCTCTCTTTTTATAGCTTCCTTTCTTTAGATTCCTTTTCTCTGTCTACCTTCACCTCCCCGCCCCCCCGCATCGCTTCTGTGAGAGCCTGATAGATGCTCACCAATATGCAGCCAACATAAATCTTCCCCCAAGTTGGCCACAAATATCTCAGCTATGTTGATTTATAAGAGCTGGCTGTCTCGAAGAGAGGCCGCCGTGCTGCTTGTAGGCTGCACGGAGATGGGATGGATTCCTTAATAGCAAGACTCTTCAAAATAAGAGGCTTCACGTGGTCCTAGTAAAGAGGGAGAGAGAGAGAGATAATTGAGTGTGTGACTGAGCAGCGCTGATAGAGAGCAGATGGGATTCACCTGTAAAAAAGGTCAGCGAGGCAGTAAACTGGTGAATGGGGATGAGACGGGAGATGAGCAGGCTGACATATGTGAACCACACAAGACGCCAAGAACGCCACCACCTGCATTTTGTTGCACCGTGTGGAAATGGAAACTGAAAATGATTTTCACGTTTGTATTATTTGATCATGTCCAGCAGCCACCTTGTTTTTTTGGGACTATTTGTCTTCTGTGATCACAGAGCGAGCGGAGGGTCGCCTCTTTACGCCACATGGTGAAACGGCCGTGGTGTTTGGGCTTCATGTGCGACACGTCCACTCGTCTGACATGTCAAGAAAAGCACAAGGAGACGTTTTTAGTAAACTTTTTTTGTATATGAATATATAGACGCCAGATATTGTCCTTCGGTAACACTTTATAATAACTACACACTATGAAGCATTAGTTAAGCATGAGTAAACACTTAATTCATCATTTATAAAGCATTGTTCCTACATTAATAATTCATTAGTATGCAGTTCATAACAACAGTTATAAATGTTTTATTCTTGATTAATAAGCTCGTCTATTATGTGTTCTATTATTGTGTTTTCATACTTTATAAATGATGGATTCCCCATTTGTAAATGAAGTATTATATATTTTACAAACCAATTATTAAGGAGTTGTAGATGATTAATAAGATCATTTATGAAGTGTTAGTAAATGATTAATAACTTATTTAGATGTACATTATTCATGCATTTATATATATAATGATTTAGATATGCACTAATGGTTAGGGACTATGTTAATATATGCTTTATAAATGCGTATTAATACTGCAAGTCATGATTAATTAATGATTTATTAAGGTAGTTACTAGTCCTACAAGTATTTTGTGTGAGCTCATCTAAAGTGAGGACTATTTATATGCCTTATAAAGCATTTATAAATGACATTGAAAGGCCAGCAGCGCCTCAAAACCCATAGTTTTTTTAACAGAAAAGGCAAATAGACACAACACAAAGTGATCAAGAACATATCAATATTTATTGCAAGATGCAAACAATATACTGTTAAATACAAACCTCTCAGGCATTCATTCATGTAAGAAACAGACATTCTCCTTCAGGAGAACATGGCTGGATATAACACATTTGTAAATATACAACTGGAGCTAACCAGGAGCTTTGCATTAGTTTACATTTACTTATTTAACTATTCATTTTAACTAAGCATATCGATCTCCGCTGTTCGCACTTTTCTTCAGTTGCATGTCCCGATGGCAGCCGGCCGAATCTGCTCATTGTTTGCAATAAGCGAAATAAGTGAAATCGAGTGAAATCCCGCTTTCAAAACGTCATCAATGTGGGACGGACAAAGGAAAAGACCGCTTCATATGTCATCAACGTGGGACAAACTTTTCGCTCAGGAACTGATACGGAAGTGCACTTATACGATGGTAAACTCCGACCTAAGTTGAAAGGGCGCGCGGACCTCCGCCAGAAAGAATGACTGCTGACGGGCCTCCAATGCCCGTCTGTTTGTTTCTTAGTTTGCTGCCACGTAACGTTACACATTATGAAGGATGAGTATCCAGCTAGCCTTCCAGCTAGCACTAGAGGTCCTGAGACAGGCGCACGCTAACGCGTCACCTCCGTTGTAAATAGAGCGATCCAGGTGACAGATGGCTAACTAGCTGTTATATGTGGAGTGGATGTGAATGAGATCGATATGCTTGGTATGAAATTAATAGTTAAATAAGTAAATGTAAACTAATATGCAAAGCTCCTGGTTAGCTCCAGTTGTATATTTACAAATGTTTTATATCTTTTATATTTGCCTTTTCTGTTCAAAAACTATGGGTTTTGAGGCACTGCTGGCCTTTCAATGTCATTTATAAATGCTTTATAAGGCATAAATAGTCCTCACTTTAGATGAGCTCACACAAAATACTTTACTAAGGACTAGTAACTACCTTAATAAATCATGAATTAATCATGAATTGCAGTATTAATACGCATTTATAAAGCATGTATTAGCATAGTCCCTAACCATTAGTGCATATCTAAATCATATATATATATATATAAATGCATGAATAATGTACATCTAAATAAGTTATTAATCATTTACTAACACTTTATAAATTAACTTATTAATCATCTACAACTCCTTAATTATTGGTTTGTAAAATATATAATACTTCATTTACAAATGGGGAATCCATCATTTATAAAGTATGAAAACACAACAATGAAACACATAATAGACAAGCTTATTAATCAAGAATAAAACATTTATAACTGTTATGAACTGCATACTAATGAATTATTAATGTAGGAACAATGCTTCATAAATGATGAATTAACTGTTTACTCATGCTTAACTAATGCTTCATAGTGTGTAGTTATTATGAAGTGCTACCTGTCCTACTGACATTTAGATATTATATTACTGGGTGATAACGGCAACAATAAACAATAAGAGTTTTAGATCAAAAAGCTGTTTCAGACACTCATTGCACTTTGGCTTTGGCCTGAAACTGGTCAAATAAAAACATCATTAGTAGTGAGTAGTGAGCAGTCCCCTGTTCAAACACATTCAGGAGGTCAATTACAAATTCCATTATGAAGCATTCCATTATTCAACATCACTGAGCTTAAACTTATATTGCAGAGATTGAGCCAACCAATACGCTAAAACGGTGGTCTTACAGGTGAGATATTCATAACTAATGACGTGAATCATAACCGTACCATATTATTAAACCATCCAGCAGACTTCTGTCTTACAGTTCTGTCTTACTCTGTTGCCCTTCAGAAAATATGAGTTGAATGCTGATGAACACTGCTGTTTAGAGAAAGATATGTGCGGCGTGCAGCTCCAGCCTACATCCACCTTTAGAGCTGCAGTCATTGATTTTGTTGGCTATGTGGAAAAGGCTGAGCAAGCTGTAAACACAACAATGACATATTATTGCCTTATAATTTTGCATACACATCCAGCACACACAGGGCAACGCTATCCTTCATGTGGAGTGGTGTTTGGTTGGTGGTGCTGGTGTCTTTTTACCTAAGGGAAGGATACATCTCTTTTAGCTGCTAAATGCTCCACCAGCTAGCCTCTAACAGTGTAGTGCGGCTAACTGTGGGTTTCAGCAGAGCTATCATACAACTGTTCGTATGATATCTTATGAAAATGTTATTCCTCATTTTTCGTGCGTTTTCCTGCGAAAGTCCAGCAACACACATCAATATCCGCTCGTTACATACGATCTTTTCAAAACAAACTCCCGTCTTCACTGGAAATTGCTTAGGTTTAGGCAAGTAAATATTAAGTTCGTTGTTTGGGTTAAAAATAACTACAAATGAACATTTCACACGGGGAACAAACAGCAGTCTCCTGGATGAGAAACCTGTTTTGTTTGACCCGTCGACCTCACCATCCCGCCAAATGTGGGCTTTTGCTGTTTTTATACTTCCTGGTTCATGATTACATGGATTTCATAGGAATTGATTTCGTGGGATATCTACAGACTACAGCGCATTCATTCTTTTAGGTATAGCTACAACTGCTGGATGGACCAGCCTGGAATTTGAACTGATGAGAGCAGAGAACCAAACCAGTAAAGTTGTGGGTGGTAAAACCAAAACAATGAGCTGAAAGAGGCTGAAAGGCTCTGTATCTGACAACAACTGCAGTGTGGGTGATCATTCTCTGTAGCATAAATTACAAGGGTCAGAGAGAAGGATTGGTAACTCATTGTTTTAATTATTATCTTAGAAGAAATAAAAACCTGCCTATAACCGCCTGTAGGGTTTGTGTCGAGTCCTCCGTGTTACCACTGAAGTGGAGATAAGCATCCCTTTGTCCTTAGCCTGGGCTGCAGCAGATAAACACTGGAAACACTAAGAGGGCATCTCTGTTATCTGAGCCTCCACAAGGCCAGGCTGGACCAGGGACAGCTCATGTGGAGGAAGAGGACGAGCAGGATGGAGAAGAGAAGAGGACGTGTGGAAGAAAAATCTTTCGTGAAGGAAAACTATTTCGCTTTTCCCTTCAAATGCCCCTTGAGGGATGAATAAAGTATTTTGAATTGAATATTCCACCTGTGGAAACAGATGTATGACGTCTTCTGGGGCTATGGAGGAGTCTGATGATTGTGATGTCACCAGCTCAATCCAGTTTGTGTTTGGATACTACAAATTTATAACAGAAAAGTTATTAAAAACTACCCGTCGACTTTTAAGGACGTATGCATTGAGCAGACAGGGAGGGTCTAACCAACATTTCCAATCGTATCTTATTGGTTGAATCGTGGGACATGCAGGGTTCAGTTGCCTCGCCCACATTGATGGATCTGAAATTACAACAAGCTGAATATTTCGGGCCACATATGAAAAAACCACAGACTAGAACCTGCATGAATTCTATTGTCCTGTTGTTGAGAAGGTGATACATCAGCCTGACGTTAGTGCTGCAGAATATTATTATTATATTTACTCTTTTGGCTCATGCCGCTCTCCCCAATTTCATCAGAGCTTCCATTTCTCTGGACGGAGCATCAGTGGATCAGCAGTGATCGTTTTCTTTGAACCCATTCAAATGATTGGAGGGGTGAAGTGGATGCATTTTAATCTTAAAATTGACACAAATGAAAATGACATTCCTGATTATGTGTGACATGAATCTACACACATACAAGACTTGTCATTACTTGTCAGTGTGAGATGTCTTTGAACAGGAAATTGAGACGCTTGACAAAAGCAGAGATGGGTGTCTGCCTTGAGCTCCTCCTTCATAAACAAACACACACACACACACACACACACACACACACACACACACACACACACACACACACACACACACACACACACACACACACACAGGTAAAGGGCAATGGGAGGGGCTTCCAGATAATGAAAGTAAACACAAAGGCTCCTATTTAAATGATCTATAGAGCATGGTCTAAAGTGCATGGCGGATGTGTATTCAGGGCGTGTCTAACTCCACTTGTGGTAGTAAACAGCGCACAATCTGTGTGCAATGTAAGGAGCAATCAACACAAATGAAATCAGAGTGTCATCTCGCATTCCCTTTAAAAGCCAGGTGTGCCTGCAGCTGGCACACTGCTGTTTAAATGATGGACGTGGCAAATTGGAGAAGCGAGCAGTTTTCTGCTGAGGAACACATTTGCTTGTGTCCCAAGTGAAAGAGCAGATGATCAGATGATCTACAGGAGCAGCGGACCCTCTGCCGTCTCCCCTGTCCCATCAACAACTCCATTTGCCTGCATATGAGCAAATGCACAGAGAACATATTTAACATTTATTTTGCATCTGACCAGCCCTCATTTTAAGACCAACTGTAACGGGTTTGTTAAGGACCCAGGAGCAGTACGACAGACACCAGGGATAGTTTGAATCAGAGCTTTATTTCCCTCTGGACACACAACAGGTAGAAGAATCACAGGGAAAAAGCGTCAGGATCTCGTGGTCGGGGACAGAAGGCTGGGTGAGTAACCGGGGCAGAGGCAAGGCGGGGTAGTCCAACAGGCAGGGTCGGTAACGGGGAATCAGTCCAAGTGTATACGCTGGAAGGTCTGGCATGGAAGCGGAGAGCGATCTGGCAGTGAGTGTGTGTGTGACTGGGGTCTAAATAGTGGATGCAGCAGAGTGAGCAGGTGAGAGTGATGAGCTGATGAGGTGAGGTGAGAGCTGTGACACCAACACAACCATTTGAGCCCCATTGGACGCAAGTACATTTGTTACTGACACAATGTGGGCACTGTGCGTGAAAATTACAACTGCATCGATCTGAAACTAGCATCGACCGCAGGGCTTTGGGGCCGCTTTGCTCCGGATGTAAGAGTTACAAGAGTTCTCTTTCATTCATATTTTTAATGTGAATTTTTATCCTAAAACACTATGTGACCAAATAGTTATTTTTATTCAATACAGATGGTCTCAGACCTGAAGTTAATGTTTTAGTTTTTTAACAAACCACAATTATAAATGCCTTAACCACACCATAGCAGCCATTAACTCAACTCAACAAAGAAATCCCAACTCAAGTTCCACTTATCAGCTTGTTCCAGGTTTTCCACCATATCTCATGGTCTTCATCATATAGTTACATTATATTGTGTTAAATGTGTTTCCACTGAGTGTGCATTATGTGTGTGGCATTTACATGCAACATAAATACATTCATACAGAATAGATAGTGTGTTATTGTGATTTGAAAGATGTGGAATGTTGCACCGTTATGACGGACGGGACAAAATCAGTAAGGAATACATGATTTGTAATACAGAATACAATGTTATTTTTACCACATGCTGCAGTATTCTGGATGCTTCTTCAATCCAAACTCAAGGTCCACTTTCTAGCTTTTTCCAGAATTTAACCACACGGCCTTCACTTGACATTGAATTGGGATTGTTTTGTCAAGCTACTCTTTTCAAGGTCAAGAATTAAAAATGTTGGCACAGAAAGTTAAAAACACGCTAGCAGTGAATGTGATCCGGGTTAATGATCTTTCTGGTGATAGGGTTGTTCAGAATGTACTGCAAGCTGGCATGATGAGAAACAAATAATGCAATTCTCTACTGAAAAGGACGTCGCAAAGACACAAATAGTCATAGTTCCATGCTGAACTTATTCAGAACTTGTGTGAAGAGAATGTGCACATATGCAGCCTAGCTGAGATTAATGTATAATGAAAATGATATTTTCAGACCAAAGGTACTTAAAAACATCACCCACATACTGCAGTGTAGTAGTCTCTTAGTCATTGTTGCCTCTCCATTGGCAACAACGAAGGACGGTGATGCCAGTGTTGGTGCAGAGCGTTCACTGAGAGAACTACCGCCCGGGTTTCCATGAAATTCTCTGTAGATATTTTCCATGCTATGAAATCTGCGTTGATATTTGCCATGCGTCATCATCGTGGTCCCCAGTGGATGATACCTAGAAATATTTTGGAGTTAGTCTCTGGGCACTGTGCTTCTCCGCTGCTCACAAATACAGTATTTTGTGTGTATTTGTTGAAGTTCAGATATGTATATATGTATGTACTGTATATGTTATATGTTGTGCAGCATGTTGTATATATTATTTGACTGAATAAAAATATGTATAATGTAATGTAATATATCAATAAAAAAACTATTCCTGGTGACCACTTACCTTTCTCCTCATGGAGGGTTTTAAAGACCCAAACTAAATATTTAAGTATATAACTATTTAATTAGTTATGCATTTTCATATTTAGTTTTGCCCTTTAAAACCAAATATAACCATGAATAAATTAATCCCAAATTAAATAAAAAATATTTAAGTATAAAATGTATTTGATTTTTTTTTATATATTTACCTATTTGTATATTTTTGGCATAATTTTTCAATTTATTAATTCATTCACAAATGTATTTATCTATTTTGAAATGTGTATATATATATATATGCTTTCATTTATCCATAGTGTAACTTGCTACAACAAAATAAATGAATTGGTCAACTTCAGCCATCAAAAGTCCGGGGGCGGGTTAAAGCCTGTGATTGGTAAATGGTAAACCCACCCCTACTCTGCCTCTAAATGGTTATACCCTTCCAGGTATTCCAGGTGTCTGCTAACCGCTAATTCTTGCCTAGTTATGATGCTAACCAGCCCTACGAACTAGACAGGCCCGGGAAGAGATTGACTCAGCCACGGCAGCTCACGTTGTTGTTCCACGGAGGCTACTCTGTTCCTGATACCCAAGGGCTGAGCACCGAAGCATGTATTTATATAGTTAGTCACTTAAAACCCTCCATGTCCTCTTGGCTCCACCATCAGGCCAACATTTCCTCTTGTACACAACAAATACAAAAGAACTGATTCCTTTTTGTGCCAATAGAACCAACGGCCATAGCAATGGAAATAATGAATTAGGTCAAGCTTCAGAGTTAGTGCACAAGCTCCCATTGCCTGATTTTTCAACATAAACTAAGACATTTGGGAGAGACATTAAAGGATTAAAGTGTAGATCCTAAGATCTAAAATGGGGAACCATCTCACCATCATAGTTTGCAGCAGATAAAGAACAGCGCAGTGAGCATGTCTCATTGTGCATATTTAGATGCCCTGACTAAAGCCACAGTGAATTTGTTTATAGAAGGTTCTCATGGATGAAATGCTTTTGTGATATAAAAAAGATTGTGTGTGTGTGGGAGGGTGGGTGAGAGAACAAATTATATTGTGGGTACATGCGCATGCATTTGCCTGCATGTGTGTGTGTATGTGTGTAGTTCGGCATGCTGGCATGCGTTTGTGTATTCATGCACGTGAGTTTGCACAGCTGTCAGATACTGGGCAGCAGCACAGACATGTATTGTTTGTGCTGCCGAACCTGCCTTTGGCAATGAAAGACGCTGTGATATGGAGCCAATTGTGCAGTTAGATTACTGCAGTGAGAAAAGATTTCCTCTTAGTCAAATATTCACATCATCATTATGGATTTGGCTGCCGAATGCAAACAAATTGCTTCTTGAAGTGTGGACACATTAACAACAACTATGGCTGTCCCCTCTAATGAAAACGACTACAAAAACAAAAGCAGTTAACAACAAACGGTGGTGTAATCACTCCTGGGTCTAATTTTAGAGGATATGCTCAGAGGTTTTTTCTTTTTCAGCAAAGACATTTCTCAGCGGATTTGGGTTGAGCCACAGACGGCGCTTGGCGATCTCTTGAGACGGGGTGGATAGGGAAAGGATGGAGCAGAACAAGACGAAGAAGAGAGGAGAGAGCTCAAGGCCAGAAAAGACGGGCTAATTAGAGAACTGTGCTGCATAGAGAAAAGGACATTTAGAAGTAATCTAGAGCGAAAGCAAAATAAATAAAGGGTGGTCACAGTTGCCAGGAAGTTACTGAATTTGAATGTCTCTGTTTTAAAATGGTTGCTGGGAGGC
The DNA here is from genome assembly GCA_032191485.1 of Leptoclinus maculatus. Classification (NCBI taxonomy): domain Eukaryota; kingdom Metazoa; phylum Chordata; class Actinopteri; order Perciformes; family Stichaeidae; genus Leptoclinus; species Leptoclinus maculatus. The sequence goes on along the minus strand of JAVDOI010000012.1, from coordinate 20,899,689 downwards.
GACGGGATGATGGAAGCTGATAGAAGCTGATGTTGCTTCGATACTGTTTCTCTTCATTGACCGGTCTGCTGCAACAGCTGTCTGTCTGAAAGGACCTTTACATGGCAGCACTGTCTGCACATGTCATGGAGCAGGAGTGAGTGGATCTTTGAACAGAGACAGAGGTTACCATCTCCACCCCACATATGACCATCTGACAACTGAGGTCTGTGGCGAACTAAGCAAACTCCACCTGCTGATGAAAACCAATAGATGCAGCTGAAGGCGGTCCCCACTGCTAGCAATGCAGCAGCTCTACAAACGGCTGCAAAGACTCAACCTTTTCCCTGTAGTGGTTGTACATTAATAATTCAATATCCTAAAGTATATCAAAGACTACCAGAGCTGCTATCCTTCTGCTTATGACTTATTGATATGTTAGGATCGGAATGTCTGAGAATCTGTATAAACATGCACTTATTAAACAGCAGCTAAAATTCAAGGATCATGTATTGTCCTTCTGCAACAGGGTCGCACAACGAAATACAGTTGTTGCAAAGTCTTTTTGCTACACAAGAAAACATGACAAAACTAAACAGTAGTGCATCCGTGTACTACGTTTGTTTAACATTTGCATCAGGAGGAATGCAAACAGCAGCAGCACGCAGACAATATGGCCGTTATCTTTACATTAAAACTTTGAGATCAAGGAAACTCCAGCATCATTGATGTTAACACAGAGTCCACCTCCTCTTGTTCCACCGGAGTCCTGGTCTCTGACCCATCTTATTCTCCTGCTGACGGACATCAGCAAGGAGCAGGCTGGGTAGTAGAATAGCCTTAGGCCTTAACTGGGTTAGTTTAGCTTCCATCTCGGCTCTCTCTCTTTTCTTTCGTCTTCCATTTGGGCATCTCAGAAATGAAAAATAATTCCTGTTAAGACCAAAATCCACAGAAAAAGCCACAGCACATTCAGATGATTGGCAGGAAAAGCTCGAGCCAATGGGAATGTGTTTCCAGCCTCCATGTGCTCTCCTACACACCTCCCTCTGACGCATTAACCAGCTAATTAACAACCGGCACTGTCTAATTGATGTGACTTTGCTCTGACTTCCCTGGGAGGGGAGGCTTCACGCAGAGGTGACTGACTCCAATGTTTCCAGCCTCTGGATGTGAAACGCAGCACACTGAACTGAAATATGACAGCACTGAGGGTGAACAGTAGAGTTTGACAGAAAGTGATCATGACAGTTTTGGACTGAAGACTTAAACAGAAAGAATAAAGCCTCTCAATACGTGCATCTGGGGGATGCAGCATGGAGATGTTCCTATGCCATTTCTTCCTTCCTGATATCTATACCTTCACTTGCGTATCGATACCAAGATCCGATCTGATATTAGTGCTTAGAAAACATGCAAAACAATAAAATGAACTGCTATCATTGTTTTATGGCCTGGCTCAGGTTAAAGCTTTTGTAAAACATGAACAAATATGAAGGGAATGCATGTCATCAAACTTTCTTTGCCACTGAACTTTCAGCTCTGGAAAAAAAATCAAGGTAACACTTTATAATAACTACACACTATGAAGCATTGGTTAAGTATGAGTAAACACTTAATTCATCATTTATAAAGCATTGTTCCTACATTAATAATTAATTAGTATGCAGTTCATAACAACAGTTAGAAATGTTTTATACTTTATATATATATACTGATGGCCTTTCAATGTCATTTATAAATGCTTTATAAGGCATAGATAGTCCTCACTTTAGATGAGGTCACACAAAATACTTTACTAATGAGTAGTAACTACCTTAATAAATCATGAATTAATCATGAATTGCTGTATTCATACGCGTTTATAAAGCATATATTAACATAGTCCCTATCCATTAGTGCATATCTAAACCATTATATATAAATGCATGAATAATGAACATCTAAATAAGTTCTTAATCATTTACTAACACTTTATAAATGATCTTATTAATCATCTACAACTCCTTAATAATTGGTTTGTAAAATATATAATACTTATGTATGAAAACACAATAATGAAACACATAATAGACGAGCTTATTAATCAAGAATAAAACATGTATAACTGTTGTTATGAACTGCATACTAATGAATTATTAATGTAGGAACAATGCTTTATAAAGGATGAATTAAGTGTTTACTCATGCTTAACTAATGCTTCATAGTGTGTAGTTATTATAAAGTGTTACCAAAATCAATTATGGAAGACTTGACAAAGCATGGATCCAGATTGTTTACAAATCTGCATTTTTATGTAGTTATTTGGGATACTTTTGATCTGTTTATTTCAATCAATTCACAGCAAAATCTGTCTATTTTGGGTTCATATCGCTGTAATAAACCAGATTAATTCAGCCAACGTGTGGCTTCTGTTGTCCTCCAGATGATGTTATGAACCCAGGCATGATGGAGTTGGTTTATCTGACGTATCTGTATGCGTATGTACATGATGAAACGTTGTTGCTATTCATCGAAACGACTGTTTTCAACATCAGTAATGTACAAAAAACGTTGATGCTCAGTATTAGCTGCTTCCATCATGTGAGATTCATCATTGTTTTCAGGTAGTGTATGCATTGGGAATGTGACACATCTAACTTTTAAAAAATATAAAAGGAATGGAATGGATGGACGGGGCACCGATACTGATAAGTGAGCGCATAGTGACAGGCATTTCCCATGACCATTCAGCCATGTCCATGAGCTGCAGTGCATTCCCACCGAGAGCCAGAGCAGCTGGGTTAAGGACAAGAGTAGATTAGTGGGGAGAGGGAATCGGGCTGGATGGTGGGGTCACAGATAATGAGCCAGTCATGAAGCAATACAATGCCAACTGTAACTTTCAATTAAAAAAAACAGAATGATTTTGCTCATTTAAGGTGTAAACAAACAGCTTGATTTGATGTATCGTGATACTCATTCCTTTCAGGCTAAAATGTGGCAAACTCGATTCTGCCAAAATAAAAGCAGTTTTACACACTGCAGAAAATAAACTCGCCACAAGAGACAGATCCATAAGATGAGAGGCAGGCGTGCAGTGCAGAACAGATAAGAGCACATCAACAGACAGACAGAGACACAGAAACAGATGAGATCGTGTGTGAGAGACTTCAAAGCCTATGACTGTTTCCTTCTAAACAGAATCTTCAGCTGCACTATACTGATGTAGCCTGATCATCGGACTGAACTGCCACTATACAATATCTATGTTTTTCAAAATGCTAACTCAATCCGATTCACAGGGAATTGTGAAGGAGGTGCCAGGGACCAACTTTAGTGGTAGTACCCTTTGTGTATTCATGTTTTGTCACAAAAACTGCAATTTACATTTGCCTTTTTAATTGCATCCTTCCTAATGGCCATCAGGGGGCAACTCCTCTGGTTGCAAAAAGAAGTCTGATTGTATAGAAGTCTATGAGAAAATGACTACTTCTTCTTGATTTATTACCTCTGTAAACATTGTAAACATGAGTTTATGGTCTCAATCTCTAGGTTCAAGTCTTTTTCAATACAGCATGATGAGTCAAATAGACCATAAAGTAGGGTGTGCTTTAGGGCAGGGCTACCTTGTAATTGACAAGTTGTTACCACAGAGTTGTCAGTGTTTTCATTGTAGAACTTTAACCCTTTCACCTGGTGTTTTCAGTTCATGAAAGTTAATTATAACATTTTGGTTGCCTAAAAATGTCTAATTCAGTGTTTGGTTGTACTTAGGTCTCCCCCTCTCATGTCGCTTCTGGTTGCAAAGACCCAAGACGGCGACAGCCAAAACCCAAGATGGCGACTGCCACAATGGCAGGAACTCAAGGCTTCAAAACCGTAGTCCACAAACCAATGGCTGACGTCATGGTGATTAAGCCATTTCTAGTACAGTCTATGGTCCAACATCAATGAACACAACTCATTGGTTGCCAAACTCAGGGAGACAAACATTTTGTTGACGCTGGTGTTTTTGTCCGATGTTGTGAGGCATCCTTGAGGCTGAGACTGTTGTCTTCCAAAAAAAAATTTTTTTTTTTGTCTGGATATGAATGTAAGTTAGTTCTGATGGGCAGGTGGCACTTTGCATGGTAGCGCCTGCCATCAGTGTATAAATGGGTTTGAATGGATGAATGACATGTAGTGTTAAAGTGCTTTGAGTCGTCAGAAGACTAGAAACACTTAAGTTCAAGAGTACAAGTCCATTTACCATTTTAAATCAAAATAGATGCGGCAGTAGCAGTTGCTAGCAGCATTTAACATTCGGCATGTCGATAGAAGAAATATATTGATTTAATTTAAGAGTTGTTTCCACAAGGCGACAACGTACAGAACGAGATCTTCACACTCCCGCTTGTAGCCATTTATGTGTAAATTTGTCTGTCTCTAGTTTCCTGACTTCAGGAAAGCAAGAATGATGTCTCCATTATTAATACTGCCTACAAAGCTCTGATTGACACGGCTGTTCTTCCAATCGGGTAGACTTATTACATATGAGATATGTACAGTGATTCAGAGGTCTGGAACCAGTGTAATACTGATGAGCCAAAAGACAATGTGATTTTGGGGGAGCTTGGTTACTAACAGGCACACAGCCAAACAAATCCTCCATCTTTCTGCATATTGTTGAAATGAACTGAATGAACATGTTATTTCCTCAGGGAGCTGGCAGAGTTTGGAGTGTATTAAGGATGGGTGAGTGGAAGTCGTCACTGGTGTCTTTTGTGTTGAAGTGTTTCAGATGTCTATTTCTTCTAAGAAATCTATTCCTAGATGCATTTGTTTGGTTAAAGCTTTTTTCTTGCACTGCAATCTATCTCATATGGCCGTTTGTTCTCTTGATGCAGTTCCGTGTCTCCTTTATGTGGTACACTTGGCTTAGCCTGGTGGTTTTTTTCATGCTCTCTGGCAGGGATATTTACCATCTCTGGGGCCGTCCCAGTGAATTGTGGGTCAGACAAAACAGGACTGGGCCACTTCTGTCACAAAGCCCCGCCGGGCAAGGCTTCGTGCCATCGGATGGCTCGACAGTAAGCTTCCATCGCAGTGCTCGGTGGGGCCAGATGGACACACTGCAAAAAGATTGCAAACCTAGCAAGTGATTTTATTTGGTACTCAGATTCGTTTAAATGAAGGGTGTGTAGGAGGATCTATTGACAGAAATGGGGGATAATATACATTATTGTGTCTTCATTAGTGTATAATCACTCATATCTACATAGGGAGCGGTCTCTTCACTGAGTTCGCTATTTTGCACTGCCATGTTTCTACAGTAGCCCAGAATGGACAAACCAAACACTGGCTCTAGAGAGAGCCTTTCTTATGTTGCGTACTGCAGACGGTATAAATAAAGATTTTGGCCACCACCTAAGAAAAGCTAAATTAAAGATAGAAAAAGCTGAACAGATGTTTACAACAAATTGAACAGTGAAAGAGAGAACAGACCCACAGATATTAGGTCCACACCTCACAACTTAACAACAGTGCTGGATGGAGATGTGACACATCTGAGAGACAGGAGTTTGTGTCGTTTGACAGACCTGCAAATGATCTTTGCTTCTTTTTATTTAATATACTATAATCAGTATATTTCCCTAACTTAACCAAGTGTTTTAAGTGCCTAACATTGACCATAACTTAATCATAGTTAATTTGCCATAACCACAATATTTATTTGACCTGAACCATGCTGTATAGTAGCCATATGCAGATATTGAAAACATTAAAAATGATTGGTACTCATGCCTTTTCTTTACAAAGTGGTGCCAACTGTTGCAAAATGAAGAATGAAGGGAGTTTCGACTTGTACGGCTGTCTGTCTTTAACAGTCACTTTTCTCATTTGTCACCAGCTGCTTCTTTACACATTACAGCCCTCAGCTTCACCAGGACATGATCTGCTCATCATTTTATCAATCAACTAGTCTATGAAATGGCAGAAAAAAAAATCAATTTTGAAATTGATCGTTATGTCCGACCAACTGTCCAAAACCCGAATATGTTTAATTTGCGATCACATATCACAAAAATATTAAAGATGACACCGGCAAGCTTAGGCATGAAAAATGACTCAAACTTTAAAGCGGTTATCAAAAAAGTGGCAGTTTTGCTTTTTATTGATTGACTCATCAGTTAACAACTAATCCTTCCAGTTCAACCAAGATCCAACCTCACTATGTGCACTGTACACTTTGACCAATCAGTCCGAGTCACTAGTGCAGTGACCGAGATGTGATCCCTTACCAAGCTTCCCACCATGTGAACTACATACTAAATAAATAAACTGAGAGAAAGCGATGGAAATGTACAATATGATCTGCCAGTGCCCCCGGATTCTCTAAGTAAATACATCTAGAAGAGAGGTTAAGTCATTTGCATTTCTTGCAGTGCGGCGATGGCCTACACATTTCCTCTCTCCTCCCTTGAGGTTTACTGGGGGCCGCCCTGGCAGCAATGTCTTCTTCTCCCTACAAACTTTTGCAGCATCTGCGTCTGGACGTCATGAACAGAGGCATCAGTGAGCCAACAGTCCCTCAGGCTTTGGGGCGGCTGAGGGTCATTCATTCTGCCCCACGATGCTCAGAGCTTCTGCTCTTCTTTGTCACAAGCGACCACCCCCTCCCTGTCTCCCACCCCCTCCCTGTCTCCCACCCCCTCCCTGTCTCTCCTCCCCGTCTCCCCCACCCCGTCTCCCTCCCCCTCCCACCACTTCTTGGAGCGCTTCGAGCCTCCAGGCGAGGAACCTGTGATGAGAGAAGGAGGCAAAGGGGGGGGAGGAGGATGAGGGGGTTGGATGGATAGCCTGGCTCTGATCCAGAAGTTAGCACTGGAGGAGGAGTAGTGAGGCTGTGTTTGTTTCCAACCCTCTGTTCAGAGAGAGACAGAGGCACTGTGAATGGATGGAAAGTCAGGGAAGGGCAGTAAATGCTGGAGATGGACACAACTTTACTGCAGACAGCAGGAATTCAGGCAAAGACGTGGTCATTTTGAAGTTTGTATGGATAGTCATTTCTCTAAACACACAATTTGTAATTTGTATTCTGAATGAAATAAATAGCAAAATACAGAATGTGGCGACTTCGTTAAGTATAGCGTGGGATCATGGGAGTTGTTGTCTTCATTGCAGTCAGCTTCTCCTGCTTAGGATTCCTTTAGTGATCATCCCTGCTAATTAAAAGTGGTAGAAACACTGAATATAGCAGGGCGAAGAGCTGAGCTGCCGCTGCCGCTTGCTCAGCTTGTTTCTCTGATTAGTCAAGATTCCGATGTCCGATGAATAAAATCCTTCGGTTAAAATATTAAGTTAAAAACTACAGAGATCTAAAAGTGTATCATAAAATGTGGCTTAAAACTGGATAAAAACTCAATCATCTTCTGGCAGACAACCACAATGGTGACGCACGCACAAAAGAGATATGACGCCATTAACAGGCGACCAAATGAAAGGCCCCTTTATCTTGATTAAAATTTACAGATTTCTCTGAGTTTAAAATTGTTTGGGAACCAACCAATTGAAATGCCAACATTCTTTCTGGTGACTGGGTGAGGTTAAAACCATTGACTGTATGTAAGAAGTGGAAGTTTTGTTTTGAAGCCTCTGGACGAGATGAAGCATTATTACCCTGCTGACAATGTGCAGTACAGGCATAAGCAAATCTTCTCATGGATGTTTACATGTTGTTTTCTCAAGTATCAAACAACTGGTCATGCATCTCTTTTCAGTCGACTTCCCATTGTGCTACGAGAGAATGCCGAGGTATCGGCATTGTTTCGTCAAAGGAGCAGCAGCTTTCAGCAGGCAGATCCAGATCTCTGAAGGGCCATCACCACAGAGGACAAAAAAGAAAATTAAATTGCAGTGTTTTTGGTGGTGCTCGAGAAACAGCAGCAGCAACAACAAGACAATCTCCAAGGTCTTGAAAAGGAGAATAAATCAACAAGATGGCAACATGGCTGAGCCACATCGCTGTAATTTTCTTGTTTTATTCACCATCCGTCTGTCTCTGCTGGTGAGCTCCACCTACATACTGCAGACACAAATTAACCAAAGACAGGCTCCTACAGCATCCCGGTGATTGCAAAATCACATACTCAAAAAAAACATACACACAGTCCCCATGTCTGTACATGGAGTCTGGAAAGCTGCACTGCTGCGGTTCTATGTGCACCCTTTACAAAGACACTCCCAGGGTCACACTCCTGTAAGAAGTATCAAAACCAGAGCTGGCAACACAAAAATACTACAAGTTTGTAGCAGTTTGCTCCATCCACGCTCAAACCACAGACATTTGCACATATGTTAAATTACACATTCTTGGACATTTTAAGAGTCCATTTACATTTTTTTTTTCATAATGCCAAGGCCTTTATAACAGTGAAATTGCATAACCAAATCTATTCACTGCTCTCTAACTGGTACAATTAGTGGATTCCTTCACAGAGAGAAAGGCATAGGTGGAGCTTTTGCTTAGTATACGGCTCTGGTAGTGGCAGCGACCTGTCAATCACAGTAAGCCCGCCCCACTCTTTCCCCTCTGCTCTTCTCCCTGTACACCAACAGCTACACCTCCAGTCACCAGTCCGTCAAGCTCCTGAAGTTTGCGGATGACACCACCCTCATTGGACTCATCTCTGGCGGAGAAGAGTCCGCCTACAGGTGGGAGACTGACCATCTGGTGACCTGAACAACCTAGAGCTCAACGCTCTAAAGACAGTGGAGATGGTTGTGGATTTCAGGAAGAACGCAGCCACACCAGCCCCCATCACCGTTGTGTGACTCCCCCGTCGACACTGCGGAGTCCTTCCGCTTCCTGGGCTCCATCATAACCCAGGACCTCAAGTGGGAACTTAACATCAGCTCCATCACCAAGAAGGCTCAGCAGAGGATGTACTTCCTGAGGCAGCTGAAGAAATTCAACCTGCCAAAGACAATGATGGTGCACTTCTACACTGCCATCGTTGAGTCCATCCTCTGCTCCTCCATCACAGTCTGGTACGCTACAGCCAAGGACAAGGACAAGGGCAGACTGCAACGCATCATTCGCTCTGCCGAGAGGGTGATTGGCTGCAATCTGCCGTCCCTCCAGGACTTGTTCGCTTCAAGTACCCTGAAGCGAGCAAGAAGGATTGTAGCCGACACTGTGTGGCCAACACTATCATCAAGTTTGCTCATTGACGCGGCCGTCATCAGCCTGATCACCGACGGCATGTGAGGGTTAGAGAGCGGGCAGCAGGGGATAGACCCAAATGCAGCAGAAACAGTGCAATGATTCAATTAAAAAAAGCGTACAAGCTGGAGTCCAAAGTAACAGGCAGGAAACAGCAGGCAAGGACACAACGAAACTGGTACAGAACTCCCAACATAACTGAAGAAAAACCGATGAACAAAAGAACTGAACTGAGATACATTGGGACTGAGTAATGGGGAAGTTGGAACAGGTGAGCAGGAGCACGGGTGACTACGGGGCTGATGAGAGACAGGTGAAAATAATGAGGGCAAGACGCATGTGGGGTTAACTTTAAAATGAAAGCAGGAAAACACTAAAGCTGAATGAAAACCATGAAACAAGGAAGAAACAAACAGTAAACAACGTTTTTTGGAAACAGAGAGATGCAACACAGTCCAGTCTCAACATGCCCCCATCTCCATCAATGGGACTACGATGGAGAGAATCAGTGAGGACCCGACCTGGTCTCACCACACAGACACCAACACAAAGACAGCGGCAGAGGTGGTTCAACATGGACTCCAGGATACTCTGCAACTTTTACAGGTGCACCATTGAGAGTATCCTGACTGGCTGCATTACTATTACTAGTTGCAGCGCCGACGACAGAGCTGCCATATATGGAGGACCTCTACACCCAGCGGCGCAGTTAGAAGGCCAACAGGATTATCAGAGACCCCCGTCACCCCAGCTACCTGCTGCCATCCGGTAGACTGTACTGCAGCATCTGGTCCCGCACCTCCAGGCTCAGGGACGGCTTCATCCCACAGGCCGGATGACTGTTGAACTCTTGAGCTCTGGAGATCACTCAGTTACTTTACCTTCATATAGTTTTATTCACTGCTTTACAAACCATCTCTGTATATTTATATTTGCATATACACTTACTACATTCCTGTGTACATTCAGTTTATTAATTTAGCTTATTTTATTTCATTCATTACTGTACGCACGTCAACCACAAGTACATATTTCCATATTTGATACCTTTATTTTAACTTCCATGTTATTTAATGTCTTATATTCCCTTTCATGATTTTCTTTTATACATATTTAATTAGCCTTGTTGGAGGGATCTAAGATTTTCATTGCCAACAAGGGCTTCTCTCAAATTGTTGTGCATTGGATGATATATAACTTGAAACAGCAAATATCTTGAAACTAGTAGAGACATCACAAATACAAGAATAAGACGTGTCTTTTTTTTTTTTTAAATCGCCTGTTAAAACTATTTTTTACCACTACTATCACACTCACCCGTATCTCCCCATATTTAACATGTAAGATTCTACATCAATGCTTTGAATGTACATATAAAACCTTTCCATGCAGTACACATATAAGTGCCAGCAAAGGTTTCTGTGCCAAGCTGAACACTTTTAAGACTTGGGATTTCTTGGCCTAAACTGCAGGAATATTTCCTAGTGCAGAGCCATATTTTACACGGAGAACAAAGTGTACTCACTGATCTCTGGGGCCAACGGACTCTAGCACGGAGAGACAAAAGGAAACCCCAACCTAGTTGGAAAAAGAGGCGTGAAAATGAGAATGCTGGCTGGCTTAGAAGCGAGTTACATGCATCGCTCTCAGGGTCGACCCAGCTTGGCTTATCATAAAAGGCTTCCTCTGAGACATCCTTTAGCAGGATATCAAAGACCTTCTGTGGTGGAGCTCCAACTCGAGAGAGATCAAATGGAAAATAAAGAACCTTCACCTTCGTTCAGTCCTTCAGTATTTGGCATAGCCCGTCTGGATGATGAATACTACGGTACACTGTTGGCAAAAGAAGCCTTTTTCCCCATGAAAGGTGAAGATAGATTGGGAAGGTAGTTTCTCTTATGTTATTTTTCCCACTAAAGGCTGCAAGGCCTCACCTGAAGCTCCAGCATATCTGTGCAGAGCTCTGCAACAATTACCATGTAACCATCACTGCTGTAAACCTCAATACATAGCTCTCTTTAAGCTTTAATATGTAGTAAATAGAGCAATAATTGTGTTTAGCCTACATTTGTTCACATTTTGACAAACTTGAACCGCTAAAGGTATGCTGAATTAGCTCTAAGCGGTTCCTGTTTGCAGTGTATGCAAGAATAGTGGTGTTACGGGCTATAGTTCATCCGTATGGTTCCCCCACCACTGTTCGGCACCCATGTGAACCGTTAATGCTTTCTAGATGCCGATCGCTGTGAACAACAACTCCGTGTTTAAATCGTCAGGAGAGCTAGTAACGTTGTTTGCACCGGAGCTAACAGCTAACATACAGAGGTTCCATTCAGTAAAGTTGTGACTTCTCACTTGATTTATTACCTCAGTAAACATTGTAAACATGAGTTTATGGTCTCAATCTCTAGTTTCAATACAGCATGATGTTCATTTCATAATTTCTAGTGAAATAGACCATAATTTGACCAACAATGTGATTGACAGGTCGCTGCTGCCACCAGAGCCGTATACGGTGTCTCTACGTCACTCAGCATTGCAAATATGGTAACTTCCATTCATTGGCTGCAAAAGAAAAAACATGGCGACGGTCGTAATCCAAGATGGCAACAGCGAAATTGCCAAACTCGATTCTTCAAAACATGAGTCCACAAACCAATGGGTGACGTCTTGATGACTACGTCCATTTCTTATATACAGTCTATGGTTCTGGCTCTATTCAGTAAAAATGAGGATTGAGCGAAGGTAAATTATAATGCTATCATGATGTGATCAAATGTAATCTTGTAAAATGTGGTGTTGGATGAGAAACTTGAATAAATAGTAGAGTTGTTTGTAGGAGATGTGGGTATAAAGGCGTCAATCACGTCTTTTGGAAGACGGCAAACTTTATTACTCCTTAATAAAGGCAGCGCTTAACAGATCCTCTCCTTTTCCTTTCTTACTTTTCACAATAAAAGCCCAGCACATGTAATAATTGCGGGCAAGTATTTAGCATTTTTGTTTATGTTGTCAGATCATCAAATTGAAAATGAAAACATAAAAATAACTTTAATTCACACTTCCAAATAGACGGCCACTCACACACATTTTTATGAGGGTATTGGGGAAAGGCAGCATGACGACATGGCATGCTAGGAGCCATGTGGGGATTGTGTATGGACTCCACAGTCCAACCAGACGAGGGCCGAAGTAGCATATGGTGAGAATCTAAGGCGGATCCACTCCGGACTTCTCTCTGGGGAGCTCTGCCATTTCGCTGCGTCTGCCTTCCCTTTCATTTTACTTTCCTATGTCTGATTTGGACTCTGCAGCAGACCGTATGCATTAGGACACACACACACACACACACACACACACACACACACACACACACACACGCACACACACACACACACACACACACACGCACAGAGCCATTAGCCCGCTGTGCTGAGCCACAGCAGGCGGCCTCTCCGTGAGTGGTGGAGGAGGATATGAATGACATCAGTATTGAACAAACAGTCTGCTAATGCTAAGGGAACCTGGCACCGGAGGAGGTGAGGCTACTTATGTGGACCCTCCAGACATGCGGGCTACCGATAGAACAGCACGCCCACAGACAGGGGACGTCTGATACCGCAAGACAGCTTGTTGTAGGCCTCGCTGTGGGCGAAGGAGAGAAAAGTGTGATGTGGCAATCAACACTTATCCCAGAACTATAGTTATAATTAGTTTTGCATATTGCAAATGACTCATCTCCTCCAAACAAAATTTACATGGGCTCCTGGAAGGATCTTCGAAACACTGGCAACATCGACCGGCAAGGCAGCTGACATGCATTATAGCTCTGCAACCCACAATGCAGCCCTCATACATAATTCCATACAATGATTAAGTAGCAACATCCTCTCCGAAATCCCCTCACAGCATGAGCAGGATGAGAGGTTTTCCTACACTGACATCTGAATCATTTTCCTCCCATAGCACTTAACATGAATTATGTTTGATTAACTTAACTTAGAGGGCAAGTTATTAGGAGAGTCCTCTAAAGACAAGGAATTTCATAGAATATCTCAGGCCATTTTATAATTAATGGTAACGTGTACATAGCAGTACAATAGCTCCCAAAAATAAGAGTCAAGCTACGTTCATTGTGTACATTTTCATCCACCTGTTTTCATGTGCAATTTCAAATTGTGCAGAAATTGGAGCTGTAAGGAATTTGAAAAAAAGTTTATGCTTTGCTAATGCCTCTATTTCGCCGCCCATTAAAGTATCCATCGGCGGCGTGTCAGCTGCATCTCTTCTAGAGAAACAAGTTTTCATCGGCACACATTGTTTTATGCGTGCCGTGTGTTTCACAACATGAATAAAAAGCCCTCTAGAATCCCTTCATTTGTTAACTCAAGGATTTTTATTCTGAACTATTTTTCTGACAGTGAATTAACTTTCTTTGTCTAAAATAAATACAAATGGCATTTCTGTATATACCTTCTTTTTACATTGAGTTTGTTTTGAACATGGTGTCCCTTGCCGAGTTTGCCCGACAGGTCGGCACCTGACAGGTGCACCCCACCTCCTCCTCCTCACCACCTCATTTTGTATGAACTCCCAGTCACATGTCACCCCTGCCAAAGAAACATGTTAAATGCTTGGCCTTCCTCATGAAACCAAGTTGATTATTAAAAACATTTTGAAGCCTGCATTGTTAGCAAGCAATCATCTTATTTCCTGCTTTTGCTGGCACACTGCTAATTGCTAACTGTCTTGGCGCATACCAAAACCTATCATCTGTAGAAGATGATAGGCTAATACAGCAGGCTGTAGAAGAGTCAGGAATAAGTGTCTCTTCACCCGCATACTTGCTTTGAAATCCTCTAGTGTCTTTGTTTAAAACTGAAAAGAAACAATACATCATACAAAAAGGAACCTTTACACAAACATTTGATAAAACATGCAATGTAAACATAAATAATCTACCTGTCCAGACTGGACACCGTCCCCTCCCCTATTTGAAGACACGCCGATGACTGGCATCTACATTCATAAGAACCATGTTAATATTGTGCTCAGGGGACTAAAAACCTATGTAAAAACATCTCCGTTCTGCACACCTTTCTTTTTGGCTGATGTGCGGAAGCAATCACTCCAAGTTTTAGTCCCTCACCAAACATGAATCTAGGAGATAACATATTCTTAACCATTATCTCACACACCTTTGATTTAATGCTATGACCTAAAAAGAATACATCATGTTTCTACAATTTCACTCTTAAAATCATGCTTTTAAACATATTTATGAAAGGAAAGAAAGAGAGCCTACCAAATCAGCTGCTCCCTCAGGTGTGTCTGAGTTCAGGAGGCCCAGGTGAACTCCCCACCCCGTTTTATAGACTCTGCCCCCTGTTGCCTGGGGCCTAATGGTAGGCTGCCTGTTACCTGCCGTCCCACATTTCTGCAGCTATTTTTATGCAAATGAAAAAGTAATCACAATACTGACACAAAGTAATGCCTTAAAGAACATATAATATACTACGTTGAAGAATAAAAACAAAAAACATAAAATAGCTATAGCAACTAGTAGATTATAGATAACTTCAACATTAGTGCTAGGAGAGCACTTTTTTGTGAGAACTAATCTTTTACAGTCGAAGGAATCATTGTAGTTTAGGCTGCTAGAAGCCAATACGTTAGCATGTCTTCTCCCTTTAAAGGCCTTTACACACCAGGGGCGTTTTTAGTTTGTATTATTTGTCATGTACTTTAACACAGAATGGAAAAATTGTTTAGTGACAAAGCAAAAGTGTATTTTAGGAATTTTCTGAGCTTTACGCACCACAAATAAAAGCATCAACCGATCACGTTATGCGGAACGGTTATACCTACAACATACACTATAGTGTACAACAGCATGCAGGCTCTGTAGTCCGAACCAAGATGTCAAACTGTATTACTCCTTTCAACCTTCACAAAGGCAGCACATAGGCTACCAGATACAGTCCTTTTTGTTCTTACCTTTCAAAATAAAAGCCCAAGACATATACAGACATGTTTACCAGTGAGAACTAAAATTCACTCAGAGCATTTTGCTTAAAGTAAACGTAATAAAATAGCTCACAGTAGCTTAGTCTATACCTCAGACAGACTGTCAGACGCTGCTCTGGGTCAATAAGATCCTGGTAGTTGGTCCTTTGCCTGCAAAAAACTCTTGCTACTGTTGCAAATTAGCATCGCTGCCGGTATAAATAGTTTGCATTTTTGTGTTGTTGCGTAAAGGCCTTCAGTAAATATCTTGAAATATCAATTTGACACAACAGGTGATTTTTAACAGATTTCCAAAACGCAGAGGCGGGCAGTGCATTTTATACCTGGGCCTGCACTCGTAAAAATGAAGCTCAACACCTACAAATACACTATGAGTGCAGATACATGAATACCCGCATGACGGGATGCGGCGGCATTAACGAACAATGCAGCTAAAACACGCATTCCGCCACACACTCAAGAGCACGGGCCATTCAAATATTATTCATATCAGAGGGAACAATATTACCCATATCATGGAAACGACACGATAGACAAATTAACAGAGTAGTAACAATCACTCCCTCCAGTAAATACACGACTCCATAGTTCTTGTTACTGATGGATTTATTCGTCTGTCAACACCGAGAGGGAAAATGAGTCCACTTGAAAACACATGAATCTTCAAAGTAGATCACTTAAAAACTTAAACTTAACTTTAACACTTCGCGCGGAGTATATAGACTGCTGCCGCTTCGCGCCTCTTCTTGTTGCTGTGCTAAATGTGTCCCCAGCGCAACATAGGACGTAACAATAGTTCCTATCACATATAAAACCAGTTGTACAAATAATAATATATAATATAAACAAGCATGTTAAATAATGACATAAATAATATTTATGGCAGTTAAAGCTACTGCAGTTAACTTACCAAAGCTGCTGTTCACTATTTAAAGACAAAGTCCATCCTCCTTTCTTTGTTAATAAAGAGTTTAATCTCACGGTTGTTCAGTACATCGTGCGTTTTAGTTGCAGTAAGAAGTCTTTCTCGATTCATGGACGCCAGTGAAGACAGTCGAGCCTCCCCAGTTGTATTTCTTGAATACGTTTTAATGCGTTTTAGGGCTGAAAATGTCCGCTCGACAGAGGCAGCAGATATTGGGATTGTCACCGCCCAACATGTCAGACTAGCCCACTGACCAATCACGTATGGCTAGGCCAGCTAGCAGGCTCTGGCACGTCAAAGAATACGCCCAACATGTCAAACTAAAGATCTGATTGGTTGAACACTATGACAATCAACAATATCGTCCCCATTTACTTAAAATGCAAAGGGATTCACTTGTGAGTCTGCAGGCCTCGGGCCTCTCTTCTACCTAGAGACACAGAGGTGAAATCTGATTGGATAAAAGCTCTACTTAAAACAAGCTGCACTGGAAGCAGAGCAACTGAGGAAGACAGTAGCTGTGCAATGAGAAAATAAGATAATGGGGAATTTTTTTTTTATAAATTATAATACATGTAGTGTATTTAAGAAAAATTATTAAATTATAAAATAGGTATAACTTTGTGATTCTGTTTAGGCCAGCAGAGAAGGCCTTGCAGGCCCTGACGGCCCACCACTGCCAAAACGGCAGAATGTGCAGTTAATCATATCATAAATTACATTGGAAAATTGTTTTTGCTCCCACCGCTAACTGTCAGCATGTGTGATTTACGGAATGTGTGTGTCTGTGTGTGCTGCACCGGAGCTGTTAAGTGTGTCGCCTCACAGGGACCTAACTGGCATTTAGGCAGAATATTCCCACAAGCCAATGTGTAATTAATTAGCCTGCTGTTCACAGCCACAGCATCCCACCACCGCCACCTCCACCCCTGCTTCCTGCCCCCCCTCTCGTAAGTTAAAATGGGGATAATCAGTTCCACTGGGACCTCCTTACAGCCCCCCCCCCCCCCGTCCTCCCCGTCCTCTCCAAAGACACACACATACCCCAACCAAATCATTACGTCTCCTCCCTGTGCCTTTAAAACTGCTAACTGATGCATGTGATGACAGTCTCGCCCCCACACCTCGCCTCATCAATGACATCCCCATCTGGACATCGACAACAACAACAACAACACTCAGCTGACTTCTCACATTTGTCCCGCTGGAACATCAAAGGCAGAGATGCATCGGTTCAGGCTGCGACACAGATTGTGTCAAGACATGTGTAGGGTCATTAGGGTGCAGACTGAACCAGTTCAAAGTGAATAGCTTGATATGGTCTCTGGAGGTACGGAGCCCCAGGTGGAGAGGATGGAGCATTGCAGGGGCCGAGCTCCCCTGCCTTTCTCATTAACCTTATCATGTAACACTGCACGGGGAGGCCTGGGCGTGGGTTCTTTCTTTTTTTTTTTTCTCAAGGTGATGGCAGAAGATTGCTGACTACACATCCCAGTTGCCTGGGAAGGAACCAGACCTGGTCTCTCAGGTGTAGGGGGTTCTGACCCAGCTTGTTCGGCAAGGCAGATTAAAGCGAATGAGTGCTTGTGGCTGGAGGAGGATAAAGGCCAAAGCTTTTTGCACAAGCTGACAGCTCCATGCTACTGCACCACAGGGGAGCGATGCACACTCAGCATAGCTGCTGGTTCACAGGATGTTTAAAGTCCTGCGTTAATACTGTTTGACATCTCAGTTAAATGTTGTTGGTATGAGGCTTTGAAATAAAGAGATGCTTGTAAGAAAGACACTGTGTTATCTGCTCATTGGGGTTTGACATTTCACAAGTGTAAGTGAAAGTTCTGGCCTGATGGCGGCACGAGACAAAGGTCAGGCATTCAGAATCATCTAGGGACCGCTGAGAACTTCATATTGGACCAATTTGCCGCACGCGATTTCAGTCTTATGCCAACGTTCAGCATCAGTACAGGAAGTAGGGTACCCTTTATGTATCCAAACCGGTTTCAACTTTAAAATAACAAACACATTGATCCTTATTCAAATCATTGACGGAAAGCTCTGAACAAATAATAGAAGTTATCATCAACAGTGTTACAGAACACAGTATAGTTATCAAACCTAATGTAGCCGGTACTGAAATGTCCCTCCTTGGCTACTGTAGGGCTGGGTAGGCCTTGGCCCCTCCTACTTCCTGGTTGACAGAGTTCCTCACCTGTGCTTCACACCCCCATAATCATGTGTTTGGTGGTAGTTTTCTTTGCACTCCCTCCACGACTTGTTTCTTTACCCTTCTGCTTTGCTGTGTGTGTGGGGGGGGGGGCACCAGAGCGTGGTGAGTACTCTGTCCCAGTATTACTTTCTCCTCTCTGTCTGCGGCTACGACCACTCGTCCTGTAGCACTCCTTTCTTTTACTGTAATTTGTGGCATGAAGTATATTGGACATATACCTTGTGTTGCCTTTAAAGGCATTTTTCTACTTTGTTTAGATAATTTGTTTGTGCTTATTTCAAGATGGAAACATGGTTATTGTAATGTTGGTTTTCTGTTCACGTCATTTTGTCACTTCCGGTTCGGTAGCTTCGTTGGCTGTAGCCAAACAAAAGAGCTGCATGCTCAGAGGGGTAATCCGCTCACATCCACCTGGAAGCATCCTAGAAGCAATGCCGTAAGTTAATTTACTTGACATTGGACATGGTGGGCATCTTATATCAGTAAACATTTCTTGACAAATGGGTTTGATGGGTCACTTGAATAGGTTTGTTAATTATATAAAGTTTGGCGCAATGCCAGTGGTTTCTATGAACGTTTGTTGATGTACAAATGATCGATGTATGTTTGTATTTACAACCAAAACTGAATATTTTGTGTTGTCTATTTTCAGTTTTCACCACAACGGAAAAGTTGTGGAGTGACGGTAAAAGGGTGAAACTTACTACGACTCTGTCTTCATTGACTGTGGTTTAGCTTGGTGTTTTGTCACACTGAACGAGAACACTACATACCTTTTACTGTTTTGGATATTAGATGGAATGGGTTTCCTGTGTTTATAATGCCCTGTTTAAAGTATTTAATGTAATAAACTTTGTAATCTTGGGGAATCCTGTCTCAGTCCGTCATTCACCGCCACCTGTACCAATAGAGGATCTGTGGGCTTTTAGTTGGTTTGATCCAGTATCAATTAAAGGGTCAGTGTACTAACATTGTAGACCAAATCCGAGCCTTGCTGCGTCCCGTGGTCACACTAATGTATGACTTTTTAATTGGAATATTTGCATTAGAGCGATAGAAGTGACTGATTCATGATGGTGAACTGGATACAATTAAAATTGCGTGGAAGAGGTTACATTTGTGACAAACAATTTAAACTCACCGGTAGCTCGGACCAGTAATTTAATCGATACAGTCATGTGATGCAGATGTATAGAGTGCTGCAGGAGAGAGTCCTGAACGTCCTTCTGAAATGTTTGCGTGTCCGAAAAAAGTTGGTTGCTAACGAGTCTAAATGAGACGACTAAAGGTCAACACTAGTCCTCCTTTAGCTCTTTAATTCTGATGATTACATTCACACTTCAGAAATCATAAAAGTGGTGTACATTTGTGACTATTGGAGGTATCCTAAACGTTGTTTGCCACAGACTATTTACTGCAATAATCAGATGACTGTTTGTGGAGGGAACCAGTGTGATGCCCTACGACAATATGTCATCCCTGCAGCACTCTATCGCTAGAGTTTACTTCAGTGTGAACAGTTGCGGTGTGATCCCCCTGATGTGAACAATACAGTGGCATCACACTCTGATGATGGAAATACGCCCGCCCACCCCCCCCCCCCCCCAGGCTGCTGGCACCTTTGTTCCGTCTAGATTCCCAACACACCTTACTGTTGAGACTGGAAGATGAGCTGATGTATACATGAGCTGTTCTTTTCATGGACTCTGAATGAAAACAGTGGGGCTGATATGGAGATGTGCAAGTTAATAAATCCACTGCGGGAGTGGGGGTATTATACCTGCATACGGGCTCCTGTCTTTTGTTCACATGTTTTCCGTCATGAATTATTATGAGCTTAAATATTAGACTGGGCTCAGGACTATATAGGAAATGCATGTCTTCCATACAGAGGACCAATGTAACCGGGTGATTGCTGTTTATCTTGGATGCATAGTCGGGTAAACCTGTCAGTGGCCCACTGAGGGAAAGTATACTTCTTAATAAGATAGCTTTTGATGAACTGTGCTGCTTTAACAAGGCATAAGATTGCTGATTGAAATTTGATTAAATGCATTAATTTGTGAATATGCACCATGAAGGCAAATGGCTCCTGGAGTCTGGGGCCACTACTTTGCCCTGTTGGTAATCCAGCCATGACCGATTTCTATTAGCTACACCTAAGTAAGCCCAAACACACTATGTGTATCAAATGGGGCGGCCGTGGCTCAATGGCTAGAGAGGGTTGTCCAGTAACCGCTGGCGGTTCGATCCTTGGCTGCTACATGTCCTATGGCAAAGTGTCCCTGAGCAAGACACTGAACCCCTAACTGCTCCCCGGGCGCTACTCAGCAGCCCACTGCTCCCAATAAGCTAGGGATGGGTTAAATGCAGAAGTCAAATTTCGTATATGACAATAAAATCCTAACTTTAAATAAGTAGTTGCATTTACTCCGTTATGCATATAAGTAACTTTTTGGAGTAAAGTTTTAATGCAGATAGATAAAAATAAAAATCATTACTTTTACTCCGTTACCTTTTGGATACATTCCTCTCGGTACTTTTGCTCACTATTATTTTAATGCATTGATCTGTTAAGAGGCAGGTTTTTCTACCGCAGCCACGCCTCAACATGACTGATTAAAGCAGCATGGCTGAAGCCACAGTATGTTAACGTTGGGGCTTTCAAATAGAGCCAGCAGCCTGTGGTTGTGAACACTGGTCTGAAGTCAGTACACTAGACAACGAGGTGTGTCTGTTGTGTTAATGCTAATAAGTTTAGCAAGATATACAGCATATGATGTTTTAAAACTGTCTGCTCCTTCTTATTCTCATGTAAATATTTAAACAGTGTGGATTTATGCTTCTCAAGTCAAAGTGAACACGCCTGTTAATTAATAGGTCAATATCAATATCTCCAAATTAGCCAAAGTCATCTGATATGAGACATTTTATTGTCTTCATGTGATTTGACAGACCAGGAACTGCTACTTAGGACATCTATACTGGAATGATCAAAGTTTAAAGACACTGTTACATGTTGACACTCTTTATATTTACTTTTTGACATATCGGACTATTAATAACTGTTATACAAACAGTATATGTGTGTGTGTGTGTGTGTGTATATATATATATATACATATACTAGTTATATAATTATAATTAGGATATATCATTGACTGATTCATTGCCAAATTATAATGTAATACATTGCATATGTGGCAGGTTATCTCATCAATAAATGATGTAATTTCATCACTAATGAATACAGCTGTATGTTCACTTTTTAACTATACATTTTTAGATATAATTTCAGTCATTTCCACATCAAACTAAATATTTGGGAGGAAAAGACAGTGGTGTGCGAGTGTTTTTTAAATTTTTTTAATTTACTCTCACTCAAATAGTTATTTTGATGCCTACTGTGACTTACATTTGAGTACAAAAAATAGTATTCAAATGTAAGTCACAGTAGGCATCAAAATAACTATTTCAGTTTTTGCAAAGTACAGTACTTGGCTACTCTACCCATCATTGCCTTAAAATTTAAATCCAAAACCTCACATGACAATCCATTTATTTTAGTTTTAACAATGCCACGGCCACTTTACTGTCTGTACGAACACAAATGAGCTGGGTTTAAACGAGCTACAATCAAGACAGTGGGACACCTCCACAGACACAGCAAATAGTCCCTTCCACGTCCCTGAACTCTATTTCCTGTTGAACTCTAAGTTACCTGCCCTGGCTGGAGGCCCTTGTTTAGTCGGTTCTGCTTCAGTCCAGATGCAGCTGAGACAGAGAGGGCCTCTGTTCCTGCTGGAAAGTCCTCCTGGCTTTGGGGCCATGCATGCCCCCCCCCTCCCCTCATCTTTTCCAGAAAATAAGGTGCGTGAAACTCCACACCAGGACAATTACAGCAAGACCCCCTCCAACTCTCAACCGGACATAAATGGCACACTGCAAGAACGTAAAATCTGTCCAAGTATATTTGTCCAATTACCAGTCAAAGTATCTAATAACACATAACATAAGGCACAATCACCTAACAAGCAGTGGTGGGCCGTCAGGGCCAGCAAGGCCTTCTCTGCTGGCCTAGACAGAATCACAAAGTTATAGCTATTTTATGATTTAATTATTTTTCATAAATACACTACATGTATTCTAAGCACTGAAGGCCCAGGTATAAAATACACGGCCCGCCACTGCTAACAAGTAACATTTCAGTGTTTTCATCTAGAATATGTTAGGTGAAAATCTTTTACTTCATACAACACTTCTTAATACCAGTCAAATATATTTTAAAATCAGCTAGTTTCAAGATTGTGAGGCCTAAATATTACATCCTTTTTCAATATATTTTATCAAGCACATTTTCATTTCTTCCATTGGCAGATTGGCAGAACTTCTCGAATGACTTTGCAGTAGTCAGCTGAATCAAATGTGGACAGTAGTTATAATACAGGGACATGGTGGCCAGCTTCACTGAGTGGAGCAGAGAGAACCACCTAGAATGTGACTAGAATGTAACACTGAGACTGTTTACAGACAAAGGATAGAGTAGACTCTTTAATTTGTCTGTTGTTTCAAGTATAATCTTCTTCTGCAGTGGCATCACAGCCGGCGACGAAAACAGTCAAAGTGATCAGAAAAGCCAGCTCTGGAGCCCTGGAGCAGTTAGAGGGGTTGGTGGAGAAGAGGATGCTGCCCAAACTGTTGTGCATCACGGGAAACGAATCACATCCTCCTAACCACCTCCTGGTCAAAAGGTGGAGCGCTTTCAGCAGTGGTGGGCTGTCAGGGCCAGCAAAGCCTTCTCTGCTGGCCTAAACAGAATCACAAAGTTATAGCTATTTTATAATTTAATAATTTTTCATAAACATACTACATGTATTATAAATATTTTTCCCATTAGCTTATTTTCTCATTGCATAGCTACTGTCTTCCTCAGTTGCTCTGCTTCCAGCCTGCAGCGCTGCTTCCAGTGCAGCTTGTTTTAAGTAGAGCTTTTATCCAATCAGATTTCACCCCTATGTCTCTAGGTAAGAAGAGAGGCCGGAGGCCCTCTAGGTAGACTTTGCAGTTTAAGTAAATGGGGACGATATTGTTGATTGTCATAGTCTTCAACCAATCAGATTTTTAGTTTGAGATGTTGGGCGTATTCTTTGACATGTCAGAGCTGTCTAGGTAGCCTACAACTACGTCAGCATTAACGTGCAGCTCAGCATTAACGATGCGGTGTGATTGGTCAGTGGGCTAGCGTGACTGTTGTGAAGCTGAAGCTAGCTATCAGAACTTAGTAGTAGTAAGTTCAAGTTGAAAGATATGTAAGAAGTTATGACATTGACATGACATTTTTAGTGTTTTGCTTGGTGTAGCTTTGTTTTTTTTAACACTCAATGGCTGAAGGAGGGGGAGAAACGGATTTGGGAGTTACTGGCAACACCTTTCTGGAGAAGGACATTTCCAGAAAAGCTGGACATCGTAAGAAAGGGTCGGCCAACCCAACAGCTAGCAGCCCTGACCCAGCCAGGAAAAGGATTTATACGAACGATATTTCTGACTAACAGCGTCGGAAAAGCGTTGCACATGTTATGGCTAAGAATGCATTTTATTTACGACTGAGCGTCTTGGTGTTTGGAGCTACGCTACGCTAACCTGAGGTGGCTAACCAAGGCAGCAACAACACACCATAGCACGACAGGACACTTACAAGTTACGGTGCTTTTGAAAACTTTTGCTGAGACCCGAGTGGATCTACAACTCAACGAACACGTTCACAGGAGGACCTCTGGCTGGAACTGAACCGCACCGATGTTCTGTATAACCGCGTCATTCAACTCTTTGCTAACAAAGAAAGGAGGATGGACTTTGTCTATAAGTGAACAGCAGCTGTGGTAAGTGAAGTGCTTTTGTGTTTTTACATCTGCAGTAGTGTTACTACTGTGTTAATTTTTCTATCGTTTTTATGATATGGTTAATATTGTTCCCTCTGATGTGAAGAATATTTGAATGGCTCGTGCTCTTTAGTTTGCGGTGGAATGCGTGTTTTAGCGCCGCAAGTTTGCTGGATTGATTTGTCATGCTTTGTTGTCATATAAATATATGTGACTGGTTCTTGTAAGTTTGTTCTTGTCATTCTGTTAATTACATTGATTTTGACTATATGTATTGTCCGTTAATGACGAAGCATCCCGTCATGCGCGTATTCATGTATCTGCACTCTGCAGTTAGTGTATTTGTAGATGTTAAGCTTCATTTTTACACAAAACAAATAATAACCTGTAGGTGTTAGGAGTCGGACATTTGATTCTCTGTTTGGGGTTTCATATTCTTTTACAAAGCATGAATTATGGTCTGCAGAAATGGGCCGTGGCGATTGCTTTAGCCCTGTTTGAATCAGTAGGGAACAGCTAAACGCTGCGGGGATGTTGTTCTTCCGTGGTGTTTCCGTGTCAGACAGCACGTTGTCTGTTACGTTGGGTGGGTTGCCATGTTGAGCGCAGTGGCTCCACTGAAAGAACATTATATTTCCCACAATTTAAGCTTCTGCATTTTCCAAATGCAATAGTAGTATTCAAACGGGGTAAAGAAGTGAGTAGAATAAAGACCCACAATGTCCACCTAAGGGTGGAGATCTGAGTTGATGGATTGATGGGTCAAAAAACCACAGGACTCTCACCCTTACATAATGTTACGTAACTTTACATATCACACCTGACTATATAATAAACATACTTATTTTAACTCAAACCACAATTTCTCCCTAAACCTTACTAAGTTGTTTCCTGTGAACACGGAAGTTTATTTTTTTTAAGAAAGGACATGTATGCATGTAACGACACGTGCATGTTTGCTCGATCGTTGCTTAGTAATAAAGTACTCTCTCTCCACTCGTGTGCAATTTAACATGAATTCCACCTCATTACTGACCGAGCGCCAGGATCCATCACCTGATTCTGTGGGTGAAAGTATTGTCCTGCTGTCCAAACAGCAGCACATATAACACATAAAAGGAAGCACAGATGGTTTGAGGAGCAGGTCTGGGTTCAGCGTCTCACTTAACATTCCCCTTCATTGACTGACCTTGAGTCACCCAACATTAGCGACATGGAATGGTGCAAGGCCTGGAGGTTGAAAACACTCCAAATTGCAGCCTGAGAAAAGCGACCCCCTGTGAATGCCCACGGGGCACCAGAGGCCTAATGTCTATGTGTGCATGTGTGTTATTGTGCCCTCGTAAGTTCCCTCCCCCCCACAGGCATAGCAACATTTCTAAATTCCCAACCAAAGGCTTTTTAAGAGCACGACAGTCCCAGCAGGCGAGATGAAAGTAGTGATTTTATTCCTCCCTCCCTAATTCTAGCCCTTTTTGTCCAGTATATGTTATTACAGGGAGCTGCATCTAGTTATTTGTGTCCTGTGGCCGGATACATGTGCACAGAGGGAACCAATTTGTGTGAGAGGCGTATCATGACAAAGAAGTCGACTGATTTCAGATCAGGCAGCCTGCAGGCAGAGGGCCGCCTGTAAGTAATGCAACTACAAGCAGCACCCTTCACTAACAGTAACATGCACAAAATGTTCTGTTTTTTGACAAAAAAAAGACAATATTCCTACTAGGCTGTTAACATTGCTAATAAAAATAAATATTCTACTAAGATTCCCATTTACATGCAGCCTTGCATACTTCGATCAACGTAAAACACCCCCATGACGGCGTTGCAATATTTGTGCATATCCCAAAACCTGAAGATATCCAAGTTTAAATGTTTAAAAGTACCTGGCTGCTGTGTGAGACCTGTCAATCACTGTGTAGCCCCGCCCTAAAGCATACACTGCTTTATTTGACTCTAAATGGACCATAATCTACGAAATGAACATCATGCTGTATTGAAGAAGACTTGAAACTAGAGAGTGAGACCATGAACTCATGTTTACAATGTTTACTGAGGGAATAAATCAAGTGAGAAGTAAGTAAGTGAGAGTATTTTTCTCATAGACTTCTATACAATCAGGCTTCTTTTTGCAAACAGAGGAGTCGCCTCCTGTTGGCCATTATAAAGAATGCTGGTCTAAGTCACTTCAGCATTGGCTTCACGTTTCAGAACTGGAGGTCGTCCTCATCTGTAAACACAGCAACCCGGCAGCCCACCGAGCTGACAATGCAACTGAAAAAAGACACGTGTCATCCTGTGTGCACTGCGATGGGCGGTGTTTGTGTGTGTGTGTGTGTGTTTGTGTGTGTTATGCCCAGTGTTTTGGTTTTCCAGAATTATTAAAGCTTATGAGCTATTTAAGTCCAGGGGTTTATAAATATAAATAATATAATAAAGCATCATGGTTAATGAAAAAGTTAAACGATTGCATTCTGCCTTAGGTTCACTACGTGTCAATAGGTAGTTTTTACCAAACTTGTTATGGAATTTGCATTACAAAAGTACACTATAAACTGAGGTGGGTTCTGCATTAGACCTTCTAATCTGTTGATCTGGCCATGGGTTAGACCAGGGGTCGGCAACCCGCTCCGGCTCTTCAGCTCCTCTGTTGCAGCTCCCTGAGTCTACATCCACACTAGTAGTGTGTAAAGCAGAGTTTAAAAAAACAGAAACGATCTCCGTCCACACGGCGTTTCAGCATCGTTTTCTAATTGATCTCCATCCAGACTACAACGCCTGAAAATTAATATCACGTGACTCTTCACGTACGTGATGGTGGGTGTTGATGTAAACAGGAAGTAGATTGGTTGCTTAGTTAAAAAAAATACGACAGAGTAATAAAGTAGTCTTTAATAATGAAAGGTCGTGTTTGATACTTAAGATCTTCTCTAAAATCTTCCTCTATGAACTCAAACAGACACAGTTCCTGGAAAGTTTTAGAAGTTTTATTTAGTTACAGCGCTGCAGGTCTTGCTCTATCTCTCTCTCACACATCAAACTTACTTTAAAATCAACACTTACACAAAAAAGTTTACTAGATTATGGGTCCATAAAAGTGGTCAACACACGTCTCTCACTCGTTTCCTCTCGGTTTCGTTGTTCTCACTCGTAGCTCTGCTGGTGGCTGAAGTCTCTGTCTACTGGAGAGCAACTACTGCTTTTGTTCCTTTACATTTTATCTGCAGACTTTACAATAGTTGTGCAGAACAAAATAAGCATTATTGAGGACAGGAAAGTCCTCCGTTTTGTGTCCGTCCTCCCCAAAGCCGCAAACCGTGACTTCAGACGTCCGCTCCGTAGGTCTGATAACGCCGCTGGAAACGCCGCTCACTAATCGCTCCAATAACAGCTGCTTCCTCCGTAATAATGCAGACTTTAACTGAACAACAGCTGCTAGTAAAGACAACAAGGTCAGCAACACCTGTTGTCCATGTTGAATTAACCTGGTAGTCGATCGGTAATCAATGTTGTTGTTTGTGAGCTTCCGGGTAAGGGTCACGTGATAGGAGTGTGACGAATCAGGGAAGGACACGTCATGACTGCTAAGAACCAATCAAGTAGTGCCTTAGGTTCACTGCGTTTTCGGTGCTTTGAAACTCTGGCGTAGTGTGGACGCTCAGTGTAAACGTAGCAAAACATATGCGTTTTCAAATGGAAACGTAGTAGTGTGGACATGGCCTCAGGCTTTGACAAAAAATAACATGGAAATAAATAGTTATAGTAGTTATTTTAATTTTATTTTTTGCACAGTGGACAATCTTTCAAAGGGAACACCTCTTGTCTTGGAGTTTGGGGTGATACTGTGTCACTGAAAATAGCAATAAAATGTCAAGAATTTATTCTTGTTCTATAATTTCATAAATGCAACAAACTATAGTTTTTGTATATATAATATAACTATATATACAACTTTATAAGCTGTGATATCAAATAGCGTTTGCGGCTCCAAACACATTTTATTTGGTGGAAAATAGGGCAAAATGGCTTTTTGGATAGTAAAGGTTGCCGACCCCTGGGTTAGACTATTGTTTAAAGCTGTAACAGATGACCAGCAGAGTAGACCGTCTCATTACAAGTATTATCCAAAATACTGCTAACCTTCAGACAGTGATACCCGACTCAACATGAAACTATGAAAAGAAGGCCGAAATAGCACAATATAAATATGTATGTGAGTGAACATCGGTGAGAGAGAGAGATGCTCAAGCCGGGAAGAAGACTGGCAGATGGAGAGAGAGGACGAGCAGAGATGACGGGGGAGCGAGGTTAGTCATCAAAGTTGGCTCTGTCCACATTCGATGTTTCCTACTCTTGTACTCATGTACTCATTCCAGAGAACGGACACAAGGCCAAAGCCTTTTTGTCTGAGAGCGAGTCGAAAGGTGCAGAATTTCTTCTACTCATTTGCGTTCATCATTTAGAGAAGAAAGTGCTTTTCTGAGTTCCTTGTTTGATCAATAACGTGTAGGGCAACATCCATCGTCGTGAGCCAGATTTCAAACTGAAACAGTCATATTTACCCAAGGCTAAGCCTACCTTCTTTCTAAGAATAAAAATGACAACACACTCTACACTATCGTATCCGTTTCTACACATACACTGTGTGTGAGTGGACCTGACAGCGAGTCATTTCCATTCAATGGTACATGTATATTTATATACAGCAGCAAATTCATTAACCCACGCATCCTAATATGTGTGAACTTGTTGCCAGTTCCCAAGGAGGTTATGTTTGTGGTACAGTTTGATAGTTTGTGAGTCTGTTTCTCAGCAGGGTGACAGAAAAACTTATTTTCATGAAAGTCGATGGAAGGGTGCCGCATGGACCAATGAGTACCCATTCAATGTCAGAGCAGATCCGCATCACAGGGTGAATGCAGTCATCATTTTCAATCATGGAAATGGCCTTGGCGGATGTCTGCCTTATCTGAGTGCCTTTTGTTTGTTATTTGTGATCTCTTAATTATGTGATGGAAACCACTGAAACAATATAACATTAGGTGTAAGCAACAGACCTAACGTTAGGTTCAGGCAACAAAACCAGTTAGTTAGGTTTAGGAGAAAAATCCAGTTTGTGCGTGAAATTTTGTGCACACAATTTATTATCTTGTGCAACTAACTTAACTTTTGCAGAGACAATGTTGTTGCTGTTACTATGATTGATTGAATGGTTTGTTCTATTTGATTGTGCCCAGCCCATATGGGCTTACAAGATGCTAGGCAGCAGCAACAACGAGGATTGCCAAATTGACCATGTTTGACTATATTTATATTTCACTGCAAATTATTCCTGAAAAATAAAATGTAAATCAACTTTACTCCACAACTGTACGTTGCTTTCCATCAAGCCTAAGATAACCATTGAAACGCAAACGCCTCCTCAACCTCCGTCCAGTGCGGAAATTGTGATGAAGGGCCTTTTAGGGTGGCCCTTGAAATTCAGAAGACATGATGCCGTGCCATAAAGGCTGCCTGCCCTACATGCTAGAAAATGTTGCCCTTTTTCATTTTTGTCACTCCTTCCCACCAGATAGCCTGGGTCTGCCAATGCTCTACACAGCACATTGGTGAGCCAGAGAAAGATGTTCATTTGCCAGCTGCGTTCACAGAACTGCTCAAAAGACTGAAAAGCTTTTATCCCCACAGCCCTACGGCCCTCAACACCTCAATGGGGCGGAGGAGGACGAGCCTTGATGGCCTATCTTCTGTTAAAACTCGGACTCTTTTAGGCATCTAATAGCAGTGGCGGCTGGTGAAAAATGTTCTAGGTAGGGCCATCCAATCAATTTCAGCAAGTATCCCAGTATGATATAATGCAAAAAAAATGAAGGTATCAAACACGCATTACTACTTTGCAGTTTAATATTTAACATTTATTCCAACACAAAAAAAAACAGTAAATAACACTTTGACAAACACATCAGGACATCTTATTAATGTGACCCTGACAGGGAATTCAGTATAATATAATATATACAGTATAATATATATCATATAATAATATTCAGTATAATATAAAACACACACATACATATATATATATATATATATATATATATATATATATATATATATATATATATATACACAGTATATCTCTATATATATATATATATATATCTCTCTATATATATATATATATATCTCTATCTCTATATATATATATACACAGTATATCTCTATATATATAAAATATAATATAATAGAACATGTGTATTTATTGAGATGACATATGGACCTTGTTATAGGAGGTAAAGATCAGAAGTAAACATGAAGTGTAATTATGAATACTGATGTTAAATTAAGCTATGATGAGTTTTCACTGTTAATTTACCATCTCTATTAAATGTTGATGCCTCCATGACCAAGTTAAGCAGATGAGACTGAGGACAACTATGTAGAAGAAAAGATGTTCACTTTGCCTAATATGTAGCTTGACAGAGTTCTCCATGTGTGTCCTAGTGTTCTCATGTCTCCTTACCTCCTCATCCCTCACTCCCTAACTGTCCGTGCTGGATCTGTCCCCGTTGTTTTAAAAAGCTAAATAAGTTATTATCATGACGTCATCCAGCTAGCCAAACCTGTCTGGTGTACAGCTAGTAGAGAAGCTTCATGTACTGCTTCCCTTTCCTGCTAGTCTGCTGTCTGATTGTGAGGTCAGGCTGATCTGGGATCAGCTCTTTAACTGCAGAATCTCCACCAAAGTTCTCCTCAAACGGGTCTTGGAGGAGCAGTGCTCGCGCTCGCCTGTAGAGACTTCTCCTGACGAGGACGTGCAAGGTCTTTGCCCCGAGCTGAATCAATTTGAGGACGCTGATTGGCTAAATTGTCTGTCACTCATTTATATTATTGGCTAAATGTGGGCCATTTCTCCATGGCCCCAGCACTGCTGAGACATGCAGACAGGCAGAGAGGACGTGCAGGAAAAGCATATATTTTGCGCAGATATCATATTTTACAAATATTACTGAGTACATTCCATATTTCAAAAACACAAATATTGACAATTTTAATAATTTATTATTATTATTATTATTTATTTATTTTGTGGCTCAAGGTGGGGCCACGCCCCATGGCCCTCTATTGGCCAGCCGCCACTGCCTAATTGGCTGTATTGGCTGTATTGGCTATGCTTATACGGATAGCTAGCTACACATTTGTACTTCCTCTGTGTGCCCAACCTCCACTTACACATTGCCTTCTGCACTTTAATTTACAGTTGCCAGTTAGTTCTTATGGTTTGTCATGTCTCATCTGCTTGATTGTCTTTATATTATCTATTTGTTATTTATTAGTGCCTTTTTATTGACATAGATGTTTTTTTTATAGAATCAAAATAGGATCAAATGTATTATAGCCGTTCATCACCATATCTGAATGTGTGAAAACATTTGATATGAATACATAATGCGTGAATGTGTAACAACATTCCCAAGAAATTACTTAAAATGTGTGAACAAATAGTTTATTTTTTAATTTAAAGATCTGTAGCTGTGCATGACATTTTGTGAACAAAAAAAAGAAAGATTTGCACAAATATTTTCCAATGTGTGCAATTTTTTGCAATGCCTGCTGATGGGACAAGATGGGACCTGGGACAAAGGTCAACAACTTATACAGAATTGTCGTCATACTTTCACCTGCACCCACTAGCAAACAAAAGAAAGGTTTCAAGTTATACAGATCAGCTGCTTGATGATGATTGCCCAACGATTGCCCAACAACAGCCAAATGATGCCCTCATAGAGTCTGAGGGTCCACTGTCAGCTTGTTGTGTCATGACCTTTAGGATTTGCTGTCAGCAGGACAAAAAATAACTTCACGCTAAGTTGTTTACCAGGCCCACCCCAACAATAGCATGGTGTGGAGGAAATCTTGTCCGGCCGCATTAAAAAATCCCTGTCTCTGAACAATGCCCCAAATATCCCCCACTCTCTCTTTATGAATCAAATCCCTAAACGAGGATCCTATTGTTAGCGACAGCTGAATAACCAAGCGACGCAGGCTGTATTTGGCACATCCTGTCCGGTTCCCTTGGCGGGTGGAGGTTTCTGTTGCCTCCTCTCCCTGAATAGATGGCGAGATTGGCCCCGAGACACCACCGCATCCTGCCTGCACAGCAAGAACGCAAACAGGCCTGCATGTTATGTCTACCCGACCCGGCCTGATTTCATAATCTCAGCTATTCTTCAGCTGTATGTGTCATGCTATACTGGCCTGAATGTGGAGGGAACACTGCTCTGTGACTCTAAAACTGGATGTAGAACGTGCAGCAAGAAGATATGATTGGAAGTTACACCTACTAACCAAGTAGTACTTAAACCTTTCTTACCTAGTGCAAAGGCTTTAAGACAAAAACATTGTTTTCTCATACTGGTCAATTTTGAGATTTTGGGCTGTTTTGCTTCTATAACACGTCTTCTTTCAGACTAGTGGACAGAAAACATCTAAAATACACATTAAGGGGTTTATTTGAATACTTTTGTCTATTTGCGCCTGTAGATTTCTCTTTAATTTACCTTAAGTTATCAACTGGGGGAGTTTCACGATGGTATTTATTGGTTAAATGTTTTACCTTATTCACCACTTATTCTCCACTTAATTACAATAAAAGTTAGACTGCAAGTTTGTAGCTTTTATTCTGGGATGATATGGTATTTTCCACTTGGTAGTGAACAGGAAAGGTTAGTGCTAGACATTTAAATAGTAGTTTTCTGGTCCATTTGATTGACGTCTTTATTGATTATTTTATCATGTTTTGTTGAGATCCAAAAAACGTTGCCTTTTCTCCATGAAGGTCATGAGTTGATGTAAGGTGTTGTTATGCTGGTGAATGGTTGTATGCTGTATAATGGAGATGGCTTTTCTCTTCATTATACAGCATCTCACTGTATCTTACAGGGTCAGCAGGTTTGTTTGCACAATACAACCCCCAGGCTTTCCCATTTCACACTGATCAATTCAGAATGGGAAACAGCTAGCCTCGCTCTGTCAAAGTTGCTCTCCAATGTATTTCAAAGTAGCCTTATTTACATGCTGTAGGAGTGAATTCAACATGTAGAAACAGCTCTTAACAATCAGTTATGAAATGAAACTTGCCCAACAGCAGCTGAGCCCAGTGGCCACATGTAGCATTTCAGATGCTATGTCTTCAGTGAAGTTGACACAACATCTTTTAACTTTGAACAAAACACATCTGACTATTAAAAGGTATTGATTGCTAGCTAACAAGATACATTGTCCAAAAAAGGCAACTTCGATTGGTGAGGAGCTTTCTTTTTTATCTGTTACTCTTGATAAACCCTAGCAGCTTTCCTTTGCTTCCAGTTTTTTCTACTTAGGCAAAACCCTTCCTGTCTCCTAAGTGGGCGTGGTAATGACCTGTTCGCCTCACTCCCCCATCCGCCCACCTCGTTTGGTAGTGTAGATGTGGGGATGGAAGAAAGTACATTGGATTATGTTTTTATAATGTATTTATATGTTCTCTCGCTAATATTAGATATTTACGCAGCTAACGGTTATATTCAGCATTATGTAAATTACAGTGGTGGGCCGTCAGGGCCTTCTCTGTTGGCATAGACAGAATCACAAAGTTATAGCTATTTTATAATTTAATAATTTTTCTTAAATACACTACATGTATTATAATTTGTAAAAATATTTTTCCCATTATCTTATTTTCTCATTGCACAGTTACTGTCTTCCTCAGTTGCTCTGCTTCCAGTTCTTGTTTTAAGTAGAGCTTTTATCCAATCAGATTTCACCTCTGTGTCTCTAGGTAAGAAGAGAGGCCCGAGGCCTGCAGACTCACAAGTGAATCCCTTTTCAGTTTAAGTGAATGGGGACGATATTGTTGATTGTCATAGTGTTCAACCAATCAGATCTTTAGTTTGACATGTTGGGCGTATTCTTTGACGTGTCAGAGCCTGCTAGCTGGCCTAGCCATACGTGATTGGTCAGTGGGCTAGCCTGACATGTTGGGCGGTGACAATCCCAATATCTGCCGCCTCTGTCGAGCGGACATTTTCAGCCCTCAAACGCATTAAAACGTATTCAAGAAATACAACTGAGGAGACTCGACTGTCCTCACTGGCGTCCATGAATCGAGAAGGACTTCTTACTGGAACTAAAACGCACGGATGTACTGAACAACCGTGGGATTAAACTCTTTATTAACAAAGAAAGGAGGATGGAGTTTGTCTTTAAGTGAACAGCATTTGGTAAGTCAACTGCATTTGTTTTTATATCTGCAGTAGCTTTAATATGCTTGTTTATATATTAGTATTTGTACAACTTGTTTTGATGAAGATGGATTTTTGTTTGGTTTAATATGCGATAGGAACCATTGTTACGTCCAATGTTGCTCTGGGGACATATTTAGCCGGTGCCAGTGTTGCCAACTTGGCGACTTTCTCGCTAAATCTGGCAACTTTCCAAACCCTCATGGAGACTTTTTTTTGTCAAAAGCTACTAGCGACAAATCTAGCGACTTTTTCTGGTGTTATTGGAGACTTTTCTGGTGTTTTGACTCTGACGTTAAAGCGCGTACGTTCTGCACTGTCGTGAACGAGCAGCGCGAGCTGCCATGAGCCGCCCCAAAGCACTCACAGGCGGACTCTCACCTCGCGCAGCAGTCCCAGCTGCAGTCAGAGAAGAGAGGAGACACACTCTCGGCGTATTCATATATCTGCACTCTGCAGTTAGTGCATTTATAGGTAATTGAGCTTCATTTTTACTCAAAAAAAATAATAACCGTAGCTGTGTTTCAGCTGCAGGACAGCAGTGAAGGCCCAGGTATAAAATGCACGGACCGCCACTGGTAAATTAGTTGCTAGGACGTCAGTTGCCAGATCTGGAGAGAGTGTGTTGCTGAGATGGAAAAAGATCTCAATCAAATTTAATTTGATTCTGAAAAACGCCATTTCAGTGTCAGAATGTTGGGAAGATAAGTGGGTTGTGAAAAATGGGTCTAAGTCACTTTGGTGACTGTGGAGCGAAAGAATCGGTCATAATCTGTGTTCAGGTTTACTTCTCCCATTGGAGTTAATAGACTCAGGACCTGTTGCCAGTCTTCCTAAAGGGGCGGGGCAGTGGTGAAACCTACGTGACACAGAAACAGGAAACTGACTCTCAGTGGGGTGTCTCTGTTATGAACTATCTCTGGTTTGAACCAGTTTAGCATCCGCCAGAGGACGGACCAATTAATGTTGCTGGGAGGAGCTTCTGGCGGCTACAGGCATGGTGTAGGTGTGTGTGAGACAACATAGAGAAGCGACTGTTTGTTCTAAACAACAATGGTGGCTCCTGACGAGGGTGTATCAGAATTGAAGGCTTTTCTTGATGAAATATGTTTTCTCTCTTCTCCCATCTGGCTTCGACAAGAGTTTGGTTCACAAAATGTTCATCCAATCACCTGCCAAGCAGTTTTGAAAATGACGGCTTCTCGGATAGTTCTGTGAAACAAACCATTTGGCGGGTTAGATTTATATCTCTGAGCGAGTTAGTGTTGGATAAATCAAAATCTTGACCTTTTGGTGGCGCTAAATGAAAAGTTCAGCGTTCAACAAAGTCATCACATCTCATCCTCTCTGATATCTCTTCTAAATTTCATGGCAATGAAACACGAAAGTCATGGGAATCAAACCCCGGGGACCATGCAGGGCTGTACAAATGTAATAGGAATCCATCCTATATTGAGATATTTCAGTCACAAAGATGGTGGAGCAGCGACCGACATTGCCATCCATAGAGCCACGTGGCTAGCATACCAAAAGATAAATAAAAAAACGTAGCTTTGAAACTTGAATGCAATTATAAAACATGAGAGGCACAAACTAGGGCTTGACTAAACACATCATGAGTCTACCTCTCATTAAACAGAGATAAAATAATATAATGAGCAGATTTTATAAAATGTTGGAGTTTTCATTTAATGGAATGAAATGGTTACTCATTCAATATTATACAATGTTCATTTGACCTCAGGGCTGTTGGAGAACACATACACATACAGACACACTCACAGAAAACACTTCCTAGTCCATTTGTTGTAGGGCAAGAAAGTTCATTGAGCCCAAACCTCACTTGGGTATTCTTCAGCTAAGTAAAGCACTCGTATTTTTTCTCAGACCTCATCTTTTATCTCCTTGCCCATGGAGGTAATCATCAGTGTTGTCACGGCATTGTGATTCATTAATACAGCTTTCATCCCTGGCTTTCTGCTGGTGCCGAGGCCGGCGCCATCTTCGCCAGCTTAATTAGCGCTAGCAGCGTTCACTCACTTTAAGGCCCTCTCAGTATAAAAGTGATCTGAGGGGGAAGAAAAAGGGAGCAGACAGGATGGCAAGTCCTGAAAGTCTTTGATAGATCCCTCTCCTCCCCCCCTAGCCCTTCTCCACGCTAATTCAACTCGACCTGAGACGCAAAAGCAATGTTGCTGCGTTCCATCAACTGCTGCGGATGATGACTGATGATGAAGGAGAGCAGAGCCTCATGATGAAGCCTGCCAAGTACACTAGCTTCGCTCTCTCCTTGTCTTGTTTCAATAGCTCTCTCTTGGGGGTTGTGACTGGGAATTCGGGAGTCATCACATGTGATTTCTGCCTGATTTCCACACTTTTAGCAGAAATCCATTGATACATAATTGATATGTAAGTTTGAGTTACCAGTGCAAGTTTGTGTTGCCTGTTGAGGTGCTTTTCTTAGATCTGATAGTTTTGATACTGTATCATAGCCAGTCATCGTGCATGTTATGTGATTCTCTGCGGAGAGTTATCAAAGTCTGATCTCACTTGGTTTATTATTGAAGTTCAATATATCTCTTGCAGTTTGACATTTTGCAACTTATTTACTTACATTTCTCTCTCCCCTGGTGGTTTTATATGGCAGCTAATATGCTCCAAGTCAATGGGTGACACAAAAATAACCCTGCATTATTCAATCATCTAACTTTGCAACAAAATATCATGAAAAGCAGCAATCCACTTTAGAGGCAGTAAGGGTAATGGAAGAGTCAGGACTCTGACATAGGACTTCTGATAAGGTTTACTTTTGACAAAACACGCTGAGGAAACGTTGGAGTGGGGAACGCAATTACATCCAAGTATATAAATAAATATTGCAAGATCCAAAAACATTCACTAATGTCTCTCATTTCAAATGCTTTGTAGCAAAAAGCATCCATGTCCATCTTAACAGCTGAATTGATGAGCTATACAATAGCTGGAGAGAGCCAAAACGTCTGAGATGGCTTCTGGATTTTCTCAACAGTACAGAATTCTTGTAATGCAATTCACCATTGGCTAGGTCCCGCCCCCTGCTGCTACTCTGTCAAGCTTTCAAAACAAAGTTACCATGGAGCACACACTGTCACTAACTGCACTTCCTGAATAAATATGATCTCCTTTTTGGAAAAACGAAAAAGCGCTTTCAGAGAGAAGCATTCAGAAGAGTCTACAAAAAAATGAAGGAAAAGATGTTTCCTGTTTAGCCAGGTAGGTCTTTATTCACTGTAACAATCATTGAAAAGCAAAAGCAGCATGTGTATTTAGTAGCTAAGGTAGTTAAGACATGCTAATACTTGTAAATGAGGTACTAACGTACTTTGCTAATGTTAGCCCAAGATTTTACACAGAAACAATTCTCTAGTGGCACGTCAGCAACTGTAAAGGATTCAATCAATTCTATGTCAAGGCGCTCAGCAGTGGTCAGCAAAATTGCAAACTCCAATGTCATGCTTGCAATGTTAGTTGCCTTGGTACGACCTAAATTCACTAGACCGTTTTTGAGTTATTTTAAATGTCTTTAATCACATCCAGTAAGTGGTCCGTAGCGCTCATTGAGATGTTGTGTTCAGATAAAAATCCAGCTGTTTTCATTTCAGCTGTTTGGCAAACTTCACATGTTCATGCATTTGCTGCAGACTCTGGAACATAGATATGTGATTTTTTCTTTTTCATCCTTTCTTGTGTTTCGGCCCTTGTGGGGGTTTTCAGCACACTTGTTTTTTTTTAATTCTTGATCCTACATCTTACAAAGAGCAAAATTATCCTACAAATATGATCATTGTCGTACATCTGCATTACTGTATCACAAACTATTTGGAGCTCCTGCCCAGACAGATATTGCACAAATTAATTTACATAACCGACATTGTCTGTATTGAAAATGCACACACTGTTGATAACACCATTACAGGGGTCGCCGTCTGCAGAAAAATGTACCGGTATACTATTTTAATATCTCTTCAGTTCCAATTTTGACCAAATAAGACAAACCATACAAAGGCGATATATATGGATTTCTTAGTGAAAGCTTATATAAATTCCAGTTTGACTTCAAGGGATCCTGGTTAAAACATTGCAGCAAGTCATTACATGAGGTGCATTTTCTTCCTGAAGATTTAAGAGGTGAAATAAAACTGAGCTACGTCTGATTTCTGACTCAGCTCCTCTGACACTTACAACTCTTCTGTTACATACTGATGTCACAAACACTGCTTCGGGGAAAAAGGTCATGGTCATTTAATTAATTGATGATTTAGTCTTATGACTTGATGAATCTTTGCTGCCAATAGATCTTTCAAAGACGAAGGACATCATTATAGACCTCAGGTCTCATGTTACGTAATGAGGCCACAACCATTGATGCTCAGGCTGTAAAACTAATGGAGAACCACAAATACTTAACTGATCTTTAGGAGTAACCGTATAGAAGTATGAACAAAGGAGCAAGCATATCTGCTGTTTCATGACCCATGGAATGTTCCCAGACAAAGCTCTAAGTAGAATTCTTGAAATGGCTAGCTTAAGTGGGAAGCTTAATCTTACCGATCTACATGTTATTCATCTCAGTTACTAAATTAGGCTAAGTGCGTCTTCCAGGGAATCTCACAACCACACTGAACTGCAGCTGCTTCCATCTTACAGGACAACTATGAAATGCAGAACCAAAAGGTTCAAAAATGCTTTTGTATCTGACCGCAATTACAATACTCACTGATATAATTCAGCCCTGCCTCTTAGAGTAGGAATCACACTTTTATAATACTGGTAATAATGTTATGATCAAATACATTTAGTAGGAAATGTAATTGCTGTCTGGATTATGTTTATCATTATTTCCAGTCTGGGGATTGCTAATGCTACCTGCTATATCTGCAGAGAAGTAGTAAGGAGGTGCATGGTGTAGAAGTAGTACATTACATTACAGTCATTTAGCAGACGCTTTTATCCAAAGCGACTTACAATTCAGATTCTATCACATTCATACTGTAGGCACAGCGTAAGTGTCTTGCTCAAGGACACATCGACATGCAACTAGCACTTAGCCACAGTTACCTAGTAAGGAGAAGGATGGTGGTGGGTGTAGAAGTTATAAAGAGGGGGTTATAAAGAGGGGGGTGGTGGTGGGTGTAGAAGTTATAGAAGATGTCACGGCCAGGCCGTGCCTCCTGTTCTTCCCTAGCTGCCTTCCATCAACTCATCACCCAACAGTATATCTACCCCGGTTCTTCATCCACTCTTCGCCAGATCGTTGTTACAACCTCAGTGGTATTTTGTTCGTTCTCGGCCGCTATGTTTAATTCTCATTCTTGTCTTCCCTTGTACTCACCTTGTCTTCCTGTGCCTGTAGTTTGGATCATCCTCCCGGTTCCCCAGTCTGCCTGCCCTGCCTTGTCCTGCCCGGTTTCCACCCTCGCCCTCTTGTCCTCGGATTCCCTGCTGTTCCATGGCAGTTTTTCCTTTGTGTCCTCCCGGAAATAGAACCCTTACACTCTCATACTCCCTAGTCTGTGTCTGCGTTTGGGTCCGCCACCACACTCCTTGAAGAAAGAGGGGTATGGTGGTGGGTCTACATAGCTCAGGACTTTGGCTCTGGAGACCAGGGGTACATCCCAAGTCTCTTAATTGCATCCCCGTCTCCCTCACTTGCGTCTTTTCTACCAGCGGAATGCGTTTGTCATGTTTATTAATTATTTGCGTCTGTACGTTTTGAAATTGTGATTGTGACGTCATTATTAAATAACCCAGAATATGATTATGGTTTCTCTTGAATACTGGAATTAATTTATTAGGCTCCATGTTTCAGGTTACATTTAAATGATAAAACTCATCAAACCAGACACTCAGGAATGATCAGCATCACGTGACTGAATGAAATGATGTAACAAGTGTTTCGTCTCTCCAGCTCTCTCTCACTTTAATTGTTTCTATAATAAAAGTTATTCAGCGAAATATCAGATCATGAAAAGACAAATCTTTCTAATAAATGAAGAAAGTTGTTTGTGGTCCTTTTGTTGTTTAGATCTAAAATGAACATATATTTAAACCAGACGGTGAATCAGAAAACTAATCAAATATAAACTAGAGTTTAATCTGTGATCTGTCTTCACTCTGGTGTTAAACTCAGTCAGTCAGTCCGATCAGCTGCAGCGTCCAATCACATGACTGATGAACAATGAGGGGGCGTGTCAGCCGTTAAAACACTTCCTGGAAGGCTGTTCTCCTGCGTCCTCGCTCATGGCTCCTCCGAGGTCCCTCCTCGCTCCTCAGAGCAGAAATAAGAGCTTTGGAATGCGGTTCAAGCGAGGAGCGAGGAAATAACAAATAAGAGACTTGGGATGTACCCCAGGGTTTGTCTCCTGCATCCCGCTTTTTATCTCATCTCAGTTTGGGCTAGAAGAATAAAAATGTAGGACAGAAAGTCTGCGTCACAAACCGGAGGTGACGGCATTTATAGTATACAAAACAAGACGTTACTGAATTGTATTAAAGTTGAAGGCCAATGCAAGGGCGATCTCGGAACCCATTGGCTATTAGTCTGACAACAGATAAGCCTCCGGAGGCAAGGTGCTATATTTCTGGGGTTCTTGTGTATCCAGCAGATATCCAGTCCAAGACTTCCTTTTTTGCACGCTGCTTGTTTTTTAGCAACTTGAGATGTGAGACTGGAGGTGGAGTTGGGGGACGATGTGTATGACAGTTGACAAGCTAATTTTAAACCAATACAAATTTAAATAGTCAAACGATACTCGGTGGGTTCTCATACTACATTTTGGCCAATGCTTTCCGCCTCTCTGGCTCTCCACATGGACTATTTACCTGCATTCAACTGTTCACTACTACTCAGCGCAAAACATGACATTATTATTATTCTTAATTTCTTGGTAAAAACATGTTCTGCATTACATTTTCTCATGAAATATATTAGATGTTGCAAATTAGCAGCATATGAATATCATTTCTACAAGACAGAGTTGCATAATCTTATTACATTTAATTATGATTCACTGTTTTGAAATAAGGGGAGATTATTATACGATATATTGTTCTGTGAAACTGTTGGGAGTTGTATTTACCTGCCTGCAAGGCATTTTGGCTTTGACCTTTGTGTGGCCAAATTATTGAATTAATTATACAGCCCATTCATTATTACATGAATATAGTAACTTGTGTTTACGCCCACAGAGGTAAATCCTGATAATAGTGTTTGAATGACACCGTGGACACATTACAGTGGAGAGGCAGTGGTTAGGGTCAGACCAAGGCTGTATCCCATGAAGATTACAAACCCACAGCCTCCAATGCTGGACTTATGGAAAACATAGCAAAATAACTTTTCCAACAGCTTCTCTAGACACAACACCCAATGCTTGCTGCACAGCAACACATTCTGGAAGTAACGTCGCAATGCAAATGCACCATCATGCAGTAGGACACCCTCATGTGTTACCCATGCCTGCTTCAGCTTCAGGGGAGACTTTGTTTTGCCCTCGAGGCTGACGCTCACTTAGAGGCTAAGCCCCGTCCCTTTACCCAGCACTTGGGTAGCAAGACACAGGGACTTTATTGGGTTATGTGTTTGAAACACATATGAAGGGTGAGGAGTCATCAGTCGGCAGGCTATGGGAAGAGACTGAGAGGATATTGCAGGTTTGATTTATAACCTGCTGAGGTATCAGCTCCACCCCCCAATTGCTTGGAACAAAGGGGAAAGCACAGCCAACAACAAGGACAAGATAGGGCCGATCCTGAGGCCGCCACAGACCATACCCCCCACCCCCCCTTTCTGGATATTAAACATATGTAAATATATTTGTACATTATACAAAAGCTTCACAACTCAATTGACAGTGTTTAAGATGAAATGTACCTGGCCTAAGCACAGCCCCTCCTACTGCACATTCTTTACCACAATGAAAACTCCTCCCCTCTCCAGACTCCCCAACCTCAGCACCCTTTGCCACCCTAGAATCAGTTTAAGAGGAACGGTGACCGAGGCTGCAGAGGACAGTGTATACGCCATGTAATTACGTTTCAAAGAGTTACAAAGGTGCACCGGACAAGGCATCCGCATACTATTATCTTTGCTCTTAATGTTCTGAATGTCTAAAAAGTGGTAAGACTGCAAAAACAGAGCCGACCGCATGAGCCTCTGATTTTGGTTCTGCAGAGAGATAAATAAAGGTGAGTGGGTTACATGGTCAGTGAATACTGCAGTTGGCATTCCAGAGTCAAGACATGGACATGCCACAATGCTAAGATTGATGCCAGCGCTTCTTTCTCTACCACTGAGTAATTCAGCTGCTTCTTGGAAACGTTCGACAGCTGCTCCAATATGGCTTGTTTTAGCTTCTCTTCGGAGACTAGATAGCATCTTTGACAAATTGGTTTTGCGTCACCCCTGTCAATCTCATGATCAAACAGATTATTATAAAAGAAGGCATAAGGATGGATAACTTTTTATTAGTTCAGCCAACTCAGGACGCTTTCAAGTGAGCCAAGAAGACATCTAAATCTTGGAGCAACATGACCTTTCATCAAACTTCGGTATTAGACACACGTTACCCACCACATCAGACACTCTCACACTTTACCTGACCAAACTAGGTCTAACTGGTACTGCTGCATTTCCACAATCCTTCCTTTTCGAAAGGCTGCCTTAGCTGTTCCCTTTCAATACTCAATGTATCCCTCTCCATTTGCAACAGCTCCTTTTGCTACTCAAAGGATAAAGCTATTGTAGGAGAGACCACAGATACACCAACACTGCCACTTGGACTCAGCATAACACCATTTTCCATTAAAGCAGCCCTCAACAACCCTTTCATTTCCTCCTTTAACCATTTTACTGCAACGAGTAAGTAGTTGTAAAACTA
The DNA here is from genome assembly GCA_032191485.1 of Leptoclinus maculatus. Taxonomy (NCBI): domain Eukaryota; kingdom Metazoa; phylum Chordata; class Actinopteri; order Perciformes; family Stichaeidae; genus Leptoclinus; species Leptoclinus maculatus. The sequence goes on along the minus strand of JAVDOI010000012.1, from coordinate 20,856,264 downwards.
TTCAAAGGTTCTTCGAACAGAGACTGAACATAACTAACAGTAGCCATACAAGAGCAATCTTGATCTGAGGTGCAGTACAAAATAGAGCCCTCCCTCTAAATTCATTAATCTCAACCCTAATCTTCATGCAGCTACTCACACTGGGTATTTATGCATTAAAAACACCAGTGAGCACAAACAGCTACTGGATGTGCCCCCAAGACAACGGCTCTAACCGTTTTCACTGTAACTCTTCCATGTTTTATGAACAAATCACAAAAGAAAAACAGAGAAAGCTGTTATTATTATAACATGTGCACCTCCTCAACAATCAACAATGTCACCATGGCACTAAATGTCCAAAACTGTCTCCAGCCTTACAAAAGACAACACTAGAGCTCTAGCCCAATAAAAAAAGCAATGAACCATAACGGAACATCAACCAAACTAACCGTCTCTGTATACACAAACTGATATCAATCACAACCAATAGCCAAAACTCTATTACTCAGCAGCTTTAATACTCAGACCACCAACACCTGAGACAACTTCAGTCTACTTTCCTCTAAAGGCAAGCCCCAAACCTTCACCAGTGCAGATTAGTATAAGATAGAGGAGACACAAATAGGACTAGCTCCAACCTCACAGCAGAATACAAAGATATTTTACTCAGCATTAGCAAATTTACCAGACAATAAAATATAAATGTTTGATATTTGAGAGCTCCCAATAACTTTTTCAAATGAGAATGTGTCTTTCGGGGGAGCTCCCCGTAGTTCTCCCATATTTTGAACCCTGCCTGATGATGTCACCAGCGTTATTATCTCAGATTGGACTTTTACTATACAGTGGGGTTGAGCATTTACTGAAGAACATGTCGGATCCAGCTTGGCTCTGAAAGTACGGATGTCTCGGACTTTGCTGCATTGATTTGGACAATAAGAAAATGATTATTTAGATAATGATTGATTTGTTGATATCGCTATTTCTTATTGCGTGACCATCCAATGCTTGGACAGACAAGTGGTAACTTTTATTGGACATTTTGACACTTTTTTTTTTCACAAAGTTTCAGAATTAGTTTTTTTGATTCGGTTATTGTCGACACTATACTCTGTAAACCCTGCAACTCTCTGCAAGAGAGTGACAGCACAAGCTGTGAGTAAGTGAGAACCACAGTGTGAAGTGGTGGATGAAAACACGATCAGGTTTCCTCATTTAACGAGCTCAACCTTCATCAAACCGCTCTGGCCTCCATCCTCTTATTGTGAGTCACTCACAGTTCAGTGGTGCTGATTTACAATGCACTGGTCTTTAGTTTCCATTGTGTAATCTGCTGTGGCCATTTCCTCTCACCACAGTCTCAGACAATGATTCACCATATATGTCATGTAAGAAGAGAACAGCAGCAGCTATATCCAAGGCCGAGCCTTCACCTGGAGCTTCAATAGGAACACATGTAAGTGGACATAAAGATAGAAGTGTGTATGTGTGTGTGCCAATTGAAAAATATAAAATCATATTTTATAATGTTTGAGGGTCTTTATTCATCATAAACATGCAACTCTGGCTTAAATGTGGCTGTAAAATTCTACTTCAGGAACTACTGGGCAATAAACACACCAGTAAAAACAGGATTATATAAGAATATTAAATAAAATATAATAAATAAACCATCAACTCCTGTAGGGAATATATGGTTCTTAATCAACTGAATGCTCCACTATGTTCACTAGTTAGTCTCTTAGGCTTCGTTCAGACTGCAGGCAAATCCATTTTGTTCCTCAGATCAGGTCTTAAAGATTCACTATCCTATCTGCATGGGTTGCTGTGTAAACGACGTAGACAACAATAACTACGTGGCTACATTGTTGGCACAGTTCTCCAACACGCAGAAGTGTGAGAAATGGAAGTCCAACATCTTTCCCTCGAAACAATCAAGCTGTCGGAGTGCGATGCACCACACCTCTGTTGCAAAGACTAAGTTGGCAACGAAAGAGGCTGGTACAAATTGTGGTTTTGCGTGCTGCAGTCATGGCAATTTACTTCGGTCTGTCCACCATGTTGTTAGCAGCATGGACTGTGCTCATCACTTTCAACACTCTGGATTTGACTCTGGACTCTTTTCATTGTGTGTCAATTCACCAGTAGGGTGTTGTATTGGCCAGAATCTGGCGATATGATGCGTACCATGATAAAGAGGTTACTATTAAATATATTGCGATACTGTAAGCAAGACAATATTACAATTATTGGAATCTAATTTCAGCAAAACCGCAAAAATATTATAAAGAACACAGCCCAAAATGCATACAATCTGAGTAAAAATACTTTTTTATGCAATCAATACAGCGGGATCTGCACTTCACAGCCCCCTAGCTGTTAGCCCCCTAACAGCCATCACAGCCTCTTGATGTAAAACTATTCATTCAAATTAAATCTTTAGTGCTCTTCAGAATTAATACAGTATCACAAAACATAGAAATCTCATTTCAAATGACCTTTAAATGTGGTTTTATTCCGGTGTACATATGCTTTTTTCTTTTTGCTGTCCAGACTTTCTAAAATCAATCTGGATACAATCTGGATATGCCCAAAAAGTGATTTCGGCCGGCAGTCTGAACAAGGCCTTATTGTGTAGTGTACAGTGGGTTTATCAAAGTTCTTTTTTTTTTTACTGAAAACAGCTGCCTGCTGCTGCTGTTAAAGAGGCCAATGAGAGCTGAGAGACTTAACTAAAACAGTAAAGTTGTGGGTCATAAAACCAAAACAAAGAGACTAAAAAGCACCAGAAAGCTGTAGGGGAACTGCAAAGCTGGTTATATATATCTGTGGATTTGTAACCCAGAGTGATAGTTATTTACCTAACCTAAATTGACCTAAGTACAGTTTTAGCAATCATTACAATGACATACAAATGTATCCACTAACTTTGACATTGATGGCGTTTCTAATCCTGTATGTGTGATGTGTCTCTGTTGATGTGCAGTGTGTGTACACAGTCTATGGCTGCACACCTTCCTCTGCCAGTGTGGTTGGCCTGCTCTGTGTTTCTTCACTCTGCGCCGCACCGGTGACTTCACCTCTGCAGTGTATGCTGCCAGCAGCTGAAACACAACCCAGCACGTACAGAGGGAAGAAATCAATCCCATATTTTCCTTTACTGTTTATCCACCTCTCCCCCACTGTGCCACATTTAGATAAATCTGATGCCACACTTGGCAAAAATGTGCTGCCAGAAACAAAACCTGGGTCATAAAGCCAGCAGCATGAAGAGGCCCTGCTCCTCACAACTGGAAGTTTTATATATCAAGACACGTGGTTGTTTGACTGCATGTATAAACATTAGAGCATTGACCGGGATGGGCTGTTGCCATAAATTCCTCCCAGATGAATCAAAAATGGAAGAATTGTATCTGTCATCCTGAGATACCAAAAGTTGAGGAAAGTGGTGAAAACAATATGTTCAGCACGAGAGACCACACTTCCTGAAGAACGGGGAGAGTAGGCTGCTTCATTATGAGTCAGAGTATCGGACCTCAGTAGTGTTGAGAAGTGGGAGGGTCTGCTGGTGTCAAAGTAGTTTTCCACGCTGTCAATGTTCCTCAACACAGAATCTTCCTTCTAATGTAGCAATAGTATGGGTTTCTGTTATAGCAATAGTATGGGTTTCTGTTATAGCAATAGTATGGGTTTCTGTTATAGCAATAGTATGGGTTTCTGTTATAGCAATAGTATGGGTTTCTGTTATAGCAATAGTATGGGTTTCTGTTATAGCCATAGTATGGGTTTCTGTTATAGCAATAGTATGGGTTTCTGTTATAGCAATAGTATGGGTTTCTGTTATAGCAATAGTATGGGTTTCTGTTATAGCCATGAGTTTTCATTATTTCCACTTTGTCTTGAATTAACACTTTTTATTCATCCATTTGGTGGACGGCTCCAAATATTACAATACCCATGAATCTCACCAGTTGGTGTTTGAACAATACTGTCACGGGGTGGTGTGGTGGACCCAAACGCAGACATGACCAGATTGCAGAGTGAAAACAGGTGTTAATGAAACTTAACAGGGAATCCAAGGACGTGAGGGTGAGAACCGGGCAGGGCAGGCAGACTCGGGAACTGGAAGGAGGACGATAGACGAGGGTGGAAATCGGGCAGGGCGAGGCAGGGCCAGACTGGGGAACCGGGAGAATGAAACAAACTGCAGGCAGAGGACGACAAGGTGAGAATAACAGAAACACACTGCGCGGCCGAGAACAGACAGGATACCGAGCAGGTTGAACCGACAATGATCTGGCAGTGAGTGGATGAGGAACCGGGTAGATCTACTGCTGGGTGATGAGCAGATTGAAGGCAGCTGGGTGGACTGGGCAGGTGAGTAGAATGAGTGCAATCAGGAGGGAGCCGGGAGGAGTCCAGGGTGGAGCCACAGAGACACAGAGACACAGGAGGCAAAGCCTAATTTTCATCTCCACACCACATAGTCTGTTCTGACTGCAATGTATACGCATCCACGTGAGTGCGCTACACTCTGAACAAGTGGCATTGTGTGAAATATGAACGAGACCACTTATGGTGGGGGGGTGCATGGGTCAAACAAACATGTGACGCAGGAGACCAGTGTTTGAGACTGGTGTTGTTTTATTTTTTAAATGACGTGAGTGATGTGTTTTCCTATTACGTAGTGTCCGTTCTTATTTTAAGCCCAACCATGATGTTTTTCCTAAACCAAACTATTATTTTTACACTTAGAGGCCCAGGAGAAGAATGTTAGTGTCCTTTGTGAAACCATGTCAATGTTGACTTATGTTACATTACTTTTGTTAGCTAGCGCCGCATACTTAAGTATCATAACAAACATACTTATTTGAACTCAAACCACAATCTTTTCCAAAGCCTAACCAGATGCTTTTGTTGCACTAACATATTTACTATTTTATTGATCTACTTTTTATTCCATGCTGTTTTACAACTATTACTTCTTCTATAGCTTTTAATTATATTTATTACATTTTATCATTTCATTGTCTCCCGTGCATTAGTCTAACATTTTTACATTTATATTTTCTAGTTTTAGTTTTATCTGTCTTATTTTTGTCTTGTCAGTCATCTGTGAGGCACTTTGAACTGCACTAACCTGTATGAAAGGTACCATATCAATAAAGTTGAATTGATTGATTGATATAACCTGTAAGGACAAAAGGGCCGATTCAACTCAGGTTGATCTAGTTCTGCGCTTGCCTCTACGCATTGTTTCTGAAGTCTCATGCTCTCTGTTTCTCTTTTCTTTGTGTTCCTCTGGCACTCTTCTGTTGCGAAACAAGGCGCCCAGTGTAACAAAGAGCAGCTGAAACACAAACACGCCGGCAGGCAGCATTGGCTTTCAACTCGACCGACCTCGGCTCCCTCTCACTGCCATACGAGCCCAGCTTCCTCTCTCTGAGCATTTACTTTCTATACACAAAGTTTCTAATTGTAAGGACACTAAGGAAAAAAAAACACACCCTAAAGTTGCAATAATCCAAAATGTTACAAAGTTAACAATTGATCAAATGACTGTAAAATGAAAGGTGTTGCTTGTTGTAATGAACCCACAGAGATGATGAACCCCAATCAAAAGTCAGTGGCTCTCATTGGTAGAGCCCAAAAACAGAGCTAAAAGAGAGTGAATGTTGGGACTCATCAGGTGGACAAAAACATCACTCCAGATAAATGATTATGTTGTTCTGTGTCTGCATGATGTGCTAACATGCAGCTGTTTGCCAAACCAAGATTATAAGATGTGTTTTCAGCTTGTTCTATGGTCCCCAAGTGTCTCTTCCCCAAAAGCTTTAAAGCTAAACATGTTTTGTTACACAGTATTTGTTGGAATTCTCATTACATCCCGACGGTAAAATAATCTGGTATCTGTTTCTGTCGCAGGAAGAAATAGTTCAGAATCCAGTTTGGCATATTTTGTTCAAAACATTTTGGGCATTGATATACTGATCTGAACTGAAGTCTTTTATTTTTGATATTGCAATTACCCATTGGTTTGTAGACGATGGTTTTGAAGCCTCGAGCTTGGGCAGAGCCCCCGTCTCTGGTCCAGTTCGTCTTAGTCCTCTATGTCAAGCGTTCCAGCGATTTCCTAGTGTTTCATGGTTTTTGTGATCTCTGTCTGTTTTTGCTCGTCCTCGTTTTTGCTTCATCCCTGCCTGAATTGGATCTCCTGTGTACTGAACCTGCTTTGCTAAGTAAAGACTATTCTCCTACACATTATCCTGGTCTCTGGGTCGTTTCATTTGAGTGCTGTTTTTTCCCTGTGGTTTACAGGTCGGAAGAATTTTGGCTGTCACCATCTTGTTTTTTGGAAACAAAAACGACACGAGAAAGTGGAGCTAAGAACACTGAATAAGACATTTTTAGGTGACCAAAATGTTAAAATTAACTTTTATGAACTCAAAACACACTGTGAAAGAGTTAAAGTTCTAAGATGAAAACACTTTGTTTAAAAAAAAGTAAAACATGACTAATACTGCAGGAGGAATCAGTTATTGAAGAACTTATAGGAAATTCAATGTTTCAATGCATTGTTTTACAGCTACTCATTTATGTGAACACAGCTGAGTTCTGATCTGGCGCATCCAATTGCAAAAGTTGCATCGAAAAGACAAGACTAGATTACAGATTTATTTATTACGTTTTTTCCGTCATAGTTTCAAAATATTGTTGAAAATGAAATCATGCGTGGTCTCCGTCTTTGTCTAGCTCACTGAGCCTGGGCTGTGACACAAGCACAGTTTGCCACATGGGACAACACGAATAAGGGACTATCACAGGACGGTCAGTGCGGCATAGTTTTCAGTGATTGATGAGTACTGATACTGTCCGGATGTGGTAAACCCCACACAGCTGCTACTTCAAACAGGTTGAATTAAATGTAATCTTTTATCTCACCCAGGCATGCAAGGTAGTGTTTACACAAGGAACCACACTACCCTACTTTTGCAACGCAGTGAGGAAACAGTTGGCCATTAAACACTATTGTTTTGAAGAGTGACTCACTGTCTGGCCTGGCAGGTGATTATGTGAGCGTTAAAGCTTTTGGTACCCTGATTTGGACTATAACAGTTGGGGGGAGTCTGTGTTAAAGCCATCTGTGTGTTGCAGACAGGTCCAACAATTTGAGCAATGTGTGCTGGAGCGCAGACAGCCAGTATCTGACCCGACTCCTGACAACCAAAGGTGGTAAGCCCTCAGGCTTCCTAGAAGGCCCATATGCTTTCCATGAAACTGTAATGCTGACCTGGGAGTCAGGTTCACATTTTTTGGACACAGTGTTTTGGATATAATGTAGTATGCGCGCATGCACATACAAATGCTCACATATAAGTTATCGAAGACATCTAAATGATTTCTCCAAGGAAATACAGCCCTTCCAGCTGGAAACTCCAACGGTAATTGGGCATAGGAATGGGTGATATAATCTTCACATAAAAAAGAAAAAAATAACCTTGCAAAGTATTGACGTATGCGACTTACAGTTTCAGCAATAACAGAGTCCATTTAAGGAAGAGCTAAGGTAAGAAGATGAGTACAAGTTCTTCACTTTCTACCATCAGTATCTACGTATCCTGAGATGGTGGGGCCATGGGAAACACAAATGATCATAGCTAGATCCAACACCCTGAACCCAGAAGACCTGTCAAACAGACCCGAATCAGGGCTGTAGTCAGCATATTCTTATGTTTTGAGGAGTCATTTTCATTCAGAAGTGGTCTTAGACAGATTAACCCCAAAAGTTGTAGTCGTAACACCCAGGAGGCGAGCTCTGGTCCTGAAAAGTGAAGTCAATGCAGAAGTTCCTCAAAGTCTGATTGTATAGAAGTCTATGAGAAAATGACTCTACTTCTCACTTGATTTATTACCTCAGTAAACATTGTAAACATGAGTTTATGGTCTCAATCTCTCAAAGATTTCTCGAAGAAGACTTTAAACGGTCTTTAAATGATCTTCTTCAATACAGCATGATGTTCATTTAGTAAGTTATGGTCCATTTAGAGTCAAATAGACCATAAAGCGGAGTATGCTTTAGGGCGGGGCTACCTTGTGATTGACAAGTTGCTACCACGGCGTTGTCCGTCTTGGAGTTGTCCGTGTTTTTCCTACAAAATGCAGAACGCTTCAAAACCATAGTCCCCGTTATCAACCTAACTTGATAAACAGCATGTTAGCATTGTCAAGTCAAATGTATTATTATTGCCCAATATCACATATCATACATTTGTCTCAAAGGCCGTCCCCAACTGTACAGCATCCTCTGTTCTTAGACCCTTGATTCAGATAAGGAAAATCTCCCAAAAAATGTTTTAACAAGAAAAAAGGGAAGAAACAGAGGAGGGATCCCTATCCCTGAACAGACAGACGTGTAAAGGATGGGTGTACAGTATAAACCAACATAATACAATTACAGTGACAATCATGATAACAAAATTACAGATGAATTAAACATATATGATGAATGGATCCAGGAGGATGAAAAGCAACTTCAGGTGTCTCCAGACAGATCAGAACCTGAGCCACAAAACCACCTCCTCTTTTTCCACAGGGACCTGGAAAGTGTCAAAACTGAAGCACATCATTCACACAGATAGAAGGATGAAACAAACACGCATAGGGAGAGGGAGAGAGACAAGTGGAGAGGCTGAATCTCCTGGAGGACGAAGATCCAGATCCAAACATCTGGAATGAGGCACGGACAACCATGAGAGAGAGAGATAGAGGTCCAGAACAGCCGATGATCCAAAACAGAGAAGCCTGAGAAAAGAGAGAGGACAAGAAGGAGGGAGAGGAGGGGAGAGAGCGAGAGCAAGAGCGAGAGACAGCTGTGCTTATGGGACACAAACCAAAAAGTGGGTTAGAAAGATGCAGTGGCTTTCAGAGAGTTTCCAGTGTTCTGGTCGGTAGGACAAACACTGACTATTACAACTAGGCTTAGTGATACATCAAGATTGAGACCAACCTGCCAGCCGGATAATGAAAGAATAAGCAATTAATTTTAAAGTGAAGGCAAAAAGTTTGGATTAAAGGCATCAAAAGATTCAGACTGTCTGATGTCCACAGAGAAGTTATTCCAGAGGAAGGGGGCACCATAAGAAAAGGTTACTTGATCCAACTGGTGTCTATGTCGATCAAGGCCAATGACCAGCATCTTAGTTTTATAAGAATTAAAGAGCAAGAAATTACTTGACATCCAGTCCTTCATAGCAAACAAGCAGGCCTCTAATTTAATGATGGGGGAATGATCATCTGCCTTTATAGGCACATACAGCTGAGTATCATCAGCGTAGCAGTGGACATTAATTTCATTACTGCATATAATTTGGCCAAGAGCCAAAATAAGAGAGAAAAGAAGAGGGTCCAGATCAGAGGTACTCCGGATTTCACACAGAGACTGAGCCAATAGACTTTCCACTCCAATATTCAAGGCTTGCTAGCCTATGTTTAGAAAGCAAAGTGGACACTGCAGAAAGAGATATCAGTAAAAAAACAAACGAGAATAAAAGCAAAACAAGTACAATAAATAGTCAAACAGTAAAGCTAAAAATGAATATAATACATATTGTTGCACATATGAGGTAGGAAGTGTGAGGTGTTTGTATTGCAGATAATATATATGGCACATATGTACATTGTATTGATATTGCACATGAATGAATGAATGAGTAATTTTATGGCACATATGTACATTGTATTGATATTGCACATGAATGAATGAATGAGTAATTTTCTGGGTTTTTACATGGTATGCATGGTCTATTTGGAGCAGTGTTGGTTGTGCAGTCTGACAGCGGCATGAAGGAAGGAGCTGCGCTATCTCTCCTCTCACACCGCGGGTGAAGCAGCCGGTCACTGAAGGAGCTGCTCAGTGTTGTTAGTGTGTCCTGCATTGGGTGGGAGGTGTTGTCCATCAAGGGTGATAGCTTGGCCATCTTTCTCCTCTCTCCCACCACTTCCACAGTGGGCATCCCAGGACACTTCTGGACTTCTTTACCAGTCTGATTAGTCTCTTCCTGTCTGCAGCTAAGATGCTGCTGCCGCAGCAAACCACTCCATAAAAGATGGCTGACAGCCAATAAAATCCTGGTTCAGTTCTCTGTATTCCCCGTCATCGCCGTCCATGATGAGGCCGACCATTGTAAAGTCATCAGAGAACTTTTGCAGGTGGCAGTTTGCAGAGTTGTGTGTAAAGTCTGAGGTGTAAAGTGTGAAGAGGAAGGGAGCCATAACGGTTCCTTGTGGGGCCCCCGTGCTGCAGGACACCAGGTCAGACTCACGCTCCCGTATCCGCACGTAATGTAGACGGTTGGTGAGGTAGTCCAGGATCCATGCTGGGAGGTGGTGGTCCACCCCTGTGTGCTCCAACTTGTCCCTCAGAAGCATTTGCTGAATGGTGTTAAAGGCACTGGAGAAATCAAAAACAGGATTCTCACAGTGCTTCCAGCCTTTTGCAGGTGAGAGATCCTTGAGATCCTTGGGGTGCAGTGTCTTTGGCACTGGTACCACGCAGGATGTTTTCCATAGCTGTGGCACTCTCCCCAGCTTCAGGATCAGGTTGAAGATGTGCTCCACTATCCCACACAGCTGGTCTGCGCAGTACTTGAGAAGCCTTGAGCTAATGCCACCCGGACCCACGGCCTTTCTCGCCTTGATCTTCTTTAGTTCAACATAGAATTATATAGATTCAGCACAGAGTAGAAGAGTAGAAAAACAAGGAGGAGAAAGACTAGACAGCAGTAAGTCGATCTCACAGAAACTGTGAAGTGTGTCACAGAAATCAGGGTCACGGAAAGCCTCATTGGTAGCCTGCAGTGGTGGGCCGTCAGGGCCAGAAAAGCCTGCTCTGCTTTAAAATTAAAAATTACAAAGTCATAGCTATTTTATAATTTAATAATTTTTCATAAATACACTACATGTATACAAAATATTTTTTCCCATTATCTTATTTTCTCTCAGAAGAGAGATGGATATTGTGAAAGAATGTCTTCAGCTTCCATTTCCGTGGGTTTGTTTGGGGTCATGTTAACCTTTTTGCCGCGAGTGCCCCATATATAACGCACATGTAGTACGCACATGTAGTACAAATCACGTTTGCTAAACGAATAAAATTATATTTTATGACATATCATATACCTATATAACGATGAGATTCTGGCCGAAAAAAACATAGAATAATTTTACTCACTCAAAAAACAGTTATACACAAAGTAATTAAATATACCAGAAGTACTACTACATTTTTACGTATTTTTTCGCCAGGAAACAGCGAGCTACGCACTTCGTTTTCAGATACCAAGACAAAACTAACTGCGATCATGGCCGACCCGTAGATCAGAAAGCACGAGGACTCTACAGCGAATCCACTCGTATCTTTCATATTCCTCTCCTTGAAACCATTAAAAACTTATAGCAAGAAAACCGACGAACAACGGCTCAACAACAGCTCCGCAAAATGTAAACGCTTCGTACCTTGAGATGATTTTCTTGAAGAAAAACGCTGGAAACTGCCGGTAATCCATTTCAAACGGTCCGGGCATGTTCTCTCGTCTGTGTGTGTGTGTGTGAGAATGTGTTTCAGTGTGTTTGTGATGAAATGGCGGACTTTTACAACGCATGTATGACGAGATGGTCCGCCTTTTACTGTTGAGCCAATGATTTTACTCTCGGGGGAGGCTCGGCGCGCCTTTGGCTTTTTAGTGGCTAGAAAGTCAGTGAGTCATCTCAAGGAACTTCCTGGTGCATTCATTTCATTCTCCCGGTTCGAAAAAGTGGTCACATGACGAAAGTCCGCCAATCACAGGCCTTAGGAAGACCCGCATACACACACACACAGAGACGAGAAAATTCCATGAAGGAGAATTATGAGAGCGTCAGAGAGCTCAAAATGGCTCACAATTGCTCAAAATGGCTCAAAATGATGCCAAACTGCTGTATGATGATGTCATTGAACAATATTAGTGATAAACAAGTGAAATATATAGTTATATAGTATATCAAATTAAAATAGAACAGCTGCAACAGCTGGTTCCAAAATGAGAATTTTGGCTTGACCTCGCTTGATCTCGCATGATTTCTCCGTACTGAATCCTTATAACGTGGGCCTGCTTAAAGTAAAATCTGTTTTTTGGAGACTTCAAACATGTTGTGCTATGATTGTTGAGTATTTTAGGCTTCAATCTGCATTATTTCAAATAAATCAATCAATATCAATCAGGCGAACCTGAAATTTGTTTTCCATTTGAGCTGTGTTCCATCTTCATTTGGTATTAACCAGTAACATATACACAATATGTACACCTCTCATCAAAGCTCACCCACTTGAGTGTTATTAATAAATTGAAATTATTCAAATGGACCTTGTAGTTAGAGAGTAAGGCCCCCTTTGAGTATGGGTATAGTATTTTCGAGCAGCAGCCAAAAAAGGCCTAGTGATAAAAGGGCTCATGTCAGCACTTTGGGGAAATGTTAGTTTCCTTACCTTGGATCGTTAAGATTACATTAATCAGAAAGCTTATAGAACAGCCAAACACCATCTCTTTCCATCATCCATACAGAACCCCCTTCGTTTTCACTGGCTTAGGACAGCCCCATAACAAAGCACAGACAACAGGTTTACTATTTTTGCTTCAGGTTTTGGTTCAGGCATTCACAAGTCCACATTTTAGGACCTGCAAGGACAGTATATGCTTTCCAAAAACAACAGGAATTTACAGGAGGCTGGACAAATTTGCCCTGCACATCTATGAACAGGTCACACGGAACATGATCACTCCACGCAAGCATACACACATATATCTATATATCTATATCTATATCTATATATATATATATATATATACACTCTACTGTATATACACGCGCACACACACACACACTTACAAACAGTTGTTTGCAGGGGCAGCAATGCAAAACAGCACAAGGCTGTTTAGACAGGAGGTCCAAGTGTATACAAGTCTGTGCAGCTGGAACCCCCATCCCTTCATCAAACAGCTTACCCACTCATATCATCCTCATCATCATCATCATCGTCGTCATGTCTCCCAGCTGCCAGACAGGCAAATAGTCACATGTACACACACCTATATGCCAAAGGAATGTTCTCACAGAGCTATGGTTGGAAAAACACAGACTCCTGTCTGTACCACTCTACCAAAATATTACTGATGAGTATAAAATCATCCAATTATCCATCAGTTTGTTTAGTATTTACAAAATACACAATTTGGTTTTAATTAAGTCATAAAGTTAGCTATCGAAAAAATCTGTATCCCTGAATTTGCCTTAATAATTAAAGTTACTGTTAGGAACTATTTACAGTCCATTTTGCTCATGTTTGCCTATTACTGTAAACACTTTTTTTACACCAACATAACAGATTGTCATCGCTTGATGATTTCTTTGAAAGAATTGTGCCAGGTGAGGAAAGGGTCAGAATCCAGAACATTTTGCAATTGTATTGGACCATTTTCATATGGCACCATTGACTTCAAGTTATGGACTGGTTTACAGTTCATCCCAGGATTGTGTCACTTTTCCCTTCCACCTTAACATTCCTCAACACAATAGAGGATTTTTTTTCTCTCACGGAGGTGGAAAGTTTATGACCAACAGCCACACGATCAGATGTAATGAAGACTAGATGTCTGGACATATCTGCAGAAGATTGCCAGGGATGAATCAGGCATGGAGGTATGTTGTAAGAGGGGGCATAAAGTGTGACGTGGATAAGAACTTGTGGCCAAATGCAAAAGACAGGGTTGACAAGCACTATTGTATTTCTATATCTGGTGCAATACTATACAAGAATATATAGTGAATATCAGTGGCGGGCCGTGCATTTTATACCTGGGCCTTCACTGCTGTCCTGCAGCTGAAACACAGCTACGGTTATTATTTGTTTCGTGTAAAAATGAAGCCAACACCTATAAATACACTAACTGCAGAGAATATGCCGAGAGTGTGTCTCCTCTCTTCTCTGACTGCAGCTGGGACTGCTGTGAGAGTAGCCACCTGTGAGTGCTTTGGGGCGGCTCAGCACCCGCTGCTCGTTCACGACAGTGCAGAACATACGTGCTTTCACGTCAGAGTCAAAACACCAGAAAAGTCTCCAATAACACCAGAAAAAGTCGCTAGATGTGTCGCTAGTAGCTTTTGACAAAAAAAGTCGCCATGAGGGTTTGGAAAGTCGCCAGATTTAGCGAGAAAGTCGCCAAGTTGGCAACACTGGCACCGGCTAAATATGTCCCCAGAGCAACATTGGACGTAACAATGGTTCCTATCACATATTAAACCAAACAAAAATCCATCTTAATAAAAACAAGTTGTACAAATAATAATATATAAACAAGCATATTAAAGCTACTGCAGATGTAAAAACAAACGCATTTAACTTACCAGAGCTGCTGTTCACTATTTAAAGACAAAGTTCATCCTTCTTTCTTTGTTAATAAAGAGTTTAATCTCACGGTTGTTCAGTATATCCGTGCGTTTTAGTTCCAGTAAGAAGTCCTTCTCGATTCATGGACGCCAGTGAAGACAGTCGAGCCTCCCCAGTTGCATTTCTTGAATACGTTTTAATGCGTTTGAGGGCTGAAAATGTCCGCTCGACAGAGGCAGCAGATATTGGGATTGTCACCGCCCAACATGTCAGGCTAGCCTACTGACCAATCACGTATGGCTAGGCCAGCTAGAAGGCTCTGGCAGGTCAAAGAATACGCCCAACATGACAAACTAAAGATCTGATTGGTTGAAGACTATGACAATCAACAATATCGTCCCCATTCACTTAAACTGCACATGGATTCATTTGTGAGTCTGCAGGCCTCGGGCCTCTCTTCTTACCTAGAGACACAGAGGTGAAATCTGATTGGATAAAAGCTCTACTTAAAACAAGCTGCACTGGAAGCAGAGCAACTGAGGAAGACAGTAGCTGTGCAATGAGAAAATAAGATAATGGGAAACATATTTTTATAAATTATAATACAGTAGTGTATTTAAGAAAAATTATTAAATTATAAAATAGCTATAACTTTGTGATTCTGTTTAGGCCAGCAGATAAGGCCTTGCTGGCCCTGACGGCCCACCACTGGTGAATATGTATATTAAACAATAACATCATCACTGGAATTACTATCAATTCATTTTGTGCACTTAGAAAAAATGCCAAAAGAAAATCATGCAGCATTTCTGTGACATACTGTATACTGTAAGAAGTGCCCTTCTTTTTGTTGCAATGGAATCTCAAAAATAATAAAATACACCTCAAAGACAATAGTTTTTCGTTTGTTTGTTGGTTTGTTTGTCTGTTTGTTTGCAGGACAATCGAAAGACAACTGGCCTGATTGTCATGAACCTTGATGGAAGGGTGTATCACAGGCAAAAAAAGAACTCATTCAATTGTGGAGTAGATTGGCCCTTGTGGAGGTCTGCACTCATAGTGTGCCCTCATAGTTACTGTTGTTTCAGGTCATTGTGGTTTGAGTGACACGGTGTAGCCAAATGTTCTGTTTCAAGAGATGCATCATCAGAGTATCATACATTATTATAATTGATACTATACTGTAAAGAATACTGTGTTGCATTTGTCCTAGACCTATCTAAGGCTTTTGACCACTCTGTTTGTTAGAGATGCTGGTTGAAATAAGTCTGTCTTCAAAAACTGTTCAATGGTTTGACAACTTTTTAGGCAGTAGAAAGTGTCACTATAATGAGTGAACGAGTCTCAACCCATGAATACCTGTTTTTTTCCCAGAAGACATCTGTCTCTTGTACATATTGAGTGTGTACGAAGAAAGTCAGGGTAAAGTGAAGAAAAAAACAATTCAGAAGTTGCTTTTATCCGCAATTGATTTTTGTGATATTTTATATATGAATGCAAGTTCATCTTTTTGAAAATTTTTTAGATTTTGTATATCATGCTGCGTTACGATTTGTCTCTGATTTGGGCATCCACAAACATCATTGCAGTTTGTATGTGTAAGTTGGTTTGTCCTCTTTATACAACCGTATAATGGAACATTGGTACGTTTTTCTTTATAAGGCCATATATTACACAAACGCCTCCATATATATGTTCTCTATGTGTCACGGGGACTCAAACGCAGACCAGAAGTTGAGTGTGAGCTACAGATACACTTCAGTCCAGATTATTTTATAAACATGGAAGATTAAGAACAGGATTAAGGACTAGTTGAACACTGACTGTACTAATTGGAATTTGCTGTTTAAATTTGATGCTTTTAAGTCTCCTTTGTTTCAAAATTCTGGAAAAGAAGACCAAATTGAATATTTCTCCAGATTTTCCTGTAAAAAATGTTTTTTTCAGTGATTTGTGAATGCCATTGTTCTTAATGATCGGAATATATGATTGTAAAAGGTGCTTTAGCTTTTCTTTCTTTGTTTAGATATGCATGCACTGTGGTCCTGGTTTGTATGTCTCTTAAGCCCATACAGACTTGGTATAGTAATAAAGTATCATGACACAATAATGTCTTCATTCACTCATTCAAAAATAACAAAACGTTAATATCTCAAATTACAGCTAAGCCAAAGTTGTCCATCATGATATGAGATCAAAGCTAGCTATCATTAGCTGGAAGGTTGCATTGCGCATTTGTTAAAGTGTTAGAACCACATTTGTAGAGGCAGGAAAATGCTAAATACTCTCCTGCGAATATTATATTTTTAGAGCTTTTTTTGTGAAAGGTATGACCGGAAGGAGTGGATCTTCCTTTGTCAAGGTTGAAAAGAGTACTAAAATGTGCCTTCTTGGTTCGGAGCTTGTGTTACTGTTACATTAACACAGACTGTAAGGTGGACACAGTCACTGTGACATCACCCATTATTTTTGTAGATTTTGTAGATTTTTCTTAGATCTTTGCAACCAGAAGTGACAAGAGAGGGTGGAGTTAAGCAGAACCGAGCACTGAATGATACATTTTTAGGTGAGCAAAAGCAATGAACTTTCATGTACTGAAAACAAACTGTGAAAGGGTTTATGTTTTAAGAGAAAAACACGCACAACTCCCAGGCCGGACAGCACCGTGGTCGAGCCAAGCGCTAAAGCATACTCTACTTTATGGTCTATTTTACTCTAAATGGACCATCATTTAATAAATAAATTATTTAAGACTAAAGAAGACTTGAAACTAGAGATTGAGACCATAAACTCATGTTTACAATGTTTACTGAGGTAATAACTCAAGAGAGTAGAGTCATTTTCTCATAGACTTCTATACAATCAGAGGAGTCGCCCCCTGATGGCCATTAGAGAGAATGGAAGTTTAAGGAACATCCGCATTGGCTTCACTTTTCAGACCCGGAGGTTGCCGCCTTTTCAGAAATATGAGCACAATTCAAGTTTAAGTATTCTCAACAAAAACAACAGTTTGCAAAAAAAAAGACTGCGAATTAATCGCACGAAAAAAAAAGAAAAAAAAACTTACTTGGTGTGTAAAGGCCTTTAGACTGGATGAAAGCCAGATCTATGAGCTACTTGGCTTTAATCGTGGACACCTGGACTTAAAAAGAGTTTGAGAGAAACTATAGGGACTAATCCACTTTGAAATGCAGCTCTCACACTCGCTGTCTAAAGAGATCATGGCCAACGTGTGAGCTAAAGCTAAGGACTAAGGCAGTATCTGCAGTTTTAATGGAAGGAGAGCTGCAGAAAAAAGGTGAGGAGGGAAGGAAAGAGGTGAAACACTAAGCATGCAAGTACAGCCCCTGAGGGCCAAGAAGGCATATTTAACTAGAGCTGCACTTGAAAAAGTTTTGACATTGTACTTCTTTCATATACACAACCACTCTTATTTTCTCTCCTTCTCCTCCTTCCTCTCCTCCTACTGCCCCATCTTCCCATCCCTGACTTCAAAGTGCTATTCATGCAAAAACTGGTGGAGTTTTCCTGTCCTTGCTCTTTCCTCCCTGGAGGTACACGTTCTTTTTTGGAACTTATCTACACTTTCTTTTTTAAAGAAAAAAAAAGAAGAAATATAAAAAAACATGTTCCTTTTCTCATCTCAGCTCTGCGTGTCTGTCCTCTGTTGCTCACTTGTTGTTTTCTGTATTCTCCATCTATCTTATCCTAGGTCTCATTCTTGTTTTTTCTCCTAAACCCTTTTTTAAATGTTTCTAGGTAAACCCACCAAGTTTAATTCACCTTTGTTTTTGTTTAAATTCCAACTAGAATTTGCACACTGTTAAAAAAATCGGTGAACTCCAAAATGTAATGTTGGAGCTACAGACATTTATACAAGGACAAAGACTTTGAGATAGTAACACTCGCCAAATGCAGGTAAACTGTTGGCAGTGGCGGGTAATTGGTGGCAAGGTCATATTGCAAGGCATTAGCCACTTTGGTGGACAGAGAAAAGAGAAAGAGCCCGGGACAACTGACGAAAGCGAAAGGAAACGAGTGAGAGACGTGTGTTGACCACATTTATGGACCCATAATCTAGTAAACTATTATGTGTAAGTGTTAATATTAAAGTAAATTTGATGTGTGAGAGAAAGATAGAGCAAGACCTGCAGCGTTGTAACTAAGTCTGAAAAATAAAACTTCTAAAACTTTCCACGAACTGTGTCTGTTTGAGTTCATAGAGGAAGATTTTAGAGAAGATCAAACACGTATCAAACACGACCTTTCATTATTAAAGACTACTTTAATACTCTGTTGTATTTTTTTAAAATTAAGCAACCAATCTACTTCCTGTTTACATCGACACCCACCCGCATGCCCAGTGTACGTGAAGAGTCACGTGATATTCGTTTTCAGGCGTGGTAGTCTGGACGGAGATCATCTCGAAAACGATGCTGAAACACCGTGTGGACGGAGATCGTTTTGGTTTTAAAACGTAGTAGTGTGGATGTAGCCTTGGTCCTGCACTACCTGATAGAAATGTCTTTAAAAGGTGGGGAATAAACCCCCACGTTGATCATCCAGCGACCATACCATTCTCTGCAGGGTCCTGCTGGGTGCTACTGCCATACAAAGATATGATGTTTCCTGACAACATACTCTCCACAGTGCAAATGTAGAATGTTTTAAGTGTTTATGATAACATCCGTAGATGATTAACATGCTGCTGTGACTTTTTGCCAATGATGTGTGTGAAGACAGACCATGTCAGGTGATGTGAACCCCAAGGTACTTGAAATGGTTCACCCTCATGAGGGGGGTATAGTTCCTCTCCTGCTGCTTCCCAAAATCCATAATCAGCTACTTATTTTTTGCTCACATTCAGTGAGAAGCGTTGTTCTTGATGACAGAGTGTCAAATGTTGGATTTTTTGAGACGTATGGGTGTAACAGACTGGGCCAGGGAGAGGTTGAAGATGGTCATACACACCGGTAGTTGGCCAGTGCAGGCCTTGAGTACGTCCAGGGATGTTGTCTAGTCCTTCTGCCTTCGGGGTGTTTACTGTGGTCACCCTCTCCTCTCTGTCACTCACTTCTGCTCCATGGACCTGTAAGGCTAGCGCTTGCGCTGGCTTTCTGCAAAGAGGTTTTTCCCTTTGTAGTCCATTATTGTCCCTGCCACATGCCTCTGACCTCAGATTGGTGGAGTTGGGACTTCACTTTGTCCCTGTATCGCTTCTTAACCTCCTTCACCGTTCTCCTTAGGTCAGAGAAGGCAGTCTGATATTACACCACATTCCCAAAAGCCAGCTCTGAGTTATATGCAGCACTGCTCCCATTCAGTACATCGCAGATGTTGTTTTTTTATATCCTACATGACTGTAGTTATGGAATTGTCCACCAGTTTGCCAATATATCTCAGGGCAACCTCTGTAAACATATTCATGTCATTTATGCTGGCCCGGAACAACCCAGTCACAGCAGTGGTGGGCCGTCAGGGCCAGCAAGGCCTTCTCTGTTGGCCTAAACAGAATCACAAAGTTATAGCTATTTTATAATTTAATAATTTTTCTTAAATACACTACATGTATTATAATTTATACAAATATTTTTCCCATTGTCTTATTTTCTCATTGCACAGCTACTGTCTTCCTCAGTTGCTCTGCTTCCAGTGCAGCTTGTTTTAAGTAGAGCTTTTATCCAATCAGATTTCACCTCTGTGTCTCTAGGTAAGAAGAGAGGCCCGAGGCCTGCAGACTCACAAGTGAATCCATGTGCAGTTTAAGTGAATGGGGACGATATTGTTGATTGTCATAGTGTTCAACCAATCAGATCTTTAGTTTGACATGTTGGGCGTATTCTTTGACGTGCCAGAGCCTTCTAGCTGGCCTAGCCATACGTGATTGGTCAGTGGGCTAGCCTGACATGTTGGGCGGTGACAATCCCAATATCTGCTGCCTCTGTCGAGCGGACATTTTCAGCCCTCAAACGCATTAAAACGTATTAAAGAAATACAACTGGGGAGGCTTGACTGTCTTCACTGGCGTCCATGAATCGAGAAGGACTTCTTACTGGAACTAAAACGCACGGATGTACTGAACAACCGTGAGATTAAACTCTTTATTAACAAAGAAAGAAGGATGAACTTTGTCTTTAAGTGAACAGCAGCTCTGGTAAATTAAATGCGTTTGTTTTTACATCTGCAGTAGCTTTAATATGCTTGTTTATATATTATTATTTGTACAACTTATGAAGGTGGATTTTTGTTTGGTTTCATATGTAGGCACTATTGTTACGTCCTATGTTGCTCTGGGGACATATTTAGCCGGTGCCAGTGTTGGCAACTTGGCGACTTTCTCGCTAAAACTGGCGACTTTCCAAACCCTCATGGCGACTTTTTTTGTCAAAAGCTGCTAGCGACAAATCTAGCGACTTTTTCTGGTGTTGTTGGAGACTTTTCTGGTGTTTTGACTCTGACGTGAAAGCACGTACGTTCTACACTGTCGTGAACGAGCAGCGGGTGCTGCCGTGAGCCACTCCGCTGCCCAAAAGCACTCACAGGTGGCTACTCACGCAGCAGTCCCAGTTGCAGTCAGAGCAGAGAGGAGACGCACTCTCTGTGTATTCTCTGCAGTTAGTGTATTTATAGGTGTTGAGCTTCATTTTTACACAAAATAAATAATAACCGTAGCTGTGTTTCAGCTGCAGGACAGCAGTGAAGGCTCAGGTATAAAATGCACGGCCCGCCACTGAGTCACAGTCCACGTCATTAAGTGGACAACACCTCCCACCCCATGCGGGACGCCTTGGCAGCTCTGTGCAGCTCCTTCAGCCACCGGCTGATTCACCCCCGGTGTGTGAAGGAGAGGTACCGCAGGTCCTTCCTTCCTGCTACTGTCAGGCTGCACAACCAACTGTGCTCCCAGTAGACCACCAAACAAAAAAAACAAACAATCTGTGCAATATAAATACACTGTGCAATACAATTATTCCGTCTGTATATATTGTTTTTTTTACTATGTATCTTGTTTGCACTATCCACTATGCTGCTGTAATCCTGTAAATTTCCCCACTGCGAGACTAATAAAGGAGTATCTTATTTTATCGTAAGTGCGTCCTGCTGCGTAGCTTCTGATTGGTTGGACCAGTGTTTGACCTATCTCGTCGATGGGGCTTCAGGCAGGCTTGACCCTTTGTTTGTATTTTGGAATGAGTAAAATAGTGGCGTGATCTCATTTCCAATATAGGTGGTAGCCCTGTTGCCATTCTTAACTGGGAAGTAACAGTAATCTACAGCAGGGGTTGAGACCTTGGGCCTCCCTC
Organism: Leptoclinus maculatus; assembly: GCA_032191485.1. NCBI lineage: Eukaryota > Metazoa > Chordata > Actinopteri > Perciformes > Stichaeidae > Leptoclinus > Leptoclinus maculatus. The sequence goes on along the minus strand of JAVDOI010000012.1, from coordinate 20,834,556 downwards.
AGACAAAGCTTGGAAAAAGGTGGCCCCTCATCCCCCCTTATTTTACTTGCTTAATTCTCAATTATTGCAGTTTGACACAACTTAAGACTTCACCAAATATTGAAAAGAGGTCTATCCCAAGGTATTTATTAGTTTCTGACTCTGTATAATTCCCCAAATATATTGTATCTATTTAACCGAATCACACAAATGTAGGCTATTTTTAGTGATCTTTGATAACCAATATAATCTCTGTTCACTTCCATTTACCGTGCTTCCCTTGAAACTTTTTGCAGCCTTCCTGGGGAGGCCTACCTCTGACTTTGAAAACCTTTGATCTCGAGTCATCCCCTCTACAAGGATTTTTTGAGGTTCACCTTATTAAAGGTTGCAGCCACAATGACGGTTGCTTCAGGATGAGTGGTCTGATTCTTGCTTACAATATCCTGCAGTTCGGACTGTGCTAAATTGAGCTTGCATTGGAATGTAAGCAGCTGGGATGTTGACTGTGGTTGGTAGAAGGGGCGACATTTGATTATCAGGTATTCCAGGTTGGGTGAGCAAGAGCTAACAACAGTTGCTGCATCCATACTCCAGCTGTTGTTGACCATGAAGTTAACACCACCTCCCTGTAGTTCAGCGGACTCATCCGATCTGTCCCTGCCTTGGACAGAGTGGCTGGATAACATTGTCCAATACCGAGACAGTAAACCATGTCTGGATCAGACAGAAAAGGTTAGTCTCTGATGTCCCTCCGGAACTTGATCCTAGCCTTCCAGCTTGTTTTTTGTCTGGGTCAGCCTGTTTGTAACTCCAGATCGTCCCCACTCATCTCTTTTTGTTTGAGAGGTCGCCGCTTCCTTTGGTCTGGCCCTTGTCGATTGTAGGTAAGATACCGAGAGTGTTGGCATGTGTCTTAACTCGCCTTAAGGATGTGATCGTTGATTCTTTGAGGTTATGTCATGTTTTGGGAGTAATTGCCTCGATCTGGCTCAGATCTGGACATATTCATCCTGTTGGTCCCCCTCCTCTCGCCTTTGGCTCAGATCTGATCCCTCTTGTAGCACTTCTCCTCTCCCCCGGGTGTGTGTCACACCTAGAGCTGCAGAGGCAGGCAGAGCTGGAGTGGTAGGTGGAGCTGGATATGTGAGGATGGGAAGAGCATACGGAGGGTCTTCCTATGTCTGTCCCTGTTTTTTATTGTCTTTGCTGCACATTAAACCAGCATTGGAACTTGCTGCTTCTAATTCTGCCTCTCTTTCCCGCTGCTGAAATGGGAAAACATATTTTACATTTGCCTCTATACCTTTTTTCTCCTATCCTTGCATATCCTGTTCCACTAACAATGTCCTACAGCGTGCTTAACAGTCAGTGCTAAATGTGCGATTAAAAGGGAATATACCATCAGTAATATGGTACCAGAGTACCAGAGTGAACTCAACTATATTTCTATCCCATTTTTCTGCCAGAGACGTCATTTTAACCTTCACACTTATCTTGATTTAATCAAAAAGAGTTTTTTTTTCTTTTTAATGAAATAGGTCGTCCCCTATTCGGTCGATTGCTGGCTTCCGGTACTGTTGCTTGCATCTTTCTTGAGAACCGCTCTGCCGAACAACTTCAGGCTTAACACTGCACTTCGTTGAGTCCTCATTAATACACCCACGTGTCCCCTGGAATTTCCTCTGAAGCCAGGTATCCTAAAAATGACGTTCCCTATACCACAAAACTGCATTGCCAATGACATTACATTGTATTTTTTATCCATCACTCATACGTTTCTAATTGTAGTTTGTGTAAGTCCGGCTAGGCAGGAGGTCTGGATGTATGGGTGTGTCATTTTATTATCAATATCTGTTTTAAAGGAATCAATACCAAATGAGTAACTTGTGAGACGAGAAGTATCAATACCACAGTATCGATCCTCCCATCGCTAATTCGGATCGCAAAATCAACTTCTTAGTCCTGAAATCAAGGACCCATTGTTCTTCTAATCTCGCTATTGGAAAGAAAGCAAATAAGCACATTTACCAAAATGTGGAACTCTATAATATATCAATAGAAAATGGAAGGAAAAATGTACTTGCCAGATTTGTTTGACTGACATGTGTGGGCGGAATAGTGCAAAAAAGACTACAGAGAGAGCTTTGCACCAAAGACAAATGACAAAATAAAATCAAGCATAAATTTACCATGTTCTGAAAGCATAATTAATTTTTGTGTCTGCTGGTGGTTTGCATTATGGTGATCAAGGACTGGAGGTCATGCAGCTTACCATCCTTTTAATTCAGCGCCGCATCATTGGTTTCCAGTCTCTCCCTTTTTATCTGTGAGCCTGTCTCCCTCCTCCTGCTCTCTTTCTGTCTGTGCAGCTGCAATCCTCACAGCTCTAATCCCCTCCTCTCTCCCCTGTGTGCTGGACCGCCATCCAACTATTTAACCACAGCCCTGAAACAAACCAACATCTGTTTGGAGGCCGGCCCAGACTCAGCCACTGCCTTCCTGCTGCGAACACACCAGCCGCCGACAGCTTAACCCCTTGCTTCCCAAACCAGACGTGGGCTCGCCGTGCCAGCTAAGCACTCAGCCGCCGAGAGAATTGCATGTTAGCTCGCAGACAGTAGTTAGGGCTGCGTCCAAGTATTTTTTTTTAAGATTCGGTGTCTGCGGCCTTCAAGTGGTAATTCGGGAGATCCATGTTTTTCTTGATTTTGTCTGCGTCTTTGGTGCTAAGAGCTCGTTGCTTTGCTGTTTCCGCACTCTGCTACCCGGAGAGCACTTGTCATTCAAACTGTGCCGGCAGTACTGTGACATCTGATTAAGTTTGATTTTCTGCATATTTTATACTTTTCACTGTTCAGCCATGGGGGCCCTGACTATGCAGTTCTTCTATTTATTTCCAACAAACCAGAGACATAAATACTATTTTTATATATTTAGCAGAGGACATTACCTCCCTATACAGTAGCTTACTATTCCTATTGTTTTTTATTGCTGGTTGACAGTTTATCCCTTGCTTGTTTAAAGTTTCAGTGTGTTTAGAAGAAGAGCTCAATAAAATACTTCTCACATGTGAAGATTTGCTGCTATAATAGTATTTTATAAATGAATCCATAAAAGAAAGAATTCAGCAGCAGAGTAACCTTCAATTGTTACATTCGAATATAAAAAAACTAATGTCTTAGTCTTTGGTCAAAGATCAAATATGGCCAACATCAGTCTGTTCATACACATAAACCATGTAATATGAATTGCCTCAGGTTGCTAGTGACGGAAATGTGAAAAATTCACACCATCAATCTCAAATAATAGCCAAGGCCTTAATGTACCTCAGCTGCACCTTTTATTTCCCCACTTTTTCAAGTACATGTCATTACATATAGTAAGAAGCCTCCCTGTTTTCCGATGAGTTCAATATTCTGTTGTCTTGAACGATTCAGCATAATGTACATTTCCACAGCATGTCATGTCGTAATTGCTATGCTGCTCGCAAGATTCTCACATTAAAAGCCTTCTTGTGTCTCAAAGCATCACTCCCCTTCCTGGTATGCTTTTAATGTGAAACACAGGAACACTTGAGTTTTGTTGACTGTAGCTTCACAACCACTAGAAACAGCAACATTAAAGTGAATAGAGTGGAGAATAATAAGAGTATTTATGTTTTAAATGAGAGCAGCAGAACAACAGCAGTAATGAACCTCTACTACAGATTCTAGCTCATGTTTTAATTAGCTACATTTGAATATATGGGGTTTTGTTACAACTCGAGTGCAGTTCAGGAGGAAGTCACACTTCTTTTTGTTCATTAATAGAAGCTGTTACAACCTTGTAATGTGATATTAGGTACCTCCTTCCCTCTTGAGATACATTGAAACAAATCACACAAAAATGGCTAAACGTTGAACCACCATCGATCAGCATCTGGAAACAGTCGAAAAGATCAAGAAACAGGAAAGAAACTCTTATAAGTTTAGAAACAGGACAGAATCATTTCAAAGAAAATGGAGAAAAAGGGCACTTTTTTAGGTTATTATTTTAGATTACTATATTGTTTATTTTTTTATTTCCTTGGTTAAAAAACCTGCAATGTAAATACTAACAATACATTCATTTTGGCCAAAATAAAAGCTTGAGGATGGTTTCCTGGACACCGCTTTAACTTAGTCCAATAGATCTATTTCCAACACGGACGTCTTCTGGGATATTTCCATAGTCTTAGTTCGGGAGTGATATCAGATTCACATTTTAACTTGTGCCCTGGAAACCTGCGTACCAAAACAAAATCTAAATAAATGGTGTAACAACCAACCAGATTCCGATACGATCTCCCGAAGCCAATCACATTGTTGATGTCAAATTTTAAAACTGTTATCCTCTCTGCTGCTGTCATTTGTCATTGCAGCTCCAGTCTCCATCATCACAACCTCCAGTGTCTAGACTACGGGGGGAATATACCTGATCTAACCACAGCATCACTGCAATTTAATATACTATGTCATGATGGAGTCTAATTTAGTCATCACTGTTCATCTTTTCATGCATGCATAATTAATGCAATTATTGTTTCATTCCAAATGAAGTCTATACAGATTGAAATACAGTTGAAATCTGATATTAATACAGAGCTAGAGCTGAACACGCTCAAATCTCTGGAGATGACGGTGGACTTCAGGAGGAGCCCCCCTACACTGTACCCCATCACCATACTCAACAGCACAGTTGAGTATGGTGGAAATGGTGGAAACCTTCAGGTTTCTGGGATCCACCATCTTCCAGGACCTAAAGTATCTGTTCAACATAGACATAATCATCAAAAAGGCCCAGAAGAGTATGTACTTCCTGTGCCAGCTCACTTTTTTCAATCTACGTCAGGAGGTGCCGATCCAATTCATCATCCTGTCACGACTCCTTCCTGATCGCTCGTCCATTCATTTATTAATTTTGACCTGGTTTCACTTGTCACTAGCGCTCTTGTCATTTAAGACCCAGTCACTCCCTCTTGCCATCCTATGCCCCTTTCCCACCAGTTTCACAACCTCACTTGCTTCATCCACTGCCTCACCTGCATACAATTCTCGCTGTTCACCTCAGTAGTTTACATTCCAGCCCACCTCCACTTGTCCTTTGCCAGATTGTCTTTTGTATGAAAGCTAAGTATTCCAACTACCCTGCCTTCTTTCTTTGTCTGCCTGGTTTGGACCTCTGTCCATTTAGGAGACAGAGGTCTCGAGAGTGTGTCTCCTCTCTGCTCTGACTGCTGCGCGAGGCTGCTGTGAGAGTAACCGCCTGTGAGTGCTTTGGGGCGGCGGAGGGGCTCACGGCAGCACCCGCTGCTCGTTCACGACAGTGCAGAACGTACGCGCTTTAACGTCAGAGTCAAAACACCAGAAAAGTCTCTAACAACACCAGAAAAAGTCGCTAGATTTGTCGCTAGTAGCTTTTGACAAAAAAAGTCGCCATGAAGGTTTGGAAAGTCGCCAGATTTAGCGAGAAAGTCGCCAAGTTGGCAACACTGGCACCGGCTAAATATGTCCCCAGAGCAACATTGGACGTAACAATGGTTCCTATCACATATAAAACCAAACAAAAATCCATCTTCATAAAAACAAGTTGTACAAATAATAATATATAAACAAGCATATTAAAGCTACTGCAGATGTAAAAACAAACGCATTTAACTTACCAGAGCTGCTGTTCACTATTTAAAGACAAAGTCCATCCTCCTTTCTTTGTTAATAAAGAGTTTAATCTCACGGTTGTTCAGTACATCTGTGCGTTTTAGTTCCAGTAAGAAGTCCTTCTCGATTCATGGACTCCAGTGAAGACAGTCGAGCCTCCCCAGTTGTATTTCTTGAATACGTTTTAATGCGTTTGAGGGCTGAAAATGTCCGCTCGACAGAGGCAGCAGATATTGGGATTGTCACCGCCCAACATGTCAGGCTAGCCCACTGACCAATCACGTATGGCTAGGCCAGCTAGCAGGCTCTGGCATGTCAAAGAATATGCCCAACATGTCAAACTAAAGATCTGATTGGTTGAAGACTATGACAATCAACAATATCGTCCCCATTCATTAAACTAAGGGAAAGGGATTCACTTGTGAGTCTGCAGGCCTCGGGCCTCTCTTCTTACCTAGAGACATAGAGGTGAAATCTGATTGGATAAAAGCTCTACTTAAAACAAGCTGCACTGGAAGCAGAGTAACTGAGGAAGACAGTAGCTGTGCAATGAGAAAATAAGATAATGGGAGAAAAAAAATACATGTAGTGTATTTATGAAAAATTATTAAATTAAAGCTATAACTTTGTGATTCTGTCTAGGTCAGCAGAGAAGGCCTTGCTGGCCCTGACGGCCCACCACTGCATGTAACAAATAAAATATGGTCAGGCCACAAGGCAAGCTCACTCGCATTGATACATCATGTTATGTTTCACATTCTACACTTTTAGGAATTCAATTTATTCAAAGCTATTTATGTGGGCACAACCCCAAAAAGTGCATGAATTATACAAGTACATCAACTTCATCAAAAATGCTACAGAAGTGAACAGAAGAAATATTTGATATTCTTATCAATTTATTTATTTTAAAAGCAGCAACTAAATAGCCAGAGAGGACACTGATTAGGATGATTGACTTCTTTATAGGTTCCACAGAATATCAGTGTTATTAACACCATTTCTCAGTTCTTCACTTTTGTTTCCCAGCACTGTATCCCGTAGATACCTTGAACATAACGACACAATTACAACTTAAATTGCGGACTTCATTGAACAAAATACTGAATTAATGATCACAACAATCTTGATAATAACACACTTTATTAGGGAATAATTATCATAGAAAATGAAGTTTGTGACGCACAGATTATGATCATAAGACAAAACAAAAGAACGTTTTATAAGCCTGCCCTTTGGTGATTTTTTTTTTTTTTTTTTAAATATCATAATCTTACTAGTTATCATGCAATGACGGCACTCACAGTGTCATGATAACACCATGTCATGGGTGTAACTTTAAAGTATAATTAATTACAACTAGTGTGTGTGTGTGTGTGTGTGTGGGGAGGGGGGGTTCCATGCCGTCACATCATAGGAGCGTGGTCATTTTTTTTGGAACAAGGTTGAGTTTTTTTGCTTTCGCACGGTGAATAAAGGCCTCGACCAATCACGGGTTGAGTTGCGCCTTTATTTATGAAAACACAACACTGAGGCTCTGGAGTCAGAACAAGGATGGCAAACCTTATTACCCCTTTCAACCTTCACAGACCAGATCCACTTCTTTCATTCTAACCTTTCACAATAAAAGCCCTAGACATATACTATTCGCAGGCAAGTATTTAGCATTTTTGTGTTGTTTATTTGTCACGCTCCCAGTATGTACATGCCTTAAACAAGGGTTACCTGTGGTTGAACAATATTTTTTTATCTTCACCAGTCTGGTTTTAGGAAGGAGCAATATACAGTAACAGCTGCCATGAAAGTAATAAATTATATTTTGCAACCCTTGGACACCAAGAACTACTCTACCGCCCTTTTTATTGATTCATTTAATGCATTTTATACTACTGACCATGGCATTTTTCATGCCAGAGATTGTCAGATATAGGCCTGTCAGACCAAGCTTTAGTCTCTCCAATCATAAGAAATGTGTGCAGTTCAATGGTCTCTCCTCCAGCTTTCATGTGTATGTAAATTATGTTGGTCAAAATATTAATTCATCTGTACATCCTTATGCTGATGATGCCATTGTTTATTGTTGTGCAAGCACTGTTGCAATGGCATTTGTACACTATTCAGTCACACCCGTTCCACCACTGACTAGTGTCAAATGTACCCAAAACCAACCCCATGTTCTCTTCTAGTGGTTCTACCCTCATGTCCTCACAGGGTACCCCTATTTAGATTAATAAAAGCCTTTCTTTCAGATTTCATATTAATCATCGTTTTAAGAAATTGAAAATAAAATTGGGCTTCTTTTTCTAAAACAAATCCTGTGTCCCCTTTATTGACAAGAATCGGCTTGTCCTGCCACTTTCTTGCTCTTCTGGACTGTTATGTGCATGAACTCTTCCTCTTTCTTTCCATCTGTTGGACTCTGTCTGTCATAGAGCTTTGAGATTTAGAACCGGTTTTAAACATCTCACACCATTTTACTCCGTATTCTTTAGTGCACAGACCATCATTATCCATGCACAGAACTTAAATAAAATGAAATAAAGTATCCGAGGCTTGTATATTTGTAGGCCTATATACAAGATTTATTTTTCAATTACCACCACCTGCAAAATTTGAATGGGATGATGATGGAAAGTGTGGAGGGGGCTGTGTGCATGTTGGGATGTGGTCTGCAAATATTTAGTCAGGGCAAATAAAGACTGGGAGAGATGGAAGACACATATTCTTACATTTCAGCAGCCAGTTCAAAGGCTTTGCAGCTGACACCTTCAGGCTACAGCACTGCTCACAGCTACTGTTTCCATTCTCTCACACACACACACACACACACACACACACACACACACACACACACACACACACACACACACACACACACACACACACACACACACACACGTTGACAGACAGAGAGGCATACAGTTATATATGCCTGCTTGCATGTACACACTTGCAGTTACACACACACACACACACACATAGTGGTCTGGCCAGTTTGTGAATGGAGTTCAAGTTCACAGGTAAACAGAGGGGGAGTTGTTAAGGTGGAATGTGCCCAGAGCTACGAGCCTCTCCCCGTGACAGGCTGGCTTCAAACCGGGGTCAGCCGAGGGACGGGGGAGGGGTCCCAGCACCTGCAGGACAGGCTTCATACCGAAGGTGTTGAGTGTTCCACTCACTCCCTCAGTGACAGGTTGAGGAAGTCTTTCCACGCTTATTGATGAGACCATTTTAACTCTGGTGGTGCTGGCTCACTGCATTCAAAATTACATTCATGAAGTCAGCCCCGAAATGAGCAGTCCAACTTTTTGGAAAAATACATGTATTTGCCGTACTGCCCAGTTTGACTCATTCACAGACACATTCTTTGACATGCAAATGTGCACTGTTGACTAAATGTATCTATCTATCTGTCTATCTATATATCCATCCATCCATCTATCTGACAAATATTGTAATTATATATCGTCTTGCCTTCTAAAATGACCCACATTGATGACCATATTGGCACCTCTCTCTGGCAGGAACAGTGCCTTTCAAAACCATTAAAAATCGCCAGTTGTGGAATAAGTACTCAAATATTTCACTGAAGTGAAAGTAACAACACCACATAGTAGAAATATAGTGAAATCCTGCATTTTAACTTTTACTCAAGTAAAAGTACAAAAGTAACAGTATCAAAATACACTTTTCATATCAAAAGCAAAAGTACTCATTATGCAGAATGGCCCATTTCAGAGTAATCTTTATTCCATTATTGGATCATAAATAATGATACATGAATGTGCACGGTACTTAAGTACATGTATTTAGTATTCCACTACAAATCACTGATGATTGTAAATTATTCTTGTCAGTTTCTTGATATGCTACTGTGAGGATTACGGTTTGGTTAAAGCCACTACTTGCTGTTTCGTACTCTTTTCTGAACCTTAGAGGTGTTGGCCTGTTTTGAACAAAGTCAGGCTAGCTGTTTCCACTGCTTCCATTCTTTATGCTAAGCTAGGCTAACAATGTCCTGACTATAGCTTCACTCTTACTGCATGGACATGTAGGTGATGTCGATCCTTTAAAATTCCAAGAAAGAAAGTTATTTTTATTTGTATGTCACAAAATATTGAACTATTCCTTAAAACGCTAAATTCAAGGGACCAAAGTCTTCCACAGCGTGCTCCAACGATTGTAACATGATTGTCTGCTGAGCTGCCCTGCAAGACATGCACTAATACCTTGAATATAAAGCCATTGTTCTTAACTAACTATTATGTTATATATTAAATATTAAGCTAAGTACTAAATATTCAATGCAGAGATCAAAGTTTCGTTTTTTTATGCGGTGGAAGCTATATGATAACGCTTCCCTCAGCAGAAGTTGTAGCAACTCTGTAGTGAATTAATGTCTAAATTCAGGCCCGAATACTAAAATCACTTTTATCTTTGACAATAGCAATAAATGCTGATCTCATTGTCTTAGACAGAAACTTCTTTTCAGGAACTGATACTTGTAACTGATAAATGTGTGCACGACTGCTTTTATTTGAACTTAGACCGTGTGATTTCCCCTGACATTACACACTTCAGTCCAAATACACCCATGCATGCTTTCTAACACACACATAATGAAACTGAGTGTGTGTGTGTGAGAGAATGTCCTCTGAACAGCAACGATTGAGACTAAATTGTTACATTTACAGTATCTGCACAGCTTCACATGTAACAGTGTTTTGTCTGTGTGTGTGTGTGTGTGTGTGTGTGTGTGTGTGAGTGCCCGAGCAGTGAGGAATGTTAACAGCATCCAGATGTGGGGAGGTGAGAGAGGGAGGCACGGCGTTTAGTGGTGACTCACTGGAATGTTACCTGCACCCGTGCACCGCGAGCTGCACCCTCGGGATGTTTAACCTCACACCATCGTATGTGGGAAAATATCTAGAAAACAGCAGTTAGGATACCATGTGCTGTTCAGACTATCCAACCACACTATAGGACGATGCATATTTGTGGAACGTCTGATCAAAGTTTTGAATTAAATTCAGCTCAGGACTTCGAGGTCGAGGGGCCACTGAGCCCTGCGGCCTTGAACAAACAGCTACACCTGCTGAGCAGGTGCTCTCATAACAAGTGGGAATGCTTCAGCTTGTGTTTCACAGCCTTTTATCATCAGTCCATGGATGAATGGGTTCTGACCAACATAAACGAGATGTAATATAAATCATGTATGTACCATAAAGGTGAACTCAGATTCAAGGCAAAGCCTCTATGATTTTAACCTGTGATTGTTTCTCAATTCAATTGCTTACATAAAAACCATTAGAGTCATATATCATCGTCATACAGTCAAGACTGGTGTCATGACTCGGGTGTTTGCATCCAATACAATGCTCAGTGGTCATTTGAGTTCATATTTGCCAGCCTAATCAAATTGTTTACATGATATTCTACCTTTGTTTTATTATAATGCTTCTAATACTTAACTTATTTATTTACAGGGATTGTATAAAGTCCATGAATATGAGGTATGAGTTCAAAAGCAAGTTTTCTAGGTTTATGGTGTTTTGTCGGTTACACGGTACATTTTTTTTGTACTTCTGACAGTTTCTGAGAATAATGCCACGAACAGCCAGTGAGCATTAACACCTTTCTGCGCGCTCTCAGCTTGCACGCCATCTGTGGAGGCTTAAAGAACCGGGTCGACAAGCAGGAGTTCAGCAAATTAATTCATTAACAAAATATTTACAGAAACAAAGGGAAAACATGAAACCCAGGTGTTTCAATAAATCTAAATTAAACTGAAGCAAAGAAAACAAAAAGACAGAAAGTTGCAGCTTCACACAAGGTGCCAGACCCCCCCCCTCACTGTAGTGAATGAGATTAAACTCTCAGCCTCACCGAAGATCTCTCAGTTACTGCTGACATCTCAATCTCTCTATCGGCACTCATTACATACCAATGAGCACACCAAATGAAACAGAATATTATTTCATGCATACATATCTTCCTGCATGTTAACAGAGCCAGCGCCTCCGTGCTAAGAAGACACAATGAGGCAAACCTGTTTCCACCCCAACGTCCCAACAACCCATGAAACGTACAAACTAAACACGCTTAGGTCCTTTATACACCTTCATTGTTAATGTATCAAATAAACTGAAACAATAGACTGAAATTAATAATTGAGCCGACACAAAAACATTGTTAATTTGGGGGAACTTGTCCTAGTGAAAAGGGAGAAAGGCAACCTTTTCACTCCTCCAGTTAATGTTACTTTTTAAACCATAACCACAAAATGTTGATGTTTCTTACCCTAACCATACCGTAGTTTTCATATATAAGGAAGGAAGACTTCAAAAGAGATTTAACAATGTGGATCATAATCCACAAAATAATTAAATAGTGCAGAAAAAGGTAGAAAACTGAAGGAATTGGTGGATGGAGAGCTGTAGACAACAAAGTCTGGAACTTCTGCAGAGAGAGTGAGAGGAGATCAAACCTAAAATCCAGCATGCTTCAACACTAGCCATAAAATCAGACTCAGGATCAGCCCTAACCCACAGTGGCGTATATTTAGAGTGCTGCTAACAGGAACTGAGCAACAGCTCCAATTGACCCAGGACGTTCTTTGCCAAGTCTGGCAGCCATACCTCTAGCAGAGCCAGCTCACATTTGGTTCTCTGGTTCTGCAAAAACAGCCGACGCAACGTTATCTTCTATGCACACTTGTTCTCAGCAAGCACCGATTTGGTGATTTGCAAAACAATGTCTAGATGTCCGGCTTATAATCAGCCTGAATTTGTTGCAAAAGTGAAAGTATTTGAGATGTTTATGTGACTGTACATGAAGCATTTAAAATACTTTATTCCTGACTATATGTTCAAATCGAATGGAAATGTGTTCACATCATTTTACTGCATGCACTATTAATGTCTGAGCACTTAACTGTATGTAACAATAGACAATCATTTGGGCTTTGGTGAACTGAAATAGTTATTCTGCGTGTGAATATGTGAGGTTCAACAGGTGCAACAGAGACAACCTGGATGGGCACCGAATGAGTGAGACGATTTTGTTTTCACGATCTGAGATAGAGGAACTCTGTCCAACCTCACTGTCTGTTGAGATTTACGATTCAGGAAGACAGAAAAAAGGTGTCAAAGGTCCACAAAGGCCAACACGGTGTCGTCAAACTGACTCTAGCACTGTATGCAAGAACACTGAACGTGATCACACTCCGGCTGCATGTGACCAACAGCAGGACAGCAGTCCTCCAGTGCTGACTCACAGCAGCTTGATGTTCTGTTCCAGCCAAATTTAATTTAACTTTCTGTGGGAGCTTTTTGTGGTCCTACTCTCTGTCTGTGTCTCAAAAAAAAAAGCCCCCCCAGAGGAATAATGCAAACTTGATGGTAGTTATGAGTTGTGAGCACGCAGATATCTTTCACAAAGCTCCAAACAAGAGAGCTGGGACCGTTTACATGGCCTCAGGGAGAGACTGGAGCTGCAGTGACATTACCCAGGCTGACTTCATGACAATAGGAGAGCTCTTTTGTAGCTGTTGCATGGTAGCATGCAATTAAAAAGGCCCATTTAAATACGTGAAACAGAGTTAATCATGGTGATCTTCCAATCCAGTGTCTAGCAGGGACGCACTGGGACTGAGGCGGGCGCCCAGAAGGCACAAGGCTTAACATCTTTGTCAGTTATTTTAACCACTTCTACAGAATCTGATGATGCTGAAGACTTGCTTACAACCTGCCTCCTCCCTCAGTTTGTATCAGCACGCCACCACTGCGCTGAATCAAAACAAGACAAGTATGCAATATCAAATATGTTCTGTAGCGGCTCCATTTGTAATTTAAGTGGAGCTGGATTATAAAGCAAGGTTTTCCTGTTACGTCTCGTAGTTTCTGAGCTGGCTGTCGGTGCATGTTTTCTCATACAGCCCTCATAAGTTCTGAGTAGAAACTGCTCCCCTATGCTAATGTGCCATGTGAGCACAACTCAGATTGGAAACACATTTTTGGCACCAGGGTCTCACCAAGGGAAGGGGGAGGAAGAGGGAGGAGGGTGGTGCTGTAAGTAAAGCTCATGGAGAGATTTTTTGGACAGACTGACTGACACTGACAATGAAGTTTTCCATTGCAAAACCCTGGTCAGAGAAGATATTCTAACATAAAACAGAATAAAAACAAGCTCAATGGATTAGGGCTGGGCAACAAACTATCGCCAAAATCTTGTAAGATAACGATGAAGTTGTTTTCTGCTTTCCTCTCCCTACCAAACCACTACACCAACAGCCAGACAGCCGAACCGTAGGCTCTGCCATAGAAGCCGTTGCCTATACTTTGTCTAAATAGTCAAATACTGTACAGATAGTCTATTAGTTTCTTATTTTCAGTCCAGTTCCGGTGGAAGTCTGTGTGCAAATGCTCAAAAGTAGTGTGCAGCAGTAAGATGCAACAAGAAGTGCTATATGTACATATGTACTGTTTATATGTACATATGTACTGTTTATATGTACATATGTACTGTTTATATGTACATATGTACTGTTTATATGTATATATGTACTGTTTATATGTATATAAACAGTATGTTATCAACCCCCAACGACCCGTCCTGAAATATATCATTGTATATTATAAACTTTCATTTACCTTCAGGTTCCTTTAGGGTGCTGTCCTAGGGAGAAAATTATATTATTGGTATGATTATTATTAATACTATTCTCATTATTAGTAAATTGATTTGATGATCCGGAGAATCCGGAGAACTCCAAATGGAGTAAGCTGTCCCATGAGCTCCACTGACTGACTCCATAGCCTTGTTCTGTATGAACGTCTCCCATAAAGGGATTCGTTATGGACTGAAGTCAGTCCAGACACAGGAGTGGATTACCCTACAATTAAATGAACTAAATCAAGTCCCTCAGGACTGAACTATTGCCGTCTGCAACCAAACGTTCTTGGTAAATTACTTTGGGACACGTATGACGTATTTCCACTGTTAACCAGGTAATCCTAACAACGAAAGATAAACCGATTGCCTCTGTGAAAAAAGAAAATGGACTTCATTGTCTCACCTTTACCTGGAACAATGCGTCCATGCCAATGCGGCCTCTTTTGTTGTTTCCATACTGTTTTCTGTCTGAAGACCTGGGAAAGTACCAGAACCTAATTGGGGGAAAAACAGACACATGTTAACGTTGTACTCCAGTTATTAGTCTCAGCCGAATCTGTCTCAGCCTTCAAAAAAATGTATTTCTCATGCGCTGCAATTGAATGTTTGGAGTGTGTCTGTGCTGAGTGGATGGGATAAAAAACAACGCAATGGCTTGTGGCAAAAAGTTGAAGCTTTTGGAGAAATGCAACCCTACATTATGCTGCAGTCACCAATCATGTAACCAGTCATTCATATCAAATAGGTCAATCAAATGAGTGTCACTCCCACACCGCTGCACAGCACTAAAAGCCGTAACGCCTGATTTGGTGTGAATGCGTCCTCTGATCATGCAACTTCCTTTTACTTCAACCTTTATGGCACTTGGGTCAGGGTAAATCATTTCTTTGTCAACGGTTCGTACGATATCTTCCTATGAAATCAAGCAACACGTGTCGATTTCCGCTTGTTACATGCACACGGTCTTTTCAAAATAAACCTCCGTCTTCACAGGAAACTTAGGTTAGGTTAAGGTAACAAAACCACTTAGTTAGGTTCAGGAAAAGATCCTCGTTCGGGTTAAAATAGCAGATAACATACTAAGTCATTTCCTGGGATAGCAATGGATTACGGCGCAATTTTCAGAGCTTTTGCTACGAATCCTGGATGAGACTAGGCTGAGATGTAACATGACACGAATACAGCATGAGCTCCAAAATCTGTCACACTCCGGACACAATGGAATTGAAATCTCCCCTATATTGCGTAAATCTATAAAGCAACCAGCACCATTCATGTTGAAACTGTAAATGTTTAGTATGTGCCTCCAAAGACTCATCAAAGATGTTTTCCAAATCAAACAAGACAGGGCAAAAATATATCTAGATAATGCACATTTTTTGAATATTTCTACTGGAGGAGGGCTGCAGTGCCAACTATTTACTGAAGATAGAGCGATGATGTCAGTCAGCCAAGAGGCCGTGGGATGCCAGTGAAGACACAGGGAGAACCTGTCTTTACGTCTGATTTATACTTTACAGTCTGTGGTGGATTTACTTGACGAACCCACATCTGCAGACCACTCCCCTCCCCCCCCCCCCGCACAAACTCCTTCAAATGAGAGTTGGATTCCCTTGTTCAACAGCAGCAAACAGGTCATCACTTCCAGCCAGCATGGATTTGGTAGAAGTGAGGGTGGAGGAGAGCGGGAGAAAACAAAGGCATGGAGGACGGAATCTGTTTTGTGTCCACATGACAAACCGCTGAACAGGTCAACGGGACAACTTCTAGAAAGACGTGTCTGACGGTAAACAGTGCCCACACAGCTACTAAAGACGCTGCATTATGTAAATCCTCAGTGAATGCCTTTACGCTGCATTCATGTAGCTATTTTAAACAGGGTTAATCTACTGGTTGAGGGATTTAATGGGGATATTAATCTGTCAGCAAAGTCCCACACATACACCCATAATTCTGCTGTTTGGAGCCTGTTTTATCACCTGCTGTTGAATAGCCACTGAGGTTCCTCAATAGTGTTTAGGATGATGAAATCCTTTAGCTCCCACTGAATTTTGTACAGAAGCAATAGGTGGATCAGGATGCTGTTTTTGGCAACTAACAGTGGAGATAATGAAACAATAATCAAATATCACTGTACGAAAGCTCTCGCATACTCCCACCACACATGTAATACCATTGTTCACAATATTACCCCATCCTGGGTACATTCTCCATTTGTTTGTTTGATTTACACATTTACACAGCCCTCATTTACGTCACTATATGAAGATTTTTCTCCGTTTTTGGATTCTTTGTTCACCGAGGAGGTGAGAGAAACAAATAACAGGGTGAGTACTTGATGAAGTATCCCTTTAATGTTGCTACTTATTCCATACTTTTTTAAATTATAGAAGTATTTTCACTATTTTTTAAATGTTCAAGTTCTCAATATAATTCCTTGTTCTTTTGAAGAAATGTTTAAATGCTGGTGCCTATTTTCTCTTGGGTTCCATACATTATGAAGAATCATTACTTTGAGTTGCTCTTAGCCCATTCACTCTACGAGCAACTTAGTGCCCATTCACTCTCATGTGGAATTCACTTTGCTTGGATACAGAACAACTTGAGCTCGTGTTTCCACAGCGAATTGGCATGAAGCAGAGTAGTTATGAACAGAATAAATCAGTGACGAACACATGAGCTAAACATATCCCCGTGTAGTGCAATACGGCCTAAAAAGCAACAGTGGCCTTGAGAGCTCAAAGTACTGCAAATTGACAAAACACAAGCACATGAAGAAAACATCAATTTGACAACACATGCAGCATTTAGAAAAGAATGCAGTTGGTTTATTTATTTGATGCACTTTTCTGTATTGAAGGTTGTTTTCACTATTTGCAGAACTTTTTTTGAATTTGGTTGTTTTCTCTATTTGCACCATTTTTTCTAAATGCTGGACAAGTATTACAAATATATCTTCTTTCTTTTGTATTTGCATGTGTTTTTTGATTTGCAGTGCGTTGAGCCCTCAGGGCAACCGTAGGATTCAGTCCCTGTAACGCCCTGTAACGAAGTGGGCCCCTA
The DNA here is from genome assembly GCA_032191485.1 of Leptoclinus maculatus. Lineage (NCBI taxonomy): Eukaryota > Metazoa > Chordata > Actinopteri > Perciformes > Stichaeidae > Leptoclinus > Leptoclinus maculatus. The sequence goes on along the minus strand of JAVDOI010000012.1, from coordinate 20,817,163 downwards.
GCTTTAATAGCAGCATCCTCCTCTGCTCAGAACAAATCTATAAAACTGCAGATTCCCATTCCGCTCCACAAGCGCGGCAAACTGCTTCCACATGTGCTTTTTCCATAACCCGCTGCTATTCTGGAATTTCGTTTATGTACATTGTCAAACCTTCTCACACTGTGAGAATAAAGGCATAAAAGCAATTAGGGGCCGGGGGGGGGGGGGGCAGAGACGAGGGGGAGGAAAGCGAGGAGCTGGATGTGCGGTGCCAGGGCCTGGTGGGGTTCGGGGATGTGGTGCTTTGTGTGCGTGTGTGTGTGAGGGGGGATCCCCAGCACGGAGCCGGGATCTGTTTCCATTCACACGGGAAGCAGGGTGATGCATCCTGCTTCTGGAGGATCCTCTGGACCAACAGCTTCAGGCTTTGGATCCATCTGATACCTCTATTCCCCAAGTGTCATCTCCAACCACCATGCCCCTGATTTCACACAGGGGTCCTGAGAACATGCAAACACAGGAAAGAGGCGTCTCGCTCCACCCCCTCTTTTCCACTTTTTGTTTTTCTGCAAAGCATCTACAGACCTCAAAAACCTTAATTTCCTGTTTTTTTTTATAACAGAGAAGAGTTTCTTTTAGACATATTGGGAAAATGTGAGGAAAGATAATGATAAATAAATTGTTACTGTATTATACTTTATTATTATTATAGGCCATGCTTTTTGATATCTACTTGCTTTAAATTATTTTTATACACTTGAAATACTTTGCATGTAATCCCCGAAAGGTACCCCTACATACCAAAACCTCTTACGTGTGCTCTTATGCCTTAGCATTTTTATTTCTCATAAAACATTTGCGATTCCCACTCGTCATTTTTTTTCATGCTATTTCCATATAAGTCGCAGGCAACTCCAGCACACAGCTTTGACTTTAGAAACCCCTGCGCACTAATGAACCCCCCCCCTATATAGAACCAATATGTTATTCACTATCATTGCAGAAACATGACCTACATTTAGTTTCATCTTCTTGGTCAAATTTGGACCTAGTCAGTACACAGTTATTAACACACACTAACAAGAGATATATACTGGAAAGAACATCATCACTGTTGTGTTCATGGTCCTTCAGCACCATGAACACCTAATGTGGATTAGTCCGCCTCTGAACTAGTGCCCACACAAATAAAAGTCCCCTACTTCAACCTATTTAAAGGATTTCGGAATATTTGCCAATTCCTGGCTTATTTATCAAGATTCATGCCTAGAAATTAATAAACAAAATTATGCAAACTCATTTTTTGCCTATTTAAGCAATTACAGCGCTTTTTAATACTCCTGATATGGTCCGTCTGCAATATGCATTTTTCAATCGCGTTATTTTCGCGCCCCGTCTATTTCGCTATGCAAGTCCGGAAGTGACGTCACTCATTCTAAGCACGGGCACCGGCTTCTTTCTTTGTATTGTACATTGACCATATTGTTAGTCACTCAGCCGATAAATCGATCAGTTAGGAGGTCTTTGTCACCGAAATAATGGTTCACTGTGTAGCCTGGGGGTGTAATAGTGATTTTAAGAAAGGATCAGGCATACGTTTTTTTGGTTTCCCCTCGGAGAAAGACAAGAAACGGAGGAAAATCTGGGTCGATAGATGCCGGCGTGGTGAGCAGAACTGGCAGCCGAGTAAGACGGCAAAACTCTGCTCTCTTCATTTTGAAAAGACTTGTTATGTGAAAGACCCAGACATGTTGACAAAATACGATTATGGGAAGTTCAAGTTGTCACTGAATCCCGATGCCGTGCCGACCATTTTTGCTAGCATACGACCTGGAGATCCCGAAAAAATAGCAGCCGGGACCGGGAAGGAAAAGTGAGGCAGTCTGACAGACGTACGCTCGTGTTGAAAATCATCGATTATAATCGGACAATAGTATAGCAAACAATCCGATCACATAGTAGCTATTTTGTTTGACAAATATACGCATTGGAATCGTTTTTAAAACAACGAATTACATTTTTATTCACTAAATTACAAATTCGTGTAGCGACATCCGTTTCCTGGTTCGAGAGATCGGCTACACTTCTCTCGTCACCGGACGCTTCTTCCGTGTCACTCTCGCTTTGATCTGAATCAAAATGTGCCGGACAATCCCTTGCCAGAGGTTCGAATTGGTATGGTGCTATATCTAAATCGAAATCAAGAGAAATATCCGCGCCCTCCATCGTGCTGTCTTCACTACGACTATGTGTTGCACTGTACACAGCGTGTGTACTCCCACAGGCAGTTAGAATAAATGACGTCACAGCTTCACAGCTAGTCACGTGACCTTTTAGCTCATTATCTCGAAGTCGGCCGACAGGTACTCGCGTTGGGGGCACATTCATAAGCCGATTTTAGCACTTTACTGGTGTCTGATCGATCTGAGTCAAGGCATGATGTTAATTTATGGATATTATTTCCCAAAAATGTCCCAAATATGTAAATATTCCGAAATCCTTTAAATAATGTTTGTTCAAAGTCCAGCTGTTTTAGTAAATAACTGAAGCCAATAAAATAAAGCGATCTATTTGTCAGCTGTTTTTAAAGTCAATTGGGCTGAAACTAATGAATTGTTGCTTTTCATCGGATTTGTTGACCACAAGGACAATAAAGAACAACACCAGACTTATTCTTTCAGGGAGAGAAAACTGATTTCCCCAAACTGTGTTTCTCAGTTTTGCTGGTTGATGTAAAAATGGTCCTTTTAATTGTTTAGTACATCATTGGATAACACATCCCCTCTGCATGCTGTGGGACAACAGGTAGCCCTGCTTCCCCATATTAGAAAAAGAGACAAAAAGAACACATCATGCTATGAAACAAAGAACGTGCATAATGAGCATGTGCGGGAGGAAGAGGACAAGCCGGATGCCTGGAGAAAGAAGCCACCGCCCACCTCCCATCAGCCCTCACCAACTGCTTCTCTTTCTCTGCTCTTCCCAAAGAGAGCTGATGGCGAGCAAAAAGGCAAAACTTCCCCCGGGCTATAATTAGCAACCCTCAATTTGACTCATCATAGGCTCGGTGCACTGTGCATGTGTGTGTGTGTGTGTGTGTGTGTGTGCAAGCTACGTGTTTAACTCTGACATAGCTATCAAGTCTTTGGGAGGAAGTCAAGTTCTGCAAAACAGATGTGACTTGTAGGAGCCGTGCAGTGTCTTACATTCAAACAATCAGTGTATGAGCTACATGCATTGCTGTGTTGGTGTTTGCAGGAGCTGTAATATCGTCTCTCATCAGTGGTCGAACACCCTTATGAACAACAATCAATCATAAGTTTATAAAAGCAATAATGACTGCTTTAGATGATTCAGTACGCAGTCCAACAATTTAAAAGCAAATTCACATGCATTCATTAAAAGAAGGGGGTCATATGCGAAACTTCCACATATTTAACCTTTCAAAAAGACTGCACTTGTGCATTTTCAGCCCAAAGACTTCAAATCGGAAATACTTTATCCCCAACTATTTTCCAAAGCGTATCATATTTTGGATTGATGCATTACTTCGCAATTTTAAAAGTTCCACAAGAAAGGAAGTTCAATTTTATTGATCACATGCATGAAACTATCAACGCGACGTTCAATTAGTGCGCGCAGAGCTTGTGGCCGAGCAGAGTGGAGAACAACTGCACAGCGCAGGTGAAAGAGAGAAGACGAGACAGAGAAAAGCTGAGAGGATAAGCCCTGCAGGAAAGTACAGCTAGAAGCTGCAAAATCACAGATATATTCATGAACAAGGGTCATGGTTAGCAGCACGTCACATTATTTATTGTAATAGAATAGGAAATGACAAGTGCAAAACTAACAATCCCTATATATATATATATATATGTATATATACATATATATATACAGTGTTTCCCCTAGGTTTACAGCTTGGGGGGGGGGGGGGGGGGGGGCACAAACACTTAGATCATGGTGTTCATGTAATGTCAATATAACAACTGATATAACAACTGAACAATTATTTGAACTGTACATTGAACTAAACATCGGAACATTTCTTTTTATGACAATTATCCACAATTGTGTCACTGCAGTGTGTCTTTCTGGGCCTCTGGAAGAACATTTCCAGAGCCTCTTGATATTTATTTATGTATGTATTTATGTATGTATGTATGTATGTATTTACTTACTGACTTACTTACTTATTTACCAAGATCAGTCTTGTACAGTCAGGGGGAGTATTTCCCCTCTGACAGCCAAGCTGGGTCAAAACCTGTCATCCGGTGGTGACTGAACTTGTGTGTGTGTGTGTGTGTGGGGGGGGGTGGGGGGGGGGGGGGGGGGGGCAGGGCGTGCAGGACTTAGGCTGTTTTCTGTACTTGGACCCCGGCTGCTACTGGCAGGAGAACGAGTGTTGCCTCTTCACCACATGGGAGCGTAGATATGATTTCCAGCTGGTTGACGCGACATATTTTCCGGCGCTCTCTGTCCGCTGGCGGGAGTGTGCTCACCTGTGTGTGCGCGCACGTGTCTGTGTGTGTGTGTGCGCGCATCGGGGCGGAACTCCGCCGTGCGCGATACAGAGAGCAGAGGAGAATTGTAAACGCGCGACCACAGAAATGACATGCCGTCGTGTAAATATGATAAATAACATAAGGCTGTTTAGTTTGTTTAATAAAATAACACGGTGTAGACCTGTTCTATAGGAAAGGGACCTTAAATAACTTCTGTTGTGATCTGGCGCTATATAGAAAATGAAACTAAATTAACTCGACCTTCAAGAGGGGGGCGGAGGGTGCTTTGGGGGGGGGGCGGGGCACCCCCCTAATACAATGGTAGGGGAAACGCTGATATATATATATATATATATATATATATATATGTATATATTAGTGCTGGGCAACGATTCTAATTTGTAATCGCGATTAATCGCATGATTTTTTTGGTATTAATCACATTGTTATGCGCAAAGTTCAATAATTAATTCAAAAGTAGTGTATTGCGCACTTTTATTTTAAAAGTACTGCTATATGAACAAAAGTGCAATAACATTTGGTTTGTAAACACTTTAAACAAATAAGTTTATATACAGCAGTATTCCCTTTACACAGTAGCAGTTATAATACAGTTATAATAATTCTGATAATAGATATTCAGCCGGTGTTCACAACTTTATCTTCATGTGTGTAATAGATGCAATTTGAAATATACATTTTGAAAAATGTAAACCTATCTACGTCATGTTTTTTTATGTTTGTTAAATTCTCAGTAGCGATAACTAAATGATATGCTTATTATACATATTCCAAACAAAACACTTAAAAAAAAATAATTTAAATGAATCATTTATTTTTTGCTTTTTATTGGTATTTTGGTCAGACACATATGCAACCCTGATTACCGTGATATGTGTGGTATTTGTTATAAATATACGTTGGTACATAGAGGGTGATAAGAAGCTGTACTTGGAGGGACTTAGGACCCAGGGGAATGTAGGTGAAGCATGGAACCTGTAGTCTGTATCGTGGCAGTAACGTGAATGTGGAAGTTAAGCTAATAAAGAGTTGCAGTTAAGAGCAGTTTGTTCTCTCGTGCTTATATGTTTATTTAAAAACACGACAATATGTATTTTGATATTGTCACGATCCTGTAACGAGACGATCGTGCGGGGGTTCCGGACCGGGTGTGTCACACGGTGGGGGGGAGAGCGGCAGCAGCAGGAAGTGATGCCACACAAACACAGCTGTTCACCGCTCACTGCCCGGTTTTTGTGTTAAAAATGTCCGCTTAATAATAAAAACGAAAAACTGCGTTAACACGCGATAATATAATTGTCGGCGTTAATTAATTAATGCGTTAACGCGATAATAATGCGTTAACTTGCCCAGCACTAATATATATATATATATATATATATATATATATATATGAATATTTATTCAGCCTTGATTATGGAACTGCAATTAACTCTGAAAACTGAGGACACGTGGCTATATATTTTGTATATTTTCTGCACCAGCTGGTGTACGTAAAATTCAAAGCATATGTCACTGGTATTACCAGTAAAGTAAGTTTCCAGTCCGGCCTGGCGTTTTTATTTCTCAAATGCTAATTTATTAAACAAGAACATTCATTTTCTTTACAAGATCCATGTTTAAATGTTTGTCTTTTCAGTTTGATTTTCCTGCAACGCAGTTCACGGTTGCAACAGTTTTCAGTCAGCCAACCTTTAGGCACCTGTTGGGAACTTTAAATTCACCTCCAGGGAAAGTTTCTTCAGGCCGAAAGCAGAAGGCACCTGGAGCTGATGCATGATACCGAACAACACCAGTCAAGCCTGAGAGACCGCTGCCCTGGAAAACATGCTGAGGGTACAGCTGAGGGTACAGCAGGACTCTGAGGAGCGAGGGTTTCAAGCCATGCAAGCCCAACAACAAGTAAACATTCTAATGTCCATGCAGCCGATTGGTTTGAATCCTCAGCCACAGTCCTCCTACTACATTTCGTAATCCTACACCCCTTCATCCATCACCAATGATTTACAACTTTTAAAACCTTAAAAACAATACATCATATTCATAGACAGAAAAGAATGCACAAATCTTGACATTAGATCTTAGAGAAATATCTGCAATGTGCATTTCTGATTCATTAGTCCTTCACCAAATCTTGCAAAATACCTAATAATGGCCCTTTCTATTAAAGTCGTCTTCTGGAGTGTCAGGAGGACACTCCACTTATCACAAAAACATTGTTTTATTAATCTGAATACTGCAGAGTCTCGGACACCAAACTCTTGAGGCAAATGTAAGAATTCCGTTAATCTAGTCACTGAATCGGAACAAAGCAAACAAACTACAGGTCTGAAAAAGTGACCAAATCAAAACTACCTTAAATGAAGCATTGCGTTAGTTCATGCAGGACACTGAAGTCATACGCCCCCAGCTGTAACCAGCTGACAGCCAGCCGATTGAATCATAGCTTCCAATCGGCCACGCACCAATCACAGCCCACTCTCACTTCAAGGAGGTTTATTTAAATATGACTCCCTCCTCACGGATTCATTCTACATCTACTCTGTTACGAACCGTACTGCTGGCAACGCTTTGCCTCCTCCAACCCCAGCCTCCACCCCTCTTTTAGTTCAGAGTTCATCTTTCATGGCCAATGGTTGAAATGTATTTAAAAAATGTACTTCTGGCTCATTCCTTGTTACTTGGTGCTCCCCGTTTTGGCTTGGTAGCTGTTGGCTAACCCGGGGAGCATTCAAAGAGCGGAGCCACCAGCGCCAAGTTTAACTGTATTTCCATTTGTTGCAATAAATGTTTAAAATCCAGTGGAGGCTGGTGGAAAATGTTCTAGGTAGGGCCATCCAATCAATTTCAGCAAACATCCCAGTATGATTTCATGCAAAAGAAATTTATCAAACACGCATTACTACTTTGTAGTTAAATATTTAACATTTATTCCAACACGAAAAAAAGCAGTAAATAACGCTTTGATAAACACGTCAGGACATCTTATTAATGTCACCCTCACAGGGAATTCAGTATAATATATATATATACAGTATAATATATATCACAATAATATTCAGTATAATATATATATACAGTATAATATATATCATATAATAATATACAGCATAATATATATATACAGTATAATATATATCATATAATAATATTCAGTGTAATTTATATATATACAGTATTATATATATCATATAATAATATTCAGTATAATATATATATACAGTATTATATATATCATATAATAATATTCAGTGTAATATATATATACAGTATTATATATATCATATAATAATATTCAGTGTAATATAAAACACACGTACATATATATATATATATAAGCTATGATGAGTTTTCACTGTTAATTTACCATCTCTATTAAATGTCGATGCCTCCATGACCAAGTTAAGCAGATGAGACTGAGGACAACTATGTAGAAGAAAAGATGTTCACTTTGCCTAATATGTAGCTGACAGAGTTCTCCATGTGTGCCCTGGTGTTCTCATGTCTCCTTACCTCCTCATCCCTCACTCCCTACCCTGGTGTTCTCATGTCTCCTTACCTCCTCATCCCTCACTCCCTAACTGTCCGTGCTGGTTCTGTCCCCGTTGTTTTAAAAAGCTAAATAAGTTATTATCATGACATCATCCAGCGAGCCAAACCTGTCTGGTGTACAGCTAGTAGAGAAGCTTCATGTACTGCTTCCCTTTCCCGCTAGTCTGCTGTCTGATTGTGAGGTCAGGCTGATCTGGGATCAGCTCTTTAACTGCAGAATCTCCGCCAAAGTTCTCCTCAAACGGGTCTTGGAGGAGCAGTGCTCGCCTGTAGAGACTTCTCCTGATGAGAACGCGCAGCTTTGGGCCAAACGACTTTGGCCCAAAGCTGAATCTATTTGAGGACGCTGATTGGCTAAATTGTATGTCACTCATTTATATCTTTAATCAGCAATTGGCTAAACTGCTTCATAGACTTCTCTTTTGGGCCAGACAGACGAGCACACAGGCGTAGAGGACGTGCAGGAAAAGCATATATTTTGCGCAGATATCATATTTTACACATATTACTGGCTACATTCCATAGTTCAAAAACACAAATATTGACAATTTGTATAATTTATTATTATTATAATTCTATTTTTTTTTTTTTTGTGGCTCAAGGTGGGGCCAGGCCCCATGGCCCTCTATTGGCCAGCCGCCACTGTTACAATCTATGACGAGAGTGTTCCTGACTGAAATATAAAAAACAAGAAAAACATAACAATACACCACACAATACTGAAATCCCTGGCTATTGGAGCCCAACTGGATTCTGGTTGCAAAGACGGGTCCTTGAAACTGTTGCAGGGAAACCTCAACAAAAACAGCAATATTTTGTGTAGCTTCATAGAAATGAACCTCTTCTGGAAAATGAAGAATCGCCCTGGCGTCTCCTGTTAGAGGTTTTCTGGGCACATCCAACTGGTGCCCACGGGTCAGAGCCAGAACCCACTGAAAGGATTATTTCATTTGGCCTGGGGACGCCCCGGGGTCCACTAAGAGGAGCTGGAAAACATTACTGGGGAGAGGGACGTCTGGAATACCATGCGTTGCCTGCTGGCTTCGTGACCCGTCCCCGGATAAGCTGAAGAAAATGGATAGATGATTTGACAACTCAACAGTAAATCAACAACAGTATCTTTCCATATGGGTCCCTGGAACTACATTGTATCCAGTTGGGGGGTGTGGGGACTTAGTGTCTATGTGTTGGAGCATTCTGACATTTTTGTTGTCTGTGAAATATATCAAAAGAGACTTTGGATAGAAAGAACACCTGTTATGCTTCCTTTGCTTGGCGTCTTCCTGACATGAAAATCAGCCCTCCTCATCATGAATCTACAAACCGAACAAGACTTGCAGTAAGCTCAGAGCTAATGCTTTCTTTCTTGAGCCCCTGAAGTCATTTCATTTTTAAAATTGCTTATTATCATTATTTTTTTGTAAAGAGCTTTCCCATGCTCCATTTGTCTATTTAATACAGCACATCTGGTAAATCCATTCTCCTCTCTGGCTGTCCATGTGCAAAACAGTCTGTCGTCATCGCGGCGATGAAGGGGCGGGCGGCGTGAAGTCCTGCAGGCCCCTCGGGTGATAGGCACTACAGCTTTATGAGTGATGGACTGCCTCGGTGCTAGACGAGCTGGCTGAGCCGAGAGCCAGCGGAGCACATTGTTATGGCAACATCACAGTGAGTGTGTTTAGACTAGGCTGCACTGTACATGAGGTAATGCCTGTGATAACTTCAAGGACGCCAACGGGAGAGAGAGGGGACTGCGTACTGTGGGGGGCAACGGTGGGATTGGCACAAATTTGCCAGACCACAGCAAACAATGTTATGTAGGAAACAGAAACTGACGGGGAGAGGCTAACTGCCCAGTAACAGAGCTGCTCCAAGGAACCCCTTTGCTTTGACTTGTTTTTTGTGAAGTTCCATATCAATGGAGGGACTGCAAAAAGCATCGGCCACTGTGTGGTGAAGCCACTCCAAACCAAATCCAGGTCTCATGTATTGAATTAACGTATCCTACCAAAAGTTATTTTGTTATAGTTTTCCTATGAATGTCCAGCAACACAGGCAATCTGTGCGCCTGTGCAAGCCTCTGAAGTGTTTAGACTCCAAAAAATCATGGGTTTGGGTTAAACCTGAAACTGAGGTGGCATTACTTTAGTACGGAAGTTACCTGACAAAGAAGTCAACGTTGGGGTTAAAATAACTATGGATTTTGAGTAAAGACGTTACATGACAGGTCAACATTGACTTTTGGTTTCACACGTGACACAAACACCCACCTCGTCCTTACGAGGACTTTATCGCTCTTTAAACTACGTCACCTGCCCTAGCTCCCGTATATGTGGATTACATACAAATTGATTATGTGGGGATTGTACAAATTGTAGTGAATTACCAAACCTTGTTATGGTCAACAGAAAGCAGTAGTTCTAATGACCACGAATAAAAGCAGCAAGGTGATGACACCCTTTATTTCTTACCCATAGACTGTATATAAGAAGTGGACGTAGTCGTCGTGATGTCACACATTGGTTTGAGGACTGCAGTTTTGAAGCCTCGAGTTTGGCATTTTTCGCCATCTTGGATTTTGGCCGTCGCCGTGTCTTTTTTTTGTACCGGTGAACAGCAGTGACCCAAAAAAAAGGAGAAAAAAGCGGTGGTGCCTCCTTCTCGAGCTACACCGAACACCTAACTATAAATTGATTAATTTACATATTTATATATATTTTTTTATTAATATTATTTTAATTATTATTATTATTAACAATGTATTTATTGAGCTTATTAATCACCAATATTACAAATATGATAAATTATATATATTACATTTATTTACGTATTTTTTCTATCTCTCCTCCTCAGACATACCTGCACATTCCTCTGGTCTCGGTTATTCATATATGAATATATGACACACTTACACAACAAACTTACATGCAAAGAAACATATTCAAATCATAACGTCTGTTTCATACGTTATCTGTAAATTCTGTTACACCTTTATCTGCCCAATTCGTCACCTCTTCGAACTCCATGTCACACTGCCAAAAGAGAATTCCAAGTAGAAGGAGTGAGACCTGTCACAAATGTGTTTCATCATTACAATACAATGCATTTTCATTGTCGCTATTTCATTTTATGAGTCACGAAATGCATGGATGCAGACGGGCGTCACAGTCAGACAGAGAAAGAGAGAAGGTTCAAAGATCATAGACATCTGCACTATTGTATGTTATAAGTATTATGTTTGTAAAATACTATGACAGGAGGCTCATTTCTGCAAAAAGTCAGACATGAAAGGTGGTCATTACCACTGTCTCGAATTCTATGATGCTGTGTGTGCTTTTGGATCTGATTTGACTTTCCTTGAATGCGTTACAAGCACATCACTAATGACCTTAATAACCACTGCAGATGTCTTTTGTGCAGTTGATGATTCAGTTATTTGTTCAAGAGAAAGGGGCCCTCTGGGACCGACTATGAACAGGGATCAGATGTTCATGCCCTGGATCAGGTAACCAATAAAGATTGTCTTTTTTAGCATGTACTGCTAATGACCCTCTGAACATAAAGAACTTGAAAGTTTGGTAAATGGTGCAGTCATTTTCCATCTCTCTTCGGCTTTAAATTACCCAGGCGGGATTTCTGAGCGACAGGTGTGAGGTCATTGAAAAGAATGTCAGCCCCTCTGCTTCACCCCGACTCCAACCGGTCCATTAAACTAGCTGCATCGCCGGGCCTGCTCAGGCTCCCGGTTTGTCCATGGGCTGCAGAACATCTGAACTGGAGCTACCCCTCCTGAGGCCTATGCTGCCTGCTAATTTACTGTTAGCCAAAACCCAGACAGCAGGAAAATTACTGCGATGCTTTTGCAAAAATAAAAAAATGTGTTTCGCAACCGTCCTATGTCAAACATAGCAATTGTGCTTGTTGTTGTTTTCGCCGCTGCTATTTAAACTTTGCTTTCTTTCCCCCGCTCGCTGGCTTTCATGCTCAACCATATCGTTTTCTTCCATCATCACAGCGCTGGTGGGAGCGTGCAGCCAATTCCAGAAACAAAATTGCCCGAGAGAGCTTTGCTATTCGTCGTCTGAGCAACCCGGAGCTTTTCTAAGGGTGTGCCCTCTCTATTTTGCTCCACTCGGGAACTCGGCTGTAATTGCTTGTTTAAGGATAATAACAGGGGACAACTCTCGGAGGAGCCCCGCACAGCAATCACCAGCCCCGAGGCAGGCATCGCAAACCGCAGTGCAGCGCGGGGAAGGAGTGGAAGATGAGGGGGGAGGGAGAGGAACGGAGGAAGAGCGAGCCAGACTGGGTGGTAATTAAGGGCTTATTTTTCCTGCCGACTGAAGAGCATCTGCACAGCTCTCACCTGCTCAGAAGGGATTGTGACGCTGTTTGTGTGTCCATGTGTGCGCTCACACGCCGGCCTGCTTCATCTCTGAAAGGCTGGCCTCTGCCACCGGCGCGTTTTCCCCAGTGGTGTATGTTTAATGTAATGCAGGGATGGCAGCCAGCGCAGGCAGCAGGGTCTGTCAGAGACAGGGAGGTAATTAAATTAGGGGTGGCACTCCGGCAACCTGGAGGCTGAACGAGGCATAAGGGATTTTAGCGTGATCCCCGGCACTCATTGTTTCCCCTCTCTCGGTAACACAGAGTAAATCTGCTCTACCCACCGGGGCCCACAACACAAGACAGATCCTCATAAGTACACATGATCGCTATCACATTGAAATTCATACGCATAAGCCATCTGCTCACGGTTGAAATAAAAAACATTTTCAGGTGAAGAGTGCAACGTGTTCAGTACCCAGTGTAATGTCTGAGACTACCCTTGAGAACAACACTGTCACAAATGATGGTGTCTGTCACACTGTGCGAAAAAAGTTTAGTTTGTTGTGCCTGAAAAGAATCACACGTGTAGTTATAGCACCCGAACATTTAATAATCTGCTGTTCTAACAAGAACTAGGGGGCCACACTGCTAACCAGAGGGCCTCAAAATGAGCATGAATGTCAAGGAGAAAAATACAGTTTCATTTTGAACCATCGAACTCATTGCTGCCAAGTGAGGAAAATTAATATTAGTAGTCATAGTAAAAATGCAATTCAATTTATTTTGTATTTCCCAAATTCCCAAATTTGCCTCAGAGGGCTTTACAATCTGTACAACATATGACATCTTCTGTCCCGGGAACCTCACATCAGTACAGGAAAAACTCTTTAACGGGGGAAGAAACCTTAGAGAGAGCAACAGAGGAGGATCCCTCTCTCAGGATGCATAACATAACACAATTACAACACATTAAATGCATATGATATAAATGATTAATATAATGAGTAGTAAGCAGAATAATGACACAGAAATTGATTTGGTGAAACTGTTTGCTTGATTATAACAGACAGACGCTATTTTAGCAATAATGCTAATGCTTCTCACCTCGTACGTGCACCGCATAGTTTATTAGGCTAACACAACAGTGTTTGCACTGCAAAGCGTTTCGGGATGAATCAAGAGAGCTACTTTTGCTGAAAAGCAAGTTGGAAAAGAGGCGACGATGCTCCGTCTCCTTCATAAAAAAGGCAGAATATGGAGTTATATCCAACCAGTCTGATGTGTCGAGGTCTTTAACATAACACTGTAGCAGTCTGCTGTTGTTTTAAGACAATTTGATGAAGGTAAACACAGTGAATGTCCGTGCCTAAAGGCACTGCACTCTGGCCATAGACTGTATATAAGAAGTGGACGTAGTCATCGTGAAGTCACCCATTGGTTTGTGGACTGATGTTTTGAAGCCTTGAGTTCGGAGATTGCTTTGATCACGGTCGTCGCCATGTTGGTTTTTTTCACAACCAATGAGCAGAAGTAACCATATTTGGAATGTGGAGGAGTGACGTAGAGACGTCGTATACTGCTCTGGTAGAAGCAGAGACCTGTCATGCCCCGCCCTAAAGCATACCCTGCTTTATGGTCTATTTGACTCTAAATGGACAATAATTTACTAAATGAACATCATGCTGTATTGAAGAAGACTTGACACTAGAGATTGAGACCATAAACTCATGTTTACAATGTTTACTGAGGTAATAAATCAAGAGAGAAGTAGAGTCATTTTCTCAGACTTCCATACAACCAGAGGAGTCGCCCCCTGATGGACATTGAAGAGAATGCAGGTTTTAGGCACTTTAGCATTTCAGGAGGTTGCTGCCTGTTTTTACCAGGCCTTTAAGTATATCAAACTTTTGTGTTTTGCAACTATAGGCACAAACTAAAGGGGAAACTACACTAAAGCTACCCAAGGTTGTGACTCTTTCCTGAAAGCAGTACATACAAGCTCTTTCCTGGTATAATTAGTATATATGTATTTATTCACTTTTTTCCAGCGCTAATGCAGATGTCAAAGTGTTATTTCATGTGGTGGATGCTAAATGATAAAGCTTCACTAGGCTAGTGTCGTGTTTTACTTACATTTTGTAGGTAGAAGGGTAGGGTGGATGATTGAGTGTACAAAGTGTCTGCCTTCATATCACTCCAAACAAATAGCTGAGACATTTGCCACAATATCAAACTGACAAAATGTTCCTTTCAGTTAATGTTGAACTTGGACCCTTTCTGCATGTCGCCACCTTTTTAAACACTCGTTTAGTTTACTGAATGTCACCAGATGTGCTGGACATGAACATTTACAGTGAACAGGCGTGATTGTGGACGTCCAAGACAGATGGGGTTCAGTTTCTACTCTACCACTGAGGGTTAGGGGTGTATTCTTCTTCGACAGCTGCTCTTGGAGCGGTGCCGCCACTTAAACAATGCTCAGGGCTGCAACAGAGCAAAACCGGACGAGAGATTTATGACCTTATATCTGCATTTTGAAACCTCCAAAGAAAGAAAAAGTGACAATAAGATAGATGTAATTATTAAGAAATTATAAAAAAGACAGTTTTACTTTCTTTTGTTTCAATAAATGTTAAATGGACTGAACTTGTATCGTTATTTTCTACTCTTCCGACCACTCAAAGCTCTTTCACACTACATGTCATCATTCACTCATTCACACCCATTTATACACTGATGGCAGGCGCTACTATGAAAGGTGCCACCTGCCCATCAGGACTAACTAACATTCATACAACATTCACACACTGTAGCCACACCTACGAGAGCAGCTTTGGGTTAAATGTCTTGCCAAAGGACACATCGGCATTGGGGCCGGGGATCGAACTGACAGTCCTCTGATTGAAGGACGACCGAGCTCTACCACTGAGCCACAGTCGCCCCAATACATTTCTGTATTTAAATACAGTTTATTACCCTTCACCTCTGATTGTTAAGACAGAACATTTTTTAAATGTCAAATATATACAAACAATGTCATCCTAGCATCAAAAGATGAGATATTATAAATGACTGGCCTTAATTTGTTATGGATGTAATAAGATGAAAGAGTTACAGTTCAAATGTGTTGACTAGTGTATGGTAGTGGGTTGTGTGAACTTGAAAGACACTCTAAGAAAAGATGTGTGTAGTAAATCATCTTCATCAATGTTTGTGCTATTTGTTTGTACATATTTTGAGAATCTTACAAAATGGGAATATTGGTACCTTTTTCTTTCAAGACTCATTACTTTTCTCTGAAAGGACCAGTGTGTATGATTGAGGGGGATTTAATGGCAGGAATATAATATAATATTCATAACTATGTTTTCATTAGTATTTTATCATATGGAACTAAGAATCATTGTGTTTTCGTTAGCTTAGAATGACTCTTTCATATCTACAAGGGTGAGCAGCGCCTCTTCATCAGGGCCTCTTCCCTTCTCGCACCACCATGTTTCTACAGTAGCCCAGAACGGACAAACCAAACACTGGGAGAGCCTTTGGAGTTTTTAGTTTACCTGAAGGCAGTGGTGGGCTGTCAGGGCCAGCTAAGCCTTCTCTGCTGGCCTAAACAGAATCACAAAGTTATAGCTATTTTATAATTTAATAATTTTTCACAAATACACTACATGTATTATCATTTTTTTCCCATTAGCTTATTTTCTCATTGCACAGCTCCTGTCTTCCTCTGTTGCTCTGCTTCCAGCACAGCTTGCTTTAAGGAGAGCTTTTATCCAATCAGATTCAGCCCCTATGTCTCTATGTAAGGAGAGAGGCCCGATGACCACTAGAGAGCCTTTGCAGATCAAAGTATATGGGGATGATATTGTTGATTGTCATAGTCTTCAACCAATCAGATCTTTAGTTTGACATGTTGGCCGTATTCTTTGACGTGCCACTGCTACCCAGGTACTGCTAAGTACGTCTGCATTAACGTGCGCCGTGATTGGTCAGTGGGCCAGCGTGACTTTTGTCAAACAGAAAGCTAGCTAGCAGATGTTAGTATTTAGTAAGAGTTCAGGTTGAAACATATGTAAGAGAAGTTATGACATTTTTTGCGTTTTGCTTGGTGTAGATTCTTTTTTTTTAACCTAGCTGTGTTTTTTAACACTCAATGGCTGAAAGAGGAGGAGAAACAGAATTCTCAAGACCAGAAAAACTGGACATCGTCTCAAAGGGTCGGTCAACCACACAGCTAGCATGGAAAACGGTATTTCTGGCTGACAGCGGCGGAGAAGCGTTGCACATTTTATGGCTAAGAATGAAACTTTTGCTGAGACCCGAGTGGATCTACAACTCAACGAACACATTCGCAGGAGGACCTCTGGCTGGAACTGGACCGCACCGATGTTCTGTACAACCGCGTCATTAAACTCTTTGCTAACAAAGAAAGGAGGATGGACTTTGCCTTTAAGTGAACAGCAGCTGTGGTAAGTGAAGTGCTTTTGTGTTTTCACATCTGCAGTAGCGTTACTACTGTGTTCATTTGTCTATTGTGTTGTTTTTATGATATGGTGAATATTGTTCCCTCTGATGTGAATAATATTTGAATGGCTCGCGCTCTTCAGTGTGCGGCGGAATACGCGTTTTAGCGCTGCAGTGTTGCTGGATTGATTTGTTATGCTTTGTTGTCATATAAATATATGTGACTAGATCATGTGAGTTTGTTCATGTCATTGTGTTAATTACATTGATTCTGACTTGTCCGTTAATGACGAAGCATCCCGTCATCGCGGGGTTTGCCACGGTTGTTTTCCCGTTAATTAAGCTAGTTTAGCGTAGCCTCAGCTGTTTTGTTATGTTTTTTTTTGTTTTCCGGGTTGAGAGTTCACAGCCCGTTGTCTGTTACGTGAGCGCAGTCCACCGAAAACATTATATTTCCCACAATTTAAGCTTCTGCATTTTCCAAATGCACTAGTATTAATCAAACATATCGTTCGGTTCGTAAGCCTCGTACCGAACGGTTTAATACGAATACGTGTATTATTACACCCCTAGAAACAAATAATAACCGTAGCTGTGGCTCATAATTAGGTTATTCAACTGTAGTAGGACAGCACAGAAGGCCCAGGTATAAAATGCACGGCAGGGGTGATTGAAAGGGGTGTTCAGTTGGATCTAATCTGCAACCTCACCACTAGATGCCACTAAATCCTACACACTGCTCCTTTGATTTTATGAAAATTGCTCATGGTCATGATATTGAACTGATGAGATTTTTCATAAGTATGTTACATAAATTGACGCGTGGCTTTTGTTTGAAGTCTCAGACCCCAGCTTTTAAACCTGGTTAAATGCGCTGGAGTCTATCTGTGACACTCTGATCTCTGAGTAAATTTGAGTTCCCTCTGTTAAACAGTTACAGTGTAAATGTCTAGGGCTTTTATTGTGAAAGGTAAGAACAAAAGGAGTGGATCTGGTAAAATGAGTAATAAAGCTCTCTGTCTTGGTTCAGACTAGGAAGCCATATAAATTGCAGTGCGGTACAGTGTACATTTTGACGTGATTGGTTGAAGCCTATGTTGGCGGTGCGAAAGCTCAGAAAATCAAACATGCTCTGGAATAAAATTATGTTGCTTTTTTAACAACAGTTCGAAAACATACATGCAAATTAATTGCAAATAAAGAAAAAGAAAAAATGCTGCAGGTGTGTAAAGGCCCTAAAGGGCGCCCTTTGTGGTAGCTGAATATCATTGGTATAAAAAGGCGAGAGCGTAGAGTTGGTGTAAGATAAAATGCTCATTCCAGCATTGTTCACCGTCTGCCAGACTGCAGGCCATCTGAGCGAGGCCTCCGAGGAGATGCCTCCAGCTCCTCGGAGTTAAATAAATGAGTTGTACAGTTTGGTCCAACTGTCACAGGGACACTTGGGGGTAAAGGAGAAGGTCTCGGTCGCCTCCCTGTCCCCCTCCCCCCTCACACTCAGAAGCCATATTATCAAAACATCACAGCGGGGAGGGGGGAGGGGGGGTGATCCAGCCGCTCCTGTCACTAGCCAGTCAAGCAGGTGTATTCTTGCACTTGTCTGCGCCGCCTTGATATATGTATTCCCCACTGCCACGACCCCCCTCCCCCACCATTGCTGAATACATACAGAGGTCCTATTAATCCCATTATGCAAATGGAGGTTATAAATCGCACAGGGTTTACCCCCCCCTCCCCCCCCTCCTCTGTCTTCCCTCATTCCTCCACATTTCTCACCACGCCACCACCACCGCACACGGCTTTCCCTCTACTTAATTAAGCGAGAGCAGCAGGGTCTGCTACAGCAGGCACAGAAAGAATCCCTGACAAATGCTTTTTAGGGCGGGGGGGGGCGTTGGTCTGCGGCGTTTCGGCTGGCACTGACAGATTGGCATCCAGCATGGTGGGGATCCGGACAAGGACAATTGGCAGAGAGGCTTTGAGGCCAAACAAGCATTGGGTAGATACATAGCTGGATGGGGGTGCCGGTGAGGCAGCATCAGAGTTGGACGGCGCTCAAACACCTCTCTGTTTCCGCCATTTGCACATTAGTCACACCGATGTTGCGTATAGAAAGAAGTTTGGACTTTTCTCCGAATCACCGTTTCTCATCAGCGTGCAGCGGCACTGTACGTGTGGACGTTTCTTTGACAGGAGGAATTCATTCAAAATGACTCATTTATTTCCCTTATGCAAATCCTTTTCTGTCTCTGTCAAAGTCTCCCCAAACTTCTGTCTACATGCATGCTGAACACGGTCCAAAGGTCTGCTGATTCTAATCACTCAGTGATTTTTAAACCTACGCAAAGGCTATTTGTTCTAATTGAAGCCCCTCCTGCTAAAGGGTGATAACACTCACCAGGCAAATACATTAATTACACAAATACCACAGTAGACTTAATCCTGTGTCTGCATGGTAAAAACATATCCAGATTCTTCTCAGGGAGACTCATCAATCCGGTCATATGCAAAGATTTTACACATGAAGAAGTAATGGCCTTGATATTGAACATTTGTTACGTAGGTTTGGGGCTCGATAGCATTTCATCAAATCGAAATCTGCTTGTCAAATACAAATCATTTCAAATCCCACATGTAATCTATTAGTTTAGGCAATAAATGAAAGACTAACAAACCTCATAGATTCAATGACTTCATTATTTGCATGTTTTCCTATTAATGTTCGCAACCTGAAACAGAGATGTGCAGCAGAAGATGTGAAATCTCAGTTAAATGTGTCTGAAATAACAAGTGTACTGCAGTCTACTTACTTTACATTCCTTTTTTTTAACAAGAAGCCAAATAGTGGAGTTGCCCGTGCAGAGTGTTTATCAGTTCAAAATGTTAATATGATATGAATGAAAGTCTAACTGGGGGATTCTGACTCCTCACACTGATGTGGTGCCAAAAATATAGTTTTTTTTAACATATTGTTCTTCACATTGTCCATCATTGGGATTTCTACTCTGTATTTAATTAACATTTAAAATGGATGATGACTCATAATTGCGTCATGTTTTGTAAACTGCAGGCCAAATCCAAAATGAATCCATTGGTTGTAACAATTTATGAAATTGTGGCATCTTTCAAATTATTCTGTTGGTTTACAATGCTGATGAAACATTAATAGTGTCTCATGATATTCTTTGAATTTTTGCCACTTAATTTTCTTCACAAATTCTGTGTTTCCATTTTAATTCAATTAGAGGACATTTTGCCATGAGAAAGAGCATCTAATCATGTGGTGGATGAAAACATGTCAACAATTCAATGAGAAAATATAAATAATAATTCATAATTTAGTAAATGTCAATCAATTTCATGTAACCGAAGTGCTTCAATACAGTTATTAACTTTCCATCATTTTGTAAAATAAAATTCAATTTAGCGGTTACTGTCCAATTCCTCAGCTTTTTGGATGACTTAGCCGTCTCTTCCACATGACTGTGTGTGTATGTGTACTTGTTCATCTATCTTTGTGAGGATCAATTTGAGTTTTAGACCTTCAGAGTGGAGACATTTTTTAAAGTGAGAACATTTTGGCCGGCCCTTCAATCTTCAAAGGCCTATTTGAGGGCTCAGACTCGGTTTTTAAGGTTCAAGTTAGAGTTGGGTTTCAGGTTAGGGTAAAGGGCTGGGGAATGCATTATGTCCTCACAAAGATAGAAGTACAGGAATGTGTGTGTGTGTGTGTGTGTGTGTGGATGAGCTGAGCCTTGCCCTCACCGACACAGAGAGCAGAGGAGAGAAGCAACGTGCCCAAAAAGAAAGCAAAACATAGCGTCATGTTTTTTTTCATTCGGCTTAGGAGCTGAGAAAAATATGTTTATAATGGTAGAGACAACCTGTATTTTTTAATTACATCCACATTTTGGCGTTTTTTGATTCCATCTTTATTATGAATTCCGTTTGGTTTTCCGCGTCCCTACATTAAGCAGTCTATGTGTTGTTTTTCAGCCCTGAGGGCCCTGAGCCCTAAGTCAGAAATGTTCAAATTCTACACATTGGTGAAAAAACAACCAGCTGGTTACGTTTTTCACAGCATGACCAAAGATATGTATCGATATGTATCCTCCACAACAGAATACTCAAGGAAAATCAACATTTGAAAATAAAAACTATGATCAATCAAAATCAGTCAATCAAAATGTATTTGTATAGCACATCTGAAAATACAACAAAGGTTGCCCAAAGTGCTGCACATAGATAAGCAGTTATACAATCGAAAAGACTGGATTAATAATAGTAAGTGACATTAAAATCAAGACAAACTGACACATATCACACAAAAGTGCCAAGTTAAGATCAAATGTGATAGGCTAGGGAAAATAAATAGGTTTTTAAACGGCTTTTAAACATTGGTAAGGTAGATGACAACCTAATATGAAGGGGAAGGTTGTTCCAGAGCGTAGGGGCAACAGAGAAGGACCGGTCGGCCCGGGCTGTTGGCCGAGAGACCTTAGTGGGCGAGGTGGGGTATAGGGCTGCAGCAGGTCAGACAGATAGACTGGGGAGGCGCCATTTAGACACTTAAAAACAAATAATACAATTTTTAAATGAATTCTGTACTCTACAGGTCGCCAATGAAGGGATTTTAAGATCGGTGAAATGTATTCACGCCTGCGTGTACCACTTAAAAGTCTCGCTGCAGTGTTCTGAACCAACTGAAGGCGTGATGAAAGTTTTTTGCCGATTCCAGCATACAAAGAATTACAGTAGTCCAGTCTGGAGGTGATAACAGCATGAATAACGTTCTCCAGGTCTTTTGAGGATAGAAAGGCTTTGACCTCAGCTAAGAGTCTGAGCTGAAAGAAGCTGACTTTGACCATTGGAAGTCCAATATAAAAATGATGATGTTCTACAATTGTTCTCCTGTATATTATTCTAGTACTCAGAAGTCGATTTAACTCTTTGAATTAAAATGTAATGAAATTAGTATGAAACTCAAGTGAACACTGCTTTGCTCTAATACTGCAGAGCAGTGAAACTTGCCCCTTTAGTATTGTAAAACATAAAAGTACAGTTTACATAAAAGTACAGCGGCGGTAAAATGTTGGCTTTGCTACAAACAGCAACAGAATCTTCCACACAGTCACATCTGGAATAACAAGGCCTCCTTCTCTTGTGACTGTGGGTATTCAGAGCCGTGTTGCCTCCTCCCTCTCGTCCTCGACCAGAGGCTGGTCACTGCATGTGTCCCTGTGGGTGCAGTGAGTGCTGTGTTGGCAGGCCAGACAGAAAGAAACTGACCTTGTGATTCATGACTGTTGTTGGGGTGCAGCTCTGTGCCAAATGTAGCCAGAGAGAGAAGTTCCTCACTTTGTTTGATGGTTTGGGCACATCGGTCGGTTGCAGTGATTGAAGTGGAAAAACATACTGGCAGTACTCTTATGTATTCAGTAATATTTCTTTTGGCATGTCAGTAGAACTTTTATTGTTGTATTAATATACAATGCATCTTCTATAGTAGGCCTATGATAATATCATAATGTTACCATTGAAACATTATAGGGTTGAGGTGGTGTAACAATATTGTACATGCAGTCATATAAATGTAAAAATATATTTAAGCACATTTCTGTTATTATAACTTAAATCCTTTTAATTTAGGGTTAATAAACCCACATTACTCTATCAAACTATTAAAGAGAATAGCAAAGACAAATATCAAACACAAGTTAATACGATAACTTTGTTCAAAGCTTAAAATCCTTTCAAGGGTGCGTTTGCACAATCCCACGTGAAGTATTTCATGTGTTGTAAAGACACGTTTAGAGTCTTCAATGTACATGTCAAATGTAGAGTAACCTATGAAGAGCTGCTTCTGTGACTGTGTTTAAGTATCTCATACTTATGACTTTCTATCTCATAATTATGACTTTCTATCTAATAATTATGACTTTTTATCTCATACTTATGACTTTCTATCTCATAATTATGACTTTCTATCTCATAACTTCGACTTTCTATCTCATAATTATGACTTTCTATCTCATAACTTCGACTTTCTATCTCATAATTATGACTTTCTATCTCATAACTTCGACTTTCTATCTCATAATTATGACTTTCTATCTCATAATTATGACTTTCTATCTCATAACTTCGACTTTCTATCTCATAATTATGACTTTCTATCTCATAATTATGACTTTCTATCTCATAATTATGACTTTTTATCTCATAATTATGACTTTCTATCTCATAACTTCGACTTTCTATCTCATAATTATGACTTTCCATCTCATAATTTTGACTTTCTATCATAACTTCGACTTTCTATCTCATAATTTCGACTATGGGGATATTTTTATTATCAAGTCTAACTTTTAATTTTTAATTTTTTTATAACATTTCTTTTAACTTTTTTTTTTTTTTGCTGGCGGATTCGCGGGCCACATAAAATGACGTGGCGGGCCTTGCGTTTGAGACCCCTGCTCTATGATATAGTATGGGACTCAACACCAGCCAGTCAGGCAGAGTGTGAGCTGTTGATTCAGGTTTTAGGAGCAGTGTTCCAGTCAGGATGCTCCTACATATTATGCAGTGGGAGAAAGAGACACATTCTGAATTTCTACAGTCAATGAAGATACTAGAAGAAATTGGGTTTTTGGGTTTTCTTTCTATAAAATATGAAGATTTTTGACTTAAAACTATGTACTTTTACATACTTTTGGAATATCATTATCATATAGATAACACCCACAAAGCTTAAAGACAAAACTAAACAATGACACACAGATCCCAGCTTTCCTCTGAACATCTAATTCTTCTGTAAATGTTTGCCCTGTAAAATCATCTTCTGTTTATTCAAAGAGGAGATTCAGAAAACTTAAACAAATATATTGTTTCATTAATCATAATTGTTCACAAAAAAAACAGTTTGATAATTATCTCACAAAAAGGACATGGACATTAAATTGATAAATTGCAGCACCCTCCTCACCCCAACATTGAGAAGAAATGTTTTGAAACCTGGACTTGGATTTGCTACTCGCTGCTATTTTTGCCAGTTAATAGAGTCAAAAAATAAATATGTAAATTTAGAATAATTATTATTATTTGTGCAAGGTTGAAGAAGCCTGGGGCTGAGTTTGGCCAAGTAAATGGTTTGGGGTTGGTGCATGGCTAATTAAGATCAGGTATTACATAAAGCATAATAAACTGTGGTGGGAAAAGTTCCAAATCCTTTAGTTAAGTAAACTGTGGAAATATGTTAAAAACATTCAAATTCAAAATGAAAGGGGAACTCCACTGATTTTACTGTTTAAAGGTGTTGGGGAGTACTACAGCATATGGAAAGTTGTGGAATGTCCTCCAGTGATGTCACTTGGCTCAGTGTCGGTTGAGGCTGAAGGCCAGAAATGAATGTGCTGGTGATCAGGATTTCCTGATAAAAAAAAAGTATGTTTCTAGGTGTTGGGGAGGCATAAAAAGCTCTTTCTTTCCCTTTTTCAGAGGGAACTGTGTGAAGTCTGATACATGTTGGAGTGGTGTCACCTAAGTCAGCGTTTGGGTCTGAAAACTACAAGTTTGAAAATGAACTAAATCTTGATTTGTGGTGTCAGACCTCTGTAGCTGCTCATCTCTGCTGCAGGATAGAGTCTCCAGGAGACATTAGCTGCTACTAGCACAACTAAAACCTGACTGTCAACAGTCCCGTTGCATTGTGGGCTATGAAGGCATTCAAACACACTGCAAAACGTGCCTCATTTTAAGCCTTAAATTCTCACTATCCGTTTACGAACATTTCCATGGTAACAGGGAGCTCCGCCAATCAGAGACGTTGCTGTTACAGGATTGTAGTACTTCTCCGTGACGTCTTGGATAAAATATGTTTTCCTTAAAACAAAAGTTAGTATCATACAGACTTGTGGCTTCTACAGGAGCATACACCACCGTTTCATGATGTCATATCTTGTCTTGGATGGTTACGACATAATCATCAAAATCCTCTATTCAAAAATATGAATGGGATTTTCATTTCCCCAACCTCACTGAGCTCTATCTTAAGAGATATTGGGACTTTTATGAATTATTTATCAGGCTTACTTACAACCACTTAGGTTACCCATAATAATGTCCCAAACTGGCAATACTTCCAAATAACTAAATAAAGAACAGAGTCTGGGCGACTGAAGGACCTGGTCTTGTCTAGAGAAGCTTGCTGCACTGGATAGGGGACTGAATATGTCAATGAAAGCACATGGTTGTTGTGGTGAGAGCAGCTGAAATCAAGCAGCCCTTTGCAGCAGCTGTGAGGCTGGGGGACACAACCAGGGATGATGCAGAGCTGTGGACGCCAACATTTTTGTCCGTAGCAGGCGTGAATAACAATGTAGGCTACACACACACCCAAGAGCTCGCAAGCTGACAGATTGTTTGGCATATTCTCTCTCTCTCACAACACACACACACAGACTTTCTGACCACCCACCATCATTGCACTGGATCATATGGTTGTGTGAGCCTCAGACATCACATCAGGCTCTTTAGGTTTAGTAGTGTTCTGAGTGCAGCAGAGGTCAGTGAGTGGACGGACAGGCAAAACAGTTATTACAATTCTGGGTCATTAAAATGTGGGCCTCGTCTTCGTTTATTTGGCCATCGTTTCCTTTGGGTATGATAACATTGTACTCATCAAAGTACTTGATGAGATCTTGTAACACAGAGATATCCCTACAACGAGGTCAGAGGAGGCACGTTGGTCTGGTGTTACCAGGGGACAGTCAACTTAATCAGTTCAACAGCAATATCTGAGTTGGAGGACTTTCTGACTGTTCTCTGATTGTGGTATTGTTTTAGCATGAAGATGATGTCATTACAGCCAATGGCGCCCGAATGTGTGTGCTTACCGAGGTTGAAGTTCTGGGCCCGCGGACCAGGCGCCTCACATGACACGAGCTTTAAGAAATGTTTATTTTCTACACACAGTAAATCCATATTATGCGATTGTTTTTGCAGTAGCCCATCCTCCATTAACACCGCTGTCATTCTCATCAGTTTATTAGCCCGGAGCAGTGGAAAATAAAGTTAGTGACATACTCTACTCATCGTGTTATGTTTTGAGCAGCCCATACTGTTCAGGGCTGAGCATCAGCTGGTTCAGGTGTGCTGGAGCAGAAAGGAATAGGTAGGTTAGCCTAGTTCCTAGTTCCATAGGCTAGAATATATATAATTGTGATATTTTTGAATATCTTTCTGAATCTGCTACAGAATATGAATTTACATGGCAAACATTGCCAGAAGAATTAAATGTTCATAAGGAGGCTGTGATATGTCTAAATAATACAATTATTCACTAGCAAGTTTTTTTTTCAGCTTTCTGGATGTAATTTGAAATCTTTCATGAGGGAAGACCCCCGGATGGTACCGGTTCTTTGCCTGTGATGTTTGCAGGTTTTTAATTGAAAAGACTGATCTTCTGTTGTTGCCGCTGTCAACACAGGCCAACCTGGCTCAATGATCTAGCTTTGTCTTGACTTAGGGGCGACCGTGGCTCAGTGATCGAGCAGGGTCGTCCTTAAATCAGAGGATCGGCGGTTCGGCTTTGCTAGTTAGTCGATGTGTCCTTGGGCAAGACACTTAACCCCAAAATTGCTCCTGCAGTGTGTTCATGGGTATGAATGTTAGATAGTCCTGATGGGCACCTTGCATGGTAGCCCCTGCTATCTTTGATATATAGATGACTGAGAGTGGTGGTATCTCATAGACAAACTCAAGTACCAAATACTAGGTTTCATGAGGAAAAAATACATTGATATCTATGTATAAATATGTATAATTATATGAAGGGTGAATGATGACATGTAGTGTTGAAGCGCTTTGAGTGGTCGGAAGACTAGAAAAGTACAGTCCATTTACCATGTATTGTTGTCCTATTGTCTTATCATTATGAGTTTCAGATTCTGTTTAATGATCAGGAGTGCACTCGATTCAATATTTGCTGCTGTCCATTGACATGGGCGCTCAATAAAGGTTGCAGTGGTATATTGTGAAGGGAAGGAAAGGCCTCCATAATGTCTGCATCCCCAAGGCCTCAAGTCACTCTGATTATGACAACTGGCTCGAGAGGATTTTGGGAAATAGAAGGCTCTTCAAACGTTATCCTGTAACTGCTACTTGTTGCCACGGTGGGTGGTGCTCAGTAAAAGCTACACAATGTTTTTTGTAAATTAAGTCTTGGTTAAGGTAAGGGAAAGAATTAAGAATAAGCATTTTTCTTATGTTCAGTGGGATTAGTGTGAAATCTGATTCAAAAGCACTGCTCTTGTAATCTTATTATTCTGACTAATTTTGCTCCATCTACATTTGACAGTTGCAAATACTTCTGTATACTTTTATCGCCAGAAACCTAGCCTCGGACAAGGCCACTAGACCTTTGGTATTGTCAGTTTTTTGAGGGCACAAAGGTTAACTTAGTTAAGGTAATTTAGGGGTTAAGGATTATTTTATTTTTAACACATAGTATAACTATCAGTGAAAAAATAAATAAAAAGCTGTTTCACAAAAAGGTTTTTGAGGGGTTGTGTCCCTGTAGTGCCTGTCATTAGAATGCAATGAAAACCAAAGTGAAGCTCATTGTTTTTGGCTTTACTGCTTTTTCTGTCTGTGTCAATTTGGCTGACCTTTCAATCGGATGTTGTATTTCCAAAAAGGGCGAAGCAAGTAAAACAGTATGTCGGTGAGATCATAAAGCTCTGGGTAGCCCTGTTCTAAAATTATTACCTTTTCCTTTGTATATTTACCGTAGACTGGTATTTACAGAAGAAAGAAAAGGTATGTCGGCTGCGATTGGGTGTTCCTCGGCACATGGCACGTGGCAGCATTCCAAAGGTTTAACTATTTTTATCTTGGGCCGCAGTCGTTGCACCCCAACAAATAGGTTGCTTGGGAATACTTGTGCACCGTGGTCTTGATTAATTAAGTATATCAAGAATCCACATCTACAGTATCAGTGGAGTAAACTGCACCAACATGTCCCCTCATGTAGACTAATGCAGCAGTAATGGTCTCTTTTCTGATAATGAAGTGTTAGTGACTGGAAGTGAGAGAGTGGGCTGGGAGTGATCAGGGGAAAAGAACCATTGATTAACAATCCACGACCATAAAGGAATCCATTGGAATGCTAGCATGTTGGATACCTGATCAATACGACATGATTTGCATTCGTGTCCATAAGCCATTGTTATCAATGGATCTGTGGTGAAGCACTGGAGTCTGTTGCCTGGTTCGCTTTCCAGGCAACCGTACAGGAGGCCATTACTCCACCTCCTAGCATCTATGACAAATTACTTTTTATTTGACAGCAGTTACCACAGACCATTGATCCGTACTGAGAGGATTGTGGATCAATGAGGAAGTTCAGGCCATACTTATTAATCAAGATAACAAACCTTCATTTAAGTGTTTGCAGTGTAAAAGAAGATTGAGCCTTTCAAAGATGGAGAGAAAATGGACTCTTTAAAGAGAAATCAATACAAGACAAAGAGAAATCAATGCACAGGGACAATCTTTGACTGTAATATATTGTTATAGTGTATACTGCATTAAATAAAATCAAAAATACATATTTTTACTCTTACCTGTAGTGTAGTCTAGATTGTCTTGGTGTGAGTTTCCTCATGTTGGAGATATCAGCCGTAGTGGGACTACATGGTTTGTGGTGCTCAAAGCACCAAAAATGTATTTCATAAATAACACTACAGCCATGTCTCTTTCCAGAAATCATGACCCGGTTACTCAAGATAATCATCTAATTCGTGGGAGAGTTACATAGCTAATTATTGTATAATGTGGTTTAACCAAGCGGCGACCTCCGGTGCTGATAAATGAAGCCAGCGCTGAAGTGCCAAGAACTGCAGTTCTTCAAATGGCCACTTGAAGCTGGCTCCAAAAGCGACTCAATACCCTGTGACGGGTTATGACAACCCATAGACCCCCATGTTAAAATAAACGTGTTTACAGCCTGGTGCAAAGAAAACACTACATGTCATCATTCACCATTCACACCCATTCATACACTGATGACAGGGCTACCATGCAAGGTGCCACCTGCCCATCAGGACTATTTAATCATTCATACACTGCAGGAATAGCCTGTGGGAGCAATTTGGGGTTAAGTGTCTTGCCCAAGGACACATTGACATGGACTAGCGGAGCCGGGGATGGAACCACCAATCCTCTGATTGAAGGATGACCCTGCTCTCCACTTAGCCACAGTCGCCCATAACCGTGATCACTATAAGCCGTTTTACACCGTACTAATCTAAAGCGCTTATCGTCCATGGCTCCAGCACTGACCGCCGATCCTCTGATTGAAGGACGACCCTGCTCTACCACGACTGTGGCTGCTTTGAGTGACAGGCGGGTGCCGTCACAGATGGCTAGTTTCAGCAACCACAGCTTAATTTGTCCCGCCTCGGCTCCACCTCTTTGCCCATTTTTAATTAACTGCCAAGATGGCGCCACCCACAATGAGCTTCACCTTGACTCCTCACAAATCTATGGGTGATGTCACAGAGGTCACGTCCATATTTTATACAGTATATGGGTTTAACAACCAAAACAATAAAAAATAAAATGGCACTTTATTAGTAGAAGTAAGTTATTCCTTTTCAGCCAGACTCGTGGCATGGATGGCAATGTTTGCCAGTCCACCACCTTGATCCAGACTGAAATACTGCAACAACTGTTGGATGGATTGCGTGGAGATCTTGCAAAGTCCTCTGTCTAAAATGACCTGAAAAGCCAAAGTCTCCAAACACAGGCTAGATTTTCTTAAATCTAAATGCATAGCCAAAAGGAAGTACAGAAGTCTAGTTTCATCTCAAAGCCCTTGAGTTTCTCTATGCCAAAAGGTTATTTTGGATTTTTTGCCCCATGACACCAAAAGTACTACCTACCTCGTCTTCAATTTACTGAAGAGTAATTTAAGAGAAGTTTTTTTCTCGAAGCCAATGTAGACCCTGGGGTGACCGTGACCGTGGCTAAGTGGAGAGCAGGGCCGTCCTTCAATCAGAGGATCGGCGGTTTGATCCCCGGCTCTGCTAATTGCATGTCAATGTGTCCTTGAGCAAGACACTTAACCCCAAATTGCTCCCGTAGCTGTGCCTACGGTGTATAGATGTACACTGAACTGTAAGTCGCTTTGGATAAAAGCGTCTGCTAAATGACTGTCATGTAATGTAGCTGCGTCAATCTCATCCAGACAGTTTTGTGGATATTTTTATGTGGTATTTTTTATGGATCTGGCTAGGTAGCTAGCTACAGTAGCTATGTAGGACAATGATGTCACCTTTTTTAGTCTCGCCTACAAAGCTCTGATTGGTTGATTGTTTCTCCAACTGGGGTATATAGCCATCAATACCTATTTGACAAAAAATGTGGCCGTGGTTCAAATCTTGAACCGAGCTCACCTAGAAATGGGGGGGAATAATGACTCAATAACCAATTCCACCAAAGTCAGGTAATAATTATGACTTCAGTCAACAAAATCGTGGTACTGCAGAAACCGCTTATCTGATCACGTCTGTTCCGGTCAAATTGATCACTATACGCAGATGATTATTATAACTTTTCTTTATTTCTCATGCAGATTACCATCTACCTGAGATTAGTATATTTATTTAATGATTATAGAGGATTATGAAGAGGACAGCTTCGGCTTTAACTGGCCAGGGCTCATTTGGGGTGAGGCTTTGCCGGTGTTTGTCCAGCTCTGTGTCACTGCAGCGCGGGCGGTGTATGCAGGTGAATGCCACTCCTTTGCCGGGCCTCCTTTCCCTCTGTAAATTCGTTTTTCATTGAGAAAAAATTATTCTTGATCCCCTGATGATTTCAATGTCAATGCAGCACCAGCCTCAGGTAGCCAGACGGGTTAACATTTGTATGGGAATGATTCTGTCCCAAGCTTTTTGATCCATACATTAAGTAAGTCATTTAGCAGACTTACAATATCACAATTCATAGCACAGCTTTTAAGTGTCTTGCTAGCAAAGCCGCAGCCGGGGATCGAACCACCGATCCTCTGATTGAAGGACGGCCCTGCCCTCCACTTAGCCACAGTGGCCCATAGCCATGATCACTATAAACTGTTTTACACCGTACTAATCTAAAGTGCTTATCGTCCATGGCTCCAGCACTGACCTGTTTCACGTTTAAAAAACAAAC
The DNA here is from genome assembly GCA_032191485.1 of Leptoclinus maculatus. NCBI lineage: Eukaryota > Metazoa > Chordata > Actinopteri > Perciformes > Stichaeidae > Leptoclinus > Leptoclinus maculatus. Next base: position 20,786,099 of record JAVDOI010000012.1, on the reverse strand, counting down.
GGCAACCTCCAGGAAGCAAGGAACTTCATCTGTCACAAAATGGATGCGCCAACAGGCCTTGCTGTGTTCAGTAGCTGTACAGTCACAACTGTGTAAGATTGTACAGATGGTGCTGGACTGGCATCTCTCTCACTCTGCTGTTTTGTTGCACCTGTTTAAGGTCCACGGTTCAAAACATGATAGGCACAATGCTTGTTGGGTGGGTGGAGCTTCCACGCCATTAAAATGTGGCAGTAGAATGGCGCATGGACCCACTTCAATACTTGAAACCTTTCGAAGATTAAACTAAACGAATGAGGGTTGAATAGAGTCAGCTAGGGACTTCAAGCTAGGGAAGCAATCAATAAATCAAATGCTCTGAGAAAAACAAAAAGAAAGAAAAATTGTGCTCCATGATGGGAAGGGGCAGTCGTTTCAGACAAATGACTCCTTAGTTGTTCTCCATGCAAGAGTTAAAATCTGGTCTTCTGTTACTCATGCAAAATGTCATTTGGAATAATATGCCACACTTTTTCTTTAGTAAAAAACTAGTACATGAAGGTTTTTGTCAGATGTATAATACACAAGCAAACACTGGTCACCTGGTGGGTTTATGTGTTCATGAACCTGGACTACTAAATCCACCAACATGTGATACAAAAGTAGATTTTCTATCTATCTAACTTTCTTGGAGCATCTTTGATTGTTTTTGTTTGCATGAAAGTGATTTCTCTTATTTTCATATATTTATGTTTGGCTAGTTTGACCTATTCTTGTTTAAATAATGTGTGATTTTAAAATTTGTTTTTTTTGAGAACCCAAGGAATACTTTACTTTTTGGAAGCTAATGGTGATCAAAATAAGCAATAAAAAAAAGTTCCTTCCCCCACATCTTATTTCATTCTGTGTGATGTGAAAAAATACATTTCCACAATGTCAAAGAATAAAAAGCACGTACGGCATCTCCTGTCACAGCGCTCTGTGTAATGTTGAAGAGGGGAATCAAAGAAGACAAACATATCTACCTGCTGTAGTCAAGTGCAACTTGTTTTCTCCTAATGACCACTGCAAACAGCAACCCAGACTGCAAACAGCAACCCAGCCACAAGAAAAAATGTTGACATTGTACATTTCCGCAAACCACAGATGCGTTGAATGTCAACGCTTCGGAAACAAAAAACTTTTCATGTTAGCCTTCATGCTTACAGAAAAGCACAATGCCACGTGGTAAACATTATGAACGATTGGTTAGATTTAGGCAATACAACTACTTGGTTAAGGTTAGAAAAACAATATAATAGTTTGTGTTAAAATAATAACATTACAGCGTAACAACTGTAACTACTGTAAGCACTAAGCTCCTGTTTTGCCAAAAGTGCTACACCAACCAAGAATACAGTAATGTAGAAAATGAGCAATAACTGCACTGGTGCTGGATTTAGTAAAACTGAACTGTAGTTGAACTGCAGTGGACAGAGGATGCAGTAGGGGATGGCGCTCTGCTGTGAGGTAATGAGAGCGGTGCTGTGATTCTCTCCGACCATCCATCCTCTCTAAGTGCCGTTAGTCAAGGGGAGATGATACTTCAGCAGACAAACTGGTCAGGGAAGAGGCTGTCTGCTGGGCCGTGACTCACGTCAATCTGCACTGCAGCGAGACTCCGTCACTCCGAGCAAAACAGAATGAGGATCCAGACTGCAGGATGACAAGATATCCCGTCACGCAGAGAGAGAGAGAGACCCAGCCGCTGTGCCAGGCATGTCTGGCTGATTCACACGCCGTCACCGCGCTCGCAGACGCACACTCATCCTCGGCTCTCAGCGGCAATGATTGGAACCGAAGCTACTGATGGATGTTATTTTTCTTCTCATGTTTAGTTTCACCATTTCCATGCCATAGAAATTCAACAAAATGACAACACTGTTATGCCAGAATTATTCCTGAGTGAAAAGCTTTGGAAACAGCATGTAGACGACGTGACGGTGATCTTGTCACTGAAAATAATTATTACTCACCCTCAAGGATACTTGAGAGAAGGACAAAGACGAGTGTGCCCTGGCTGTATGGAATTTGGAATGGTATAGATAGGGACTGCTGATAAGAGACTGGCAGTGACATCAGTGTATGGAAGAACTGTCTATGTCTTGGTTCATGGCATTGTAAACAATATACGAAGTAACTTTGTGGGGTACATACATATTACAGCACATTTTTTGTATATCTACAAATGCTGGATGACACCAGCCAGAATACACACACTGTTGTTTATCTTGGCTCAATCCCGCATGTACCATCTTGCTGCCACAAATACTCACACAAGCCCCAAATGTGGATTCATCCGCCGCTGAAAATAGTTCCCAACAAACGCTCCAATAAATTTCCTCCTGTTTGTGTAACTTTTGATAAAAGTTACAGTGACCAGCTGTTTAAGGAAATTACTGAACCTCTTACAAATTCAACTATACATCTTTTAACCTTTTTGAAAAAGATTTTCATTCTAGGTTGGAACAATAGGTTTGAGATCACACAAAGACTTTTAAAAGCATGTTATGAATCTCTTGATTTCATGAAATTACTTGAAATGTCAGTGTTTATACAGAAACATTTACATTTCAGATAAATATATTTCCACTACATACAGCACTAATGCAATTGCTCATTCAACATATCACATTAATTAAAATTCACTATACCTATCTGTATTATATTTTTCTCATCTGCTGGATCATAATGGTGCCACACTTGGATTGAAAGATTTCCTTAGCTAGAGTGAATTATTTGTATCGTTGCTCTGGTTATATGCAGTACAAAACAGGCCGATTAAACTAGAAATATGTACGAGGTGTCCTGGAATTGAACTGCCAGCAAATCAGAAATGAATGTTATGCACTCTGCCTCTGTGGTGGAACTCCTTTTGACTGCTTGGGAAATTTATGATGCAAAAGTCAAATAAATTGGACTCAACATTGACACAAAAACAGAGTCAGAGTCCCAGACAGCCGTGTGGACTGAACCCCAGCATGTAGACAATGAAAGGGCAGATCGTGATTTGCCCGTCCCAGGTTCTCAGCATAATAATGAGGCATTGTGAACCTCGTTGGCACGGCTGCCGCTGCTTTCCTCTGCCTTCTGCCTTCTGCCTCTGAGGGCAGCGTGATGATGAGTTTGTTTTCTGCAGCTTGGCACAGCATGACACATTCACCTCCCAGATGGTCCTGACTGTGATTCAGTTAGTTGCCTTGTCTGTTGCTGGGCAGCATGTGCGGGCCAATGAAACATCACACACACTTCAGAGTTCAGTTTCACGTGGCGACAACCAGCAGCCACCAACACAGGACATGATCCCCCCCCCCCCCCCCCCAAGGATTCTCATGAGTTAGTTTTCAGGCCTCTAACGTCTGACATTCAGAGCTTTGGCGCCGGAGACGTTGGGGTGTGGGGAAGGGACTAATGATCAACGGAAATTTGTTCTGTTATTACTGTTATAATGACTTAATTTTTAGTTTATTATTAATGTCGGTAAACATATTCTCAGGGGGCAAAAATTAAGTTTAAGTGTATCCTGCAAAAGGTTTGTCTGAGTATCCAAACATTAGATTTGGGAGAAAACATTTTGGAGCTTAAAACCTGTTGGGCCCTAGACGATTTTTGGACTAATTTTCGAAAATATTGTACACATACGCAAAGGGCCCAACTACAAGGTATATGTGAACCATTGCAAAGAATTATTAACACTAAGAAGGGTTTGCTCATATGATTTGAGTAAATAGGTTCAGTACATTACTGGTTAATGGCTGCTGAAGATGGAACACAGCCCTATGTCAAATTCGTATGGTGAGAAAGCACTATTATTCATAATGCAATATTAAATTAGGCAGGGTAAAGCCTAAAACCCACCCACCATCATAGCAAATGATGGCAGTAGTCACCTACAAAAGAATTTGAGTGAATAGAGTGAAGTAGGCCCGAGCAAGAGACATAAACGTGTACGAGAGGTCACGAGAGGTCGTCATGTCAGAAACAGCCTCTCCAGCTGTTCCATTGTACTTTTAGAAGCTAAATAACTATATATTTAACTTCCTTTATCCTTCTACATGCTCAATCTATCACATACAGCAGTTAGAAATCATTTTGGAGAGCTGGAACCGTCTCCAAAGCTCTCCAAGCCGGCGAGCTACGGGAGGATTGCGCAATAGCTGGTGTGTATTGGGCCGTTTCAGAGCACCTGGTTGGTCGATTTTCGTTTTTTTTCGCTCTGTGCACGTGGCTGCATGTGGCCAATCGAATGGCGTTAACAGATTTACCAGGAAGTGTTTAGTTTTCCGAAAAAATCCGATCTAAGCCGAAGTGCCGGCGCGTAAACAGCCGAGACTGCCTTGCTGCAAACTTGTCCCCCCGCGTGTGTGACCCCCCTTCCTTTGTTTCACAACGTTTTTTACAACTGAAATGGACAGCAGGAGCCGTTTCTGCGGTCAAAAAGGAGTATAAGGACACTGTTTGATGATTTTGCTTCAAAACTGTGAGTACCATCCCATAATTATTTGGCTGAGTTATTGTTGCTGGGGGCTGCTGTTCCCCCGGTCAACTTTGAAGGGTTTCCCAGAGAGGGAATCGGGGATGTAGGTTCGAAGCGTGCTTGAATGCTACGGCTGCTAACTACATAGCATTAAGCTCTCAGGTTGATTTGCGTCTTTTGAGAGGCTATTTCGGGTGCGTATGTCGGCCGAATGAACGCGAAAAAGTGACGATATTTAGCACGAGGCTAGGAATGTTGTCTTAGATTGTGTTTTATTGTGTTTTGAGTGTGTAAAGTGTTACACATGCTTCGGTTCATGAGAAATTCTTCGTTCAAACGCTATGCTCCATGGTTGTGGAAATATTATATTTGCTACCGAAAATAGCTTTCTTCGGTACCAGTCGGTACCAATCGGTACCACTAGGCGCCCGGTAGGGCGCCTCTCGGGCTAGAAAGGTTAATATCAGAAATGCTTTTATTTGATGTGAAAAGGGAACTTCAGCCTGGGGGTAATCATGCAATCAAATCAATTTGTGACATCTAGTTAGTAATATAATCCAGGTATTATGTGACAAAAACACGACCTACTTGACAGCTTACAAAAACATTTTTGTAAGTTTTCATGGAAAACTGATATTCAATTTTGGGTCATCTAACATGTTCCAGAAGAAAACAGGTACAACATTTTCAAAACAAAACACCTACTGTCATGTACATTAAAACGTACACGTGACAGGGTTTAACACCTGCAACCACACGACTTGCTATGAGATCCAATCAGCATCGCCCACCGCGCAAAGATATCTTTAATCAACCAACTGAACCCGACCTACAATCCTTATGCGTTATAGTTGCACAAATGTCAGGACTGAGACAAGATTGAGCGCTGTGTGTGTTTGAGAGAGAGTGAGGGGGTGGGCTATTGCACACAATGATTCTGTAAGTTGTTAATAACATTCTCATTCTCCCAACACGTCAAACACAGGCTTGGTCAGTGTCCCTACGCCTCAATCTATGACGCTCTAGGTTTCCCTCTTGAGCGGTGTGTCGGCATGGGGCACTGACAAAGCATTAATATTTGACGAGTTGGAAGTAAAACCCGTTGGCACATCACTATTCCACACTGACAACGTGATGACTGTGGCTGTGATGTTAATGTCTGTGCAAAACCATCACGCAGAAATCAGATATATGAGCCTGAGTAGCAAGCAAAAACAAAGTATTGATCTAACGGTAAAGCTTTAAGATAATGTCCCTCACCAAACTCTACACTCACACAGTGAATAGATTCTCTAAAAGCTATTTGAGCAGATCATCTCAGGCCCTCACAAGCTGCCACTCCTGCATGCTTTTGTGATTAGCACATGTGCCGTCACCATGGAGACGCTATAAACTGCGGCTGGCCTGGATAATATTCCACCTGGTTGCGTTAACCTGACTCCACACGCTAACTGACTCTTCCTGGAATAGTTTCTATTAGAGCTCCAAACTGGTGACTCAGTACATTAGTCACCTCTGGGAGAAACATTTACTGTACAAACTACAATCTCTCTGAATGTCAAATTAAGACAAAAAGTGAAAAAAGCAACACAGAATCTGCTGTAGGAAACCCCGCCCTGATTTGCAGGTGTTTTAATTAAAACACATACCAGTGTTCCAAGTGATCGTGCCAGACTGCTTTTACTGTTCATACCAAGAACATTTCTGTCTCTGAGAAGTTGAGTAAGGTCATTGTGTCCCTGGAGTTCTTCAGGCATTGTTAACTGGGCCAACATGTAGGAAGGGCTGGAAATCATTCAGTTCATTAATTTCATTAGTTTTTAGATATGTCCAACAAACTCATTCCCATGATGAATGAATAAATAAATAGACAGACAAACAATACTTGTCATTATTGACAATAGATTGAATAAAGAAGAGGATTACTTTACTGTACATGTGTAAGGCTTTGAGGTGAGCATTGTTCAAGAAGTGCAGATTAAATGTAACGTATACCGTGAAGTTGTACAGCATTGCTGTTCTGGATCACATAATTGAAAGATGTTTAATGTATGAGTTTGTATCAGTCTTTGGTCTTTTAGGGCAGTGTTTTTCAACCTATTCTGAGCCGCGGCACATTTTTTACAAAAAACAAATCCTGCGGCACACCAACAACCAAACAAGTTACAAAATGACACCTTTTAGCATAATACAGCATATATGCCAGGGGTGTCAAACTCTATCATAGGGAGGGCCACAGTAAAAAATTGGGACAACATTGAGGGCCAAATAGGGTCAACATTTAATAAACAAGATAGAAGGGATATTGGACAAAGTGCAAAAATAAATAGGCTACAATATTTTATGCATATGTACCAGAGCCAGATGTTTGGCATCTTTTCTTGGCTGCCAGTTCATTAATATCTGGGGTTAGGTTCTGTGGAAACCCTCAAGATGGAGTGAAGGTGTGCATCAGTGAGACGACTCCTGTGTGGGTTTCTGTTCATCTTCATCACAGAGAAAAGCTGCTCACACAGGTATGTGCTTCCAAACATGCAGAGCATTTGAGCAGCATGTAGGCGGAGTTAAGGCATCATTTTGGGGGTGAAGCTTGGAAACTGTGCAGCGCCCACAGAGTCATACTTTGCCTTGAGTGTCATTACACTGGAGGTCTATCAGCTCCACAGGTGCTCTTTCCACGTCAACTGGAAACGGATTGCTGAGCAGTTCAAATTTTAATTTCTGAGCTGCAAAGTTGGCAAATCACTGAGTGAACTCTGTGCCAAGTGAACTCTGTGCCAAGTGCACCCAGTTTATCAGCAAAATGCGCAGTCGGGAACACAGCGGTGGAGACATGGTTTGGCAACACGGAAAGTGATCCAAGTTTCCTTTCTGCATCTGAGTCTCCCCCAGGCGCAGCTTGGCTTGGAAAGCTCTCACTGCATCATACATGTCTGTGATCACACGTCCCCGACTCTGAAGCTGGAGGTTTAGCGCAGTGAGATGCTTCGTTATGTCGCTCAAAAAGGCCGGCTCACATCGCCACTTTTCGCCAAAATCACTGCTTTAGGGGTACCCCCCTGTCCAGACACAGAGGGGGCGGGCTCTGCAGGGAGCTGGATCAGCCTACTTACTAAAAGCGCTCCGCTCTTTGACCAGGCGGTCATTTAGGAGGATTTGAGAAGTTTCCCGTGATGCACAACAGGTTTGTGCAGCATCCCCTTCTGCACCACCACCACCTCTTCCAGCTCCAGGGCGGTTCCCAGAATAGAGCCGGCCTTTCTGAGGCCTCTTCCCCAGCACACAGCAAGATCGTACTCGACTGTACGACAACAGACTGATAACATATCTGCAACATCTTGTCGCACACAGTAAAGGATCTGAGTTTCTTCAGGAGGTAGTCTGCTCTGTCCTTTCAACAGCCTCCATGTTACATTTCCAGTCCAGTCTGTTGTCTGATTGTTGTCTGTTGCTTGATTACAGGCCAGAGTTTTATCTGCCAAGGACACGTTAGGTGGTTTTACAGGTTGACAGTTGGCATAAAAACGTGCATCATTCTGAAAACAGATGATACAGTCTTTTTACCAGCAGTGAAAGCGATGTTGTCTTCATCTTGTGAGTCTGTGTGTGTGTGTCATCATGGAAAAATGTGGTCCTGGAGAAAACCACTGCAGCAGGAAGTAACACAGAAGTAGTTCTTTGCCAGGTGTTTAAATTACTGTCTGTGGACAGATTTTGTCACCACAATTGCATCACAACCGTGGAAGATGCAGTCACAAAATTGAACAGGTGTGTAAAAGGAAGGTCGATTTTGAAGATGGCCGTGGCCTGAGCAAGAGCTCCGGAAGTAGAGGGGTGGGAGGGGTCAAACATCAATACAGACATTAGAGGAGAGAAAGACAGAGAGGAGGCTGCATGCACAACGAGGAATTACACCAAAACCATATTTCCCACTCTGGTAATCCCACTCTCTGGTTTCATCAACCACCAATGAAAAAGTTTAGAATTGGTTCCAATTAAGAACCAGGTCTGGAGGGCGTCCCTCAGACGTCTGAATTATGGATTGACTCCAATTATTGGTAATCACGGAGACCTATAACCAATATTTGGAACCATATACAGCAAAAATGTAATTCTTAGGGTCAACGATTAAAATACCAAAACAAAACTTAAATGCCTTTAAGCATGCGATTAATCAAATGCTGCAAAAGAGAACTTAATATTATCTTTAAAAAAGGCATTGCTCTGCCCATGCTGACACCTTCTTTGCATGTATTGCAGACTGTCTGGTGTAGAAAGAAATAAGGAACACTTGACATAATTTACAGTAAATGATTTAACTCTCATCCAACCAACTAGGATCCCTGCAGACCCCAGAGGTATATTCTCTCTTATGTCTCACATATTTATTCTATCACTCCAATTTTTCTTATGACTTCATGTCAATTAATTTGTAATGACAATTACATTTTCTATTTCTGTTTTAAATTATTTTTTTTAAATACAAAATTTAAATACCAAGGAATCTGGGTCCTGGGGAAGTCAAACACACCCAATTGCAGTTTTAATAGATACAACAGAATAGATAGATACAATGTTTGCCATGTGTCCCGATTCAAAGTATTGAAGGCAATCTGAACTCAGAAGGAGACAGACACACATTTATTCATGTGCTCTGTCTACTTGCAATTTTTTACACAATGCAAATAACTTTCACTTTCCTAAAATGATAATAATCCGTTTTTTTCAGATTAAGTTATACAACTGATAATGATTTGAGAAGAAATAAATTAACAATTTGCTGAGATTGTGGTTTCTTACAGCCACACTTGATCCACATCAAACTGTCTGTAAGAAATGGCAGTTCCAGCTGCTCCGGTGAGCTACACACAGACAGCTCACCGGAGAAGCTCCAGTCTGTGTTCGTGATGACTACTCAGTGAGTGGTGACTACTCGGGTGGTGACAGGTGACTTGATCAGAGCCACATTTTTCATTTCTAAATCCCATAATCATGAAAATGCTGAATATGGTGGCTGGTGATGAGTCGATCCCTAGCCTGAATCACCACCCACATACTTAATCTGTTCAACCATTCAGATTGGTCTGTGCTCAAATGTTGGAGGAACAAACAACCAATCAGAGCTTTGTAGGCAGAATTAAGAATGAGGCTCCTCCTTACAGCTAGCTAGCTTCCTATCTTATTTATTATATTTTATGTATTGTATTTATTTTTTTACCAGGGACTAATCTACACCACAATGTAAATGTGCCAGAATTAGCTGGAGAGCTAATTTCTGTCTGTAGTCTCTGGGCAGGTTATTACAATTTAGTCGCCTAATATCTGTACAATCCAACAGCAAACACTATAGTACAAAAAATACAATCAAATACATTATAAAAGTTGCAGATATGTAAAAACAATGAGCCATCTCAAAAGGGAGATTTAACGCATTTTCCCACTCTGCTAAAAGCCAGCGGGCAAGTCACCAGCGCCGCCCTGAATAAGCAAAGAGACAGATATGCAACACTGATTGAAAACCTGCACGAAAGCTTTGTGACCCGGTTCCGTGATCTACAACTGAAAAGGCCACAGATTACGTTCCTCGTCGACCCATTTAATGCGGAGACGGACTGTTTGAAAGCCCCGCTAGTCACAGATGAGGCCGCGGCTGAGTTAGAGATGAGGACCAACTGAAACCTGCTTTAAGGGAAGGGACCATTGAGTTCTGGAAAAGTGTGCCAATGGAAAAATACCCCAATGTCAAACGGGCTGCGCTTAAGATACTGTCAATGTTTGGGTCAACATACGTCTGCGAGTCTGTGTTTTCTACCCTGAAACACGTGAAATCAAAGCATCGATCTGTTCTGACTGACACCCATGTGAAAGAATTGCTTCGAGTGGCAACAACGGAATACAAGCCAGATTTGAAGAGGATTGTTCAAGGCAAGGAAGTCCCACTAAGCAACATGCATAGTAATAGAAAAACGCGATTGTAAATTATTATATTTTTGTTTGTGGACTTGGTTGAACTGAGAGTTTGTGTGTGTGAGACAGTGCACACAATGTTCATTGTTGAAAATGACTGGCCTGTGGTCTTAGTACTGTAGGAGTCAATTTCTGTCATATAAACACAATATGATTTACAATAAATCTGGCTGAGCAGAGGTCTGTGTGTGTGTGTGTGAGGAAGGGATGGGGTGATGTTCATGTGTGCCCATGTGTATGATGTGGCTCTTTGCGGTAACACAGTAAAACATGTGTCTCTTAGTCTCTGACTGGTTGGCCACCCCTGGTGTAGCAGCTCAAATAAAGCTCCGGAAAAATGTCGCCATTATCTTTTCTTTTTTTGACATTTGTAGGCCGATACATGGTTTTCAGTGATCTACTGCTGTGTCATCACAAGCACACATCACCCATGCATGAGAGGCGTGCATGTCCATTCATTCATGAGAAAAGAAGGAGTCGAGTAGCAGTGGACTAGGCACCCTGCCCTGTGGGGGCTCTCTGTTCTTGGTGTGAGGAACAAGTGTGACTTCCGGTTTCCACTGCCTGGGGTCGATCCATCACACCGTGGACCAAGTTTAGGGTCTCAATGCCACAAAGCTCAAGCTTCTGGCTTTGGTGTGGAAGGTTTGCTATTAAATGTTAAGAAGTCCATAAACAACATCCCATACTTTGGTCATGTTTTTTCCTACAGGCATGTGAATCAAGTGTGGGACAGAGTCCTTGACATGGGGTGACAGCACTTTAGGTTAACAGAGAGACCGGGCAGTAAGAGGGATAATAGTAATGAGCTTCAGACAGGTGGGGATTAGCTTGAGCCAGGACAGGTTGAGTCAGGACAGACATCTGCAGTTGACTGGAAAGAGCCAAGGGACTCCCTCCTTACTGACAAAAAAATCTATTTTGCTCATCTGGGAGGCTTTGTTAGTCACTGGCCTGCTTTGTGGTGCTCACAGTCTGTCGTGTTTGGTACCAGCAAGCTTTTATTTCACTTTGACAAGAATAAGATCCAAATCAGACCAACGGAACTTCATTTTAAAAAGTTTTAACTTGTGCATCTTCTGCAAAGCGTCATCGTGGAAGCGTTGCACATACACACGTATCTCGTATCTTGCACCTTTAATTTGAATAAACTGGGAAATGTACTGTGACTGAGAGAGCTCAACACACAGCAACTTAAACGCAATCACATAACACAAGTGAATAACTCTAGCAAAAGAAGAAAACTACTACTTGCAGCGTTTCTGTATTTATTTACAGCTTTTAGTTGTTTTTAGCCTTTGAGCCTTTTGGTTGTGTATTCTGTATTTGCAACACTTTCATGTTTTTGGTTGTGTTTTCCTTATTTGCGACACATTTCTATTTTTGGTAACGTTTTCTGTATTTTTGTAAATTCCTAAGCTACACAGAAGATTTTAAATGCTGCAATATCAGCCCACCTTGATTACTGCAATGTCTACTGCAATTGTCTGAAAAGCCGAGCAATGGTGCAGCGCCAAATTGTTCAAAATTCAACAGCAAGACTAGTGACCAGAACAAAGCGCTCACTACACTTGTCACTAGCACCAATCTTACCTTCATTGCACTGGCTTCCAGTCTCCCTCACAATACATTTTAAAGTAATATTAATAGCATACACAGCTTTTCATGGGGTGGAGTATATAACTGAACACCTTATATCTTACTCTCCGAACAGGCCCCTCAGGTCTGCCAGTTTGGGACAACAAACATTTGCACCCCTTTATTTAAGTTCTATTACTTTTCATGTGTATAGAAGAGTGCAACTTTATAAATGCCTGCCATGGGAGACTGTTTAAAAATGGTGCACTGTTAAAAATAAATTAAACTAAAAACACTTGGACAACACGTTTACGACCTGGTTCTTTTTCTAGCTCAACAAAGCAACAGATGAAGTATATTTTTCAAAAGACACCAAGTATAAAGACGAGCAGAGATACACTTTACTGATCCAATGCAGAAAGAATGTGACAAAGCACCCCAAAATGAGCTTAAAGTTGTTGGTTTTCCAATCAGATGAAGTCTTTGGTAAAAAGACTTACAGAGTAAGAATTCCTGCCTTGTAACCCCCCCACCCCCATGCTCCGTGCCCAGCTCATGCCCACCCTTCCCTTGGCTTTGTGAGCGGCTGTCTAGGACAGATTACGCTGGCAGGTGCCCAGACTGATGCCAGGCCCTCGTCAACAGAGCAGCCTTTCTGCTGAGATGACAAACCACAGAGTCAAGCCAACATCTGCAGGATGAAGAGCTGGAGGGGTGGGAAGGTCGGCTGAGGGGAGGAAAGGCCAGAGTGGAACAGAAGGGCAGGAGACCAGACGGAAGGAAAACAACAAACAGCTGGACAAACTCAATAGCTCCCTCCAGAAATGATTTTGAGAAAAGAGTGTGTTTTGGATAGACTGTTGATTCTGATGTAACCTTTTTGAGGATACTATCACTTTTGTCTTTATGCTGCACAATGCAACTTCAACCTTTCACAGCTCTAAATGGTAATGGGAAGTGACTGTTAGAGACTTCAAATATTGGAGGGATTTATTTCCCACAACTTGCACTAATGATCCAGTGCATTGAACGTCAGAAAATTCCCAGAATGTTCTATACTCACCGACTGGAAGCAATAACTACGACATCACTACACTTCTGCTACTCTACGCTCCCAAAATATTCTTTACAGCATCAAGGCTGGCTTATCGGTTAAAGGGGACAATTGGCCCGGTGCCCCAGATAACCATGCCCGAAAGCTTCGGTTAAAAATGAGTTTGGGAAAAAACAAAAGCAAACAGGAGCCAGTCACAGCTAGAGACTAGCTGGTAACATCGTGGAGCCAGATATTTTTATCCAGGAGTTGGTAAAGACCAAAAACAGAGCTAAAAGAGAGACTATTGTACTGACGTTAATCAGATGGACACAAACACCGCTCTATATGAATGCTAAGGTTCAGTGTCTGCTGTTTGCTGACATGTTTACCCTAAACGGCTTTATAATACTGCCTGTCAGATGTTATGTTTTCAGCTAGTTCCCCCGTTCCCAAGTGGCAAATAACAACTTGTGAGTAGTGAAAATACGTTTAATTTGCGACATACCCATAGAGTGTGATGCAGCTGTTTTATTAATTCGTAGAGTGCAAGCTGCCATCACAGCACTATGAAGCAAGGTGGTCCGAATTGAAATTGACGTATATTATAGGCTTTTGAATTGAAACACAATCAACATTAGACACTTACAACGTCACCATATGAAGACAATTTCATCTCCTACCTATATGACCCTACTTTCAATAACCTCTCCAACTTCTTTAAGTTGCAAGGCTAGCTGGGAAAGGTATTAAATACCACATGTTATATGGGAAGAAAGTCTTGTTCACCTACAAAAATGCTGAAACAGTGCCACACTGTCTTATACAATTTATAATACTACTGTGTAAAAATACACAATATATTTTCAAATGTATGTGATGAATGTCATTCCTCAGACACAACGCTTTCTTTGTATTATGCCGCAAGGTTGTATCCTTTTGATCAGTGGTGGGCCGTCAGGGCCTTCAAGGCCTTCTCTGCTGGCCTAAACAGAATCACAAAGTTATAGCTATTTTATAATTTTATATGTTTTCTTAAATACACTACATGTATTATAATTTATAAAAATATTTTTCCCATTATCTTATTTTCTCATTGCACAGCTACTGTCTTCCTCAGTTGCTCTGCTTCCAGTGCAGCTTGTTTGAAGTAGAGCTTTTATCCAATCAGATTTCACCTCTGTGTCTCTAGGTAAGAAGAGAGGCCCGAGGCCTGCAGACTCACAAGTGAATCCCTTTGCAGTTTAAGTAAATGGGGACGATATTGTTGATTGTCAGTGTTCAACCAATCAGATCTTTAGTTTGACATGTTGGGCGTATTCTTTGACGTGCCAGAGCCTGCTAGCTGGCCTACAAGTACGTCAGCATTAACTAGCAGCTCAGTATTGGGGTGCAGCTCTGCAGTGAGGTGCAGCGTGCGCTGTGATTGGTCAGTGGGCGAGCACGTGACTATTGTGAACCAAAACTTAAGGTAGCCAGCAGAGCTTAGTTGGAGGAGTAAGAGTTCAAATTGAAAGATATGGAAAAAATTATGAAATTTTTAGGGTTTTGCTTGGTGTAGTTTATTTATTTTTTTACCTAGCTCAATGGCTGAAGGAGAAGAAATGGATTTAGTGGCGGAGTTATTGACAACGCCTTTCTCAAGAAGACATTTCAGGAAAAGCTGGACATCGTAAGAAATGGTCAGTCAACCCCACAGCTGGCAGCGCTGACTCAGCCAGGAAAAGGATTTGTATGAACAGTATTTCTTGCTGACAGCGTCGGAGAAGCATTGCACATTTTATGGCTGTGAATGTGTTTAATTTTAACTCAGCGTCTTGTTGTTTGGAGCTGTTTGGAGCTACACTACGCTAACCTGAGGACACCACAGCACGGCAGGACACAAGTTACGGTGCTTTTGAAAACTTTTGGAGAGACTCAAGTGGATCTTCAAATCAACGAACACGTTCGCAGGGAAACAGCTCCACAACCGCAGCCGGTCTAGTGGGCGCCCCGGCGAAATACAACTGGGGAGGCTCGGCTGTCATCACTGGCGTCCATGAATCAAGAAGGACTTCTTACTGGAACTGAAACGATGTACTGGGATTAAACTCTTTAACAAAGAAAGAAGGATGGAGTTTGTCTTTAAGTGAACAGCATTTGGTAAGTGAAGTGCGTTTGTTTACATCTGCAGTAACGTTACTACTGTTCATTTGTCTATCGTGCCGTTTTTATGAATAATATTTGAATGGCTCGTGCTCTTGTGTGGTGGAATGCGTGGATCCACTGCAGGTCTGCTGGATTGATTTGTCATGCTTTGTTGTCATATGAATATATGTGAGTTGTTCTTGTGAGTTTGTCATTGTGTTAATTACATTGATTTTGAGTATATGCATTGTCCGTTAATGACTCAGCGTCCCGTCATGCGCATATTCATGTATCTGCACTCTGCAGTTCGTGTTTTGTAGGTGTTGAGCTTCATGTAACATTTTATTTCACTTGTCAAATGTTGCAGTGTTATGTGAATATGCTGCTTTTACACGAAACAAATAACCCGTAGCTGTGGCGTCATAATGAGGTTATTAGGAGGTGATTCAACTGTAGTAGGACAGCACTGAAGGCCCAGGTATAAAATGCACGCTTGCTTTTGATTAGACACTCCTGTAAAACCTTTTTTAATTATCCTTGGTGTCTCTGAAGCATTAAGAAGACTCACCAAAGCCCAACAACAATTCCTCTCTTACTGCCTCATCACAGCAAAAAAACTGGTACTTATGTCCTAGAAAAAAGGAATCGTTACTACCTCAAAAATGTGGCTCCATGATCTATGAGATTTGATATATCTTAAAGGGAATTTTTAAAGGAAGTTTTTGAGCTGTAGCCTATACTAATACACTGTTTTATTTATCTAATTAACCTGTGAGTGACAGAAGGGTAGGGGACAAGATAATAAAGATCTGTGGTTCGTTCCTATTCCTAGACTCAAATTGAATTTGTCTCCTTCATTTTAGTTTGTACATATTTACATATTTATTTATTGTCAATCTTATTGAATTATGTATTTTCCGTTTGGTTTACTTATTTTCGATATTGTTGCAATCCATTGTATGGTAATGGGAAGTGACTGTTAGAGACTTCAAATATTGGAGGGATTTATTTTCAGTCTAATATTTGCAAATGCAAATTAATGTGGTTTTGTAATTGTCTTGTGTCAATGAAAATGTGAATTGGCACAATGTTGTGATGAACATATATGGCTTGGCTCAACAAAAAATATTTGAAATTAATTAAATGCTACTTTAGCTGTCTCTTGTTAAGAATTTGACGCAGGAAACTTTGAGTGTAATAACGAGCTAGTCCATCATGCCTTTTATAGATCTCAGTGTAAATCAGTAGACTGCGCACTTGAAGCACTCACGATCTTCTCTCTCTTCCCTTACAGTCATTCAAATTTGGTTGATCAGGCTCTATACGCTCAACATCAATCCATTTCTGTCCATTGACTGTCTGATAATCACAACAGCAAACACCTTTGCATATACTGAATATGTATAATGCAGTGCTCTACACTGTTCTGCTTCAAATCCTCCATTCAGTGGCATCAGATATTTCTCTTAAAATAAGATCTTGGCTGTTAACACATGCAATGACAACCCACAATTGGTTGACCCCCTGTCTAGACTGCAAGCGTATCAGATTTTGTATTCAATTGCACGTCTCACGCAACAGATACGCTTTAATTTTAATCTTTGCAGATGTCTGCACCGGCTCTGTGCGGGTGCACGACTCAGCTCCATCTCTTGCTACGAACTGAATTTTTTATTTAGGCTTCAAGTCTATTTTTCTACAATACGGGTGTAAGCGTAAGGTAGATGCCCAATAAAAAAAGCACGGAATAACTGTGTCTCTGGCTGAGCGGTAGCATTGTAGTCTGCAGTGTATGTAGATCCGTTAGCTGTGCGCCAAACACACAGTCCAAAACAGTACAAATGAGGTGCGATGCACTCAGTCTGGTTATCACTAGTGGCAAAATGGCAACATTTATACTTTTCCACATGAATAATTGCAATCAGATGCAAAAAAGGGCCTTGATTGGTGACTTTGCCCCAGAGTGTTATAAATTACACTGTATAGATTTTTTTCTAAACTGACCAAGAGTAATATTCAATAATAATAATAAAATAGATGAGCGGTACGGTTAAATAGAAATTCATATGTCACAAACTAATTTCCATCTAGCATTTCTGCAAATGAACGTGCTCAGATATGCGCTTTGATATAAATTGTATGAATGAATGACAATGGCGTGCCAGTCAGTTACAAAGGCTCAGCAGAAGGGGAGGAGACAGAGAAACTCAAAGTTTGTTGCACCTCCTCTCCAAGTCAACGAGAAAGAGATAGAGGGAGAGAGAGAGAGCGCAGCGATGGTCGAGCAAGCTAGAGAGTGAACGAAGAGAGGGACAGGCGTTATTCAGAACAAAGCCATGAATCGGAAGCATAAGAAGTTATTTTTCTGATTGTTTCATGGCAGCTACGTTGTACAGTACAAATAAACACATCCACACCTCCTCAAAAGCTTGCAGGAAGGTGCCGGATTTTGAACCAAGACAGGCTTCACCTTGATGTGGCCTGTCTCTGTGTCTGTTTGTTTCTTTGCTCGGTCACAGTGAGAGCAGAGACACAGATATACAGCACTACACAGCAAAGACAGCACATGACAGCACATATAATCAGACAGCGATATAACAGTTCTCCGCCGCTTTGTATCAGATGCTTACGAGTGCTACATAGCTCGAGGCTCGGTAGGCTGAGGGACGTGACAACACGGGTGTTTTGGATGATTTATTAGGTCTGGGGTGGTTGAGATGAAGAAGAAAGTGTCATAGTTAAACACAACATGAGGACAACCAAAGCCGGCAAATCTGCTTCCAACTTCAATCATCATGAACAAAGGTAATTGCTCCAAGCAACCAAACAAAATATCCCCCACTCTCAAAAATAAATCTGCTTACATTAACTCAATGTCAGGGTGAATGATTGAAGTTAAATTAAATGGTAATTCAGTCTGATTATCGGGCTATGCTAGGGTGGTTGGTTGCTGGGTCTTTGATAATGTGTTCCAGGGGCGTCATCAGAAGATCACAATGTGGTTGCTTTGGTGTTGTGTTTAGTTTTCCCGATGTTCCTCTGAAGTTGCTAATTGGTAATTAGGTAATTGGCAAGGATGTGACAGTAGGGTTGCTAGGGTGTTTGGGTTGGTTTCTATGCTGATTCTGGGTGGTTTCTTGGTGCACTTAACAGTTGCTAAAGTTTGCTATGTATTTGCATAGTGACACAAGAGGTAGTACTTTTTACTGCAGGCAGTAGTGTCAGCAGCAGTCATTGTAGCAGAGCGCTTATTATTCCGGGTCGATGAATAGAAAACAGTTCTCTGCCCTGAGTCAATGAAGGTCGATAAACCTTTACCAAGAGTGTTCACAGACGAAGCTTGACTCTCTGAGGTTGTGACGCATCTGTCTACTTCACTCATGAACGGGTGTGGTCCTCTGAGCTCATGCCCTCATGGTTGAAGCCAGCTAGTTAAACCTTGGAAACATATATTGCAGGATCTGAGTGGGAGGGGACTTCAACAAGAGTGACACCCTGATTTATGATGATTAATATCATGCTGAAATGATGAAGCCAAGGAGTCTTGGTGGAGCTGGTGTGTGTCACGTCTAGAGTTGTATGTGCCTCTCTAGGGTAATGCTGGTTTTACTCTATGGCAGCTATGAAATATGAAAGATAAACACAGAAATGTAGGTCTGTAGGTTTTCCTGCCTCTGTTGCAACAGCCTTGTCCTTAAAGTGAGTAAACATCACTGAGCAATTGTTTTACTGAAGTCAATAAAGGCTATTTCCAATACAACGACAAAGAGCACTGCCAAGGTGTAGATTCCCAAACAGTATGTTAGTGGGAAACATTAAATGGCATGTAGTATGAATAGAATTTACGTGTTTGACAACTGCTGTAGGAGCTCAAATCTTCCATGATGCGAGTCATTTTATTACCAATTTAAATTACAGAAATACAAAGTGCAATAAAATATCTGGTGATGATTATTTTACAGTATTTTAGTCTACAGTAAGAGTAAGAGAAACATGCATATAGGTATACTAACATTTGGAAAAGCCAAGATTGACAACATTAAACTAAAGCTCTGCACTGAACTAATGTAAATAACAGATTTTTAGTTGATAACTTTGGCCAGAGGTTTGTAGGAAGTTTTGATTTAATAGTCATGACATTTTTACAGATCCTCATGGTCCCCAGAGAAGGATTCCTAATTACTTTGATGTTCCCCCAACTTTTTTTATGAGGTGGACATTTTTGAGTGAAATATCCTGAATATCAGATGGTTCGCCTCGAAATTTTGCACAGATATTTAAGGTACTTAGAGGACAAGTCTTCTGACTTTACCTTTTGCACTACCTGCAGGTTAAGGTTTTCACTTCAGTGGATGATCTTGTTGAAACATTTTGTACAACTCTTCATGGACAATGTACCTTAATAATTGTAGTGATCCCCTCACCACCAATATGTTAACACTTGATTCATGGTGAAATATCTTTGCAACTAATGAATGGATTGACATGATTGGGTAGGCGTTTATGTTCTTCACAGAATAATTTGTAATAACCTTGGCTTCCTCCTGAAAATACCTGCTAAACTACATTCCCATCAGCCTAAACTGTACTTTGTGTTTAGTGATGAGCAAATATTAGCATACGAACCAGCTAGAACACGGTTACCATGTTAAACTTTACAACTCAATTCATTTTTGTGTAGCCCAAAATCACAAATTTGCCTCAGAGGGCTTTACAATCTGTACACATGAGACATCCTCTTGTCCCAAAACCCTCACATTGGCACAGGAAGAACTCCTCCAAAAAACCCTTTAACGGGGAGAAAAGAGGAAGAGACCTTAGGGAGAGCAACAGAGGAGGATCCCTCTCCCAGGATGGACAGAAGTGCAATAGATGTCATGTGTACAGAATGAACATCATAACAG
Organism: Leptoclinus maculatus; assembly: GCA_032191485.1. Classification (NCBI taxonomy): domain Eukaryota; kingdom Metazoa; phylum Chordata; class Actinopteri; order Perciformes; family Stichaeidae; genus Leptoclinus; species Leptoclinus maculatus. The sequence continues at coordinate 20,765,995 of JAVDOI010000012.1, read as the reverse complement.
AGTTACAACACATTCAATGCATATGACAGAACCACGGCAGGAGGCAAGACCAGGACCAGGTATAACCAGGATCCATGGAAACCTGCGTGGTGAGAAAGCACAAAGACTCTGGTGAAGAAACAAAGTCAGTAATGTGCGTTAATGGTATAGGTAATATAAAATAGTAATGTGAGTAATAATAACAGTGATATTAGCAGTGGGAGTCAGCAGGGCCATGGCGGGAGGAAGGACCAGGTTCCAGATAAAACCACGATCCATGGAACCTGTGAGGCGAGAAAGCACAAAAACTCCGGGGAAGAAGCAAAGTTAATGGGACATCAATTCATACAGAAAGAGATGAGGAGAGAGGAGCTCAGTGTATCAAAGGAAGTCCCCCGGTAGTCTAAGCCTATACCAGCTTATTAGGGGCTGGTCCAAGGCAAACCCGAGTCAGCCCTAACTAAAAGCACTATCAAAAAGGAAAGTTTTTGTGATGGTTCACGGTTTACCGTGTGGGTTTAGGACTGGAGCAGAGACTCAGGCGCAGACTCAGACACAGGATACAAGGTGAGGTGTAATGCAAGGCTCTTTACTGGGCATCAAGCAGTCAAAACCAGAAACCAAAACCAACTCCAACCAGGAGGGTGAACAATCCAAACTGAAATAAAAAGGCAAAGTCACAAAAGGGCTTTGTCACAAAAGGCAAAGACACAAACCGTGGGACGCAGAGGGTCAACACGAGAGATAACCACAGGAGATGCGACGAGTCCACAGAGAGGGAAAAGGAACAAATGATAATCCGGCAACTGGAACAGGGCAAGCAGGGGAGTATAAGTATGTGAGGGGTGATGAGCGGATTGCCGGCAGGTGAGTAGAGATGAGTGGGGTTGGCAGAGGGAAAAGCCAGGGGCAGGTGATTAGGCACAGGTGGAGATGATGAGCATGATCAGGACACACACACACACACACACACAGCAAGGCCCAACCGTGACAGTTTTAAGTCTACTCTTAAATGTGGTGAGTGTGTGTCTGCCCCCCGGACTGAAACGGGAAGTTTGTTCCACAAAAGAGGAGCTTGATAACTGAAGGCTCTGGCTCCCATCCTACTTTTTAAGATTCTAGGAACCACAAGTAACCCTGAATTTAGGGAGCCACAGCTACGCTTATTATTTGTTTCTAGGGGTGTAACAATACACGTATTCGTATTAAACCGTTTGGTACGAGGCTTACGAACTGAATAATACGTTTGAATAATACTAGTGCATTTGGAAAATGCAGAAGCTTAAATTGTAGGAAATATAACGTTTTCTGCGCTCACGTAGGAGACAATGGGCTGTGTGACCTCTAAACCCGAAACAAAAGACAGCTGAGGCACCGCACGTGTTCTAACTAGCTTAACTGGAAAACAACAGCAGCAACACGCATTCTGCTACACACTCGAGGGCACGGGCCATTCAGATATTAGATGTAAAAAACAACAACTCAGTTGACTTACCAAATGCTGTTCACTTAAAGACAAACCCCATCCTCCTTTCTTTGTTGACAAAGAGTTTAATCCCAGTGTTAAAAAAACAAAGCTAGGTAAAAAAAAAAAATCTACACCAAGCAAAACTCAACTCCGACTAAGCTTTGCCAGCTTCCTTAAGTTTTGTTTCACGATAGTCACGTGCTCGCCCACTGACCAATCACAGCGCACGCTGCACCTCACGTCAAAGAATACGCCCAACATGTCAAACTAAAGATCTGATTGGTTGAACACTATGACGATCAACAATATCGTCCCCATTCACTTAAACTGCAAAGGGATTCACTTGTGAGCCTGCAGGCCTCGGGCCTCTCTTCTACCTAGAGACACAGAGGTGAAATCTGATTGGATAAAAGCTCTACTTAAAACAAGCTGCACTGGAAGCAGAGCAACTGAGGAAGACAGTAGCTGTGCAATGAGAAAATAAGATAATGGGAAAAATATTTATAATTATAATACATGCAGTGTATTTAAGAAAAATTATGAAATTATAAAATAGCTATAACTTTGTGATTCTGTTTAAGCCAGCAGAGTAGGCTTTGCTGGCCCTGATGGCCCACCACTGCAAATGGATGAACTAATTTCTCTGCATCGCTTTGAGACAGGATGTGCCTGATTTTTCAAATATTACGTAGGATAAAAAAGGCAGTCCTTGAAGTTTGTTTTATCTGGGAGCTAAAAGACATATTCTGATCAAAGGTAACTCCGAGATTCTTTACGGTGCTGCTGGATACCAGCACAATGCCATCTAGAGAAACTATATCATTAGATATCTGATGTTGGAGGTGTTCTGTATGGAGGACAGAACATGACTTAAGTATAAATAAATACAGGAATAAATAAATAAATGCTTGAATAAAAGAATAATTAAAAGCTGAAATAAATAAATGGTGAAATAAATAAAAGCTGAAATAAATGGTGAAATAAATAGGGAAATAAATTAATGAATGTATAGATGGATAAATAAAAGTTGATAATCAAACAGGACATAAAGAAAAGCATATCATATAATTATTTCTACATTTCTGTTCACCTACATTTATTCATTTATTTATTAATGTGTCTGTATGCTAATGAGGTGGGAGGGCCTAACCTCTGTCTAAAGCAGGATTGGTCACAGGAGTGTGATCGCTTCTGGTCTACTACTGCTGCCTTGCACAGTAACGTTGAAATTGGCTAGCCCAGTGTTGCCAAATTTACGACTTTTTTTGTCAAAAGCGACTAGCGACAAATCTAGCGACTTTTTCTGGTATTATTGGAGACTTTTCTGGTGTTTTGGAGACTTTTCTGGTGTTTTGGAGACTCTGACGTGAAAGAACGTATCATTCTGCAGTTACTGTCCCCAATGAGCAGCGGGTGCTGCCGTGAGCCCCTCCGCCGTCCCAAAGCACTCACAGGTGGTCAGTCTCACAATAGCCTCGCGCAGCAGTCCCAGCTGCAGACTGTGGAAGCCATTAGTGCTGCTAGCTAGTTTTTTGACATTGTCTAAAGCAGCGGTTCTCAACCACCGGGCCGCGTACCGGTCCGTGGGTCATTTGGTACCGGGCCGCACAGAAAGAATAAAAAACTTACATTATTTCCGTTTTATTGATTATCAGAGTCTGTAAGATGTTTTATTTTGAAAAATGACCGGATTCTCTCCCAATTTCATCCGCCATTGCCTATTGACACATGTCAAGACGCTTGTCTCGGTCACATGATACGTGACCTCAAAAATTAAGCCCACAAGCTAGCGAAAATGAGTAAAAAACCTTTTGGAGAGCTTCTTTGCAAAGGGGAAAAGGCCCACTAAGGATACAGAAGAGCCTACAACTTCCAAGAAAAAGAAAGCTTCATTTAACAGACAATATTAGGAGTCTAATTAAATATCAGGAGTAATTCTCACGCGCCAAGCCCGCTCTGCAGTATATGTGGCCTTAAAAGTATGTTTGAGACAACAACTCTGCTGATGTTTTGGATTAAAATCAAGGCTCCTGTGTATCCTGAGATCGCCACAAAAGCACTGAAAACCCTGCTTCCATTTCCAACATCCTCTTTGTGAAGCGGGATTTTTGCAGTGACAGCAATCAAAACAAAACGAATTAGACTGGACATAAGGAACACACTTCGGGTGTCATTGTCTCCCATTACCCCCAGATGGGACCGTCTCGTTGCAGAGAAACAAGCTCAGGGCTCCCACTGATTCAGCGTTATTGTGAGTTGTATTTTTTATGCATTTAATATTTGTTTTCATGCCGGTCGTATCATTTTATTTCGTCGTGTTTATCCGCCACACCTTGAATGCCGGTCCATGAAAATATTGTCTAATATGAAATATTCATATAATATTCCGTGGTGCAAAAAAGGTTTGGGACCGCTGGTCAAAAGAGATGATTTGCTAGGAATCAGTTGCTTCTGTCTTGCTCCCCTACTTGACAAATCCTTATTTAAGAATGAGGTTCGGACCGCCTACCTCATTAACATACGGACACAGAAATACAGAAATAAATAAATGAAGGAATACAGAAATGTAGAAATAGATTTATTTATTTATGTCCTGTTTAGGTATCAACTTTTATTTATTCAGCTGTATAAGTACACATACACACACACACACACTTCATACATTATGGACACAACCCATCCTCCTGAGCTGTTTTTCCGGAGCCAACACCAATCTAGCTGGTGCGTGACTGCTGTAGTGGGATATTTTGTTACCATGTGAGTGCTGCTGGGTGAGAATGAATATGGGGTGGCAGGATTTAGCCCCATAAGCGTTACAGGGTTAGGGGTATCTATGGCAAGCAGCTTCCCTGAACCTAAGCCCCTCTTCTTGGGTATACGGCTGCCACACCTGTCCCCACATATGCAATATCACTTTCCCTGGCTCACATACAGACCCAGAAGAGAGTGGGCTGGTTTGTAAATTGCGTGCGTGTTTGTATGTGTGTATGTGTGTGTGTGTGTGTGTGTGTGTGTAGAAGTCAGATTGTATAACATTGTATAAAGACAGTTAATATGTATATGTGTAACATTTCAATTTTCTTCCATATGGTGTGCTCTTTTTGGCAAGTCAGCACAAGCATATTGAGAGCAAATGTGTCTGTGAAACATAGTGTGTGAAAGACTACACATTATAAATGTGTGATCCATGAGTGGAACAGTGCAGATTGATTTTGAGACTAAGCTTCTTTTTTAAAGTAGCTTCACATTCCTGGTTTACTTGGACACTTGCACCTGAGTGTTTGCTCTGCACTAGACTCTCAAATCAGTGTCTCGATGCTTTGCTCAACTAGAGACTGAAGACAACCTCTCTGGTTTTATTGCTAAAACAGGGTGGAAACAATTAAAAAAGTTTACAAAAAAAACTGCTTAGCAGAACCAATCTAAAGTCTTTGTGGTGGCTCTTCATATTGGGGCAGTGAAATGCAGAAGTCATGGGCTTGTTGTGAACACTGTCACAGGAGAAACACATGTACAGAACTGTTGCTACAGCTGCTCTGTTAAGGTGCAAACAGACACACACAAACTGTGCACTCACTGTTGCTGCTATTCAAAGTTTACCATATAAAAGAAATTCCTCCAGAATCTCCTCCCACCAATAAAAGGCTCCAGAATTTGACTCGTAGGTGGTTTTATTCCTTTTTTGGAATTTTGGACACAGCTTTGCGCTGTGTCCAAAATTCATTGAGAAAAGATGGACGTAATCATTTCCAAAATTCACAACCTGGTTTTTTAACGAAATATTCCGCTTCAACATTTTCACTGTGGTCCAAAAAAATCCCACTTGCTACACTCAAAGGGGGGCACATATTTACGTGCTGGTCTAGCAGCAATATAAATAATATTTGTATAACTACAATAACAAAATCATATATCCCAATTTCTTTAGGGTGATGACATAATATACGACGCTTCATTTAACAACCTCAAACGAAGCTTCGAATGTAAACTATTATCTATAGTTAGTCCAATCCAAAATGATGTAAGATTGTATAGTTTTAAGTCAAATCCCTTCAAATGTTTTGCGGACCCCCAAATGTTTTGCGGACCCCCCTAATATGTAGGAGCATTCTGAATGGGACACTGCTCTTAAACCTGAATGAATAGCTCACACGCCTCAGCTCTGAATGCATATGTGTACCTGTATGTCAATAATAATATATTATATTGTATAATATATTGTAGAGTGTTACTATAGGCTACAAATAACACAGGAAAGCACTTTAAGTATTAACATTATGGGTAAATATACAAACATACCACCTAAACCCTGTAATGTTTCAGTTGGAATATTAGGCCTACTATAGAATGATATAACAATTAAATCATAATTGACACAATATAACATGCTTAAAGAAATAATAAAGGTATAGGAATACATCACTGGGGATTTCTGATACCGACATGCAAATACTGGGAGTACTGGCACTTTCTTTCAACTTTAAGCAGTGCCTGATGATGTATGGGGTTGCCATGCTTCAGAGCAGACGTCGAGCACACAAGAGCTCAGTTCTATCCTATGCAGATTCTATGTAAATCACGCTCTCCTTGCTGCCACTCTCAAATTTCTAGACAGAATCACAAAGTTATAGCTATTTTATTATAGCCTGCAGAATTACAAGTTAATGCCTTTGCAGTTTAAGTAAATGGGGACGATATTGTTGATTGTCATAGTCTTCAACCAAGATCCTGCAGCGCACCAACAACCAAAAGAGTTACAAAATGACACATTGTAGCATAATGAAAGTAAATCCAAACGAAAGATAACTTTCGCTGTATTGCCTCGAGCTCACCGTTTTTTCTTTCTTCGGACCACCACTCATACTCGCCTTTTCATCTGGGTTAGATGATTTTGTCCAGGGCCCAGTTCAAAGTCTGCATTTTTTATCTTTAAACATTTTATTTTGAGTCACTTGTTGGATCGGATCATTTTTCGGATCAGCAAAGAAAAGGGGGGGGGGGGGGGGGTGGACAAATATAACTTTGCTTTCCATTTATTAATTAAAATAACTTCAAGAACACTTAAAGCAAATAACTTTGGGCTATAGTCTTGCATGAAAACCACAATATTTAAGATATTTATTTTCAAAAAGATTGCTTTAGCCCTGTCTGAATCAGTAGGGAATAGCCGAAACATCCCGTCATGCGCGTATTCATGTATCTGCACTCTGCAGTTAGTGTATTTGTACAAGTTTTTTACAAGAAACAAATAATAACCTGTAGTGTCATAATGAGGTTATTAGGAGGTGGTTCAACTGTAGTAGGACAGCACTGAAGGCCCAGGTATAAAACACACGGCCCGTCACTGCTTTGTGACAAGACAATTGTACTCACCTAGCTATGCTAGCTACTGAAAGTATAATGAACATGCTGCTGTTGCTTTTCATCAATTGTTACGGGGCAGTATGGTGTTGTAGTTGTTAGCAGTGCCCCTTAACCCAAAAGGGTTTGATCCTGGGTTGGTTTGCATGTTCTCCTGGTGTCAGTGTGGGTTTTCACCAGGTTTCTCAGGCTTCCTCCCACAGTCCAAAGAGATGCAGCTTAGGTTAATTGTTGACTCTAAAATTGCCCCTAGGTGTGAATGGTTGTCGGTCTGTATGTGTCAGCCTGGCGACCTGTCCAGGGTGTACCCTGCCATCGCACAATGTCAACTCGGATCGACTCCAGTCCCCCTGCAACCTAGAATACGATAAGTGGCTACAGATATGGATGGGTGATTGTTACAGTGACTAAAGACCTACCTTACAGGAACAGTGTTGTTCCTTAATATCATTGTCTTCTGTCTCAATCTCCAGGTGATGTGGTGGTTCACTTTCACACTGTGATTTGTAGCTTCAGCTTTTATCTTTATCTTTTTAACCTGTTTTCACTGCTGAATCAGTTTGACATCCTGGATATATCCTACAAACACATATTGTAGACCTTTCTTTCTGCTTCTTTCTGAAATCTCTTTTTAGTTTTTCCAAAAATTAGATCATATTTATGCAGGGGGTGCAGTTAGTGACATTGTGGGCTCCATAGTAGCTCTGACAGCTTGATGGAGTAGCAGCATGGGGTGGAGCTTATCCAAGGTTTAATCATCCACCACTTCCATATATTACACGCAGAATTTCTATCATGAAGTATACTGTAATATCTGTACAGGTAACACAACAGAACAGTGAGTTTATCCAAACTAAATTCAAATCCCCCGTTATCTCTTGTTTGTCTCATGCTAAAACCCACAACAAAATCCTTCTACAACTAACTGGCTGTACACAAAGCATGCTCCCACATATTCCATGTCCTATGTGGGAGCATGCTTTGTGTACAGCCAGTTAGTTGTAGAAGACGCATACATGGACATCTGCATTCTCAATGCATGCACGTTTTATGTTCAGGTCAGTTCAGTCAACTGTGTGTTAGTTTTCTTACTGTTCAAAACCTTGCCTTATCCTTTTTCCCAAGGGGGTTGAAGGATGAGACAAGGTCTTTAGTGTTTTTAAAGACCCCGCACTGTATTCCTTATGTTTATATTATCCAAGGAAAAGGGTATTCCCTGCAGTGCTAATGTTGAAATGCTAACACAGACAAATGTAAATGTGCAGCAAAACACATGCACTAAGTGAAATATTTAACGCTGGGTAATATTACCACCATGTTGGATCATGTATCCTTAGGCCGGGGCTGGAAATAACATTTCCATGGTGGAAAGAAGAGAAGCAAAACTTTCCTTCCATTCTTTGTCTCCGTTTCCAAAAGCAGGGCTGTTAAATTACAGAGCACACTCACCGCCGACCACTCTGTGGCCCAGTGCATTGTGGGAAGGAAAAACATCTAGAGAGAACACTTTAGACAAAGCATTTAGTAGAAAGATTACTTAATCAAGATACAGTATGGCTACTCTAGAGCAGTGATTACAGACCTGGGGTACCAGCAGTCGCTAGTTACAATGCACCTTGGCATTGTAGCTGGCTGCCATTGGTGATTGAGTGTGTGTGTGTGTGTGTGTGTGTGTGTGTGTGTGTGTGTGTGTGTGTGTGTGTGTGTGTGTGTGCACGTGGGTGAGTGAGAGGCAAGTGCTTTGGTTCAAAGCATTATTTTAAATGCAGCTGTTTACCGTTATTGTTGTATTGAATACACGACTTACATAAAGGTCAATAGTTTTGATCATTTGAAAAAAAAATGTGAACCTGAAAGTTCAAGTTGTGGTCTTGAACATTGAAAAATACAGCAATGTATTCAAAATAAAAATAAGTGAATGAAACGTTTTTTTGGGTTGAATATGATTTTGATTCAGTTTTTCATTTTTCACTTTCATATATATTTTGATATATGACGTCTTGTATTTTTCAGATTTTATATTTTCAGATTCAAATCTTTTTTTCACTTTCAGATCGTTTTTTTCAGTTCAGACTTTTGACCCTGATCTGGCGTCGGGGGTGTGGCATCAACAGAGTGACAGCATAACAAAGAAGGCTGAGGACCGTCCTCATCCACCCTTACCTTCAAAGTTGTGTTTGATCTGTACAAGTTATCCTGTTAAAGTATTCACCTGCCTGAGTCAACACTTGGTAAGCACCTTTCGCAGAAACTATAGCTACCAATCTTTTTGGGAAGCTCTGCACAAAGTTGGCAAACCGGGAGTTGGAGATCTTACCACACTTCTTTTTGAAGAACTGTTTTCTCTGACTGACAGCAACATTCAAGTCATTTCTCAGATTTTCTATGGGATTTAGGTCAGGGCTTTGACTTGGTTCATTTGCAAGCCACTCCATGGTAGCTTTGGCCTTGTGCTTTGGGTCATTGTCCTGTTGGAATATGAATTTCTCACCCATTTCAGACTTCTTGCAGTCATCTTCAGGTTAATAATAATAATAATAATATATAATAATAATCTCCATGTCTACATCCATCATCCATTCAATATTGAGTTGAAAAAAGTTCCCAATAACATAATGTTGCCGCTCCCATGCTTCACAGTCGGGATGGTATTGATTTGGTAATAGGTGGTCTTGGTTTTTTCGCCTAACATTTGACATTTATGCCAAGAAGTTCTATTTTGGTTTCATTAGACCACAAAACATTCTGCGTGTTTGTTGCAGGGTCCTCAAGGTGTCTCTTTACAAACTTCAAACGGTGATGTACAGCTTTTTTTCTTGCCACCCTCCCCAACAGACCAGATGTGCGCAATATCTTTAATATTGCTGTGTGAAGCACATCTTCCTCTCTAAAACCCTGAGGGTCTTTCAGGGTTGCCATTGGATTCTGCGTGGCCTCTCTGACTTATTGTCTTCTCTGTTGGACTGTGGTTGGTGCCATACATTTCCCTCTTTTTCATGATGGTCTTAACAGTGCTTTGAGCAGTGGTGGGCCACCAAAGCCTTCTCTGCTGGCCTAAACAGAATCACAAAGTTATAGCTATTTTATAATTTAATAATTTTTCTTAAATACACTACATGTATTATTTATAAAAATATTTTTCCCATTATCTTATTTTCTCATTGCACAGCTACTGTCTTCCTCAGTTGCTCTGCTTCCAGTGCAGCTTGTTTTAAGTAGTTTTATCCAATCAGATTTCACCTCTGTGTCTCTTATGTCCCTCATCTCAGACTTGTTTTGGAGATCTTTTGAGCAATTCCAACCACAGGGACCATGGTGATTAGATGTTCTTCTTCATGTTATTGAATTAATTGTTGTTATTCCACACAGGTAGTGGACATTGTAACTGTATGATCTTGAAGGCAGCAATGACTAAATGGTTGAAATAGTAAAAGTAATGGATACATGGTTAAAATAGTTACAAGCATTGGATGAAATATTTAAAAGTAATTGATACAGTGTTTAAATATTTAAAAGCAATGGTCCGACAAAGAGGAGGGCAGGAAAGTTCTACTTTATGCTTCAAAATAACAGATTCACATCCAAGGGACATTCAGGTTAAAAAAAAACACATGCTAGGAGGGCGCCCTCTGTATGTCATAATATCCCGGCTTCAGTTCATTCTATGTTTTTAATAAATGGCATCAACACTTTATCATCTTTGTAGGAAAGCAGGAGATGTGTTTCCATGGAAATACTATTGAAAACAGAGAGCTGTATACTCTTTTCTGTCAGGTGGAACTAGCTCCAGTTGCTTCATGATGATCAACACGCGTTCAGTCAGAGCTCTGAAGAAATGCCAGGTGCAAATTAACCAAAAGTGCAAAAATTATGGGAATTGACTAACACTTGAAACACTTGGCTTGTTGGATTCCCATCTTGAATTACAATCCCAGTCCATCCCTGCATAAATACTGACTCATCTAGCTTCTGCCAATGATAATACAATACAAACTTTTATGAAGTTAATAGTGTAAAAGAATCCAGTGTTAATTCATCCAATGGGACTGGAAAGGCACATCTGAAAAGATAGGTTTGGGCTCACAGGGTCTGTATGTTTGCTGATCTGACAGTTCCCTACATTTATTTTGCTTCTGCTGCGTCCCTATATTTGTAGACTTTTTATGATCTGGACAGAGGGGAAGGAAAGACGGAGAATGAATTGTTGTTGGACGGTTCTGTCTGTTATTCCAGATCGCTCTGTTGAAATATCCCCCCTCCCAGGTTCAGCTGGAGAGAAGCATATATCTACAGTATGTGATTACACTGTCTTTTCTAGCTTTAACTCTGTGTGCGCTGACTTCATTTTTGTTGGATGTGACATTGCTCTCGGGGGTACTGAGGAATGCTGGGAGAAAAGATGGATATTATGCTTGAAGGAAACACTACCTGGTCTCACGCTCCTGACCTCCAGGGCCATTTTAGTTGGGTTGCCAGTCAAAAGGGACCCCATGCTTGGCCTGAAAAGCAAAGAGGTGTGAGAAAAAAGGTGTAAAAAAGAGCAGGGAGGGATACTGTGTGTAGAGAGTGGCAGCATTTTTAAGAAAGAAGAGGTATTTTTTTTGAAGAGATGAATCAGGCTTTTCAGTGAATTTATATTGTCAAAGCTAGTGTCATACATTTTTGTACATCTGAAGGATTTATGTATCAGTATGCTTCAAACAATGTACTTGTAAGATAGTCGAACAGCTCTATAATGGGGTGGGGAGCTGTGTTCATTCTGAATAGATAGATGGATAGATAGATAGATATAAACTTTATTTATCCCCAGGGGCAAATTTGTTTGTAGCAGCAGCAAGTTACAGAGTAGAATAAAATATGAGGTATGGAAATGCACAATGCATGCCACAATATGGGGAAGTTGTCTTAAGGTGTAGCTATATATATATATATATATATATATATATATATATATATATAATTTATATTTCAGCTGGAACCACATCAGCGATCTCCGTTACTTCAGACAGTATCTCATACTCAGTCATTGTCAGACCTGCTTGGTTTCAGAAGGGCTGTACCAATTAGTTCGAAGCTTCATTCATGATGTTGTCCTTCAAATTCAAAAAATCAGTGTTTCCCCCTATTTACTCTGCAGTGGCACACCGATCTCCCCTAATGTTTCACACGGAGCAGAGTTAAGAAGTGAAATTAAAGTACCGGTTGCAGACTCGGTATAATAGTATGCCGTCTGTAGAATAAGATTCCAGGGATGGCTGTAGGATTGTTTCCTACTCAAAAGAACGAAACATTTCCAATAATTACAGACCGTTGCAAGGTCCAATAGTTCAAATGTATTGAATAAAAGATTGATGTAATCATTTTCAAAATGTTGTTATCATATTTGTTGGCATTTAGCCTTTCACTAACAACATTTTCACTGCGGTCAAAAAACTGTTTGCTCAATCACTGTACACAAAGGAAGGCATGCACTAACTACTACTATAAAGAAATTAAAATAATATAGGCTAAGATAATGGTAATGCTGTTCTGCCTTAACATTGCACTTTACATATTTCTATAACTGTTGATTTATTAAGTCAGACTTCTTCTCAGTGAAAGATGATGACAAATTTAGCAATATATAAAACGTCTGTTTTGTCAGGTAATAATCTGATAAACAATGACGATCTATAATATAAAAGAAGTTCGGTATGTCACTAACACTTAGCCTAGTTGACCGAACAAATAGTTCAAGGTATGCTTACGTTCCATTGGATTTTTTTAAAGCCAGGAAAAATAATTATTTACAGTATCATTATAAACTGTTTGAGAACATTTTGACATGTATGAATGCATGAACAGTTGCATTACATTACAGTCATTTAGCAGACGCTTCTATCCAAAGCGACTTACAATTCAGATTCTATCACATTCATACACCGTACACGGGAGCAATTTTTGGGGTATCTTACTCAAGGACACATCGACATGCGACTAGCAGAGCTGGGGATCGAACGGCCGCTCCTCTGATTGAAGGACGGCCCTGGTCTCCACTTAGCCACAGTCGCCCCCAACAATTAAATTTTAACTGAGTTCCACTATCTAAATCTTAACAGAAAAAAATATAATTTTCAAAAAGCGACTAAGACTGAAACTAAATTGAAAATTTTTGTCAAATTCAACACTGGGGCATTACATCCATCTCCATAGTCAATCCAGTTCATACACATAGACAAGTTACAACACAGGAAACAGGATATGACCCAAATGCTGACAAAGCAGGCAGCTGGTAAAGTTCATGGATTTATTGCCAAAGCGAAGCTATACTGTATATACAGTATATATATAAATTAGTGCTGGGCAACGATTACAATTTTTAATCGGGATTAATCGCATGATTTTTTTGCAATTAATCGCATTGTTATGGCAAAGTTCAATAACGAATAATGAATTCAAAAGTAGTGTATTGCGCACTTTTATTTATTAAGTACTGCTATATGAACCAAAGTGCAATAACATTTGGTTTGCAAGCTCTTTAAACAAATAAGGTGCTTGTTAACAGCAGTATTCCCTTTACACAGTAGCAGTTATATCTCTTCACTGCTGTGCAACATGAATAAAATGTTTCAGCACGTTTCATCAAAATGTCTGTCTTCTGTTTTCATGACAGTCAGAGCATGTGAATGCAGCTCTACTGTTCATCAATATAATGCTGTAACTCCGAGGTGATTATGGTTACCCAGCGATGTCCAGTAGTCTCCAGTGAGAGCAACAGCTGGTGCACGTTGTAACGCCATCGCTTTTGTAGTCCTCTCCTTTTCATACAACTCGTGTATTCTTCTTGTGATGGTGCGTCTTGAGGGAGGCTCATACGTGCCGTCATTCGTTGCGATCCTAAAGGTGCGTTCACACCAAACGCGACGCGAACGCACCTTGAGAACGTTCCTCAGACCGACATCTTCTACAATACTAATCGGCTGCAGTTTGTAGCTATCCACTTCTCTGTAGCATTTGTTAGCTTGTCTTGCTTTTGTTTATACTTTTCCCACACGCTGCATCCAACGTAGTCTGCCGAAGACTTCCTCCACCGCTGCCAGTGAGCAACGGACTTTCAAAATAATGTAACAGACTGTCTCACCCAGCCGAGGAAACTCTGGAAAAGGAGCAGGCAGGTCCACATGGATATCCCTGCTGGCCGACCGTCTGCCGAACAGCCCTGAGCTGGGCTTCAACGGGTCTTCATCTCCAACCCACATCCTGTACTTGAACCAGCGGCGCTTTTCTCTTTGAAGTGCCGCGGAGTTAGCCTGCTAGCTAAACTGAGACAGCTAACCTAAGCTAAGAAAGTGCACACTCAGTCGACGAAGCGTAAAATAGTCGTAGCGGTCCGTAGTCGGTGCATAAGAAACACCGCTGCCACCAATGTGACCGAGCGTCCTGGGTTCATGTATGAGGTGCACTTATAAGACAGTAATAAGCGGAGCCGGGAGACCAGACATCTCGTTCAGCCCACGGCTTCTCTCTTTATTTCTGTTCCCCCCCCCTCGACCAGAAGCTGGAGTCGCCTTTTCTCTACGGCAACCCTGAAGCGACATATCATCTCCAATACAAAACGATAAACACGAGACAGTCTGTTACAATAATAATTTGTTTTTAAATGCGTTAAAGCGCGATAAAATAATTTTCGCCGTTAATTAATTAACGCGTTAACTTGCCCAGCACTAATATAGATATAAAGCTTTACAAGCATGAAAGCAGGTACAGGAATCATGAGAAAGCCAAGGGTCAAAACCGGGAAGGCAGTCCAAACAGGTTAACAAATCTAAAGGGGCAGGCAGGAAATCTAATGTCCAAAAGATCAGGCATAGGAAAGTAACCAGAAGTAAGTTCCAGATTCCAGCTTTCAGGTAACAGAATACAGATTACAGGCTAGAAAGACAATTTTCAAAGCACATGGCAACTTTGACAATCTGACTAGGAATGAGCAGAAATGGGCCGGCTGTATACTACAGGGCTGATGAGAGAAATAGAAACAAGTCAGCAGGAAAATCTGGCAACATCTGGTGGACAGGTAGAGGATAGCAATTAACAGGTTTGGGGTGGCGGTAATGTGGCCTGAAGCAGAGACAGAGAGGCAGAATGTGACAAACCACTTTTTGTATACTTGTGGCTCTGCACAATTCACATAATTTGCACTGTTGTCAAACTATTCTGTGTTATCTATTACTGCCACAATGCATATTGGGTATGCTACATAGTTGGGGTTCATTTGTGAAATATTTAGTTATGTTTATTTGCCGCAAACACAAAACATCTTGTGAAGGTGAGGTGAAATTAGTTTAAATTCGAATTACACACATATACTGTATACAACTTTGAAAGATGCACTGGTCTGGAAACTTGGCACCGGACTTGGAGCGAAGTAAACGAGGTGACGGAATAAACGTGAGGCATACTTTGTAAGTACTTGAATTACTGGATTCCAATATTGAAAACCGAAATTAGCACCATTGGTATAATTGTATGCTGCTCACGATGCGGGCAAGGCTGCTAACTTGTAGCGTTAGCATGTTAGCTTGTAGAGTACTGCAGCATGAGCCAGCAGTAAAGAAGAACGTGTGTAAATTAATGTTGGAGACTGTCTTTATGGGCTGTCGCTGTAGCCCAAGGTTATTTCAATCAGGAGAGACAAGTGAATGATTAGTAGTGAACATTTATTATGACAAATGATGCGTTAATGAGTTACACAGAAATTCTTTGGCACTTGAACTCGACGAG
The DNA here is from genome assembly GCA_032191485.1 of Leptoclinus maculatus. Taxonomy (NCBI): domain Eukaryota; kingdom Metazoa; phylum Chordata; class Actinopteri; order Perciformes; family Stichaeidae; genus Leptoclinus; species Leptoclinus maculatus. Next base: position 20,750,427 of record JAVDOI010000012.1, on the reverse strand, counting down.
GAGATTTATGATCGAGTTGTGATTGCCCTGAGCGGCAACAATATAAATCACCAAAAGTGAGAAGGAAAACACAGCGATATGCAGCAGCATGAACGTACTGAAGGTAGAGAGACAATCATATTTAAGAGAGACAGCAGCAAGATGATAGGCTAACCATGTCCTTCTGTCGTTGTGCTATTGGCTAGAGAGACCAGCTGATCTAAACGGCTGATATCATGATTAACAGCCCCAAACAATGACAGCAAGGAAACAATGAGTGAGCATGAGGAGTGATAGGCAGATGTATGGGAAATAAACTACGGGCTTAGGCATGCAAGAGTATAGTCTTCCTGTCTGAACTTACGCTAGAGCTTCATAAAGTGAGTTTTTAGGCCATTTTATATGTAAGATACACAACGGAAAGCGAGTGGGGCTGTACACAGTTTAAATGGGGAGGAAGTCAAACAAAATGATGTACTAATAAGTAAAAAGATGGTCTAAACATTGTTGTTTGGCTTACAAACAATATAAAGTATTATCCAAGTGAGCATCTTTTGATTGAAAAGAAGTTTAAAAAACGACTATGGTCACCGGTGAAAAGATGTAAAAAATGGTTCTAAAGTGAATATTTTTTAGTAATACAGATGTCCACCTTGAAAATATGGCAGACCATCTGAATCCGGCTCCTGTGTAGCTTTGACAACGATATTTAAAGAAGTAAAGGGAGATTGTAATTGTATTTAAAGAACATTGTTTATGGGACAACCACTCATGGAAAACACAATATGGGTGGATATTTGATATCCCCATGATGTCAACTGTAAACTTAATAGACGGGGCTTGGATATGTGGATAAACTGGAAGGCTCTCTGAAAAAGTTAAAATTATTTTTGTATGGCATTGTGAAGAACTATTTTTTTTATAGGAAGCTGAGACACATAAGAGTGAGACAGTTTGTTAGATATTGACACATGAAGTTGATCCTGCAGCCACTACAAAGATTCCATCAAATAAACCAACTCATTAAAGCACCCCCTGCGTACTCTCATCTTTTAATTGAACTTCCATATTTCATGTGACTCTTTGAACGTGTCATATCCACTGTATGTTTCATGTTTTGGGTCTAATCAATACACGTGTGATTAAAGCTAATGCGCTGTATGGAAATCCAGCTTCCAGGGCATTGCAGTCTTGTTATCTCTTACTCTTTCTATACATTCAAGCGCATGAATTCAGAGAGGGATCAAAGATCTTGAAGTCGGCCAGAAGACAGGATTACGATGCCGCTGTCTCTGGCAATTTTATCAGTAAAATGTTTCCTAATCCCGCTGGGGGTAAAAAGAAACACCCATCCCTTTTTACACCACTGTTCCTGCTATCAGATGCGGATGTGCTCCTTGTTATGCTAAAAGGAGGGTTAGGGTTGTGAAATGTCTCCACACCGACGCAGCCCGAAAGGCATCAAAAGACAGTCACAAATGATTTCTAAAGAGCTCAAAATTATCTCGGAGAAGCATGCTCTTTGAATTCCTAAATAGTCGCAGTGTAATCTCGTGAAAACTCATTTTTGCCTTTACTCTCAACAAACAAAACAGATAACAGTTCCCATCCATCTCAACCAACGGGGAAGAGTGCTTAACTTTGACCATAATGCATTTCACACATGCTTAGTTCTCCCAGGGTGGGAGAAAATGAGGTGATTTCTCTACTTTGTTTTCTTTGCCCAGACCATTAAAGAAACCTAACTGGAAATGTCAGCTTTACCATAGAGGAAATGCATCAGGACCAATACCGTCATGTTAAATAGATGATATCTGGGTCTGGGCCATTTGCAAAGCTGTCATCGTGTCCAGTTTTCTGGAGAGAGCCACCTCGGAATGAAGTGTGTGAGGGATTATTATTGTAGAGGGAGGCCTGCAGCCAGGATCCAGCACACTGCTTGGCTCTGGGAGGTGGATTCTCTGGACGGGCTGAAAAAAGGCGTGAGGTTACACTCATCGCCAACGGTGATGTCATCTTATGTTCTGATTTTTCACTCTTAATACCAAAGACTTTGCACTGTGGGAGACACACTTTTCTGCTTTTTATCCTTAACCTAAAAGGCTTAAAGGACCATTATCTGAACACTGAGCAAGATATTTGACAATGGCAAAAGTAAGATCATCACTTGTTAGATTACTTTTCATTACTCAGCACCATCAAAGCTGCTCCATCCCCACAATGCATCTTGTTTGACCAACATGATCACAGGACGCACCCTGTCTCCTGCATCAATTTTGGATGAGCTACTCACAGTTTCACCATCGCAACCTCCACACTTGAGTTTGCACTGAATGTTGGCATTGGATGTAAATATTGAGGGGCAGAACCTTCCAGTATGAATGTAATTCCTAATTATACTGGGCTTCAGTGGGTAGTATATGTGTTATACCCAACTCTCCAAGAAATACCTCCTGCTTGGAGTTAAGATTACATTTTTTTCTGTGACTGCAGTTCTACAGTTTACTCTGTCTGTGATGCCAGATTTTGTATTAATTATATACTATATACAAGTGTGGCTCACAGTCCCTCTTTCTACATAGGGTTTGCCTTTTATAATGACCAGAAAGTTTCATTTACTTTCATTACAAATGTAATTTTTTATATATTTAAGACAGAAAACATAGTTGACAAATGCAGCTGACACCCGCCGCGGCATGTGGCCCGGGCATAAAGTCTTACTTGAATCAACCTACGAAAGTACTTACATGATACACTACCAAGGTGGCACCACTCCTTTTGTTGAACAAATAATCAATACAATGTTAAAAACTCATCTAACCACAGCTCTTGTGAAAAGCAAAGAATACAGCTGGTGTTAAGAGCTGGTTTTAGAATGGTGGATTACGTGGGCTACCAAAAGTGCTGCATAGAGGCCTACTTTCTGAAGGAGGGTGTACAGGATTGGTACGCATGGGGGTGTTTTTTTACATATGTAACAAAAAAAAAAATTGCTTTTGAAACCCAGTCTCAGCGGCTTTGTGCGTCTCTCACATAATGGGGTTTCCTGTCACAAGGCTGTCTGATGCCATTAATTTGCTACTCCCACAACGTTCTTTGGGGCTACCGCCTCTACACCCAACGATGAGCTTTTCGATGCTGCCACATTCTCTCTCTCTGTCTCTGTCTCTGTCTCTGTGTGTGTGTGTGTGTGTGTGTGTGTGTGTGTGTGTGTGTGTGTGTGTGTGTGTGTGTGTGTGTTCAGAGCTGTGGCGCTGCTGGAGAGCTTTTTTTTACAGAAAACAGCAATGTGGGGGACGAAGGGTTTGAACCTGCATAGTCTCTCCAAACATACAAGAGGGACAAGCCCTGAGCGTGAATAACGACAGCACAGCTCAAGCTGCTTTCTGAAGAACCTTACCCCTTAGACCTGTCTTGGGGAGAAAAATACAAAAAGGACTTGGGTAGAAAGTGGAGAAAGAGAGAGAAAGGAGGTATTAGGAGCGCCCCCCGTCAGCCACCTGGAGCTCCTGCAGCCTCCAAGTGCATTCCAAGGATCATGAAAACGAGGGCGAGGGGGGTGGAAGAAAGAGACGGGTTGTTATTAAGGAGGAGGCCCAGATGATACAGGCTACCCCCCGCTGGCTCTGCTCTTTTCACTGAATACACAAGACGACAGGGACGGCCTCTCCATCTGAAACAACCCCCGGAGGGCCACGAAGGAGCGCTCCTCTCTTCTTCACTGGTCTATTGGACATGCAGGCCTGGAGGAGATTGGGGAGGGCAGCTCCACAGACAGAGCAAAACAAAACAGGGCTCTGACTGACACAAGATAGGGAGAAAGAAACCGAGACAGTCAAAGAGCCGAGAGGCCGCATATTAACAGCATATAGGAGGGAGGGGTCTTTTCAGACTGATGACATGAGAGTGAGTGGGAGGGGGGGCAAATGCCACTCATCACACTGGCTTTATCTTTGTCTGCACCGCTACTTCCACAAACACACAGTACAGTTTATACATATAAGCTGGGCAGTGTTTACTTCTTGAAATAAGACCTGCAGAATTAATTTAGTGCGTGTTTGACAGTGCAACGATTGATGTAGTAGAGAAATTACACAGATCTGTCCTGTAACAACGTGAATGAGAAGGATTCACAACAGGATTGGGTCATTAAGGAGTTATTGGAGGTTGAGGAGTTCAGAATGCCACTGTGTTTTTTTAGGGCGATCCAGATTACCATTTTGTGGGCTCCGGAGCTTCAGAGGTAATCAAATATTCAAAGCTCCGACATGGGGGTGAGGGAAGGACTCAGCCAGACATTTCTTCGTTCTCAGCCGAGAACGAAGAAATGTCAAAGGCATTGTGTTGCATCACGAGTCTTTCGGTTTAAAGATATCAATTTTTAAGGATTCTGTTATTCTACAGTATTGTTGTTTCTACTTTTATTTTGTTCATGAATAATATGATTTTCTTTCAAAAGGTGTGGTGTGTTTCATGCATGTTTGAAAGAAAAAAAACCTCTCCGAATACCAAAACTGAGAACCGAATATCTTCCCACTAACCGAATAGTGGAATATTCGGGTGCAGCCCTAGTGTATATGCTTTGTTTCACAATACTAGCCTCCTTTTTTAAACTTTTTACTCACAAGCTTTGTTTCCCAGACATTCCACTGTACAAGTGAAGATGTCCTTAGTAGGACTGCAGAAAACATTCTTCTCATTATCAGCGAAGTAAGAAAATAATGAGAAATATTAGACATTTTAGTTTGACCCCAAAATATTACATATAAATGTATAATGTGAATGAAATCCATGCAGACTTGTATACATACAGTATATCAGCTGTCTGTGGCTGTTGGTTTGTTTTGTAGTCTAATGGCCCCCTACTGGTCAATCATTGCACAATGCACCTTTGAAATTGACATCTATCGGAGCAAAGCAAGAGCAAAACTTGCAGATAACAGCCAACAGAGTTACAAAACATAAAATAAATGAATATTGATTTCAAGCCAGTTTAGTTGATTTTCCTCACAGAGAAATAGCCAGTTAGAGACAAAGAACAGAAAATAAAATCACAGTCTTTGCTTACTATACTTTGTCTTGCTGATAAGGTTTTAGCACCAAAACGTACGTCTATTCCAATGAGCATAAGCTGTCGAGTCACATATTTCAAACGTTTCTCACACACACACATGCATCATTTGCATGTCATTTCAACAAATGCAGAAAACCTCTCAAGGTATGGTTGTCCACTCTTATGTGTTTGTGTTTGCATGCTCTCAGACACACTTCATTTAAATTACACTCCTACATGCTCATGTACTGCTGGAGGACCCTCACACACACTACACAGCCTATACAAGAACCCTGTCTTTTGTCTGAACGGTCCCCTTGCAGAGCTGTACAATCCTCTCCATATGTTTGCAAGTGAGCCTCCTCCATCAACAACTACACACACACACACATGCATGACATCATGGTGGAGGTATTCCAGTTGGACCTATGGGGATTAGGAAGTGGAGAGAGCTGAAACTTCTCCAGTAAAACCTCTGCACATCCCAGCTTCGTATCCAGCTACTTTCACTCCCCCTCCTCATCCCTGCACCTGCTTCTAGTTATTATCACCCCCACCCCCCTTTCTTCCCCACTGGGAAGCAGAGCCTAAGCTTTTCAAACTTCCTATTCAGAAAGGGAAGCATTAGGGGGAAAAAACAGCTTTCTACCTCTGCAGCAATGCGAGCCTGTGAGGCTCCTCATTCATGCCATTGTGGGTTTTTATGTTTTGACTCGGTCAGGCTTTGTGTGTGAAAGAGACAGCGGAGGCTTTGCTTGCTGGTTTACCTCATGGTCCAGATATATCACCTCACTGCAAGAGCTGCCTTTGCTTCACTCAGTGAAGCAAAGGCAGCTCGCAAAGGCAGCTCCTTTGCTGCAAAGGCAGAAGGAGCAAAGGCTTACTAAAAGCTTTTGAGAATGAAAATAAAACAACCGTGTGTACACACGTACTCCGAAATAGTAGTGAACCCACCTGTGGCTGCCCTGTAGTGGCTGTCAGGTTCTGTCTTTACTGAGAAAAATATGTGACTCACCCCTTACAAAAACCTACCATGGTGGTCATGAATGGTGTTTTCACGATGGTACTTCCCAAGCACAAGCATTGTACTATGATACTGGCCATGTTACATGTTATACACTATGGTAGCCTACTGTCCATGGCACAAAAAGGTACCATGCTACTGTCCAATGGTACTTGGCTGATAAAGAAAAGACAGTTCTATATTTTACAATGGTACACGGCCATTAAGCAGGGTATTCGTAACTATGTATGCCGTACAATACATTGTAAAGCTAGCTCAAATCCATCAATCTGACTGGTTCATAGCCATGATATAATAACCACATACCACGGCTATGACGTCTAATTCCTTTGCACTTTCAGTATCACTCTGCGTCTGAAAGAAAAAGAAAAATGATGAGTACGACAACATTAGCATAGCTAGCTAACGTTAACAAAATCATGAGGCTAGTACAAGTTATTTGCTGCCTAATATTATATAGTTTACCTTGGGGTTATTGATGGAGGTTGTATGCCTTACTAACGAATGCAGGTTATTGTATCCTGATGATGGTCTCTGTGTGTACACGATTGACCCTTTGCTAAGGCCCCTGTGATTTTCACAGTAAAACTATGCAACCTGGAGGAGGAACAGGACATATAAAGTCAGTCACTGATACAGATATAACTGTGTGTGTACAAGATTATGTACATAACAAAACAGAAACATTACATTGGGGACAAAGTGTAAAAGGGAGAGACCCGATGAGTGAACATTGACATCGCTGTTTTCTCAAAGAGAAAAGGGTGTAGAAAAATGGATAAGTGGACTGTTTTTAGGTAAGCTAAAAAAGAAAACATAAATGGTAGTCGGCACATTGCAGCAAGCATTGCATGATCCACTCCCTGCTTTCGGGTGGATGGGTGCAAAGGTTTAAAAATTGTCCTACTGCAATGCACATTAGATGCTAGGCTCAAAGCACTAATGTGGCCATAGCAGGAGAACGAGTCCATGATATTTACAACAAATTAGCAGCAGAACTGTGCCTCGATGAGCGAAGAACACTTTGAAATGCAACTGACTGGCAAAGAATGTGGCACAACAGCCACAGCCAACACATTTGATCAAAAGTCTGTGGAGAAGCATCCAAACAATGGCGGATGGTCAGAAAAAGGACTAACCAACCACCGCTGCAGAAATTGTGGAGGTAAATATCCTCATGATGGTGAATGTCCTGCTAGAGGCAAACAATGCAGAGCCTTCATTAAACTAAACCACTTTGCAAGACAATGCAAGAAAAATATAGCGTGGGTATGGGGCCCAGAACAGCAAGCTCTATTACAGACACTGAAAGACAGTCTAACCAGTAAAATTACGATGTCATACTATCAGAATCAGCTTTATCAGAATCTGCTTTTTTTGGCCATGTATGCGTACACATACAAGGAATTCGATTTTTTCGTTGCTCTCCACATACATACACAAAAGTTACTAATAAACAGGAAAATAATATAAATATATAAAAAAAAAAAAAACAAGGACAAGGACAAAAAAAAGAAGTAAAACAGATGTAATCATAAACATTTAATGACTATTTACAATATAAATATAAATCCAAAAGTATATATATATATGAACATAAACCTATACAACAACAACAGTGTCAATGGAATTGAGGCGACAGTGTAAATGGAGGTCAGTGAAGGAACTGGTTGTTTATGCAAGCCCTTTTGGACTGCGTGCGATCCTCTGCTAAAACCATGACTTATACCAAATAGCAAATGCAAGTCGGTCTACAGGCATAAAAGCTGGATACCAGAGCAGGAGGCCGGCAACAGGATTGCAGAGCAGCATTCGAAGCATCCTCAACGGCCAACTGATGATCTAGCTGGGCGTTGGCGGTGGAGGCCCACTCAGGACTGGCAGGCATTGGACTTGCAAGCAGGGCAGGGTAAAGGCTGGTTGCTGGCAGGCTGGAGTTAAGACTGGATGCTGACAGAAGGCTAGCAGACTCAGAAGAAAACTGGAGGCTACCATGCTGAGATTCAGGATCTATCAGACACGGGGTTAGAGCAGTGGTAAAGTCCTCTGCAATTCCACATAGCAACACAGCAAGCCAAGGCCTGGAAGAAACTTTGCGGAGTGCCAATGTCAGAGCTGTAGTTTAGAAGCCACTGAATGGTGTGAATCACCTCATCAAGTTTGTTTGCTGGGTCCATGTTTGGTCAGATTGTACTGTAACAATTTAGTGAACACGGGTTTGGACCCAAAAGCAGGATTCGAAGAGCAAGCAGGCAAACAAAGGAAGGTAGATTGAAGCCAGGCTGGTAGCAGACAAAAAGGCAAGAGTCCTCATCACCAGTGACCCTGATGCATGACCATCAAGGTACATATCACGGTCCTCAGTCACTATTACGTCACAGACACTTTTCATATTGCTCAGTTTTTTAAACTACAAACCTATCAGATTTAAGTTCTTACAAGCAGTATTTCAGTCAGTTTCATGTCAAGTAGAGAAGCAAAAACATGGTTTACACAGATGGAGTGCAGCTGGAATCAATTATAATGAATAGAGTCTATCGATAATCCACAATGCTGCATCATTTCTATTTTGCTCACCAATTTGTCTGCTGCTTTGCTGCACTGCTCTACTGATTGCTGTCGAGTTTCTGCTATTACTGGTGACAGTTCTATATTTATCTTGGAACTGTTAAAAAGTTAGATTTTGTGATTAAAACTCTTGAGAGACCCCAGTGCCAGGGGTAAATTACCAAAGAACTGGCAGAGATTGACTGCTCTCCTACTATTGACGTTCACCAGCGGGTCATCTTGCCTGACTAGTACATCTTTTCATTTCCGAAAACATCTGAGCAAATTTCCAAGCAGGCAGTATTTTGACAAATCAACATATTAAAAATCTAAATGGTAAGATATGATGTAAAATCTCAAAACTACATTTGGTGACACAACAACAGTTCTACAAAAGAGATTATAACAGTCTGACTCATATCTTCCCCTAATGCCACATATGTAAAATGAATGCTGGGACACTTATAGCCCAAGTTTACACAAGTAACCTCCTATAGTATCCTTAAATATATAGCCAGAGCAAGAACACAGGCAGTATATGGGCTGAATGACAAGTATGTCAAAGCAGGAGGGCAGATTGATTATCTTATTAATTCTTCTTTTTTATCTGTGACAAAACAACAGCAGTTAGAATCCTTGATTCTTTGCATTTCAGTGTCACAAGGACACCCATTCACATTCAATATCAAGGTTTCACAATGGCATGTCTTTGCTATTTGTGCTGCACTCGCTGGGTCTTGGTTCCTATTTGAAACTCAAGTCAGATAAGTTTAAAAAAAATGTTTTTCACTGCTTTTGACAGCAAAATAGCAACCAAAGAATGTCACAATGGAGCTTCTCCTTGCAAATTGATATTGCCAAGCAACATGAGTCAATCAAAACTGTGTCCCTGACCACACCGGGCGAGAGTTAAAGTCTGGATCTCCTTGAAGACCTCACACGGAATAGGCCTCTCTCCCTTTCTTCTGCTTTCTATTCCTCATTGTCTAATTCAAGTGTCAGTTTTCAGCTGGCGCCTGCGTTGACCCTTTCTTCTTCCATTGTCTCTGCTCGGTGGGGCGGGATTCCTCCTACTTAATCGTTGATCCAATTAATTTGGGAGACCTTTCTCTGCTTCTTTACAAGAATGAATGCCACTGAATAAAAATGTGCAACAAAAGAAGTAAGTTAACACAGAGCAGTGTCATTGATTGACACTGGTTCCAAAATGCCTGTGTGTTGCCATTATGCCGGATCGAGTTATGGAACCTTAGCAGAGAAAGGTGGCCTTGATGAAAGAGTATGAACATGTCTAATTAACTTGTGTCAAATAAGGGTTTCTAGCTTCACACAAGGGACTCAACCACCCCACAGCTTTTTTATGGTTTTGCCTCCTGGTAGGGCTTTTTAAATGGCAGGAGCTTATTAAACTGATGTCATTTTATCTTTTTTTTTCCTGTAGCACACACCTGGCATCTCTATGCACCATTCTCTATTGGGCGCACAAGGGAAACACTTGGCTGGGCTACAGTAGGTTTCAAACTGCCACGCACTGCAGGGGGGTGGTACTAAACTCTGCAAGAAGAGGTATTCCAACACTTGTCAGAATGTAACTATGCATGTCTTTGTACAACTTGGGTTGACTTAACCTTTTTGCCTAATTGGTCATATTCCCAATGGTTCTCAAAATGCGCGCACTGTGAGTGGTTGTTGTGAAAAGACCAAATCCATAATAATTAGGATAAGACCATAATTAGCTGCCTGTAAAGTTGCACAGCTGTATACACAGAATGGTGGAGTGGAGAATCACAGACGGAGCGTTCTCTCTGTAATTCCTGGCTTCATTATTTGATCAAGCTGGCTAATTGGGCGCCAGGGTTGAATACCTCACATGGGGCAGAAACACATATGAGAAGACTGGACTGAATCAATGGAGGGCCACATATTTCAGTTCTTCCAAGGGATTAACAGATTGTGTGTGTTTTAATACATGTTGCGTCTGGAGATGAATAAATCATTGGGTGTTCTGCATCGGGGGAGATGCCTTCAAATACGTCAAAGAGGAATCAGGACAGATGTCATGGTGCTCACATGTATGCAGGTGGTACTTATGGGAAATAAGAAATGCGTATATGATGAAGTGATGGTGGTCTTTTTTTGTGGGTGTGGATGATGGGAACACCAGATTTGATATTATTCCTTTGTCCTTTTCATTAACACAGGGTCACATTCACAGTAACAATACAGCCTTCCAGCAGACTTCCTCCTAGTACGTTTCTGAATATCTGATGTGTACTTGTCATGTGTTTTTATGGTGTGTGTAGCACTGCTGTTCTCAAAGGATGAATCACATTGACTTTGGTGATTCCCTGACTTTTCCTATGGTGCCATCGGCGAGTTGACATTGTTAGTTCAGAATTTAAATATCTCCACACTTTTTGGAAGGATTGGCCAACAATTTAAAGAGACATTAATGATCCCTAAGGATGTTTCACAAAAGGTCAAATTATTATTAATTTGGTAATCTAGTGACCTTTCTTAATGCGCCACCAGTTCAGGTCAAATTTCAACACATTCCCACACTTAACTCGTAAAATTCCGACGATTGGTCAGTGGCTCTACGCTTCAAACTATGACACCTTTGGACTTGACAGGGACAGCGTGTAAGTTTCCTCTTTTTAAAATAAACTTCCATGTTCACTGGAAATGTACAGTTTCCACTCGTAGTGTGCATAGTGTCTTTTCAAAATAAACTTCCAACATAGGTTTTCTTAGTTTTTAAGTTTAATTGGTTAACTTTAGGCAACAAAAGCTTCACAAAAGTTTCCCTTGGGTAAATGTTGTGGTTTGTGTTAAAATAAGCATGTTTGTTACGTAACTGGGTTTAAAAACTCAAGTAAAATATGTCCACGATTAAAGATGGTTTCACACGAGCCACAAATTGTGGTCTCCTGGTTGAAAGTTAGTATTTGTTTGACCCGACCATCTTCAACTTCCATCAGCCCTATGTGTACTTTATACTACTATCATAATAATGATGCGGATGGGTTTTGTTATTGGAGTTAGTTGAAAGCCCAATAAGTCCCTTACAGACTCTCAAGGATGCCTCCATGCGTTTGTATCAGACTCCTAAGGCCACTGGCCAAGCATCTGCAAGTTGGGAGTGAGAACAGGTTGAAAATTTCAGTTTGCCTAATACTTTAATTTATCACCAAATACTGTATCTGCACAAATGATGACATAACCATCACCCTACATGACCTTTGTAAAGAACACCATCCATTTTCCATACATATAAAAAAGCAACCAATAGGTAAAATTATAAATATAATAATATAAATACAATCTATGTTATATTGTAGACAAACCATAATCCATGAATGAAGGGATATGCCTGTTAACTGCTTTGTACCAGTAAATAGGGGGAGCCAGTTCACAACATTTTTCATAGACTACCCCAGGGAGTCTAGAGGCGACTCTGACTCTGTCAATATCAGTAAAAGACGCCAGTGACACCCACATTCATGAGAACCTCTTTGTCTTGACCTGCATGAGTCTGAAGTTAATTTGAATTTGGGAGTTAATGAGCATTTTTCAAGCTGAGTTCATTTGGTCTCCATTTTGACAACCAGGGGCATGCCTACAACTGATTAGTGTAGTCTGTTGTGAGACAGGCAGAGCAGCATCAGTTTGGCTCCAGTTACACAACAACAAGCTTAATCATTCTGTTTGCATTGTTTAACCACATTTCTTTCACTTGGTATGGAACAAAATATGAGCTGACATAAATATATATATATATATATTATTATTTTCATCTTAAATCTTTCATTTAATGTCAGCCCATATTTATAATATGAATTATAAATTCTGACATTTTTTTTTTTATTTCTCATGCAGATTACCATCTAATTAACATTTGTATATTTATTATGAGTGAGGACCGCTTCACTATTTGATGAATTTTATTGAGCTGTTTCAAGCCACAGGTGAAAGTGACTATTTCTTTCTGTCACGATTTCAATTTGCATGCAGTACCAGCCTCAGGTAGCCAGCTGGAAGCAGGCGGGTTACCGAAAATCCAGGAAGATATTTATTGGATTTTAATTAATTTTTTCCATTATGTCATGTATGAAAAGACCCAAAATGAACACTGTAGGCAGACTGCTTGATCTCTTTTAACAAATTATTTAAGCAGAATTTGTATAGGAATGATTCTACCCCAAGCTTTTTGATCCATATAGGTGGTTTATCACAGAAGCCGTGATCACTATAAGTGTATGACCATGCAGAAGAGTTGAAGTCATGATAGCTAGTATTTTAGTGTGAGACCTGCTGTAGTGAAATCCACAGGAAAACAGGGTATATCTAATAATGAGTGCACCCTGTCTCCCCTCTCCCAGCCACGTGTCCCTGTAACTTCCCTCTTAAGTGGCTGCAGGTGAGTGTGCACAATTACTCCCGTCTTTGCCATTTTGGTTTGAGTGGGCGGATAAACAAGCGGCGTACGGTGCAACTAATTGTACCATTACACAAAATGGAAAGTGCAGGAGGGGTAATCAAGCAGCTTTGTTGCAAATAACATGCCACAGAAATGTCACTTCTGTCTGATGATGTTTTGGAGTCTGAAAGGCTGCCACCCCACCAACACCACCTGCACTGTTTGGGAGGGATACAAACATAAAAGACATTTTTGCCAGTGGATATATGATAAGCTCTTTTAACATTTAATTAGTAGCAATAATAGCAATTATACATATCAACAATTGCTTTTTGACTAGTTAGAATTATAAACCAACATATCTATAATGTAATTTTGATTAATAGCAATTCTAACTAAAGATATCTGCACTTCATTTCCCACTAGTCAAAATAATAATTATTGATATCAAGAATTCATTAAAATGTTCATTGTAAATCTCTGTAACTTAATTACAACTAGTCAGCTTTTACCATTGACTTCTATTTAAACTGTACTTAGAGGTATGTATAATTAAATTTTGACATGTTATAATGTCAGACGGCATATTCATAAAGCAGTGGTGGGCCGTCAGGGCCAGCTAAGCCTTCTCTGCTGGCCTAAACAGAATCACAAAGTTATAGCTATTTTATAATTTAATAATTTTTCACAAATATACTACATGTATTATAATTATTTTTCCCATTAGCTTATTTTCTCATTGCACAGCTCCTGTCTTCCTCTGTTGCTCTGCTTCCAGCCTGCAGCGCTGCTTCCAGCACAGCTTGTTTTAAGGAGAGCTTTTATCCAATCAGATTCAGCCCCTATGTCTCTATGTAAGGAGAGAGGCCTGAGGTCCTCTAGGTAGACTTTGCAGATTAAAGTGAATGGGGACGATATTGTTGATTGTCATAGTCTTCAACCAATCAGAACTTTAGTTTGACATGTTGGGCGTATTCTTTGACGTGCTACTGTTACCCAGGTAGCCTGCTAAGTACGTCAGCATTAACGTGTGCCGTGATTGGTCAGTGGGCCTGCGTGGCTTTTGTCAAACAGAAAGCTAGGTAGCAGATCTTAGTGTTTAGTAAGAGTTCAGGTTGAAACATATGTAAGAGAAGTTATGACATTTTTAGCGTTTTGCTTGGTGTAGATTCTTTTTTTTTTTACCTAGCTTTGTTTTTTTAACACTCAATGGCTGAAAGAGGAGGAGAAATGGATTTGAGAGTTACTGACTTTGTTAAGGAGGATGGACTTTGTCTTTAAGTGAACAGCAGCTTTGGTAAGGGGCCGTCCAGAGTTTTCAACATTTTCACGGTCGTACAAAGTGTACGACGGGGGGGGAGGGGGGTGTCAGTCATGTACGACTTTAAAGTTTCGTAAAATGTCGATATTTTTCGGTGAACGGAACTTGAATTTTTTTTTTATAATTGAAGATCTCGGGCTCAAGCAAACAGCGCCGCGTTTTAGCGAGGCAAGGACGATAACAACAACATTGGGGGTAAATTGCACCAGTGCCCGGTGTGCAGTGAGCTGTTCCCGACTCGCTATCAACTTCTGAAACATCAGAAACTGACTCAGCACAAACTAAAAAAAGGAAGACCTTCAAAGCTGTGAACATTATCAACTATTAAAGGTTGTGACTTGAACTACCATGAACAATAGGACAATAATTGTCTTTGTGACTTGAAGTACCATGAACAATATTAAAACATCATAATTTGTTTATGGTTGGCGACATATATATTGAATACTTTTTTCCAGGTCTGTTGTAGAGTGTGGGTTGCACTTTTAAAGTGGTTAATAATAAATATCTTCTATATACATATTATTGTGTTTGTGTCTATAGTTGGGACTCCTAAAAATATCTAGACCACTGTCATGTAATGTGATGAAAATGTTGATATGTACAACTTGGGGGGGGGTCTGGAAAAGTAGTACTCTTTGTACTACTGTGAAAATGTTGATAACTTTTGATGACCCCTAAGTTAACTGCTTTTGTGTTTTTACATCTGCAGTAGTGTTACTGTGTTCATTTGTCTGTCGTGTCGTTTTTATGAATAATATGAATGGCTCGTGCTCTAGCGCTGCAGCGTTGCTGGATTGATTTGTTGCTTTGTTGTCATATAAATATATGTGACTGGTTCTTGTGAGTTTGTTCTTGTCATTGTGTTAATTACATTGATTTGGACTATATGCATTGTCCGTTAATTACGAAGCATCCCGTCATGTGCGGGGTTATTGTCCGGACAATTGAATCCGTTCGGGCTGTTGTTTTCTTTAACAAAGCAAGCATGATGGTCTGGAGAAATGGGGATTATGTGGCCATTGCTTTCGCCCTGTCTGAATCAGTAGGGAATAGCTAAACGCTGCGGGGAGAGTTCGTAGATTGTGTGCCGCTGTTGTTTCCCCGCTAAGCTAGTTTAGCTTATTCTCCCTGAAGACACGTGCGGTGCTTCAGCTGTTTTTTGTTATTGTTCCGGGTTCAAAAGGTCACACAGCCCGTTGTCTGTTACATGAGTCCAGCGAAAACATTATATTTCCCACAATTTAAGCTTCTGCATTTTCCAAATTAACTAGTATTATTCAAACGTATTGTTCAGTTCGTAAGCCTCGTACCGAACGGTTTAATACGAATACGTGTATTGCAGTGGCGGGCCGTGCATTTTATACCTGGGCCTTCTGAGCTGTCCTACTACACTTGAGCCAGCTCCTATAATCTCATTATGATACGCAAGCTACGGTTATTATTTGTTTCTAGGGGTGTAACAATACACATATTCGTATTAAACCGTTAGGTACGAGGCTTACGAACCGAACAATACGTTTGAATAATACTAGTGCATTTGGAAAATGCAGAAGCTTAAATTGTGGGAAATATAATGTTTTCGCTGGACTGCGCTCACGTAACAGACAACGGACTGTGTGACCTTTTGAACCAGGTGTAACAGGCCATAGTATACCCCGAGTCTGGACTATACCTGGGGTTAAAGGGGCCTAGGCTAGAGTATACCCCGGGTATATTATGGCCTAGGCCAATTCATACTCCGGGGTATAAATTGGCCTAGGCTAATTCATACCCCTCAGGCCAGATTATACCCCCATGATATCAGTAGTGTTGAGTGATATACACAAGAATTACTTAATTTTTCAACATTTTATTGGGGGTTCAGCTTTGTCAGGTAAGTTAAGTGAGAAAGCTAACTGACTTAAATCTTAAAACTCTAAAACATAGACTTTTATTACTTCAACCAGAAAAACAGAAACAATATTAGACTTCCACAAAGATCAAAGATTACTACGTCCTGAAACTTCAAGTTCTAAGACTAGCAAGTCCTTGCTACAATATAAATATTCAAAGTTAAACACTGATAACAACATCAAAACATCCACAAAGATCAAAGATTACTACCACACTTCTCAGTAGTGTTACACATTAAAATAAAAGCACATACCCAAAACATAATGCAATTGTAACATAATGTAATACAAGTCATAACGTCCTGAAACTTCAACTTCTAAGACTAGCAAGTCCTCGCTACAATATGAATGTTCAAAGTTAAACACTGATAACAACATCAAAATGATCATGCTTGTTTTCAAGATTAAGTGCATGTTCTTGATGACTGCAGATTGAAGCTTGCGAGATAGGTCAACCAATCCATGGAGTCACCGACTTTTGTGTGGATGACGATGTCGCAACTCAACAGATTCACTGTGGCCATGATCTCTGCATCAGTTGCCCAGACTCCATCACGAGAGATGCCAGAGGTGTTCACATATTCATTCACATTTTGGTTCAAGTAGTCCTGTAGATTTGTTGTCAAGTCAGTGTTCATGTGGTGGCCGACTTTATCTCTGAGAAGGGAGTGGTTGTCCTCTGATCCTGTCAGGATGTAGCTGATGGCCCGGAAGTAGCAGTTCCCATCACCTTTGGTTTTATATGTACGCCGTGGTTGTCCAAGGTCCTTTGTGCGTCCACAGTACACAACCTTACCAAACGTAAGGCCAAGAGTGGTGCTAAGATACTTCCTTCCTGAACTTGGAAGTGGGTTGAAAGTCTTGGTCTGCTTGTGTTTCTGTGAGATATAGATGTCATCATTGTCTGGTTCTTCACGTGGTTTTTTGAGTGTCTTTTGCTTTGGGCTGTCATTGGCAGAGTTACTGGGAGAATCATCAGGGGACTGGGGTGGTGGAGAAGTCTCTTCATCCTGGTAAATCTTAAGGTTGCTGGCGTGGTAGGTGTTCCTCAGTATCTTGTCAGTTTTATTGTTCTTAAATTTTACTCATCCCTTGGGCAAGGATTCCACAACTAAGTAGGGTCCAATCCAATGTGGTTCCATCTTTGAACCCATGCGATTAATACAGCGCTGAATCTTGATATAAACGATGGAGCCAGCAGTGATTTATTTTTTGCTGTTGTGTCGGTGATCAAAGGCACGCTTCTGGTGTACCTGGGCAGAGTGGATGTTGGTACTGACGGTTGAGTGGAGCTTTTTATGAATGGTTGTCAGTGTATCCAGCACATCAGGATTGGCATCATCTGAAAGGTGCATGGGGTCCACAGTGGCATCTTCTGAGCGTTTGAGGTCCATAGGAAGCTTGGCCTTCCGTCCATACATGACCTCAAATGGAGTGCACTTGGTTGAGGCATGCACAGATGTGTGATAGGCAAACAGAACACCAGAGATGAGCTGGTCCCAGTTGTTTCTTTGGTCATTGACAAGCTTACTAAGAGATTCTTTGAGTGTTCGATTGTCACGTTCCCGTTGGCCATTTGTTTGTGGGTGGTAGGCAGATGAAATGCGGTGATCTGTTTGAAAATGCTCCATCAGGTTGTTGATGATCGAGTTCACAAACTCTCGTCCCTGGTCGCTAATCAGAGTGTCCATACAGCCAAGGCGGCAAATAACAAAACAGCTGTTGCTTCAGTCCACTTGGAGAAATGATCAGTGGCAGCAACTATATATTTGTTGCCGTTTGATGTTTCCTTAAGGGGACCGATCATATCAATCCCGACTAAGCTCCATACTTTTCCAGGCACTGGTATACTGTTGAGTGGTGGAGCCTCCTTGCTGATTTTGGGATTTATGACAAAACATTTTTGACAAGCTCTGACAGGTTGGTGAACGTCGTTCTTCATTCCCCTCCAGTAATAACGGTCAGAGATTTTGGCTAACGTTTTATCTCTGCCAAAATGGCCACCAGTAATTGGGTTGTCATGACAGGTTTTCAGGGTATTTGGCAGTCGGCTTTTAGTGAGAACCTCCTTTTCCCCATGGTAAAGAATCCCTCCTTCTGCTCGATATGGCTTAGCTGTATGTCTGAACTGGGACTTGGCATTTACACGTTTCTCTGGAGGTAGATCGTAGATCCACTGGGGATATTTTTGTTGTGTTGCAGTGTAGAATCTCAAAATCTGGTCATACAGTTGGTCTTCCATGGTTGAGTTTGGTGTTAGAGGAAGCAGCTATCCCACCTCGCCTCAGCAAACTCTACTCCTCTGCTTGCATTAAGCGGGGCTTATATAGGCATGCTTCACCCCTGGCGCCTCCGCCAAAAAAAGAAAAATTCAAAACTTCTTAACAGTTCTACAATAAAGTACTGCACCTTTATTTATCACAAGAGCTAAGAAGAAATGCAAAGTGACCACTAAAGAATCAAAACAAATGACAACTTAGCTAGCAAACAATAATAATAATAATAACAAACAATAAAAGAATATATGCAAGTTTGCTTTCAATTAAAATGATATATTGTAAAATATGTTACACGTATTAAATAATCAAAATAGAATATGCAAAATAAACAAACAAATAAATAAATAGTACAAATTAACGTTAACGTTAGCTAACTATCAAGATTACCTGACATTATGATCCCTATAGGAAGGACCGGCCCTGCCTGGAGGGGTATAGTATGGCCTAGGTTATTTTACACCCCCGGGTATAGTTTGGCCTAGGACAGTTTATCCCCGGGGTATACTCTGGCCTGGGCCAAAGTATACCCAGGTTTAATCTGGGCGGGGGTTAATTTGGCCTGTTACACCTGTACAATAACAAAAAACAGCTGAGGCCCCGCACGTGTCTACAGGGAGGCTAAGCTAAGCTAGTTTAGCGGGGAAACAACTGCGGCACACAATCTACGAACTCTCCCCGCAGCGTTTAGCTACTGATTCAGACAGGGCTAAAGCAATCGCCACATAATCCACATTTTTCCAGACCATCATGCTTGCTTTGCAAAAAGAAAACAACAGCCCGAACGGATTCAATTGTCCGGACAAAATAACCTCGCACATGACGGGATGCTTCGTAATTAATGGACAATGCATATAGTCCAAATCAATGTAATTAACACAATGACAAGAACAAACTCACCAGTCACATATATTTATATGACATCAAAGCAACAAATCAATCCAGCAACGCTGCAGCGCTAGAACATGAGCCATTCATATTATTCATACAAATGACACAATAGACAAATGAACACAGTAGTAACGCTACTACAGATGTAAAAAAACAAAAGCAGTTCACTTACCAAAGCTGCCTTCACTTAAAGACAAAGTCCATCCTCCTTTCTTTGTTAACAAAGTCAGTAACTCCTAAATCCATTTATCCTCCTCTTTCAGCCATTGAGTGTTAAAAAAACAAAGCTAGGTAAAAAAAAAAAAAAGAATCTACACCAAGCAAAACACTAAAAATGTCATAACTTCTCTTACATATGTTTCAACCTGAACTCATACTAAACACTAAGATCTGCTAGCTAGCTTTCTGTTTGACAAAAGTCACGCTGGCCCACTGACCAATCACGGCACGTTAATGCAGACGTACTTAGCAGGCTATCTGGGTATTAGTGGCATGTCAAAGAATACGCCCAACATGTCAAACTAAAGATCTGATTGGTTGAAGACTATGACAATCAACAATATCGTCCCCATATACTTTAATCTGCAAAGTCTACCTAGAGTGCATTGGGCCTCTCTCCTTACCTAGAGACATAGGGGCTGAATCTGATTGGATAAAAGCTCTCCTTGAAACAAGCTGTGCTGGAAGCAGCGCTGCAGGCTGGAAGCAGAGCAACAGAGGAAGACAGGAGCTGTGTAATGAGAAAATAAGCTAATGGGAAAAATAATTATAATACATGTAGTGTATTTGTGAAAAATTATAACAATACACCAGTGGCCATTTCAGTGTTCATTTTAGATATTTACAATTGAAAAACGTGATTACATTAGCTAGCTGTATTGCAAGTATTTTACTGTAGGTGTGGGAAATTATGCAATCTGATGGAGGCTGCGGGTTGCCTTATAAGAAAAAGAAAGCCATGCTTCTAATGCTGAGTTCACACTAAGAGGGACAAAAGCAAGAGTGCTGTGGGCTACATTGTCGACGAGTCGCTATTGAAGTGTTGCTCAAGCGCTCGTTGTAGTTATGTTGTTAAAAACAATGAGAACAGTCTTGTTTAAGGCATGTTTTTTGGGGAAATAAAAACATGACTGGTTGACACTTCATCATTGGAGTGCTGAAAACCGTTCAGCACTCCAAAACAGCTCAACTTTGGTCGGGACAAGGGTCGGGCAGATGATTCAGACTTTCACAGCAGAGATCTGTTTGTTATTTGATAGTGGATTTACAGAGTTGGGTCAAGGTTCACAAAGATAGATGTTGGCCTAATGGTAAGTGATAAATGAGTCAGGTTCCTGCTATAGGGACTATTGACTATTAATGCCAAGTTTCATGTTGATCTGTTACTCTAATTATTCTAGACCAAAGTGTTGGACAAACAAAAATAATGTTTCTTTCTCACACGCTGCTGCTGGCAGAAAATTAGAGCTGTAATCTCTGCCCATCCGAATACACTGGTGCAGTCATGGCAGTCAGCTACAGAAGGACAACAGGAAGAAGTCAGCAGACTGTAGAGACAGGAAAGAAGGTCTCCGACCCTTCGGAGGGGCCCATCGCTACTCAGTATGATGAGCAGACAAAGTGAAGGAAGGAGTGATTAGGGCTGTGCGAATGGAGAAAGGTTAGAGATCTTCCTTCTGGGACCACAGAACAGCATGAGTAAAGCATTACATCTCCGTCCTTCCTTCCCATCAAGCTGAGATGTAGCTCAGATCATTTGACCTCCCAGTGGGGGCCAAGCAGCAGCTAATTAGTAGCAGTCTGTCTGTCTCTCTGTCTCTTTCTGAATCTCCTTGAAACAAGTCATAACATGAACTAAAATGAGTCCAGAGTTAAGGAAAACAAATCTTCAGATCTTAGTGTATATACACATGAAAATCTGAGTGTAAATGCACCCACGATGCTTTCATGCAATGGATTGAAATCTTACTGCTGTGACATTTTCTGTTCTGCTACACCTCATCTGTCTAAACATGAGCTTGAGGACAACACATTTGAACAGGAAAACTGTAGTACTAGGATTGTAGAGTTTAAGGGATGTAAGCTTGGGAGGGTCTAACGGAAACATTTTTTTTCAACTTTTTATTGAAATCGTCACATACACACAGGTACATATATGAAAATTGACCTCTGCATTTAGCCTAGCCTAAGCATTTAGGAGCAGTGGGCTGCTGTGAAGCGCCCGGGAAGCAACAAGGTGTAAAGGCCAATGACAACCAAATACAGCTGGGAGTCGTTCCATGCCGATTTTTACGTCAAGCACACTGATGTGAATCACTATTGAGAGGCTGACAAACACAAGAGGGCGAAGGCATCATTGGCTTGCTTGGTAAAAGAAGACCTGACGCACTAGTATATGCTGGGACTAAGATGGCTATGTTAGTGCCCAAACAGAACATCCCCTTCACCTTCAGTGATGACATCAGTCAGTGAAAGACATATTTCCAAACTAAGAGATTGGCAAGCAGTACTCATATGGGACAAAAACAGCAAAAAGAAATATTCAGGCAGAAACAAAAAACGTTTTACTTCAGTGTGTTTCGAGCTTCTATTACTCAAAGCCAGGCAGTATTACTAACAGTGATTCTGACTGTTGGAGTGAAACACTTTAAGGTGTTACTGTTTAAAATACATCATGGTTTTCATCATGTACTCCAAATGGTTCAAGAACAGCTTCAAATTTACTTTAGGTATACATAGGATAGGCATTTTAGGCTAATTTTACAGGAATTTAGGGGATGACATACTAACTGTTTTTTCATTATATATTTGGAATGTTTTCATTGCCCCAGCTTTGGCCAAGGAGACGTCCAACTTTTTCCAAAACCAACCCTTTGTGACTAGAGCACCACCAGAAGCAAAGAGAGGGAGTTTGTGCTATTGACCAGAGTTTGAGTTGATAAGAAACCCAAGAAGTGGTCACCAATTCCTGCATATGCCACATACACAGGGCTAAGGTACATACCAAATCACTACTGTCCATATACCTATACTGTCCACTATTGTCCAAACAACACTCTAGAAACTTGACCTCAAGTTTGCACTTTAATTTTGAGTGAGAGAAACATTGACTCTAATAACGTGGTGGTTTTCAACAGTGATAACGGCATAACCTACGATAATGCCGTAGGTTATCGTAGGTTGTATTTGTCATCTGTGCAGCTGGGTGTGGAATCAAAGCTCCTCACCAACCAATTGATGAGGTCTTAAGCAGCGTATACTCTCACTTTGACATAGGCATATTGATATTTTGCACTTTACACTTGCACAATAGTGCATTATGGTCTCTGAGGCACAGTTTGACGGATTTTGGATGTCATTTTGGTCTGCTAACCTTTCACTTTTCACCATTTCGTTTCACCTTTTTTTGTAACTTAACTAAACTTTAGTGCCAAGCAATGTGAGCTTCAGAGGTTCAGAAACTCTGATGCTTCTCAGGTCTCAACCAGTTGAATGCGCCACAGGCATATTAACACAGGAGGATTTGGAGAAGCCTGGCAGGGTGAAGATGCTGGCATGCTATTTAGCCAGCAAGGAGACTTTAGTTGAAGAAGTTTGTCTTTCTCTTCCTCTCCCAGGCTCTTAAACCACTGGTAGATTTAAATGTTGCGTTTCAGGTCAGCCTATCACCAGTGAGTGAACGTGCTCATGTTATGGTGAACAGTGAACTGATTGTATCTATTTGCAAAGTTTGAACATGTGCATTGTTAACTCTCAGTTAACGACGCTTATTATTGGGGCTACAGTAATCAGAGGATTGAAGGATGACCCGCTGTGCCTGCGGTGTTTGAATGGGTATGAATGTTAGTTAGTCCTGATGGGCAGGTGGCACCTTGCATGGTAGCCCCTGCCAGTTGTTTTTAAATGCGTGTGAATGAGTGAATGATGACATGTAGTGTTAAAGCGCTTTCAGTGGTCGGACTACAAAAGTGCTATACAAGTTCAAGTACATTTACAGTACAAGAATCTTACTAAATTGATGTAGACAGATTTGTTTACACCACACAGCAATACATCATGTCAGAGAAGAGAAAAGAATTCAACTTTAAAATGCAATCCTTCAACGATAATCATTTGACTGTGATCTCTCATGAGGCCTCAAGTTAAAAGTGAAAGCACAGTTTTCAGTATTTCACAAGAAAAATGCAAAAATGAGAGAAAAGTCAGAAAAATAAACATAATGTTGAGGAGAAGACTTATTTTTGTACTTTAATATTCCTTTAACAATCCTGTAACCCCTGAGATTAATCTGACCCCTGGGTTGGGAACCACTGATTTAGATCATGCTGGGAAGTAAAATACAGGAGGATTATAACAGCATGAGGGCACAGAAAAGAAAGGAGTGAAAACAGAGTCAAAGTAACATGTACAATCAGTCACACCAGGGCGTAAAAGACCAAGAACATTATGTTTTTATGGAAAAATAAACATATATTAGCCTCTGTAATATAGTACCCCAGTCTGAGCTCAAATTGCAGGGTTTCAGCTTTGATTATGCACAGTTTCACAAGCAACTCATCACCTCACGAGGGGGTGGACTCGTGACAAAATTGATTGGCTTTATTGACCCAGAAATCGGGATTTAATATTAAGAAAAAAAAGCTTTTACAATCCAATATTACTCATGTCTGCATGTCACCCACTCATAATAAAACCAGCCAAAGACGACACATTAAGCTGGAGGGAAGGGAAAGAAATGAAAACCAACAAGAGAACACTCGCCCACCACCAATTTTCGGGTGTCATGCTTGCAGTTCTTTGATGTCTCAAGTTTGCCAAATAAACATTCTGTCTGTTCACTCTTTGAAATGATTTATGTCTGCAGCATGATGAAAAGGGTTTTGAGGAGTCTACCACACTGTGTGGGCTGCTGCTTCTCACCTCTGTAGCTGAATGTTCTGTTAAAGCTCTGTGCTTGAGATTTATTCAGAGATCCTGTTGACCTGACATGAAAGGGGCTTTAAACGTTAACATTTGTCAAACAACGGTTCGTATTATATCTTACGAAAAGTGATTCTTCTTTGTGCGCTCTCCCACGAATATCCAACAATACAAGTACATTTTTGCTCATTACGTGCATACAGTCCTTCAAAATAAACTTCTGTCTTCACAAGGAACAACTTGGTTAGCTTTAGGCTACATTTACACTAGTACGTTTCTGTTTTGAAATAGGGTTTTAAAATAAAATGATCTCAGTCAACACGGGCATTGCAGTATCGTTTTCAAATGATTTCCATCCACACACGCCTGAAAACGAATATCACATGAATATTTACGTACACTGGGCATGCGGGTGCCGGTGTAAACAGGAAGTAGATTGGTTTCTTAGTTACAGAAAATACGAGTATTACTTTAAAAATAACAGGTCAGGCTTGATACTTAAGATCTTTCTCTATAGTCTTCCTCTATATACTCAAACAGACACATTTTGTGGGAGTTTTTTCAAGAACTCTTATTCTATCTCTCTCTCTCTCTCTCTCTCTCTCTCTCGTTTCCTCTCGGTTTCGTTGTCTGTTGTAACACTCGTAGCCCAGTCCCTGTCGTACTGGAGAGCATTTATGCTTTTGTTCATTTACAGTTTCTATGTGAACTTAACAATAGCACAATAGTTGTTCAAAACAAAATAATCATTGATAAGAAAAGGAAAGTTCTCCATTTTGTGTACATCACCCTCCTCGAAGTTGCAAACCGTGACTTCAAATGTCTGCTCTGATAACAGCTTGCTTCCTCCGCATGTAGGCAGGAGTAGCATTATAAAATGCAGAATTATACTGCTAACAGCTGCTAGCATAGACAACAAGGTCAACAACGACGAGCTCCTGCTGTCCTCCCTTAGCGTGGGACCTCTTCTATAAATTTAATGTCATCCAATTTTCTCATGATAATCTGTGATTGGTTAAAACACTTAATGTGAAGCTCCAAAGGAGGGCAGTCTTGGGGCCAATCAACAACCAGAATGCAATATTGACATCCGTGAAGTCCATGCGTGACTTGCTGCTGCACTCCGCTCACCCAGGACTGGATCCCGGTATGGGCGACGTACTGTGTGGAGGATTTCAGTATTAAGTATAGAATTAGTGGGATTTTAGTATTAGAATTAGTTTAGTATGATGATTAGCACCTCTTATGGTGAATAGAAGTGTCAAAATAATAAGAATGTTACGATGGGTTAAAGTGTTGCAATATATTTATCTATGAGATGTAATATGTTTAGAATGAGTTTAGGAAGCATCGTGGAAATGCCGCACATATGCTTGTAAAAAGTGTCAAAGTATCAGGAAGTACCAGAATACTTATCTAGTGTAGAGTGTGTTTACAATATGTTTACTATAGGAGTGTTGAACCATAAGAGACAATTATTGGATGTATTATTAATGAATGTATTAATCTGTAAGAATAGTCGATAGGGATAGACAGGATTTTAAGTTGGGCTTTAACAGAGGACACCAAGAATAGAGCGAGGACCCAAGAGGAACCCAAGAAGGAGGAGCTACAGACGGAGACAAATAGGAGACGACGAGGGAGTCAGCTGACTAAGGCTAGGAGGAGTCAGCTGGATTTAGACCAATAGTATTTGAGACAGATATTTTACGGACTATGAAAGGAGATTCAAATGTTTATTTCAGTCTCTTCATCACATTTCGTCCTTCAGGTAACAAGCTTCCTGTTTGGAGTGTGTGTGAAAGCTGTTCTCGAGAGCATTTTACTATCGATAGTTAATTCAGATTGCATTTGTTATTAAATACATGTTTTATTTTGAAACCTGAATTCAGCGAACTTATTTTTGGCGCACATGCGCAGTAACTAGTCAACAAACCAGTCCAGCGTTAGTGGCTCCTGTTTATACTTTGCCCCAACAATTTGGAAACCACGAAGGGACAAAGGGACATTAGGGGCTTTGAATATTCGACTCTGAGAAGGCTGACATGACGTGAGATGGGTAGACACTTTCGGAGCTCGCAAACATAAGGTGAGCAGAGCCGTTTTAATAGAAATCTGTTAGGTAGAATAGGAAACCTTAGGCGGAAGTGTCTGCATGATTTACGTTACTGGAAGCTGGACAGAGGAGGAGACCGCAGACAACTGGTAACTGTATTGATTTAACTTTAAAGTGGTTGTAACTCTGTATGAATGGCATCTGCAAGCTGAATTAGGAACATATGTGTGCTTTGATTACACGTTGTTCTTTGTTGCGAAATCCTACCGGTGAGGCCTGATTTGCAGGTAACCCCGGGAGAGGGGGATGTTGAATTATATGTAGTAGCATTGATCACGCTATAGTATTAGCTATTGGAACTAAGCAGCTAGAAAGAAGCGTGAGAGCGGTCGAAGTTCTGGGCTTTGGTTTTTCGGGCGAACTGAAACTGTGAGGCAGGGTTACGTGAGGACAAGGCGACGGTCCCCTCAGTTCTTGCATTGGCAATTTCGGGTCTGAGGAACTGATGACTCTTAAGTGGGAGGGAATAAATTATAGATTTGTGGGGCCAAGATCTCGGGTTGAACAGGGTGTGTAATTGGGCGATACTGAATTATCCGCATGGACGTGCATGAGGTTCGGGTCCGGTGAACATACGCTTAAACTGCTGCAGAGGCTGGCCGCTACGTTAAGTTAATTGTAATGATGGGAAATAGTGCATGGTACTAACTGTGTATCTTAGACAATTAGGGGTGGCTAACGTGGGGTTGAGCTCTTAGAAGAGTAGCAGAGAGTTTGTAAGCTATGGCGAACTGGAAGGCGTAGTTAAGACTTCGTGGGTTTAGTGTTGAGCTAGGCGAACTGCGAACTGTTTTGCTCGTTTTTTGGGTCTAGTGAACAGGCGTTAAACTACTTAAATCGAAGAGACTGGCTGCTACGTTATGATAAAACCTAAAGGGGAAACAATACATGAAACTGTGTATTTAGTCGTTGCATTGTGTTGCAGTGCTAAGATAGCATTGTGCAGTGCTAAGATAGCATTGGGTTGCAGTGCTAAGATAGCATTGTGTTGTGTGAATGATATGGTAAGCTGGAGACTGATTGCAGTTCTGGTGCTACCTTAGATCGAGAAGAGGAGACTATTGATTATAATATCTGGTATGGTGGTGAGAAGCCACGGCCCGGACTAGTTTGAGAAGGTGTGTGAATGTGGCATATTGTAAGAGTTGAGACTACGGTGCTTTGACCGTGTAGCTCAAGCTAATAACAATAGCCGCTAATAGCATTAGCTTCTTTGTTCGTTTTCGCGCCAGTTTTTTGAGGAAAACACCATAGAAGAAGAAGAAGATAACTTCGACATCTAGCGGTTGGAGGTGTAATTGCATGATAATTACAGTAAACTCCACTACCCAGAAAACCTAGAGGTGAAATAATTATAGAACTACAGAACGTTTCACCACCTATTATTTGAAGGAGTAATTACTTTAGGACTACCACATACTTAGTCATCCAGTAGATTGATAGATAAATTACAATAAGGTGAGTTTTTGGTGATAAACTTGTGATATCATTGTTTTGGACTCTATATTTTAATTTGCATTTACTTAGATTGTTGCTCATAGTTTTGATTCAGTATTTTAATAGCCATTGGTAATATTAATTGTAACTTAAATTATTCATTTTAGTTTCAATTCAACAGTTCAACTTTAGTTTAGTAAGTTTAGTTTGATCCAATATTTTAACCTCCAGTTTTAATTCAATTGGTGTCCTACAGTTGTTTATTTTGATTCAGTGTTTTAACTGGCATAGTTGATTTTGATCCGACATTTGTAATTTTTTATTTTAATTAATTTTGATTCAACATTTAGACTTTCGATTGTTTGGTGCTGACCAATAAGAGATACAAAGACGTTAACTAACATGTTCTAAGTTTTATTTTCACAGGTGATGAACACAGAGGCAGCTGCTGACAGGAGAAAGCAGTCTCCTATTGTATTACCAGGTAGCTGGCTGTGGATGAGGTCCATAGGTGTAAGTGTTGCTGGCCAACAAGTTGGATTGGACCATGAGAGATCCATTTTAGAGAAGTTTACATAGATGACATAAGGGTACCAAGGGGGGTGCTTACTTAATTTAAAGCCAGGAAATTAAATATAAACAGGTTTAGAATCAGTTTTCTTTTGAAGGGTATCAAACCCATGAAGATATCAGTAGGATTAATTACATATATTATAACCAGCAGTATTTTATAAACTTCACTCGTGATGCCATAGTGGGACTTCATGAGCTGGTAGATAAGACTAGTTTAATGGCCTTGCAGAACAGAATGGCATTAAATATGATTTTAGCAGTGTGCAAAATGTTTGGATTTGCTTGTAGTACTTTCATTCCGAACAACACAGTTCCTGATCATCTTCACTGGGATTCTGGAGGACCTGATTGAGTCCAGATGGACTTCTGACAACATCCGGTGAGATATTGAAATTTTGGAAAATTGACTGTATATTGTTTTGTCAGTTTGTTTTGGGATTTTTTGTTTTTATAGGGTAAAATTGGGATTTAAGATACATTGAATTAGGAAATATCATTTTTGTTAAGTAAAAAAGGAGCAGACAAAGCTTCTCAGAAATTCTTCTTTCTATTCCTCATTGTACAGGATGAAACCTGAAGCAGTCCTCTACCATATGCGCCTACCACCTGGACCAACCAGCATCACGACAAGAGCCGCTCACATCAGCTACAGTCCTTGTCCTCTGTTGATGCCGTTGTATTCGTAGACTTTTACAGGGGTTAATTGATACTGTGCTTAGTGAGACAAAGATGTAGGGAAATTGGTTAGGTATAGATGATGAGGATGAATTTTAAAGACTGATGATGACTGTTTAGTTGGGGAAACTCACTCTTAGACCATAAAGGTAACACACTCTGAAGAGTGTGTTAGGGGGGATTTGTGGAGGATTTCAGTATTAAGTATAGAATTAGTGGGATTTTAGTATTAGAATTAGTTTAGTATGATGATTAGCACCTCTTATGGTGAATAGAAGTGTCAAAATAATAAGAATGTTACGATGGGTTAAAGTGTTGCAATATATTTATCTATGAGATGTAATATGTTTAGAATGAGTTTAGGAAGCATCGTGGAAATGCCGCACATATGCTTGTAAAAAGTGTCAAAGTATCAGGAAGTACCAGAATACTTATCTAGTGTAGAGTGTGTTTACAATATGTTTACTATAGGAGTGTTGAACCATAAGAGACAATTATTGGATGTATTATTAATGAATGTATTAATCTGTAAGAATAGTCGATAGGGATAGACAGGATTTTAAGTTGGGCTTTAACAGAGGACACCAAGAATAGAGCGAGGACCCAAGAGGAACCCAAGAAGGAGGAGCTACAGACGGAGACAAATAGGAGACGACGAGGGAGTCAGCTGACTAAGGCTAGGAGGAGTCAGCTGGATTTAGACCAATAGTATTTGAGACAGATATTTTACGGACTATGAAAGGAGATTCAAATGTTTATTTCAGTCTCTTCATCACATTTCGTCCTTCAGGTAACAAGCTTCCTGTTTGGAGTGTGTGTGAAAGCTGTTCTCGAGAGCATTTTACTATCGATAGTTAATTCAGATTGCATTTGTTATTAAATACATGTTTTATTTTGAAACCTGAATTCAGCGAACTTATTTTTGGCGCACATGCGCAGTAACTAGTCAACAAACCAGTCCAGCGTTAGTGGCTCCTGTTTATACTTTGCCCCAACAACTGCGGCACAGTTTACTGACAGCCTTCTAGGGACACATTACACACACATGATCGGGATCCTGCAGGTTTTTTTTCAAGAAGTTTTGTAAGCCATTGTTTTACTGCTTCATTTTCCATGGAACATGAAAAAGTAGCCAACTTGTATAGTAATAATAATTCTATTAAATAGGGCTTGTTCAGGCTGCTTTTCAGATTAAAAGATATTACAGAATTAAAATACAAAATCAAACCCATGTTAGCCCCCTATCTGACAAGAAATTAGGAAAAAGAGAGCACAACTAAACGCATACCGTATTTTCCGCACTATAGGGCGCACTGGATTATAAGGCGCACTGTCAATGAATGGTCTATTTTCGATCTTTTTTCATATATAAAGCGCACCAGACTATAAGGCGCGGGCGCTCTGAAGAAATCTGTAGATTCTCCACTTCCGTGTCCGTATTCTCACGAGATAGTACGAGACTCACACAGCGAGATGTGATGCATATGACGAGCTTATGACGATCTGGGGGACGGACTGTTTACATCGTGTAGTGTAGCTTGTTAGCTCGTTAGTTAGCACGTCTGCTAACGGCAGCGTTCTGAGACAGCTGTAGCTTTATGATTACAGACATGTAAACACACAGAATAAATAATGGCCATCAGTGAGAAACTGAGTTGTGTTGTGAGAACAAGTGAACAGCTGGGCAGGTGTCTTGAGAGATAGAGGCAGATTACCCCTAGCTTGTTAGCTCGTTAGTTAGCACGTCTGCTAACGGCAGCGTTCTGAGACAGCTGTAGCTTTATGATTACAGACATGTAAACACACAGTTAGTGGCGTCTGCGTGACTCACACAGCGAGCTATGATACTTATGCATGCTTATGCTTACACCTCGTCCAGAACTACCGGTGAGACTCCTGACTACGGTAGCCGTAATGCTGCAAGCGGTGCGGCTTTGTAGTTTACCAAAGTCGTACTAAAACATTTTGACAGAGCGCCGTGTACCACACAAAATCGCTTCGAGGTCAGTAAACACAACCAGAATTAATCCATATATAAGGCGCTCCGGATTATAAGGCGCACTGTCGTTTTTTGAGAAAATTAAAGGCTTTTAAGTGCGCCTTATAGTGCGGAAAATACGGTACATAAAATAGAGATGCAAGTGCAAAATAAGAGAAATAACGATACAAAACGACTTGACCAATGGGACAGTTTTCCTCTTGTCCTCCCAAATTGTTTGAGTCACCAGCCTCCACTGTTTTGAACCCACTCATCCACACTGACATCGTCGCTATATAGACTTTGTTGCTCGTTTCACTTCCTGGCTGACAATTTCATGCATTACAGGAATTGACTCACCACTAGATGCCATGCTTCTTACACTGTTCCTTTAAAACTGTCACAAGATTGTCATATACCATAAAAGTGTTGAGAATGATGAGAGAATGTATTATTAATGTCTCCATTAGGCCACATTTTGTGCAAATTTCACGTTGACAGAAAAATGGTACATAGTGCAACAGGACAGTATGGAGGACACAGAAATTAGTGGCAGAGTCAGTTCTGCAGGTTTTTAATTAAACAAACTTCAAAACAACAGAAAACCTAGATCAGTCCAGAGCTCTATCACCAAACTAGAAAATATATAATATCACAGCCGGGCCGCTAGGCGACTTACCGGGCTCAACTTTTTTAACCCTGGAGACCTCGGCCCAATCCCAGTGTCCCCCCTAAAGCCTCAAACCCTGAACCCTCAGGGACTTATTGACGTCACCTGGTAAGTGGTTGAGTGTGAGAGACTGTGAGGGCTTGAAATGGTGTAAATACGAATGGGACAGCACTTTGCTGCAACATATCAAGTTACTATGACAACGACAAAAAATAAGATGTATAAATGTGTGTATTTATTTTATACTTTGTCCTCCCTGATTTGAAAGTCTTCCTGGCTCTTTCCTCACAAGATGACAGACAGCCCTCAAACACTCGATGATTTGACAGTGGGACAGAACTAAACACTCACGGGTGCTTGCAGCATGTTCTCCCTGCTCAGTTTCCCTGCTTGCCCTTTGTTCATCTCCATGATGAGGAGATCAGGTGTGTCTCTTCCCACACCCGATCTCAATGCTCTCCTGAAGGAGTGGGTGGAGCCTTCTGGCTGGAATGTAGATTCCAGCAACTACCCTGCCCCTCAGCCCCTGACAATAGACTCTGAAATTCCAATTAATTATCATTACAGATCATGTCAAATTCATGTATGTTTTTTTTCTTTACCTAATAATAATAAAAAACATAGCACGTTTAACCTTTTGTTTACATTTGGATCCCTGATTGTCCCTTTAACCTGACATGAGGGACTATATGATGAAGGGGAGCCTGCACAGCTCATCCAGGATGTGCCCTGGCACCTCTCTGTCTGACCAACAAGGACGCAGCAGTATTTAATCAAATTAGCCATGAATTTACTACAGCGTATGCAAGGTCTCTACTTCGCCGGCCCTCTGAAGAGTCGTAAAAACCCAGGCAGGGGAGAGGGCAGGATGGAGGTAACCGCACTGGGGCTGCAAAGTGTCTTAAGTGGTATAAAAAAAAATCCCATGGCCCATTAATTTTCAAATTAAGAACTGCCTGCCTGCACCCATTTTGTCCTTTGTCATAAAGGGATTGACATGGAGGTTACTGCTGCCTGTCTTTATGTGTCCAACCCTTCGGGGCTTGTCTCGATCTGCTCCCTCGGGCTGCTTTTGTCTCTGTGTGTCCCACCAGCCAATTAGCATGCCGTGTTAGCAAGCATGCACCATGCAGGGCTGAATATGCCCAAACCTGCCTCTCAGATTGCCGTAATTGCAATGTGGCCTCATTATCTCATCTAGCTAACCAAGTGCTTGTGCAAAAGGCTGTGTGGATTAGTGTGTGTGTGTGCATGCGGTGTTCATGCTTGTTTTTGCTTATGCCGTGCATTAAATTACATCAGCTGGTGAAGTC
This sequence comes from Leptoclinus maculatus, assembly GCA_032191485.1. NCBI lineage: Eukaryota > Metazoa > Chordata > Actinopteri > Perciformes > Stichaeidae > Leptoclinus > Leptoclinus maculatus. The sequence goes on along the minus strand of JAVDOI010000012.1, from coordinate 20,717,339 downwards.
ACCGCTGCTGCTCTGCAGGGAGGACGTACAGCTTCCCGAAAAATACTCTGACCTTCCATCTAGTAAAAACGGAGAGTTGGTCAGAGAGCACTGAGTGCAAACTGGCTGGCAGCAGTGTGCTTATGATTCATTTTGGATACAGAGAGGTGGGCAAATGGCACTGATTGTCTCTTAGCGGTTCATTAAGCAGCAATAAGGTCGAGCATTAGCCCCCAGCCATATGATATTCATGGCTGCTGATACCACTTAGCCCAGCATCTGCCTCTGCTGCTCATGTCAAAGTCGATCTTTAAACAAGCCAAATCAATATACCAAAGATAATCACATAGCACTAGAATCATGGTCTGACAGCAGGCTGAGACAATACTTGACTCTGTGTGGGCCTTACACACAAAGAGGCGAATCCAAGGGTTACTGTGGGTAAATGTTAGGCTTAGTATCCACATATATAGGATTACAACACTGAGCCTATAGAAAATGTCAAGGGAAGATCAGACCACATGTCATCATTAAATCATTAGAAGGGTAAGGATAGAGAAATGTATGAGAGCATAGGGTTAGACAGAATACATATATATGTCGAGAGGCTAACCAGATTGACCTTGATTTATCCAACCTGCACAACTGACCTCAGAAATCCAAGGTCATGAGTTTTCATAATAAATAACCCATTGTTGTTCTGTATCTGTATAAGTACTGTAAACTCAAATGGAGCCGTGTCTTCTATTTTGAAATAGAAAATCCAGTATGTTTCACAATGTTACAGTTAGAGCAATGGTTCAACATTTTGGGAAATACAGCTGTTCAATTTGTTTCAACACCACTCTCATGTCGTTAGCTGGAGTCAGGACATGGTTAGCCTAGCTTAGCATAACAACTCAAAGCAGGGGGATGCAGCTTGCCTTGCTCTGTCCAAAGTAAAAGTAGTAAAAATAGACCTACCCATGCTTCTAAAGCAACAAGGTATCCTTTTGTATTGTGTTACACAATGTTGTGGTTTTTTTCCTGTTTATGAGCCGCTTCTTTGACTTTACCGGCTGGCTCAGTAACTGTTATCTATCTGACTCGTGGTGAGACACCACAGGATCTCACTATTAGGAACTCAGTAACGAACACCCACAGAACACACGAGAGATTGGATTTTCTTCAGTTCACGCAGATTTATTTGCATCACAAAGTATACAAGTAAACCGAGCTGTCCGGAGTCAACTAACTTCACAAGAGCATTGTTCTTTACTTTATACCGCCATTCTACCCTGAGTCTTCCCCCCCTTCGGCGATGTCCTCCTCCTCCTCTGAACTTTTACCGAGACAAGTTACACTGTGCACCTCGGACAAGTCATAACAGAGGGTTTTTTGATTAACCACAGACTCCATCCCCACTCGTCTTCTCCTGATTCCACTTCTAGCCGCCCGTCACAGCGACCGGCTCTTGTCTTTTCCTTGCATTAGAATTATCCCAGATCAGTCTGATCCATCTTGGATGTAAAGATTTCTAGTTGCACTAACAATTTCAGCCACTAGGTTCCTACCTATGGAGTCATTTTCTAAGCTTAACCAAGTAGTTTTGTTGCCTAAACATTACCGCCATATTTCACAACAGCGTAACAATGTTGACCGCCATTGTTTCAAAATGTTAACCACGTGATACAATGGAATTGTTTTACACCTATAACTCTGCGTTACAGCATTACCCACCAATGCTTCAGTACGTTAACCACTTGTTACAGCGTTAACACCGCTTCAGTACGTTAACCACTTGTTACAGCGTTAACACCGCTTCAGTACGTTAACCACTGTTACAGCGTTAACACCGCTTCAGTACGTTAACCACTGTTACAGCGTTAACACCGCTTCACAACGTTAACCACGTATTACAGCGTTAACACCGCTTCAGTACGTTAACCACGTGTTACAGCGTTAACACCGCTTCACAACGTTAACCACGTATTACAGCGTTAACACCGCTTCAGTACGTTAACCACTGTTACAGCGTTACCACCGCTTCAGTACGTTAACCACTTGTTACAGCGTTAACACCGCTTCAGTACGTTAACCACTTGTTACAGCGTTACCACCGCTTCAGTACGTTAACCACTTGTTACAGCGTTAACACCGCTTCACAACGTTAACCGCTTGTTATAGCGTTACCACCGCTTCAGTACGTTAACCACGTGTTACAGCGTTAACACCGCTTCACAACGTTAACCACTTGTTATAGCGTTACCACCGCTTCAGTACGTTAACCACGTGTTACAGCGTTAACACCGCTTCACAACGTTAACCACGTGTTACAGCGTTACCACCGCTTCAGTACGTTAACCACTTGTTACAGCGTTACCACCGTTTCAGTATGTTAACCACCTGTGACAGTGTGGTATATTTTCAGCCTTCGTGTAAGGGGCCTCTTTATTGGGGGTCTTTGGATGGGAACCAGATATGCATGGATTCCCATGACCTCAAGGCAGGTAATGGGGGTGAAGAGGCCACCCATTGATTAACTTCCTCCCTTATGGAGCAATACATTGGTTAACCATTCTTCTTTATGGAGCCATACATTGGTTAACCATTCCTCCCTTACGAGATGCATACATGCACACTATATAAGAAGACGCGGAGTCTCTCATCTTTAGGCTCTTTTTGGATTCAACCCAGGACCTCCAGGTGGTCTAGACACCTGTATGACATGTGTTACTTGTTTGTAATAAACTTTATTATACCAGCAAGAACAGTGTCCGCGGAGCATTCTTCATCATCACTTCAACAGCACTGTCGCAGAAAAGATACGACAACAGCATTACCACCACTTCACAGCGTTAACCACACGCTACAGCGTTACCACTGCTTTACAACATTAACCACGTGTTACAGCGTTATCACCACTTCACAACGTTAATTACCTATTACATCAAGTCACTAAGCAAACGGATTCTTGCTCTGTCCCTCTTCTCCAGCCACATTTCCTATTCCTTAGCTCCTTTCATCATAATTTTTCATCCATCCACCAGATCTCTTCCCGTGGGCCACAGCTGTCACAGTTCAGCTCCACACCCTCCTCGCTCTACTTGTCAGCCACTCCCTCCTCATCAGTCTAACTCCCTTCACCTGTCTCTGATCACTAATCAAGCCACTATATAGACTCCTGCCTCCCAGACACACATTGCCAGATTGTTCTTTGCTTTTTGAAGCCAGACTCTCCAGCACTCTATCACGGACTGATCTTCTGTTACCAACCCTGCCTGCCCCTGTTCTACCCGTCTCGCCTGACTCCCCGTAAACCCACCAGCCTTCTGTTCCTGACTCTGATTAACTCTGCCTGCTGTACCTGCGAGTTTGTAATAAAAGGCAACGATCCCTGGAATCTTGTGTGTTGCATTTGGGTCCATATACAACCGGTTACAGCAGCAACTACTACTAATGATTTTCTCCCACCCCATAGCAGTAAATAAATCTGTTAAACAGTAGCAGATGATTTACAATAAAATAACTACTCTTAAAAGAAGTGTAGCTAAGGCGTTTTTGGGGGAGGGCTGTTCTTGACACGATAATTTGCGCTGATGTACCCAACCAAAATGTAAAAGGTGATTGGACGTGGTTGTGTTAGCACAAAAAAGAGAAAAAAAGCATTCATCTTTGATCCAGTTGAAAGTGCAGGGCCCTTTCGCCTCATTTACTCTGAAATTGAATCCTAAAATCTGATGGGAGGAAATGTGTTCTTGAAGCAGAAGGAAAAAAAATAAGTGAGACAGAGTCGTGGAGGGAGAAAACACACTCCATTAAATCAATTAAGCCTGCATGCTGCCGGAGCCTGGGCAGGAGGATAATTACTTAGGGAGAGTGATCAGAGACTAATCTAATGATGATGCCCTTTGCTACCCACTACCAGACTTGATGAAGCAGCACTCCTGCGGGACTGAGTCTTAGCTGTGAAACTGAGGAAACACATACACATGACGAGCCAGTAAGGGGGTTAGTGTGGGACTAATAATTAAACAAGTTGAAATTTGCGGGAATTAAAATGCCTTGTCAATTTTATCTATACAGCCAGATATCACAAACCCTTTGTCCTTAGACCCTCAATTCAAGTTACAAAAAATCAACATTTAACACAGAAAATAAGGAAGAAACCTCAAACGGCAACAGTAGAAGGATCCCTCTCCCTGGACGGACAGACATGCAGTAGATGCTGTTTGTACAGAATACACCAATATACTGTAATAAAATCACAGTTGTAAACAATCCAGGAGGATGATGAGCAACTTCAGGTGTCGCCAAACAGACCTGTTGAGGCTGCACTTTTCCTGAATGGAGGGGAGGCTGCTTGACTGGGTGCCTTCTTTGTTTACTACTTACTGCGCAGGCGCACCCAAAAAGTTACTGAATCCGGTTTAAAAGTAAAACAAGTATTTAATAACAAATGCAATGTAAATTAACTATCGATAGTAAATGCTCTCGAGAACAGGGATCACACCCACACACCCCCTCACAGTTCTGCACTCAGATTATCTGAAAATGGGATGGTAATGTGATCTGAAGACTGTTCCCTTGAACGTTGCCTTTTATGCCCTCTGAAAGAAGTAAAGTGTTCAAACTGTCTCAAAACGCTGAAAACAATTGTCTGAGCCAATCAGTGTTTGGCTTGTGGTCATCTTGGTTCCTCCCCTAATCGATACTTTATGGCAAGACTCCCTCGGTGCAGCCTCATGGCCGAATTTCCATCCCCCTCTTCCGGGCCTGGCTCGGCCTGTCCTTCCCCCTCTCCTGCTGCATTGTCCTTTTGATGTGGTCATCTCTGCTGGACATCTCCTTATATGGTCTCGCTGCTGCACCTCTCTGCTCCATGCCTCACTCAGATGTCCCTATATCTGACCCTTTAAGACTTATTCTCTACAGTGTTTAATACCTACAGTGACTATGCTTTTATGGCTTAATACATTCTATGTGTCAATATACTGTAACATATAATATCCTCTATCTGTAAACATAGAATACATCCCATAAGTAAATATATTGTGAATCTTTAACCTATTTTGTGATCCTTTAACATATTGTGACATTCTTATTATTGTGACACTACTATTCACCACTAGAGGTGCTAATAATCATACTAATACTATTTTTAATACTTAAATTATTCACAGACCCGAGTCACATGACCTCCTCTACGCCATGGAGACCTGGGCCTTGTACTATGAAGCAAGTTCAACATACCCAGGGTGTCCTTAGGTTAACTGACCTAACTAACTACGATCCCGCTAAGCGGTCCTACAACGGTGGTTATGAAGTCCGTAAATCCACCCAGGGTTTCTCAATCTGGCTATGAGCGTGTTCACAAAAAAGGGACGGTGTTTACAGCATATGACCATATATGATCACAAATCGTTTCACACGATTCCACTGATTGACAGTTGGTGAGGCACACAGAAAAAAGCCTTGAGCCAGAAAAGGCAGGGAAGAAGAATGCTGCAAGCTGGTAAACATGTAACATGTAAACAAAGCAGATTGCATGATATTAGGTTATATAAATACAGTTGACTTGATTAGAAATATTCTTAAAAGGATGGAAGGAAGGAAATGCATTCAACACAACTGTTAGACGCCCAGGAAGCACACAGTACATGTTGGTAGTGAATATTGAATGTAAAAAGGAATTGTTTGATTACAGAAAACTCCACGGGACACCTTTAAGGTGGTGTTGATCTTGAGCCACACATATAGGGTTTTTCCATTGGCACTCAAGTCAAACCATGCCACGCTGATTTGCGTTCCAGCACCAGTTTTTGCTCTCTGAGTTGTGCCGAGTCGCACCCAAGGTGTTTAGATTCCATAACAAAATAACCAGGTTCTTTTTTTGTGAAGAATTTTTAGGATATCAAATGTTCATCACCGAATTAATGGAGCTTTGATACGTCTATTCTACAATAAAAACAAGTCTAGTAGTAAATTACTTTTACCAGTGTGGTTACAACAGGTAGCCCTGTTGTAATGGAGATGAAAATCCCTGCTGTGCAGAGTCAAACTAAGTCAAGCCAAGTCAGCAAATGTGTGAGGAAAATGGGCTATAATGACAGATAATTAGCATTAGAACACTGTAGCCAAAAGTGGTCAGTAGTGGTTTCCAAATTATAGTACATTTATTTTAGGGAAAAAGAAAGCGGATAAAAAGCGTCCATTGAGGCGACTTTAATACCTCCACGAAATTCTCAGTGTGGGTGTGTACGTTTGAGAGCGTGAGGGCGTGTAAATATGAATATTAAAGTGTGCTGACAATGTTTTTGTTCCTTTTTTCTAACTCTTTCTACCACCTATCCAGACTGTCCACTTTGTACTCGTACCGTAACTTCTGTTTTGTCTGCAGTTTGTCCTATTGGCATTACATGTTTGTTAATTATTCCTATAGCTCAAAACGTGATGATAAAATGGTTCTTCCTCTTTTTTAAGGAAAGTCACATTCACTGCGGAAATCATGCCATCCGCTGTATTTTGCCCTGAGCCTAGTGTGAATGATTAAGACAGGGAAATGGTTTCACTGTGCAAAAGATGATCTCTAATGTCGGTCCATTGATGAGACATAACTACTATTGTCTTAGGCTTGATATCGGCTCTCTTTAAAGTGTTTCTTGGTTAATGCTGCTGTGGTGGTACTGTGTACAGCCAGGCTCACACGTGAGTCCCAAACCAGAATGTTATTTTAATTAAAGTCAGGTTTTCAACTTAAACACAGAAATAACGGTAAGTTTCTAAAAAACATGGTGCAAGAAGTCGGTGGGTTCACTATTGGGATATAAATATTGTTGATGTCACACAAAATGGTACCGTAAATTCCGGCATATAAGCCGCTACTTTTTTTCACACGCGTTCGGGGAGAGCCCGCTCTCGTTCGGGGAGAGCCCGCTCGCGTTCGGGGAGCTGCTCGTCGCCGAGTACCGCAAGAAGGGCCGCGTGGAGTTCAGGAAGATGTTCGAGCTTCAGACGGGGGCGCGCCTGCAGAGCAGCTGGGGGGTGGTCCCGCACGATGACGTGGCCGGGGACACCTGCGGCTTATAGACAAGTGCGGCTTATTTATGTACAATTTATTTTTTCTTTTAAAAATTAGCAGGTGCGGCCTATATATAGGTGCGCTCTATAGTCCGGAAATTACGGTACATTTATTTTAAAGTATTTTCATATTGTGATCTGAATGACGTAAAGGTATGGAAAGAGCTAGCAGTGGAGTATAAGGTTTGTTATGTTCTTCACGGAATCTAAACCCCTTTTTAAAGTAAAAAAAAAAAGGTTTTGCAGGTCACACATTTTGGTGATTTCTGTTGCAGTCATGTGAAATGGTGCCTGACATATCTTCATTTGAAAAAGTGCATATTTATCAGAAAGGTGATGCAATTGAGAATGACCACATGGTGTCAGCACTTGAACTGAGCATTTTATCTTCTGTAAATAGAAAGCAGGAGAGGAACTTTTTGATGCACTAAACTCCTCATTGAAGCTGTCTGTCTCTGTACATTGACTTTGCCTGCCTGTGAACTGCCTTGTTGTTTATTCTCTTCCTGCCTGGTGGATGGCTAATACTCCCTCTCGCTCTCTGTTTCAGCCAGCATGGAGAAGGCAAGGATTATCCCTCCAGAGGATTTCCACTCGACAGAGAGTGGGGTGCTTTTTGAACTTTCACTGACTGAAGCCTCTTCTCACTCCCAAGCTGTTCATGAAGCACAAGTGGCTCAGACATATGAGCAAAGAGGGTGATGTCAGAGATATAGAAAAGAGAAAGACGTGGAGGAAGAGAAGGCTCAGTAACTGAGGCGGGAGATAAACAAGAACATGGCCTCTGCTTTGGAAGCAGTAACCTGGTCCACTGAATCAAAGCTGTGAGGTTTGATGAAATTTAAATAAGGTATTTAATCAATGTCTTCCTTGCTATTCATTTCCAGAAAAAGTCGTGCACTTTATTCACAGTTTACCTCAGGGGTGGCATCATAGACCAGCACTACTTCTATGATGGAAGCGAGTGCATCGTCTGCAAACAGTGCATGGTAATACATTTCTGTTATTTGTTAAAGACTTCCTCACAGTTCTTAAACATACAGAAATCATCTTGTTTGAATCAGCGGTTGCATGCATGATGCAGAGGATTCAGCACACACCCAAAACTTTAGCACATCAGGCTGTCCTCCAGCGTTTATAGCTGTGTGCACTATAATTCGTCAGTACCCCAATCTTTCTCCCAGGAGACCTCTGTTCGTTCCCCGTGTGAAACGAGAAGTCAACATTGATTTATTTGTCACATAATTTGCGTACTTCAGTAGTTTCTTAAAACCCAAACAACGATCTTTTCCTAAACCTTTCCTAAAGTAGTTGTGTTGCCTAAATCTAATTGAGTTGTTTCTGTGAAGACTGATGTTTATTTCCATGTATGTAACAAGCGGAAATTGACAAGTGTTGCTGGATTTCCATAGGAAAACGCACCGGAGAAGTAACATTTTGTAAGATATAATACAAATTGCACTGGTGATTCTCACAAAGCTGTTGTGTTCATTCTGGCTGGTTGACATGAAGACCAGCATAACGCAGGAGCAGTGCAGTGAATGATATAAGGATGCGTTTTCGACAATATTGAAGAATTTGGCTTTTTTTCAGCTTTTTGAGGTATTTAATGACTGCTCACTACAAATATTTGGAGGGGCAAATATCCATGTGTAGTTAATTGTGGTTGGGGCGTGATCGATTACACGCCAGTCAGGATGACAGTCCCAATACAGTAATATTTCTACACTTAGTCTGTAATACTATATACCACGGACAAACCTATAAAAACACCCATCCAGATACAACAAGTACAACTTGCTCGACATTGTGAGGTTCCATGAATTTAAAAATAGAAATTCATTCTAGGTTTTGCTTTATTCATTAGACACAAAAGACTAAACCTCCCGCTGTTGGGAATGTTAATGATTATCTTTTCTTTCTCTACCCCTCTGTTTTAGTTGCTGTCTGTACTTATTGTGTGTATCAACTGCGTGTGTGGGGGCGGGTGCCATCATGAGCGTTATGTGTGTGGGTGCATCTGTGAAACACTAATGAGGATTGGAAGCTCTAAGTGTGTATCATGTAGTTTGTTGCTTCCAGCCGAGCAAACAAATATTTAATTTTTATCTTTTATTTTCTTGCACGTCCTCCTTTCCTCTGGCAATCATCTGTACGACCACCTGAAGAATACACGCATGGTCAGATATTTATAGATACCGAACCAAGTCAGATTAATTTCTACACATCATGAGCCGAACAAAGTGCTTTACAAACATATAGGCAGATTAAAGCAGGTCAACACAGTGAGTCAATCAATGAGTTTTGCCAAAACTAATAAAAAAACATTATGAAGGGCCAGTTAGTATTGGCAATTAAGTATATTCAAAAGACAAAGAAAAGAGGTAGACAGTAGTCAAGACGAGCTGTGGTTAATGAATGGATTACTTTTTCATTTTAACTAAGACGTGCTGCCGCGGAATTTATCAGTTTGTCAAACAAACGTAAAATCCCAAATCATCCCACGATCTTTTGCATATGGTTTCCCAAAGGTTGACAGTGGGCCGAGCTTCCCACACAGAAAGCTGGTGTATTTAGCGGCGCCAAAGAGAACCACCTCAGTGTTCAGTTTGTTCAGCAACAAGAGCTTTTCAGACATCCAGTCTTTAATGTCCTGGAAACAGTCGAGCCTGCAGACAGAGGCTGTTTGGCTTTTCAGTGGGCGGTATAGCGGGTTATCGTCCACGAAACAATGGGAGGAGATGCTATGTTTCTTAATGAGCATATATATCAGACCTTGGCATTTTACGGCCCCCGGGCCATACCTGGCCCTTTGGCTGCCACCGACCGGCCCGCGGGTAGTCAATGGGAAATTAGGAATAAAACGTAAATAAGTGTACATCATGCACGGAATACAGCTGCATTGCTTTTATTTTGAAGGCGACTGTTGCTGGTTTGTTTTATATCTCAATTTACGTGACTTCAGTCACTCGTTCAAGCCAAACACAGACTAGAGTTCTCGCACTGAACCGAAAAAGTGAAAATGAGGTCATTGGACTACGAACAATAGTGATTGCTAATTTTGCAGAAACATGATCCCTGTCAGAATTTTACTATTATATATGGATAATACATATGTATATTTGGATCATTATTCCTGCTGCAGATGTTTCAGGTGGAGCTCATTTTAACTTATGTATACACTGTTGTTCAGTTTGGGTAGTTAGGAAGGGTTTGAAAAATATAATGTGCAAAGTAACTAAAGCTGCCAAAATGTAAAGGATTAAAAAGTACAATATTTCCCTCTGAGATGTAGTGGAAGTACAAAGTTGAATAAAATGGAAATACTAAAGTAAAGTACCTTGAATTTGTACATAAGTACAGTACTTAAGCAAATATACTTAGTTACATTCCACCACTGATCATAATATTTACTCTCACCACTCAAAGCTTATCCAAATCATACAATTTACTGCTTTTTATAAAGAGGTGGAATAATATTGAGCAGGATTGAGTTCAGTCTATTGGTCAGGCCCTCCACAACAGTCCCTGTTTCTCATGTGGCCCCTTTGGAAAAAGAATTGCCCCCCCCCCCCTGACATTTATAGAGAGAAGAGGAGAGGTGCAAGAACAGAGCCCAGAGGGACCCCGTAGGTAAAGGTGGACGAGGAGAAAGAAGCATTCCCACACAGACAGAGGAACTTCTATTTTCCAGATATATCCGACTTAAACCACTTTAGGGCTGTTCCCTGGATCCCAACCCATGGTTCAAGTCTACTTACGACCCCTTTATGATGGACTGTATCAAATGCTGAGCTAAGGTATGTAAATATAACAGCACAGGTTTGCTGCCACTCACAAATCATTGTGAACTTTTAAAAGAGCCAATTCAGTGCTGCTCTCCATTATCAAATATTTCATATGTGGTTGCTAAGTTTTAATCAAGTCATTGACACTTTTTAACAAAGAATTATTTCACACACAGTTTGCATCAATTATCATAAAATACCGTTCAAAACACACACACTTAAACACACACACACACACACACACACACACCTACGGCTACAAAGGCACAGTCATCAACATTCTCAACAGCGGGCGATCGAGCCTTATTTGAACGTGAAGCCCAGGAGAGAGAGAGGAGCCTTTCGTGCCTTTAATGGACCTCTATGAAATATTGAACAGGCTGTGATCCTGAGCGCAGTAATCATCTGAGGCGTGCTGACGGCAAGGAGGAGGAGGAAGAGGAGGCTGAGGAGGAGGGCTCGGAGAGTTGAGGTTAAATTATCATTAACCTGACAGCCTGTATGTACAGCAGCATTTGAAAAGACATTGACAGTGATCAAACAGCCTGCGAGCCCTCGGCATGCTGCTGCTGCTGCTCGACTGCTAGCACCATTCTGCTGCCGTCTGCAACTGCTCTTACTCATCTCATGTTGAGATACAACCTGCAGAAGTTTCTTCATAAGGCAGTGTCACATGAACTACTGATTTATAATCTTTGCTCACTCCCAAATCAGTGGCTTTGGTGAAACGGACAAATGACGAATGTTATTTCTCAAATCTGCACTGTCTTGGTTACAGTGACTGTTTATGAAATAATAGACTGACTTTGAATAGCATTCTATTCTTTTACTTTTTTATGACGTACCATACTTTCATCTTTTTATGACATTATACTATGACTGTTTAATGGCATACTATACTATGATTTTTGGACTCCTCTACTATGTTTTTTGTCATACTAAGACTATTCATGAAATAATACACAATGAATTGTATTGGCATACTCCACTGTGGCTTTGTTGTGACACATCACAATATAGCTTTTGTATGACATCGTCTACTATAACTTTTTTGATGAAATCCTGTACTGTCATCTTTTTATGGCATACTATACTGCCATACTTGACTTGACTCTCTATGAATACGTTACTATACTATATTCATACCATACTATAATATGACTTTTTGTCATACTATGAGTTTTTATAAAATAATACAATATGACATTTTATGCATATTTATAGTATATAATATGTATAATATAATATACTATGACTTTTTTGTGTGGCATTCTATACTAACTCAACTATGAATTTGTATGCAATATTCAAATTACTTGAGGGCATTCTCTGACTTTCTTGTACTATGAATTTATATATATATATATATTTATATATGTTTATCATTATAACAATGATAAACACATGAGAAAATAACTTGTATTCAAGCATGCCCCAGGAATGACACTACCACTTTGATTTTCTATGACATTTTATGACGTACTGTCCTATGAATCAGAATCAGCTTTAACAAAAACAAAAAACAAGGACATTAAAGACAACAAAGTAGAACAGAGAAACTAATCTTAAACATTTAACTACTATGTACAATATAAATATACATCGAAGAATATATATGAGCATAAAGAACAACAACAATAACAATGGATTCGGGATATTAGTGCAGAATGGTGGTAATAGTGCAAACAGAGGTAATATGCAGTTTGTCTGATTAATTGTTCATCAGATTGACGGCCAGCAGAAAGAAGCTGTTCCTGTCTGGTGGTTTTGGCGTACAGAGCTCTGTAGCTCCTACCAGAGGGGAGGAGTTGAACAGCTTGTGTCCAGGGTGTGAAGGGTCTGCAGTGATCTTTCCTGACCGTTTCCTGACTCTGGAGGTGAACAAGTCCAGGATGGACGGCTGGAACCAATGATTCTCTCTGCAGACCTGACAATCCGTTGTAGTCTGTGTCTGTCCTGTTTGGTGGCTGATCCAAACCACAGTGATGGAGGAGCAGCTGTAGTAGGACAGCACTGAAGGCCCAGGTATAAAACACATGGCCCGCCACTGCTTTATGGCATACTGAGACCTTTATACTTTTTTGACATTCTTATGGCATACTTTGCCTATCTGAACTCTGTGTAGTCTGCAAAAATAATGAATTGGATAAAGGTTTTAGATAACATATTATGAAAAAGTCTCAGATTGGATAAGAAATCCAATACGTTTCCAATAGGCCACCATGATTAAACATGTTTTCTTGAGTTCTAATAATGTCTTTCCCGGTTTCCTTTAGCTTAATTTTCTCCGCCAATTGTTTTATGCTGTTTGAATACCCTCATCTCTCACTTCCTGTTGACAAACGAGCCCACTGGCTCTGAACTCCACAAGGAGCGGTGATATCCCTATGCTGCGAGGACTTACCCTCCTAGACTAATTGAGATGTCTGCAAATCATGATAGAGTCACATCTTCCTCACAAAACTCATGGGGTCCTTGAGGGAAATCCTTTAAGTGTATTTCAGCAACCAAGCAGCCTTTTAAGTTGCATACTAACAGAGCCGGTGGCACTCGAGGAATTTTCTTTTTGATTTTCAAAGCAGCCAGCCGCAGGCTCTCACGGCAATTGGCCCACTAAAATTATCTGGTATCTCTCAAATAAGCCCCTCAGGGAGAGATAAAGAGAGAGAGAGAGTAGAATATGTCAGTGTATTTAAGTATTCTGTCCTGTCAGTGGTCCATGGTGCCATCATTGCCTCAACATTTTACATTGTACAAGAAAAATTAGGTTTTACACATTTTATTTCTGGTTCTAGTCAGATATGTACAACTTTAAACTGAATTATCTGCTTTTTCTAGAGGCTTCCCTTGGCAGCCCTGCTTTTCAACCACGATGGCAACTAATAGGTTGTTGAACCAGCAATGGTGAATCAAGGAGAAGCCATTATACTAACCCTAATTTTGTATCAAAAGGTTTTCTCAACAGTGCAAGATTAGATGAACTAATTAGAATGTTAAGGTCAAAGGTCAAGGTCACTGTGACCTGCCGTCCATCCACTTCTCGTGATATCTCAGGACTGTCGAGTGAATTTGCTTCGAATTTGGCACTAACGTCCACTTGGACTCAAGGATGAACTGATTAGATTTTTGTGATCAAAGATCACTGTGACCTCACAAAACACATTTGGCCATAACACAATAATTAATATGCTAATTATGTGACAATTTCACATGAATGTTTAATAGAATTGTTACGTTCCCCGATTAAAGTCTAGGGGATGAGGGGAGTAACAGAGTAAATAACCCAGGGAAATGGATGAATAAACAAAAAGGCAAAGGCAACAACTGAAAACCACTTTTTTTTTCTAAAATGAAAGCGACACTAATTCACAGCAGTAGTAAGTTTCAGGTCAAGGTCACTTGTTAACTTAAAACACCACTCTAGAAACACACAATTAGTCAGACTATAGGTCAGTGGTAGAGCAGGGTCATCCTTCAATCAGAAGATCGGCGGTTCGATCCCCGGCTTCGCTAGTCGCATGTCAATGTGTCCTTGGGCAAGACACTTAACCCCAAATTGCTCCCGCAAGCTGCAGTGTATGAATGGGTATGAATGATGAATGATGATTAGTTTGGGTCCTGATGGGCAGGTGGCACCTTGCATGATATGAATGGTGAATGATGACATGTAGTGTTTATGCGCTTTGAGTGGTCGGAAGACTAGAGAAGCGCTTTACAAGTACAGTCCATTTTGCCATTAATTTACTATCAACACTAGCACACACCCACATCACCCAGCCTCTTAACCACCTTGGCACTAATCGGCGATTGAACCCAGCCGTGTTCGCTCACAAGCTGCAGCTGCCAGGCAGGGAAACGGGTGGCACCTGAATGGAGACTGGGGAGAGATAGAGAGAGAAAACACAACACGGCACGTAACAAAGATGAAATGATGACCAGGGCCCTATTCCTCGTACGTCGCTCAGCTAAGTCGATCAAATGTCCAATTAGCCAGCTTGAATTACCGAGACGATTGAAGGCAGGCTATCTCGGTTCCTCGAAGGCTGATCAGCGCTCAAACAGTCTCGTTAAGTCGAACAAGACCTCAGTCATCAGGATAATTGGGCGTGCCCGTTTTATGTCAAAGGGGGGAAGTGTCGATCACCGAAACCATGATTTTCTAACAGTACAATAGCGAATAAAGTAAAAGAAAGAGTGTATTTTTTCTCCGCTGGCGAGCAGGAGATGATCATGACAGCTTCAAGACCATAATCATGGCTAAATCTAACACCGCCATCCCTTCCATTCGTACGGCTTGCTTACGAAAATTACGTCACAAAACATGGCCGTTTTTGGTATCTCAGCATGCACAAAATCCTCATCTTTGCAAAGAAAACATTGATTTACTTTTTTTTTATGGATTTTTCACAAAAGGAGCCCAAACACACACTGTCCAAAGTCGCCATGACCGCTGCAAGTCAGGTCTTGCAGCATTTCGACGGCGAAAGATACATTACAGACCCGAATGTACTAGTGAATGTACTAGTGAATGTACTAGTGAATGTAATAGTGGATGTTACCATGGAGCTAGCGGCTTCAGAAAGGGCTAGTAATTATAGTAGAAACCTAATACTTCTTTTTCATAAGCTGTTAACCAATGTGTTCATAATTTTCACTTTTCACGTGTGGTTTGTTTCTGATGAATCTTTTCATGGACAGAACACTGTATAATGGTCATACTTTGTCCTATCTTCTTCAAATACATTTGAGGCAGGTGTTCACTGATAGTGTAGTTACAGCCCTATACTGTCCTTTACCTGTACAGATACAGCCACAGGCAGTTATTTATACTGAAAGATACTTTTTTATTTTAGACGGACAAAACTCTTACATTTTTACTGACTTCAAAGGCCCACTGCTCTGTTTCTGTATGACCTACAGGTTTTCTGACACTTTCACAAGGAACTTTAGGGGGGTTTCTTTCTGGCAAGACCTCATTGATGCATATAGTCAGAGTGGTTCAGACGCTACAGACATTTTAATTTGGGTATGTATATATATATATATTTTAGGCGTTTTTGCTCCAAATTAGGGGGGGAGTGGAAGAGGTGCCTGCTGGCAGTAGGCTTAATGGAATGCATCATCGAATGAGATCTTATAGCGAAAATAATTATCTCAACTCTTTCAGAATAGTAGATAAAACAAGCCCGAAGAGTATCTAATTGATACGAATTAATAGATACTTATGAGGATATATGTACTGTATGCGCTTATGTATCATACTATACATGTGTATATACATGTATGTGTAGATTACCATATAGAACTAGGAGTTTGACTATGTGTGTGTGAATCTGTGTATGGGCGGATCAGTATGTATATTATTCATAATCAGAAATTCAATCAATTGAAGCAGTGAAAAGAAATTGTGTGTGATTCTCTCTATTCTATATGGTGTACTAATAACACTGTCATATAATTATGAGTGCTTTCAACCCCCAGCCATCAAGAGGACATGGGAGCAAGTAAAAACTAAGCATAAAAACATTATTCAGAATGGTGAGTCCATACAATATGTGCCATGGTAATGTTTGAACACATCCATAAGTTTCTTAATTAAGCACCAAATAAACTTCACGAACAGCACGGCATGCAGCGGCATCGCCGACATTATGACACATAGATAGATCACAACGTTTGCGTGGGTGCCATACGCCTCTTCAAGGCCCATTTTTCTGCGTACGCAACAGTTATAAATGAGACTCCTGGTCAGTTGTCTTTGTAGCAAGTACTGTAATGAAGCAGCTTGAGACATTGTATTGCAATGCAATCCATAAATCAATTTTATTTACATTGTGACAAAGTAGAACTAATCAAACAAAGTTAACTAACCAGACATAAGTTTTCAAAGATCTGAAAACAAGTAAATACATTTAATGAATTTGGAATTAGACCTCCACAGTGGGACGCCAGCAGCAACAGAGGGCAGCCAAGATTTGACTGAAGAATCTCTTCATCCTTCTTTTAGGGCAACCAGGGAAGGCTGATGCTGCAGCAGTGTAGTCTGTTGGTCTTGCTACATCAGAAGACCAGGAGGCTGGATCTTCAGCATAGGGGTAGGGAGGTAGTCCTCCGTCAGAAGAACAGGCAGCTGGATCTTCAGCATAGGGGTAGGGAGGTAGTCCTCCGTCAGAAGAACAGGCAGCTGGATCTTCAGCAAAGGGGTAGGGAGGTAGTCCTCCGTCAGAAGAACAGGCAGCTGGATCTTCAGCAAAGGGGTAGGGAGGTAGTCCTCCGTCAGAAGAACAGGCAGCTGGATCTTCAGCATAGGGGTAGGGAGGTAGTCCTTCATCGGAAGACCAGAAAGCTGGATCTTCAGCATCAGATTTGTCAGGTTTGGAAGCTGCAGAGATGTTCACCCTGTCTGCTGAGGCCTCCATTGGGCAGACACTAATCGTAGTTCCTGAGGTGTTCAGACTGGATGAAGTACACGATTCAGTGAAACAGCTGTCAGTATGCTCAGACACGTGGGACTTTGTAATGAACGAGTTCTGTAGAGCTCGATGGGGAGAGATTCTCTGATCCCCGTCAAGATGCAGAAGCTGTTTGGTGAGGTCGACAAAAGCCTTCCTGTCCTCAAATTCAGCAGCCTCCCCTTTTGGATAGATCTGGATTTGGAAACAGGTTCAGGTCAGTTGATCCAGCCCCTACCTCTCAGACACTGGTTAATACCTGCTACTGATTCAGTCTTTACTCATTCAACAAAGCTGAGGGTACCTACATTAACAAGGTCATCCAGAGAGCTGGGAAGGTCGATGAAGCTCTGCCGCTCTTCTGCTTTCACATCGTTGGCAGCTTTATATTCTTCAGGCATCTAAAGGAACAATATATATATATATATATTTATATGAGAATCATTTTAAGAGTTAAAATAAAATGATTTCACCAACTCAATCAAAGAAGAACATGGTTACTCTACCATCAACCTCCATGTTGGAAGATCAGCAGCCTCTTCCTCAATGAAGAAATACTGTGTATATATCCCAGGACGGAGCAGGTGGTCCTCCGGCTGACCCAGAACCTCAACCATGCACTTCATCTGCAGGCAAAATATACAGAATCACATCAGCTAACGTTCTGCAAAGTATCCACTTGGTTCTGGACGTTTGTCTGAGGTAGCTGACCTACCATCTGATAATCACATTCGACAGGGAAAAGATAGTCAGCCAGATAGAGGAATGCCAGGATGCAGCCGACTCCCCACACATCTATAGCCTCAGTGAAGGGGAGGCCGAGGGCAACTTCTGGAGCTCTGAACCCAGTCGGCTGAAGTTCCATCCCAAGCTGGACTTTAGAGGCGGGAATGGCTTCTCCAAAGTCTATTAATTTAATCTTAAAGGGCTGGTCCTGCATATTAACAAACATAATGTTGTCGGGTTTGATATCGGTATGCAGGATACCGAGGCCCTTCAGGGCATCCAAGGCCACCAATAGCTGCAGGGACAAAACGAGAAAAAACAAGTTTAGGATTTCCATTTGCTACTGTATTAGGGTTTTTTTCATTGATGAGTAATAAGTATATAGAAGAATACACAATTGGTTCCATACAACAATAATACATACCTGCTTTGCGATTATGCGGATCTCGTTCAGAGCGAATGGTTTCCAGTCTCGTTCGTGGAGCTGGTCATAGAGACTCCTGTCCAGCATCTCGAATGCCAGACAGGTCTGTCCCATATGTTCAAACCGCTCAAAGAACTTGACCACGTTAGTGTGATCTGGATTCAGGACACTGATGATCTCTAAAATGGATACCTGGGGAACAAAGAGGTTCCTTGTAGATACTCTGATAAAGCAGAGAAAATGTAAGCAAAGGAATACTGTATGTCATGAGAAGAAGTCCAAAAATCTACCTCTTTCTCAGTGTCCTGGATGAAATCCATGTCCTGCTTGAGGATCTTAACAGCCATTGACTCTTTTGTTGCCAGATTTCGACACTTGGCCACTTTACCATAGCAGCCTTCACCAATAAACTCCAGAACAGAATAACCGGAGGAGCTGCTGAACAGAGTTTGACCTGCCTGAACCTCAGGTGTCAGTGCTGCGGGAGGGAACATGGAGTCAGTGTATTCAGTCAACACAACATGATCAAATACACATCTTAACCATGAGTTATGCCCTTGTATTTCAGTGTTTGCTTGTCATTCTGAGACCATGTGAAGGAGAATAATGTATCAAATAATTCATGATCATGTTAATCAATTCATTTATTTCGGAAAAATGGTATTAATATCTGCATTTATGTAGCGCTTTTCTAGTCTTTGCGACCGCTCAAAACACTTAAAAACTCATGACTTTGTAAGTTACTTTGTTCCTAATGACTTCTTGATTTCTGTTTTAATAACTGCTTTTTAAATAATAATTTTAAATGGTAATGTATGGGGTCCTGGGGGACCACAGTCAAAGGCACCCAATTGCAGCAGTTGTAGTTTTAATAGATAGATGGATCAAATGTTTACTCATGTGCTCTGTCTCTAGTTTACACAATATGCAAATTAACTATAACCTTCCTAAAATATTAATAATAGTTAAGATTGGCTGTGCTGGTTGTTTGTCACAGTAGTCCTAGTGTGTTAAATGTGTTAGTAAGATGAGGGATAAGATAGAGTAATTGTAAAAACCAACATTGGCCTCAAGTAACAAACACTGGTATGGTTTATTCTTAAGAGTATTTTCCAAGAATGATCCCCCTTGCACAGACAGCTTGCACAGAATGTAAACCAGAGCGGCTCTATCTTGCATTATATTGAAGGACTCGATTTAGACTTGTTGGTTGGGAACAAAGTAGTGTCCACAGTGTGATTTCAAAGCAGATACATTCAGCATCATGTCAAATGTATTTTGAGCGTGGTGAGTCGGTCTTACCTGACACACCAAAGGCATCTGAGCTCCACGATGACATTTTTTAAAAGTCAAGTCTTCTCAGTTTAGTGTTTCCAAGGTTGAGAATGAACCTTCAAGCTTGAATCTTTTCAGATTCAGAACGTGTGACTTTCTGCAAATGATGCTCGTCTTAAATGTGTGTCTCTCTCTCAGTGCTAATGGAGAAATGACTCCAACATGGACCTACTTCTAGAACTTTACCCCGTATGACAACTTGCTGTTCTTTTTAGAACTCGATGACACAATTTAAAATACAGCAGCTACATTCTGAAAAACATGTTTTTATTCAAACAATCTCCTAAATATATGAGTTCTGCTCCTGATATGGTGAAGAAAAATGTTTTGTTGCACTTTATTTAGTTAGTATTCATACAGTCAAAAGAGCACCTGGCAAACTGTGTGTGTGTGTGTGTGTGTGTGTGTGTGTGTGTGTGTGTGTGTGTGTGTGTGTGTGTGTGTGTGTGTGTGTGTGTGTGTGTGTGTGTGTAGGTGTGTGTGTGTGTGTGTGTGTGTGTGTGTGTGTGTGTGTGTGTGTGTGTGTGTGTGTGTGTGTGTGTGTGAGGGATGAATGAAAAATAATCAACCCACATTTTTTTTAATTTGCTATTGCCACATTTTATTTAAAGGACACTATTCCCAAATATTTCATCATGTCCAGCCCATATCATATCCCATTAACATTCCATAAGGGCAACTGATGTGTTTCATGAACGTGGGAACTCCTCTTCCCAGGGGACGCCGTGCGTGGTTTTGGTCTGTCTCTATTTTCAATTCAATTCCATTCAATTTATTTTATTTTGTAAAGCCCAAAATCACAAATTTGCCTCAGAGGGCTTTACAATCTATACACATGCGACATCCTCTGTCCCAGGACCCTCACAGGAAAAACTCCCCCCAAAAAACCTTTAACAGGGAGAAAACAGGAAGAGACCTTATAGGGAGAGCAACAGAGGAGGATCCCTCTATCAGGATGGATAGAAGTGTGATAGATGTCATGTGTACAGAATGAACAACATAACAGAGTCACAACAACAACATATGTCACCCATCCCACCCACCTTCATACAGTAAGACACTTTGTAATCAGAATAATTTTAGTATTTACATCAGTGTGATAGTTATAATGTAAATATTGGCAACTCATAATAAAGTAACATTATATTAATTTATTTAACCACAAGAAATTCTTCTTAGCTGTCGTGTTTGCAAGTTCCAATTGGTTCGGTCAACCTCATATAAAAGATATGATTTAAAGTATGATTTAAAAGCAATGACATCTGGGTTTAGATACCTTCTGCACATTCAGCATTAAAATCTACTTTATTAATTGGTCCATTAGGCTTTCATTATCATTGTAAGGAAAATTGGATAGTTGAAAGAATTCAACGTTGAGATTAAAATTAGTTTAACTTGGTCAGCTGCTCTTCTTTGACTTCACGTCGGGTTGGTCTTTTTTAATGCGGAAATAAAATCTCCTTTCAAAAACAATTCAGAATTTCCCTTTAGTGTATATTTATGTATATATTTTTTTAATTTCTATACCGATTCACTGGGGTCTCCAACCTGTAAGTTGATGTATAAAGGGAGCATTCTTATGATCTTGTGAAGTAATAGATGAACCAAAAGGGCTTTTATATCATGGTAAAAGAGGGGGTATGATATATAAATACTCATATATTTAACACAAGGGGTAACAGAGCAATTAACACAGGAACAAAGTGTCATAACTTGGAAATTTTTTAATAACCATATCAGCTGAACAGCTATATAACGGTTTGATTTTTCAGTGGGTGATTGAACGCAGCCGCCTGCGTGTGAGTCAGTGAGACTGTGACTAAAGGGCTTGCTGCCCGAGGCACCACTATCTCCCCTCAGCGTCCAGGTAGCTGAAGGTGGCAGCTCCTCCGCCCCCGAGCACCGGGCCGTCTGATCAGCTTCCAGACTCCCACTCACCCTCCAGGAGCAACGAGTCAGCCTCCGCCACCGAGCTCGATTTAGCGGTAGTGGGGGAGAGCTGACAGTCCTCCGGAGCTTTCAAAGGCTTTCTCTATCAAAGGCTGAATGACAACCTAAAAGCCACTGAGGGAAGGCAGAGAAAGCGAGCGTGTGTAATGCAGATAGTGGGAGAGGAGTGATGCATGTATGGGTGGAGGAGCGGGATATGAGTGTGGAGGACAAGAGACCGTGGGCGATAGAGACAGAGACAATGACGATATAAGAGCAAAAGTTTGGCTGATGTCGGTTTCGGAGCCACACAAGCTGAAAATGTAA
Source organism: Leptoclinus maculatus (assembly GCA_032191485.1). Taxonomy (NCBI): domain Eukaryota; kingdom Metazoa; phylum Chordata; class Actinopteri; order Perciformes; family Stichaeidae; genus Leptoclinus; species Leptoclinus maculatus. The sequence continues at coordinate 20,695,320 of JAVDOI010000012.1, read as the reverse complement.
GTTTTAAATAACAAATTTCAGGCTGAAATGTTTCCTCAAATTTGCAAATAGTGCTGCTTTTGCCCGATTTTTTGTGTTGTTTTGTGTTGTTAATGTCGTTAACGAAAACTATGACTAAATGTGTTCGTCAACGACTTTTAAGTGTTTACCTGTGAGCGTGGCTTTGTTAAATCTGACAAGTTGAAGACTGGCCAGCTGTGAGGAGGTGAGAAAGGATTGTACAACCAAAGTCTACACCATGAATACTTTCAAAGAAAGACTGGCCATAAGTGAGCGCCGATATCCCCATTTGTGCAATTATTGTATCTTGACCCTCCTAAACACTTGGTCTGACAACACGTCATACAAGTTTCAAACATACTGACAACTCAAGTCAAAGCTGAACTCTGAAGGACCACCGAAGTGTGGAATTGTTATTGGCAATGCAACGTATCGTTCCCACCCTATCTACATATCTGGCACACATACAGCAACCAATTCTGTCTAGATTCTGTTGAAATCCCTCTCGCTAACGTGACAAGAGAGAGACACAGACAATACCATTTTAGCCTGAGTACATCCTTCTCTGTGAGATGTGTTCAGAACAGAATGGGGCCAAAAAAAGGATTAAAGTCAGGAAGCTATACAGCAGCCATGTCTGAAGAGCTAAAAGAAGATGCCACTACAGACATGCTAAGTGGTTTCGTGAAGGGATATTGTCACTGTCATTTAGTCACCAACAAACACGACTACAGCGTAGGACCGTAGGTTGGCAGGCATTCAAACCAGGTTCCATTCTCTCCTGACACACATTTGTTCACCACCTCTCATGGATTTAGAAGCATTGAATTAGTTTGAGTGTGGGCTTGGAGGAATACACCAATCCAGTGATTTTTGCTAATCCATTATGAACATACTGAAGGGATTTTGTCAGGTATCCAGTTCGAATGGTTGTGTCATTTTGGCATGCAGGCAGGGTATGGCATCACCTGCGAGGGCGTCTGGATGGCGGTTTCTTTGATGTCCTTGGCTATCTCCAGCAGGCTGGCAGACCATGTTGGAGAGACATCAGGCAGTCGGATGCCAGCTGATATCTGCAGGACGCTGCAGCTTTCACCTGGAAACATAAAAAACAGTCAATTCAACGCACACCAGTGGCGGGCCGTGCATTTTATACCTGGGCCTTCACTGCTGTCCTGCAGCTGAAATACCACCTTATAACCTCATGATAGCGCCACAGCTACGGTTATTATTCGTTTCTATGGCTGTAACAATATACGTATTCGTATTAAACCGTTCGGTACGAGGCTTACAAACCGAACAATACGTTTGAATAATACTAGTGCATTTGGAAAATGCAGAAGCTTAAATTGTAGGAAATATAATGTTTTCTGCGCTCATGTAGACAACGGGCTCTGAAAAACCACAACAAAAAACAGCTGGGGCTCCGCAAGTGTTCTGGGAGGCTACGCTAACTAGCTTAACGGGAAAACAACAGCAGCAACACGCATTCTGCTACACTCTCAAGGGCCATTCAGATATTAGATGTAAAAAAACAAACGCAGTTGACTTACCAAATGCTGTTCACTTAAAGACAAACTCCATCCTCCTTTCTTTGTTGACAAAGAGTTTAATCCCACAGTTAAATCCCAACTCACAAATCCGTTTTTCCTCCTTCAGCCATTGAGTGTTAAAAATACAAAGCTAGGTAAAAAAAATTATAATCTACACCAAGCAAAATGCAAAAAATTTCATAATTTCTTCCATATCTTTCAATTTGAACTCTTACTACTCCAACTAAGCCTTTAAAATTCAAGGATCTGTTATCAATCTAGACGTCCTGGACTGTATTCTTGCCTCAACCGAACCTGACGTAGCACTTACCACAAACAATTTAACCCCTTAAAACCTCTGCTTGTACACCATAAAGACAGGACCCAGTTGTTTAAGACATCATCATGACATCACATGTGACGGCAGTAGACAGCACTACATCAGTAAACAGGTTTTCATCTAAATGTATCTAAAATTTCAACCAAATTTTGAGAAAATCTGCAAAACTGAATGCGTTTTTTCTTCCACTAGAAATGTGTGATAATTATGAGTTGGTTCATGGAGATAAACAGTAGGTTGCGCCAATCCTCGAGCAGCTAAACCATTACATTGCAGAAGAAAAACAAGATGACATAATTAAAAGAATGCCAGTGAAATATCAAACGGTGAAGAACAATATAGAAAACTAGATATAAATGTGACATTTGTGTTTGTTTCATGTATTAAATGTGAGGAAGGTTACATAAGGTCAGTGTGCAGTGATGAGGAAGCGTCAGAGGACGTTGAAGTCACATGCTTCATGTACGTCATAATTTATGCGCTAAATCAGTTTGCATTGCTCTTCATCACAGTTTGCTTTTATCAATACACCAACTTTGAAGGTTTTCGACATGTAATGCACAAATTGAAAATGCAATTGGATGGAAACGCACTAAGTTAAACAGAAAGGATCCTGGATGAGACAAAGCCAAAGTGATTTCAAGTCACTTAAAGGATAACACAATGGCTGGTTCACTTTAAACTATAAAACCTCTGTAGACTGAATTCAATTTGAATTTCTCCTCCAGTTTTCTTCCCCCCAATCCTTTAATGTTCACTTTAAAGTAAGTCCTTCAGGCTGTTTTGTTAGGTTTGCAAAGGTACGGTTAATAATTTGTATTCAGATATCATGAGAGCTATTGCAAATGGGAATTTTTATTCAGAAACTCAGATTCTTTCATGAACCAAATAAATCACAGGCTTATGTTCAGAAGTTGCCAGGTTGTTGTGTGCTTTTTCACTTGTTTCCATTTCCGCTCATCACTTCCCCAATGGGCTTCTCTTTTGTCTGTCACCTGTTGTCTTCTTCTCTTCCTCCGTCTACAGTTGCGCTCCGGCACAAAATGGGGAGCCCTGGATGACCTCCAAGATGTCACCTCCCTCCGCCATTTTTAACGCGCCACCTGTCATATACAAAAAGATTTCAATGTCTAATCAAGACCATTCACATTCTCCCCCATGCCTCACGCTGAAAAAACATCGTTTCAAAACCCCCTTTTCTATACCAACTGTGAATTTTCATACAACTCTGCGCACTCATTAACAGCCCTTGAGTGCAAGCTGGAAACTCAGCGGATCGTGTCAAAGCGTTTCGAGCAGAGAAGACAGCTCTTTCTTGCTCCCCCTCGCTGGTTTTCAGTCTGGGTGCCCTCAAGGTTAGCAGATTAGCATACAACATTAGACGTGGGGTATTCAGAGGGATCCAGGAGGCTGCTCAGGTCCCAGCTCATGCATACACTGTACTGTGTGTTCTCTGTAAGTGCTATTAACATGCATGCCAGTTATCCGCCTGACAGAATGGGTCATGTTGTGTCATGTCATGTCATGTTGTGTATGAAGTTATCACATCATGATACATTGTGTAGCTGTCAACGAGAATCACAGTTTGCCTAGTGTCACTCTGTGTGATCTCGAAAATGTGCATTCCTGGCAAATATTTCTGGCAATACGTCTGTCCAACAGGGATATTTCCAAGTGTCAAACTTGGATTACATCAAGTGTTATTACATGTGACAGAGTAATAACAATACAGGTTCAGGTTCAGGTTACTTTTATTGGTACCCGAAGGTAGAGCGAGGCATCCATCTCGACACACATTACAATCAACACAGACAACAAAGACAAACATGATAAAAGTACACAAGGCTACAAATCAGTCAATCAATAAATAAAATAAAATACGTGGCCAATAAATCCCCTTAAATTCAAAAGATGCAAAGTGTAGCATTTAAGGGGATTTATTGGCAGGAACTGAATATAATATTTATAACAAATTTTTCATTAGTGTATAATAACCTGAAACTAGCAATTTTTATTTGCTAAAAATGAGCCCTCCATGTGTACATTGGGAGCGGAGTCCGCCATGTTTCACTACAAAAGCCCAAAACAGACAATCCAAACACTGACTCTAGAGAGAGCCTTTCATGCCACCATAGTTCTCCGACACACTTGGAGAGGGAGGGATGAGCAGACGGGTATTTAGTTGTTATATTTAGTTGCAATCTGCAACCTTACCGCTAGATGCCGCTAAATCCTACATACTGCTCCTTTAACTTTCTCAACCGAGAGCCCCCCCACCGGGGGGCTACTGGTACCGAGAGGGACGAGTGGTACCAAAGAAAGCAATTTTCAGAAACAAATATTATAATCCTACAACCATGTAGCATACCGTTTTAACGTAGAACTTCTGACCAACAGAACTATGTTCAACATTTTACACACTGAAAACACAATTAAACACGATCTAACAGAACCTTCAGAGCCTCTAGCACAGGGGTGGCCAACCAGTCAGAGACTAAGAGCCACATTTTTTACTGTGTTACCGCAAAGAGCCACATCATACACATGGGCACACATGAACATCACCCCATCCCTTCCTCACACACACACACACACAGACCTCTGCTCAGCCAGATTTATTGTAAATGTCACACACCAACATGATAATGACAGAAATTGACTCCTACAGTACTAAGACCACAGGCCAGTCATTTTCAACAATGAACATTGTGTGCACTGTCTCACACACACAAACTCTCAGTTCAACCAAGTCCACAAACAAAAATATAATAATTTACAATAGTGTTTTTCTATTACTATGCATGTTGCTTAGTGGGACTTCCTTGCCTTGAACAATCCTCTTCAAATCTGGCTTGTATTCCGTTGTTGCCACTCGAAGCAATTCTTTCACATGGGTGTCAGTCAGAACAGATCGATGCTTTGATTTCACGCGTTTCAGGGTAGAACAGGGGCGGACTGGCCATCGGGGATACCGGGAAAATCCCCGGTAGGCCGACGGGGTTGGGATGGTCCAATACCGGCCCACCTCCATCACCAACAGGCCCTCCCTCTGACATCGCCGGCCACGACTATATTCTATGCTTCACAGAACACGTTAAATTTACTCTAATACCTAAATACCCAAAGTCAATAATCACTGACTGACATTTATACTACTCCTCGCGATCTGTATTCACACTCATGGTTTCCAACTTCTTTACTCATCTAATCTCTTCCGTCAGTCTAACTTTGTTTTCCGTCAGTCTAACTTTGTTTTAGGTGTTATTAAATGTCAATCCAAAACACCAGCAGAGTTGTTGTCTCAAACATACTTTTAAGGCCACCCACCGTCATTTACAACCTCCAGCAGCTGATCTTCCTCTTCCTCTGTCATCACATATTATGCAGAGTGGGTTTGGCGCATCAGAATTACTCCTGATATTTAATTAGACTCCTGATATTGTCTGTTAAATGAAGCTTTCTTTTTCTTGGAAGTTGTAGGCTCTTCTTCTGTCTCCTTAGTGGGCTTTTCCCCTTTGCAAAGAAGCTCTCCAAAAGTTTTTTACTCATTTTCGCTAACTTGTGGGCTTAATTAACATATCACGTGACCGAGACAAGCGTCTTGACATGTGTCAAGAGCCACATGCGGATGAAATTGGGAGAGAATCCGGTAATTTTTCAAAATAAAACATCTATCAGGAGGTTGGGGACCACTGCTCTAGCCTACTCAACACGTGCGAAAAAAACACACCGACCAATGCGTTGTAAATCACGTCACGTGATGCAGTTTAGCCAATCAAATAAGGGTATTCTGATTTCACCAGTGCGATGTACCCACACCGTGACACAGGGGGGAGAGACAAGGAAAGACATCACAGAGCAGAGCTCTTGTAATTTCAGATGTAAAAGTTAAATATCTTTATGATGTCTTCAAAGAATCAAATTGCTATAAAGACCACAGTCCTTAACCTATATACTAAAAACACTGTGATACAAATGTCTGCTCCATGTATTAACGCGCGATAAACTACGCATTAATGCGAGTGAAAAAATACCGAGTGGGCCGGTCTGACACAGTAACTCCCGGGCCACTTTTTTCCCCCAGTCCGCCCCTTGCGCGTTTGACGAAAATACCGTATTGAACTCAAGCGAAGCGAACACGCACATTAAAAAAAAACACAAACACAAACTTCGATATGAACGTAAGAGCCGCATGAAACTAGGCAAAGAGCCGCATGCGGCTCGGGAGCCGCGGGTTGGCCAGGCCTGCTCTAGCAGAATATCGTAATTTTTTCGCTTTCATTTCACGAGATATACGCACTCGAAAAAGTCCTCCGAACGGCGATCTATTAGCTCCCAGCGCTATTCTTGCTACTTAGCAACATTAGCATTCCACCCGGAATCTACCGAACACTTCGGATTTACTCTCCGTGAAACGGTTCAAACGTTACCCGGAAAAGAGAGGACATAAACAAGCCAGTCACCCCGCTGAAGAATTCAGATTTTGCACTCACCATTAGAAGAAAAATGAAAAAGCAGTCCTCATAATCCATTTTGACCACTGAAATCTGCTTCCTCTATCTATTTCCTGTCTAATAAAACTCTTTCCTGAACGAAGGGGGGTCAAATAAGCTCGGAGGACCACGTTTCACATTAAGTAGACTCAGGCTTTTACGCAGGGTCCGGCTGCGTAAATCGGGATTTTCCATAAAACGATCCTCTCAATGAAAACCCCGTTGCCTCCACTGCATTGGCTAGATCCTAACACATGTATAGATGTGTCGTAGTATGGAATTGACCAATCACAGGCTCAGCAATGGACCAATACACACACGCTATAGCGCATTCTGCCGTGGGTCGGCGGCCCAAGAGGCTTTGGAGAGGGTTCTAGCTCTCAAAAATGATTCCAAACTGCTGTATGTGATAGATTGTGCATGTACAAGGATAAAGGAAGTTAAATATATCGTTATTTAAGTTATAAAAGTACAATGGAACAGCTGGAGAGGCTGTTTCTCAAATGACGACCTTTCGTGACCTCTCGTACGTTTATGTCTCTTGCTCTGGCCTACTTCACTCTATTCACTCCAATTATTTTGTGTATGACTACTGCCATTGTTTGCTATGATGCTGGTGGTTTTTAGGCTTTCAATTGCCTCATTTAATATAGTATTATCAATAATAGTGCTTTTTCATCATGCAAACCTGACATTTTCAAAGTGGAGCTGTGTTCCATCTTCATCTGCTATTAACCAGTAACATATAGAGAATAGAGAAAGCAAAGCACACCATTCTTAATGTTATTAATCCATTGAAATTATTCAAATAGACCTTGTAGTTAGAGAGTAAGGCCCCTTTGAGTATGGGTATAGTATTTTCGAGCAGAAGCCAAAAAAAGGCCTAGGGTCCAGAAGTAAGTGACATCATAAACCAACTCCCCTTGAATAACAGTTTGACCTTTTAGTGTTAAGTAGAGTATCCCCTTTGTTTTTGATTGATGGACCAAGGCACATTCACAATTATTTTGCTACAAAGAATTAACCACAACCAAGCTTTTTTTTTTTTTTACATTAGTGACTGCTAACAACTTGTGATGACAACTGAAGAATGGATCAATCTGGAAAAGAAGAAAAAGCAGAAGAAGCTCATGATGAAGATATGGAGAAAAGATTTAATCGGATGATTATGAGACAAAATCTGATGAAGTTATAGGGAGTGCATTTTTAATGTGATTTCCAAACACACGACATTATACAGAGTTGATGCTGCCGATAATAAAAATGTGTGTATGATGTCTGTTTGTTTTGATGAGGATGAGTTGTGACTCTGAGAAGAAGCAGTGTGATGTTTGAGGTGAATTGGGTTAATGATGGCAGGGGGGTAAATTTCAGTGCAAAACATTCAGATATTTTTCATATCTGGTCAGAGTGCATTATCTGTGCATATGTGAATAATGTGTTCATATTCATGCACACTACTAGTTGATTGTCATCCGGGAAACTGGCCCAGGAACTCCAGGAGCCCCTGAAGGTTTCTTGCTTTTAACTAGTTTGTGCTCATTCAAGTGACATTTTGTGAATCAATATGTACAAATTAAAACACAATATCAAATGGTAATTGAGGCCCTGTCTGTTCTTCCACATATTCCTCTATGAATCTGTGTTTAGTCAAACCACACAGCAAACCTAAGGCTAGGTACTAGCATAGAAAAACTGCCCTGTACAGACAGGGAGAGGGACGGGGTGGTTTAGGGGGCCCAGCATAACATTTTTGCCCCAGGGCCCACTAGCTGGTAAATCTGGCCCTGGTCTAAACAAACTCAACGCTTCTGTCTTTGTTTAGGTTGATACAAAGTGTGAAAGTTGCTTGAAAGCAACACTATTCTCAAGATCATGCGTTGCCACGAGATGTTGGCAGCTACGTTGCAGCTGCAGCCATGAGGACGTCACCATAGTATCAGTATCTCAGTACAGCACACCTTCACATATTATATATATATATATTTATATAGAATGAGAACTGTAGTTAATCAGACAAACAGCCGTATCACACAGGAGCAGGCCAACACTGGCACATATCCAGGATACAATGAAAGGTCACGACCAGTCTGGCTACACACACACACTCCATATCAGCGGTGAAGGATGACTGAGAGCAGCATAAAAAGTCCGGACTTGATAAACCTGCCAGCCTCGCAGCAACTTTGTCACGAGCAGTGAGTAGAACAGGTGCAGCAGACGTTAGGGCTCATGATGAGCAATGAGGATGGGCCCGGAGGAGGGGGAGGAGGCTGTAAAACAATGGGGACGGACCAAATGAGAGGGGAGATCAATAACCAGGGCAGGGGTGGGAGCAGGGGGGGTCTCCTGGCTGACAGCAGTCATTAACCGTGAAGTGCCAACAGATGCCACAGCTGCCGGAAGCCTAATCTGTGCAATTTACACCCCTGTCAGGTCTGTGCAGGTTCCAACGAATCAGACAGTGCAGAACTACCCACCTGACACCTTCTCTGAGCACATGTGGCCCAACTAGCAGAGCGAGGTACACACATACGCTCGTGCACCAGGATGAATTAACATACTGCTGTCATGCACACGCTCAGTCAGTCAAACTCTGTACAACACTGCATCGCCCATATGGGCACACAGTACATGTATATGCATACCCACAATGCACACAGCACCTGCACTCCTGATAGCGCATATCCTCAGAGGGGAATAATCTCAGCTCATGTTTCCTAAACTGAGTTCCACTCATCCATACGTTCATCCATATGTGTGGATGTGGCCTATCCCAGCATGCATGAGGCAGGAGGCAGGAGGAAGGAGAGCACCAGTCTAATGCAGGGTTTACACCAAATCTTTCAGTTTCTGAATACAGACATCGATATTATGAGGCAATCTTGACTGATATCTTGTGATGTGTTTCAGGAACACTTTATTTTTAAAAAGTTTTTGTATAAATTATATGGAAAAATGGAACTGCTGAATTCAAACTTAAATAAATAAATACATATTTTTTAGAGACTTTGTTTTCTCTGTTTGAGTATTAGGCTAATTCACCTGCTTGAACACATAAGTATAAATTATATATACAATCTGATTCTGATGATCAGAACCGTTTATTGCCAATGTGTGTTGCACATACAAGGAATTTGTCATGACGGGTGGTGCATAACATTAAACAATCAACAATAATTGTGCAAGAAATAGAAACATTAAAATAGAAATATAAAATAAAGTGGGGAAGAAACATAACATGTGGTGTTAGGTCTTGGTCCTGATGGACTGCCGCCTCCTGCCAGAGAGAAGGGACTCAAACAGTTTGTGTCCAGGGTGAGAGGGGTCGGCTACAATCCTTCTTGCTCGCTTCAGGGTCCTTGAAGCGAACAAGTCCTGGAGGGACGGCAGATTGCAGCCAATCACCCTCTCAGCAGAGCGAATGATGCGTTGCAGTCTGCCCTTGTCCTTGGCTGTGGCTGCAGCGTACCAGACCGTGATGGAGGAGCAGAGGATGGACTCAACGATGGCTGTGTAGAAGTGCACCATCATTGTCTTTGGCAGGTTGAATTTCTTCAGCTGCCTCAGGAAGTACATCCTCTGCTGAGCCTTCTTGGTGATGGAGCTGATGTTAAGTTCCCACTTTGAGGTCCTGGGTTATGGTGGAGCCCAGGAAGCGGAAGGACTCCGCAGTGTCGACGGGGGAGTTACACAGGGTGATAGGGGCTGGTGGGGCTGCGTTCTTCCTGAAAAAGTCTTTAGAGCGTTGAGCTCTAGGTTGTTCAGACTGCACCAAGTCACCAGATGGTCAGTCTCCCACCTGTAGGCGGACTCATCCCCACCAGAGATGAGTCCAATGAGGGTGGTGTCATCCTCAAACTTCAGGAGCTTGACGGACTGGTGACTGGAGGTGCAGCTGTTCGTGTACATGGGGAAAGAACGCAGCCTTGGGGGGAACTGGTGCTGATGGTCCGGGAGGCTGAGGCGTGCTTTCCCAGCTTCACATGCTGCTTCCTGTCAGACAGAAAGTCTGTGATCCACTTGCAGGTGGAGTCGGGCACGTGCAGCTGAGAGAGCTTGTCATGCAGCAGAGACGGGATGATGGTGTTGAAAGCAGAGCTGAAGTCCACAAACAGGATCCTGGCGTAGGTTCCTGGGGAGTCCAGATGCTGGAGGATGAAGTGAAGGGCCATGTTGACTGCGTCGTCTGCAGACCTGTTGGCTCTGTAGACGGGGCTCTGCAGGGGGCTCTGCAGGGGGTCCAGGAGAGGGTAGGTGAGGGCTTTTAGGTGGTACAGAGGCATGAGCCCCTGCTGGGCTGGGGAAGGGGGACCTGGTGGTCTGGGGCTGGTTGATGGAGCCGTGGGGGGTGGGGTCAGGACTGTCCCATTGTCTTTCAAATCTACATAAGAACTCATTCAGCTTGTCTGCCAGGCATTGGTCGTTCATTAGGTTTGTAGTTGGTGATCTGTGTACTCATCCAGACTATTGGTGGCAGTCCTGAAAACTTCCCAGTCTGTACAGTCTAATTACGCCCGAAGATCGTCCATACCTTCACTGGTCCACTGTTTGAATTTCTTCACAACAGGTTTACAGAGCTTTAATTTCTGCCTGTATGAAGGAATCAGATGGACCACGTGGTCAGAGAGTCCCAGTGCAGCACGAGGGACGGCGTGATAGGCCCTGCTTATTGTGGTGTAACAGTGGTCTAAAATGTTCTCCTCTGTGGTTGGACATTTAATAAACTGTCTGTATTTGTGGAGTTCATGGCTGAGGTTTCCTTTGTTAAAGTCACTAAGGACAATAACTAAGGAGTCCGGGTTGGTCCGCTCCACACACAGTATCTGTTCGGCGAGTGTCCGCTGTGCTTCCTGCACGTTGCCCTGCGGCGGCATGTAAACACCGACCAGGATGAATGAAGCAAACTCACTTGGGCAGTAAAAGGGTTTACAGTTTATAATGAAAGATTCCAGATCAGGAGAACAGTGCTGTAGAACCATTGTCACATCGTTGCACCAGCCACTGTTGGAGTAGAAACAGATTCCTCCACCCTTCGATTTGCCAGATAGCTCCGAGTCTCGGTCCGCTCTGAACAGCTGGAAGCCAGCCAGCTGGAGCGTGGAGTCCTGTATCGATCCACAGAGCCAGGTCTCAGTAAAACACAAAACGGAGGATGAAAAAAATGATCTGTCTTTCCCCACCAGTAGCTGAAGTTCGTCCAGTTTGGTGCACAGTGAGCGAACGTTGGAGAGAAATATACCCGGCAGCGGTGTGTACGGAATCCCCATGTGCTAAGACGCACAAGCGCACCAGCGCGTTTACCTCTCCGTCGGCGTTTCACTGCATGCGTTAAGGTGAGAGCACCTTTGACTAGAATGTCCAGTAATTGCACAGAAGTTAACAGAAAAGTTGGAAGTAAGTCCGCTGGAGTTCTTCCCCTGATGTTTATGAGCTCATCTCTGGTGAAAGAGCTCCGGGTATCACAGCAGAAAACAGTATTTACAACAAAAACAACACAAAACAATGAGCACCAACACACCGAGGCAGCCGTCCGCGGCGCCATCTTGAGATAGCAGCGTCACCACCAGTTCCTCTACAACCTGCCAAGCAGATGTCACATCAGCGTACATCCCAGAGCCCCTGCTCCTGTTTAACTCCCTGCCCCACTGTCCTCCAGGGGCCTCACCTGTCAGCATTAGATTCAATAGAAACTTATAGCTGTCCCTGGACGTTGATGTCCATGTATCAGCGGGCCTGCCAAATGCAACCAGGCACTCTGATATCTGTTTCCAGCCACTCCCACTCCCACCTCCTCCTCCCCCTCCCGCTCACTACTCACACTTTCATCCCTCCCTAAGGGCCATCAATAATGCAACATGGAGCTCCTCAAGCAGTGTATGCACACAAACACAAAGTCCATGAAAGCACATCAACAGGCCCAAGCACACGGTCTTGAAAATACACACACACGGCAGGTTAAATTCCCCTGTGTGATTTATAGACGGGCGCTGTGAGGGGCTCCTCCAGTGGAGGCCATTATCATGCAGGCAGACACATCTGCAGACATCAATAAGTGAGGCAGAGGGTCGAGGGGGGTAGATATGGTGTCAGGAGGATCCCCCTCAGGCTGTAAGAGCCTTTCACTTGGGGCTCCAACAACAAGCAGCGCCTCCTCGCTGTTGTTTGGCCGATGGGGGTTAAAGAGAAGAGCGAGGGGCTTCTCTAAGACACGTGGACAGGAGGGAGGCCAAAGAGCGCTTGGAGACGTGCTCGGAGGCAATGTTCTGGAGCAGAGCATGTTGAGAACTGATCTGATGTTTCCTGCCATTAGATTCACAAGATTCTAAACTCACCAAAAAGAAAAGCTGAAAAGCATACATTTCTTGAATCTTGAAGATGGAAAATATGAAAAAAGATCGAATAAAAGGTTTGAAATGGTAAGAGCCTGATAGCAAACTGCAAAACATTATTTGACAGAACTTAAGGTCCACATACTCGCTTTGAGTAAATCATGTGGTCTTCATCAGCAGATGATGATGTTTAAGCTCAACTTATTAGTCAAAAGGGTCAAGACATCCAAGAGGTCCTCAGAAAAACAACTACACTTCCATAAAACTCCATTTGCTGATGAAGACCATGTGATACAGTCAAAAAGTAAGCTTTAAACAAGTTAGCGGACCTTAGGTTGAGACTGTTTTTTTCTAAGGTCATAAATTAACTGTCAAGCTCAACTGCAACATAACATAATGATGAGGCTTGCTGAAATGATTAAGTATTTTCAGATTTGCCCCGAAATCTAAGGAAATGAGAGGAAGTCCATGAGAAAAAGTCCAAGTTTCCTTCAAGTTGAGTCAAAATCTAATTCTGCCAAATTAGTTTGTTTGAGGTTAACTTGCACTTCTTCATGGCTTTTCTAGCATATATATGTATCCCCGATGTGTCAGACACAGAAGTGAGAGAAAAGACTTTCCTCTCTGTTTGTCTCCTGCTCCATCTATCAGAAAATGTGTGAAACAACAAGTGAGTCAGACTTGCTGGATATGACGTCCTATCAGGCTAAAGAAGCACCTCCAGCTAGGTGACCATCACTGCCCAGTGAATACAAAGTGAATCTCATGTTTTTATCCAACGATAAAAATGTATTTATTTCTGTCTGTTTAGCCATTCAAAAAACTACATTTTCACTGCGGTCAATAAACACAAAGGAAGGTCTGCACCTGTAAGTGGTCTAGCAGCAATCTAACCATAAATTACATTTATACAACCACAATAACAAGAAATGTTGCAGTTGCTAAGTAATGACTATATTATTACTTTCGTACTTTAATTATAACTCTTTTTAAATAATTGCTTGACTAATGTTTCACATCTTCTTTCATACCATACTTTCAACCCCCGTGTCCTGATAGTCACTGCAAGTGATTAAATCACACACTCTGCTACATGCTACATGCTACATGCTACATGCTACACCCTACATGCTACACCCTACACGTTACCTCTGGACCCCTTTACAACAAATGCTTTTCTCTTCACTGGGCGTTGTAGGTCATTTCTCACAAATGTATCTGTAAAGACAAACATAAAAACAGAGTGGATGTTTATGGTTTACAGAGTATATGCATAAATGCTAAGCTAACATTATGTGACAGGCACATGAATAGCAAACGTCAGGAAAACCTGGAATCTTAGTTGTTGATGTTCATATCTCCCCGAGTTTGTATCAGATACCCGCTGGAACATGTCAGGTTGTAAAGTTGTGTATAGCAGCGGCGCTGGGTTATTGTAGTGATATTCACAGAAGAAGTGCAGTTGAAGCTGACGTTAGATTAAGTTTTATTGTCAACCTCCATTACAGTGAGGATAAACTTGCCAAGTTCGAACTCCCAGTAAACCAAGTCTGGACTTGGTGTATCAAGAAAAGCCTGATCGTTCCAGAATCAATATCAAATAATTTCAGCTTCTATACAATGAGGTGTTGATATTATAGTCTAATCTGAGGAATGCAGGCTAGACATACTGTTAGTGGGAATGTATTGTGATTTGGGTGAAATTACCTTTTGCTTTATAGTATTGTAGAGTAGAAACATATTGGAAGGGGGATGACAGCACTGACCTTGTACTGTAACCTTGTACACTCCCTCTTGAATCACCATGATAAATATTGGTGCTGAACTGGATGAACAATAGTAGTTGTTGTGATGGCAGTAGTTGCTATGGAAACAGCAGTCGTAGTAGTAGTAACAACTAGGTTTCCAGGGAGAGCAACAAACACTTTGATACGCAGCCTCCTTATCACCCACATGCTTTCATCCAGAAGATAACAGTGCAGCTCTGGATCATCTTTGTCTGGTGACGGAACAAGTTGTTCAGCGCTGTCTGACACACAGAGGGAGAGGGAAAGCACATCAACATTGGCTGCTCATACTCATGCTGAATGCTGTTTATTTGCAGTGATTTGATAACAGATATAAGACATCATTTAATATGACCAAAACAAAAATGTGCATTTGACGATTTATGAATATTAACACTACTTTCAAAGACATCGTTCAACATTTTCTGATCCAGTCTGATTCAGAGTTATGACATGATTAGCCTCGCTTAGCAGAGAGACTGGCAAACATGTTGAATGCATTGCTTTCCTCATAAAACCATAGACTGTATATAAGAAGTTCACGTAGCCACTTTGACGTCACACATTGGTTTGTGGACTTTTGGCCATCTTGTTTTTTTGCAACCAGAAGGGACACAAGAGGGTGGAGTTAAGTACTAAAGAACGCTGAATAAGACATTTTTAGGTGAGCAAAATGTTACAATTAACTTTGATGAACTGAAAATACACTGTGAAAGAGTGATAGTTCTAAGACAAGCTTCAGCCGTGGTAGCGACCTGTCAATTACAAGGTAGCCCCGCCCTAAAGCATACACTGCTTTATGGTCTATTTGACTCTAAATGGACCATAATTTACTAAATGAACATCATGCTGTATTGACGAAGACTTGAAACTAGAGATTGAGACCATGAACTCATGTTTACAATGTTTACTGAGGTAATAAATCAAGAGAGAAGTAGACTCATTTTCATTTGCCCCTGATGGCCATTAGAAAGAATCCAAGTTTAAATTCTCCATGGGTCAGTTTCACATCGGGTCCAAAAAGAAGCCTTCTAGTGGCCTCCCCCAGGGTCAGTTTTGTAACTTTCTGATTATCTGGCACGCCCACTTCATGAACTTATTAGCCGCCGTTTGAAGGAGAGACAGCGGACTGGATTTTGATTTCTCTCGAGTGGTAATTCTTCACACTGCTTTTGTCATTTTTGTTTTGTGTATAAATTGAGTGCAACACTACGAATGCTTTCCCATCCCACTTGTATGAATCATTGCATCTCTCTCTTACAGTGGCGGGCCGTGCATTTTATACCTGGGCCTTCACTGCTGTCCTGCAGCTGAAACATAGATACGGTTATTATTTGTTTCGTGTAAAAATGAAGCCAACACCTGTAAATACACTAACTGCAGAGAATACGCCGAGAGTGCGTCTCCTCTCTTCTCTGACTGCTGTGCAAGACTGCTGCGCGAGTAGCCACCTGTGAGTGCTTTGGGGCGGCTCACGGCAGCACCCGCTGCTCGTTCACGACAGTGCAGAACGTACGTGCTTTAACGTCAGAGTCAAAACACCAGAAAAGTCTCCAACAACACCAGAAAAAGTCGCTAGATTTGTCGCTAGTAGCTTTTGACAAAAAAAGTCTTTGGGGTTTGGAAAGTTGCCAGATTTAGCGAGAAAGTCGCCAAGTTGGCAACACTGGCACCAACTAAATATGTCCCCAGAGCAACATAGGACGTAACAATGGTTCCTATCACATATAAAACCAAACTAAAATCCATCTTCATAAAAACAAGTTGTACAAATAATAATATATAAACAAGCATATTAGCTACTGCAGATGTAAAAACAAAACCAGTTCACTTACCAGAGCTGCTGTTCACTTAAAGACAAAGTCCATCCTTCTTTCTTTGTTAACAAAGAGTTTAATGCAACGGTTGTTCAGTACATCCGTGCGTTTTAGTTCCAGTAAGAAGTCCTTCTCGATTCATGGACGCCAGTGAAGACAGTCGAGCCTCCCCAGTTGTATTTCTTGAATACGTTTTAATGCGTTTGAGGGCTGAAAATGTCCGCTCGACAGAGGCAGCAGATATTGGGATTGTCACCGCCCAACATGTCAGGCTAGCCCACTGACCAATCACGTATGGCTAGGCCAGCTAGCAGGCTCTGACATGTCAAAGAATACGCCCAACATGTCAAACTAAAGATCTGATTGGTTGAACACTATGACAATCAACAATATCGTCCCCATTCACTTAAACTGCAAAGGGATTCACTTGTGAGTCTGCAGGCCTCGGGCCTCTCTTCTTACCTAGAGACACAGAGGTGAAATCTGATTGGATAAAAGCTCTACTTAAAACAAGCTGCACTGGAAGCAGAGCAACTGAGGAAGACAGTAGCTGTGCAATGAGAAAATAAGATAATGGGAAAAAAATTATAATACATGTAGTGTATTTATGAAAAATTATTAAAATATAAAATAGCTATAACTTTGCGATTCTGTCTAGGCCAGCAGAGAAGGGTTTGCTGGCCCTGACGGCCCACCACTGCTCTCTTATGACGGCAGACTGTTCTCTTCCATTATCAAACCATAGAATTCTAAAGTCAATGTTAAAATGTTAAAAGTCAAAGAGGGTGCGCAATAAGGAGGCTTATTTCCATCGTGGAATCTCGTCCTAGTCTAACATCACAAACAGGAAGCACCTTCCCTGAATGATGAAATGAGAGCTGTGCTTCAGTAAAACTGATTAAGCATGCACATCACCTGTACGTATGCGAGCGGTGTGTGCATGTGTGTGTGTGTGTGTGTGTGTGTGTGTGTGTTCACATCTTTGACTGCTCCCGTGTTAAAAACAGTGAGTGCAGCGGAAAGAAGAAGAAAAAGAATGAGCCAGCGAGAAAATGAACGAAGCGAGAGGGGAGAGAGTAAAAAGAAAGAGACTGTCAAAGTCAAACAAATTCAGAGGGATCAATGCGAAGACTTCGCCTGGCATATCCAAGCGAGCGCCAGACTCAAAGCTCTTCAAGCCCACAGTTCAAAGTGGTGACACGTCCATTAGAATTTCTAATTCTGATGGCATCGACAGGCCTACGGCTACAGCACAAGCAGAGGACGGGCTGAGAGGAAACTAGGCCAATGCAGAGAGAGAGATTACTGTATACTGTTCTTTTCTATCCCTTTATTATTGAAAAGTCTTCATACTGTTTCATTCCCAAAAAACTTCAAGCATACTCTGGAAGAGATACTTCATCTTTGTAATTGTATATAATTTAGTTCTCATTGAGTTATTCACGTTCAAGAGAGCATTCCTAGCAAAGAAACGATGAAAACACCTGTAAGTGTGTTGGAGTCATCATTACACCATATGTTGTATTTGTACTTCATCGACCACCTGCTGAGACAAAGGTTTTCTTTGACTTTTAATCTGCGATTCTCAGACAATATGACGGTAAAGAAGTTATTATTGGAAACGTCAATTCAAACTGGCTATCCAGAGCACGCAGAACGAGGCTTAAGGATATCACCCAAACATTTCAGAGGACACAAATTGAAGATAAACCTACAAGACCAACATCTTCCCAACCCCTAGACAGACTTGTATACATAAAGTAGATAGGATAGCATAAAACATGCATTTTAATGATCTTTCAGATCATAATCTTTATGTAGCTGCTAGAAAGTTGACAAAGACACAACACATGAATCAAAATGAAATGGAAAAGAATCCCATCATCTCTTTCATTCCAAAGAAAGATCTAGAGCTCATTGAGAACCAAATAAAGCAAACTAAAAGTGAATGACAGTAGTATTGCAAATAAACCTTATGAGCAGGCTTTTAAAGATGCAGTGTCAGCTTTGAAACTGATTTAATGTAAGTATACAAAAAGACTGGAAGCTTAATGCAAAATAGAGTTTGCCCTGGTTTAATAGTGACCTATGGGACCTAATGAGAAAAAGAGATGCATCTCTGAGACTTCAACTGAATACTGGTCGTTTGACCGATACAAGTTTGAGATGCAACAAAAAAAGGCTTAAGCTTTTTTTTCCTTTTAATCATAAGCAGAAGGGAAGAGTAAAATACAATGGAAAAGTACTGAGAAACTAATTGAAAAGAAAAAACCCAACTATGGTAGCATACTGATCAAAATGTATGGCACTTGTCAAAATGATATCTTAGCTGTTTCAACACGTTTTACCAAGTGTTCTATGAATTCTGTGCTGGAATTGGGTCAGAACATTACAAAAACTCCCCTTAGGGTTAGGGTTAGTGCTATAAAAGCCTTATGTATATTGTTGCTATGACGCTTGCAGCTCTTTCTGACAGAACCTGTCAGTATGCTAACGGTTAGCTGTCGTGTCGAAGAGAAAGTCTTTTCTGAAGAGCTCCAGAGAAAGAACCAGAAAATGCTACGCTCTGCACGCACTGCAAGAGCACATTTTCGGTCATGCACGGTAGAAATGCTGACGTAAAAGATCATATTCAGACGGACAGATGTACATTATACAATAGCTGGTAGAGAATGTGTTACAGTGGGCCATTTAGTCAGCAACCAGTGTGCACACTCACAAATATACCTTGTTTAGTTTTAAAAGGTATCTGACCCTCATTATATTAAACCAATACAATATGGTTTGTGTTTACTAGTGTTAGTATACATGTTTTAGTGGATTTTGGGAAGCAAAGCATAGTTTAAAACATAAGGGTCCCGGTTTGGGGGTTTTGAAAATATGGTCACAATATTGTAACGGACTGAGTGACATGTAATGTTATGTAACCTGTTATGTTATAAGTTATTGTGTTTACAGGAAGAAGTTATTCTACATAAGATTGGTTATTGCAATTACTGAGGTCAGTGAAGGTCTCATGCCCTGTGAAGCCTGTCAATCATCCTAGCTACCAATGGGGGTGGGTGGCACACAACAGCGTACCTGGATTGGCAGAGAGAGAGTGAGGTGGGATGTTGTGTTTGTGCTGCTAGCCTGTGGAGAGTTAGTCTATGACCGGGAGCAGATTGTTACGAATGTTAGAGAACGTTTAACGGTGTTAACTGTTGTTTAGGCGTAGGCTACGGCCCACAGTAGCCTGTGTACTGTCCGCTAATAAAACACCACAAGTAAGATAACGTCTCGTAGCTTTCCTTACCAAGGGTCGCTACAATATTATTCACAAGCCCTCGAGGCAACTCTACTTCTTCGTCCTCTCATATTGGATTGAGGACAGACTGGACGCTACAGAGACTCACTTATCACTTCTAGAGGTACAAGTGGTACAAGACGGGGGTGGCTGGTTAGCATGCTCATTTCACTAGATATCTCCGCAACACAACACATAGCCGTCTTTGACATAATGCAAACACTGAAACCTCTTAAGTTAATAATGTTATTATTTGAATGTTCTAAACTAAAATGATGGCATGGCCTACAGCTGAACTTGCCAAAGACTCCTCCTGTTACCATTATGGAAGGAAAGTGTATGGAACAAAAACTAAAACTTTTCCGCACCTTTACGACATCAGATTTAGAAATTAATTTCATCCACACAATGAGATTCAACCATCCTCACATCAACAAGCTTTTAATTGTGGTAGAGAGTGAGGATGTTTGCTGGTGGGGAGATGCGGTGGTGGTGGGTGGGGGGGGCAGGAAATCTGCGGGATTTACAGCTTAATCTTCTTAGGCACTTCCCTGTCTGCCGAGCTTCAGACTGGGGCTGAGAGGAGTACGTGCTAGCTTAGCGCAGCTGTCAGGAGCCGCCTGCCACCAAATCAATACCGGTCTTCCCCCCTCCTCTTCCTCTCTCTCTCATGCCTCCTCAGCCTCAGCCCTTCAGCTTCTCCTGCCGGCACTAAATCAATGACTCCCGAAGCTGATTAGCAGGTTCAAGTGTGGGTCATTTCACACAGCCATGGAAAACTTTAACCCAAGAACATACTGTAACTACACACTGCGAGTGCAGGAATGTTGTTGATGTGTGGAGGTTGGAGGGCAGTTTCCTGCTTCCTGTCAGATCTCACCTTTCATTTTATTTACTGCAACATCATTGGTGCCAGCTACTGAATTATATCAGCTACAGCTACAACTAATGTGCACCATTTTTTTTTCACTCATGTGATGTTTCTGATTGTTCATCAAACTTGTTTATATGGAAGGCTCCTGCACGCTGAGAGGGCTGTGTGTTACCGCACTTCTTTGCACTCCAGAAAATGAGCACTGGATTTATCACGAGTCAAACCCGGCTGAGTTTCATACCAATAGAAATCCAATAGCACCTCCAAGTGGACACATGGGTACATGGCAAGCTGTGAGGTGTAGAATCAGGGTTAGGGAATCTGGGAAACCTTGTTCATTGTGAACTCTTCATGCAGCAACACATTATCTACTGTGTTCCAGCTGTAAACCTGTACGATAGCAGGTTTACTCCAAGGCCTTGCTTTTGCTTCAAATGTTCTTATGCGTGCATCGTATCAGTGGGCGATGCAGAGGAAGAAAGCATGCTGCAGGCTTCAACAGGAAGTCACACTTAAGAAAAGAGCCAACGGTGATCAGATAACTGTAATATATTACTCAGTGGTCTGTACAGTAGCTGACATAAACAATACAGTCACATATATGCACTACAATGAACTGAGCAGTGACATCCCATAATAACGTCTTACTCGCACACTTAAATGTGCGTTTCAGAAGTAGTGCTTCATGTTTTCCAAATCAAATCCAGTATTGCTGTCGAGCCTCACCACTTTGAATAGTCACATATTTCATGTTAAAATATCTTTTTAGTATCTAACACACACACACCTACACCCACACTCACACTGAGGGCTCAATGTTATTAAAAGTAGTCAGAGAATGGAGGCTGTAGTCTGGCCAGTCCCGCAGCAGACCAGGTTCAAGTCTAGCCCAGTCTGACCCAGGACCCATCCCCTCTCTGGGGATGACACTGACCCCTCTGGAGTCAGTTTTGGACGATTCCACTCCATACATGCATAGTGTCTTTTCAGAATAAACTTCCGACATCATAGGAAAATAAGTTTAGGCAACAAAACAGCTTAGTTAGGTTAAGGAAAAGAGCGTGGTAGACAGTGGCTGGGCCCAGACCAGCCTGACCTCACAATCAGACAGCAGACTAGCGGGAAAGGGAACATGAAGCTTCTCTACTAGCTGTACACCAGACAGGTTTGGCTAGCTGGATGCAGTCATGATAATAACTTATTTAGCTTTTTAAAACAACGGGGACAGATCCAGCATGGACAGTTAGGGAGTGAGGGATGAGGAGGTAAGGAGACATGAGAACACCAGGGCACACATGGAGAACTCTGTCAGCTACATATTAGGCAAAGTGAACATCTTTTCTTCTACATAGTTGTCCTCAGTCTCATCTGCTTAACTTGGTCATGGAGGCATCGACATTTAATAGAGATGGTAAATTAACAATGAAAACTCATCATAGCTTAATTTAACATCAGTATTCCTAATTACACTTCATGTTTACTTCTGATCTTTACCTCCTATAACAAGGTCCATATGTCATCTCAATAAATACACATGTTCTATTATATTATATATATATGTGTGTGTGTGTTATTTATTATACTGAATATTATTATATGATATATATATATTATTATATTATACTGAATTCCCTGTGAGGGTGACAATAATAAGATGTCCTGACATGTTTGTCAAAGTGTTATTTACTGCTTTTTTTTCGTGTTGGAATAAATGTTAAATATTTAACTGCAAAGTAGTAATGCATTTTTGATACCTTGATTTTTTTTGCATTAAATCATTCTGGGATGTTTGCTGAAATTGATTGGCTGTGGCACAGCCCTACCTAGAAAATTGTCCACCAGCCGCCACTGGTGGTTGATGTTAACTTGACTAACTGCTCAAATACATGAAGGGAACCCTTAAATCACATATCTGATTTCGAAGAACGAAATATTCAAGTTGGAAATCTTTATTGTGTAATTCATCGAGAGCAAAATGATGTAAAAACGGTCAACGGACAGCAGACTCATTAACCCATTGAGGGCTGGATTCACAATCACACCGAAAATCGAAGTGAAATCACGGCTGATCCAACTTATGCCTCCCCAGACCATCACTGAGCCACCGCCAAACACAACTCACGCTGGATGATGTTGCATGCATACCACGGCGTCTCCAGACTCTTTCACGTCCGTCACATGTGCTAATTGTGAACCTGCTCTCACCTGTGAAGAGAACAGGGCGCTAATGGCATACCTGTCGATTCTGATGTTCATCACAGGTCGCAATAGAGGACCTCGGGCCCTCATGCCACCCTCATGGAGTCTGTTTCTGACAGTTTGGACAGAAACATGCACATGAGCTGGAGGTCATGTTGTAGGGCTCTAGCAGCGCTCCTCCTGTTCCTCCTCACACCAAGGAGCAGATACAGTACCAGTCCTGCTGCTGGGTTGTTGTCCTTGTACGGCCCTGTCCAGCTCTCATCATGTAAGGGCCCATCTCCTGCTATCTCCTCCTCGCTCTTGGGACTATTGCTTGGGGACACACCAAACCTTTCTTGTGACGGCTCGTATGAATGTGTTGCAACATGTAAAACTAGAAAATAAGAAATGGTTTGTGGCCACCACCTGCAAAACCATTCCTTTTATGCTTTCATCTGCACCAAAGCAGGTGAAATTGATTCACAATTGCTTGCGCTTCCTGTGTACGATATGCGTTTTACACAACAGCTTCCAGTACAAGAGACTTCCATCAGGAATACAGATATTTTTGCAACATTAAAAGACACAGGTCTCTAGCTCTTTCTCTGTGGGGTTGAGTGGCACCTTTCACGGCCCTGACACAGATCCATTATTTATACAAAAAGCATCTTGAAAAGGGCAGCTTTTAATGTAATCTAAGGGATTGTCTGGTTTGTTGTTTTGCATATTGTCGTCTCTGATGTTGCATGTCTTGATAATGTTTCGCTCTGCTAAGATGTACTCAAATTTCCAACATGAACAGTACAGTTGTATTGTATACTTTGAAAAAAGAGAGAATTCTGTGTATTGTGTGATTTATTTAGAACATACAAGCAAATACAAAACTTGTTATAAAACCATTATAGTTCAACAAGAAGTAAGTAGGGCGATGGGATGTGGATATCTGATAACATGCAACGACACCATGAACAAATCAGTGATTAGTATTTGCACTTTGTAACTCTAAGTCTCTTGGTTTGTTCTAATACACTGTACAGTAGCTGCTAGTTGAGTTGTCCCATGTGGTCAACAAGCTTTTAGTTTAGCTTTTTAGTTTAGAGTACAAAACACACTGACAGGACCACACAGCAGATAGCTGTTACTATGGCAACAAAGAAAGTTAGTGCGTTTGACACTATCTATCAGAAGCTGACATGTAAACTTTTCCTTCAGGCTTTGCTTTTGTCTGAGTCCTCTTGCTCTCCACTCTCCGCCTTGCTGCCAAATCGCCGGTTTAGCTCTGATGTCAACACCGAGCAGCACGATTTCTGTGAAAGAAAAGAGGAAATGGTAAAGAACATTAAATTAGCCATGCTAGCAGCTCTATGAGGCTGTATTTGGACACAGTGGTGCTTTGAGCTCAGTACTGACGTCAGCATGCTAACATGTCACAATGACAATGCTAACATGCGGACCTTAAGCAGATATGATGTTTACTATGTCCTCCATCGCAGTTTATGCGTTAGCATGTTAACATGTCACAATGACAATGCTAACATGCGGACCTTTAGCAGGTATAATGTTTACTAAGTTATATCGCTGTTGCTTACTGTGTTAGCATGCTAACATGTCACAATGACAATGCTAACATGCGGACCTTTAGCAGGTATAATGTTTACTAAGTTATATCGCTGTTGCTTACTGTTAGCATGCTAACATGTTACATTGATAATACTAACATGCTGACATTTAGCAGGTATAATGTTTACTAAGTTATATCGCTGTTGCTTACTGTGTTAGCATGCTAACATGTTACATTGATAATACTAACTTGCTTACTATATCCTCCTAACGTGCTAAGCGCTAAACAAAAAGTACAGCGGTGGAATGTTAGTTTTGCAGGTATCTGGTCATAAACCAAAGTATTGGACGAATACAACATTTGACTTCATGGTGGCGCTATAGGAAAAGTCAGGGGACCACGAACATCCAAAGCACTCATCCTCTGGGGACCATGGATATTTGTACCAAAATCCATCCAATAGGTGTTGGGATATTTCAGTAAAAGCCAGAAACGTCAGGCTGTTGGTGGTGCTAGAGGGGGTCACCAAAGTAACACTGTGTGAAACTCTTCCCCACCTTGCTATCCTTAGCTTGGTTGCGGGCCTTGGATACAAGCTCCAGCAGGGCCAGCAGGAGCCCGACGCCAAGTCCCAGGCCCAAGAGGAGGAAGAGGCCCCGCAGATCGTGAGGCCGCAGGGCCTCGGAGGTGTGGGCCTTGCCGGCAGCTGCGCAGCTACTGGCCCACCACTTCTGCCGCAGATATGTTAGCTCACCGGACTCACTGAGCTTGAGGATGGCCAGGGTCAGGTTTTTGACCAGCGGGGAGCCTGGTGGATCAAAGAGAGGCTGATTAATGTCTTACTCCGCAACCAAAACTAACATGCTTCTGTAACGTCCTCTATGGTTTTGGTTTCAGACTTTCCATCAGATGTCGGAACATGGCTGCAGGGTTTTGCTCTCATTCAGCTACAAGAACAAAAGTGCAGCAACGAGAGCCGCCAAGAGCAAAATGATGGTACCGCCATTCGCCTCTCTCAGACACCATCCTTACCATAATAACACTACTTTACGACAGGGGAGCAGGGACCACTTACACCCCGTCTTTATCGTAACACCGAATACGCTTACAGCCATTAGATGCCATTGGAACCATTTTGTGTTCTAAAACTTTTCAACCGAAATACTTCAGACCTGTTTCATAGTGATGAACAGAAACCCATTTTAATTTGAATCATGCACCATTTATATACTTTTAAAGTGAGTTTTACTTTCAAGTAGTTGATCTTACAAGCTTTCAGAAATTGAACCGTACAAGACTGGCATAGCCCTAATAAATCTAGACAGTTAAAATGACCAGTTTAAAGCTGACTTTCAGTCAGTGCTTCAACTTCAAGATAATTCATTTACTGCTGTGTGTCACAATCATGTAATGTGAGTTTCAATTGGCCCAAAGCTTATGTGGGTGGGAGTATTGCACACAATGTGTTTGTTTTATTTGCACAAATGGTCGCCATCTGTAGATGTCTTATAGAAAATAATTTATTGCAAGTGTCACGGATGCCTGGAGGTCCCTGGGCCCCACATTGGGAATCACTGCTTAAGGAGCAAAGAACACCAGACGGCGTCTTGTGGTTTCAAATTGTTTACGTGTAAACACAACGATTCTTAGTTTCAGGTGATTAAACACTTTTGAAAACGTTGTTATGAATATTATATTTGGTCCTTGAAGTACGCTTCGAAATGGCCTAGTTTATTAAACGTGTTGTCTCACAACATCTGAAGGCAAAAGTGTTAATGTTCTGAATGTCCACTCTCCATCACAGTCTCCTCATGTCCACCCCCTCCTCCTGTCTCTTCCTCTGTGGTGTACTGGCAGTGATGGAAGATGGCACTAAACCCTTTCAGATATGATCTAAGTCCTGGAATGAATAGGAATAGTAGAAGCTAGATAGGGGCGTAATTTACTCTGGGGAGTAGAGTTCCAGTTTGATTCATGAATTCCACAAAGTCACTGATAAATACAGGCATAATTAATAAGAAAATTTGCGGTCTCTTAAAAAATTGGAGAGGTTTAAATCCCGTTTTTGAGGCCGTATCACTCACCCAGAGGTGCCGCGATGCTGTAGGCTCTCATAGCGATGGCCTCCTCTGAGCGGCTCAGCTTACAGTGGCGAGCCACCGCCAAGTCCAAGGACACGGCCTCACCGATGAAGGCAAAGTTTCCCTCCTCGGCGAGGCGAACGCCCTCCTCCATGCTGGACACGTAGCTCTTCTTGCGCTCCATGTGCTGGTAGATGCGCCGGTATACGGGGTTGTTGGAATTCTGGGGGAACACAACATTGCAAAAATAAAACCTGTTACATTATATCAAACTCAGACGTTACAGAATCTGCTGTAATGACTATTAACTCATTAGGAATGTGCCTTAAAAAAAGACATGGTGGATCCAGCCTCGACGGTGCCATAGTCCATCACGTCCTGGTTCGCGAGGTCCTCGAAAGTCTTGATGGAGACGTGGTTGTTGTTGGAGTGCAACATGGAGTTGAAGTTGCCAAAGTAGCAGGCCAGAAGCACTACAGCAAACAGCCACCAGATGGCGCTGACTAGACGTCCAGACAGAGCTTTGGGGTGAGGACCAGCACCTGAGGGGACACAGACCAGCAGTCATGTGACAGGACTTAACCCGCTCCTTTAAAAGCTTCATACTCACGATGTACACTCATGCTCGGTTTAAAGCAACGCGAACGAGCTTCACTGGTGTCATTATCGTAGAGTATTACATTATGTCATGATTCCTCTGACTCACAATTCACAACATGTCCTCTTTACCGGCCCGCTGACGATGTAAAAGGAAGTAACGCATAGTGCACGACGTTTACAAAACATCACCACATTGAATATGTTCATCACTGAATTTGATAGAATGAAATTCTCATCCGTGATAAAAGAAAGAATTTTACAAGTAAGTAACAATTCAGTTGTATTGAATAAACTGTGGGACTGTGAATAGAGATAATGCACTCTAGAGGATAATGTTACACTACAGTACTGTGAATCTAAAATGTAAGATGCTGATTGTTTCGGCTCCACCACTAATTTTGAGATTTTATTCAAAACATCTTTTGGCTTTTGAGAGTTTTTGCACATCGAAGTTGTGAAATATTTGTCCAAGGCCATACCTCATAATAATAAGGTTAGCAGTGCAGCTGATTCTCTGAGAGAGAGTAAAGAGAGAGACGGCCAGCAGTGTGTGTGAGTCTCTGTGGTTCAGTTTAGCAGACCGCTGCGTTACCTTGCAGGGTGAGAGCTCCTGTGATGTACCAGAAGCTGTGCAGCAATGTGAAGCTGTGCTCCTCTGTGTGAGGCTCAGCCCATTCAGTGGGACTGATCCTGCAGGAGAAAAAACACACAGAGGCCTCAGAACCAGCAAGGTTAAAGCAGCACATGCTGCAACAAGACGCATGTGTCTGATATATAACTCTGGTGTCTGTGGAGTTACTGGGAGGAAGTTTAAAAGCTGTACGTCAGGAGGTAAAGTAGTCATCACTGATCAGAAGATCAGGAGTTCGATCCCTGGCCCCTGCAGTCTACATGCCGAAGAGTGTGTTAATGTTTATTACAAAACACTAGAAAGGCCTTATGTCAATGCAGTCCATGTGTTTTTTTAAGTTATAATTTTGTAATATACATCAGGATGTGGAAAAGGATCCCCACTCCTCCTTCATGGGAGCAAGACTGAAAACCTATTTCCTTTATTTTCACTTTTGCCACATATGTGCGTCTGAATCACAAATGTGATTATGCTCCCTCTTGGTTGTTATGGCTACATGTAAATCAGGGTCAGCAGAAGGTGGTGATGCACGTGAAGCTGTTTGGTGAACTTCTTCACAGCTCTAACTCACATACACACCATTTAGTGGTTGAACTGATCATGGATCAGATGTATTTGATCGTATGTGTAGAAGTCTCTGGAGTGGTTCTCTTTGTTGCTTTAACCGTAAAACGCTTGTTCATACATACATTGACAGAACATTGTTAAAAACAAACAGTTTGAGGAAGACCAGGGAGTTGAGTTCATAAATGGTCCATGGATTTGTACTTGCAGCGCAGGACTATCTAACATTCATACACCGCACAGCCTACAGGAGTCATTTGGGGTTAAGTGTCTTTTCCAAGGACACACCGACATGGATTAGCGGAGCCGGGGATTGAAGTGAACTGTCCCTTTAAACTGACTTACATTCATCCGGTGGCCACACATTACTGGTTTGCTGTATTTGACGAGACACCAACATTTTTTTTTTGCCATTTTACTTATTTTCATATTTGAAGATAATGACAAATGTCAAAATCCCCCCTAAACATATCTTGTGTAATTTGTCTGTAACTGTAGAATATAAACGGAGGACATGTCCCGGTACACAACCCTGTCTCTACCGTACACTGGAGAAAAACAATGCATGTAACAACCCCTTACCTGCCCACCAGGAATATGCAGAGACCTGTCAGCAGGAAGGCGATGAGGATGCCGACCCACATGTCGGTGGAGAATGGCGACAGCAGACTGAAGTCGCTCTCTTCGGAGGCCAAGTCTCTGCGCAGGATGAAGCTGATTCCCGTTTGCATGAAGGGGGTGCTCATGTCCACAAACTTCTCTCTGATCGCGGTGAGGGTCAGCGGAGCCACCGCCAGGTCGGCCTCCTGATGCAGGGACAGAGACACGTATCAGACTACAGACTCATTCACTTGTGCAATAGGTCCATATCACTCAAGTCACATACTGTATGTTTGCCCTCAAGGACGTTTGTGTCGGGACTAATGTTTGTCATGAGACCAAAACTAAAACAAAGTATCTGATGGAACTCTGGAAGACAATTAATTTAAAAATACAAAAGTGTAATATATAATAAACACAATAAATACTAAAATAAGAGAATAAATGATTAAACTTAAACTCATAATTATGAAATGTTATATTATTCCTATTTTTTTAAATGGCTCACATTATTGACCTGAGTTTTAAATATTTATTATTTTAATGAATTGGTTTGTTTATAAATTGCACCCCATGTATTAACGTGGATATCTATTTCATGAAGTTTTGTTTATTGATATCATATTTTATTGTATAAATATCAACTTTTGGTTTTCACATCAGGTTTTACTGAGTGCACCTTTGTCTTATCAAAACTACACAACATTTATCAGAATGGGATCCCACATGGTCCCATAAGCAGACCAAGAGATCCAAGAGAGCTATTTATGAATACATATCCATACACTTTGATGTACATGATGTACAACGTGTACATAAGCTCTCTGTTTAAAAATCGAATTACAGACAGTATATCACTGTATGTACTCTAACATACTTGTCCTGCATCACATTTTAAGGAGAGCCAGGACGGTTGCACTCTTACCCCTCTGACGATTTCACCGATCATGCCGGTCCAGGTGCCGCTGGAGTCCACGGCTCCGTAGCGGTTGTCCTTCACCAGGTTCAGTTTGTACTGGAAGCCCAGCTCCCTGGACAGCTCAGAGATCAGATCGATGCAGTAGCCCTCCAGCTCAGAGCCGCGGCTCATGGTGTACGGCTCTTGCTGAGGAGAACAGAACAAACGGGTGAAGGTGATGCCAGACTTTAAAGATGATGAGGATTCTTTTTTTCTTTCTTTTTTTTTTAGAGGAAATCAATTGTGAGATCAAATTGCTGCTTTTGGGTGAAAATTTGTTGGTGATTTTTTTTTTATTTCATGCAGTGCTTTGATGACAGAGTGTTTAACAATCACAGTGTCATGTTCACAGGATGTGCAGTGTGCAACTGCACATTCATTTCATTTCATTTCATTGCCTAGCACGGCTAACAACATGCCATTTTCTAGGTTTCAGGACAAGGAATTAAAAAAGATTTGTAAACTAACAATGTACCCAATATGGTTGACGCTCCATTACTATACTCCTTGACATTGTCATATTTCAGATGAAATCATTTTTATGAGCGCAGTCACCAGAATGTATTCAAAATGAAGGAAAATCCTGTATTGTATAATAATGTCACATGGTCATTTTTACCCCCCATGTACCCCCAATTATTATCATTTTCTTGAAACAAATGGAAAAATCAGTAAAATATATTTCTACTTGTTCCCAATGTAAATCACCTCGCTTCCAGAATTTTGCAAGTTTAATTTTTCTGGTTTCAAGATCCAGACCATTATCTCTGGAAGAATTTCAAAATGGGATTGTCTGACTTCCCTTTGGATATTCAGCCACTTTTGTGAGGTCTTTTATAATCACTACAAGAAATCATGTCCAAACTACAAAAATAAGAAGCTTCTTGCGATGAACCACAACTATTTAAAGTGTGGGTTGAGTTAATGTGTCCCGGCGGCACAAGGCCACTGCCACCTTGTTATTCTGGTGTCGAGAGAGGCTCAAAGAGAAAATACCTTTATAGTGGTGATGGATAACTCCTTGGCATCTAGAATGAAAGGGGAGAAAGCAAGCACCACAGTAAATGTCTTGATTCCTGTAATGAGGCAAGTCAAATGTATGGCAGCACAAAGATGAGAGGATTCGGTCTCAGCCAGTTGGGTTTCATGTCTTCAAGCTTACGTGCAGAACGGCCTCTGAAAGCCTAATGAAGCCCATTGTTGCTTTGAGTCCCCTTCATGTGTTTTTCTCTCTCAGCCACTGCTGTAAATCAGCCAAACAGCCAAACAGCCAACGAGGGAACAATGAGCGTCTTGTTGTTGGTTGTTTTTCAGAAGGCCCAGAGAGAAGTACTGAGGAGACTATTGCAAGGTACTACAAGGGGGGTGGCTGAGCTTCTGACGGCCCAGTCTACCCCCCCCCTCTGAAATCCAAGCAGGATTTCAACCCCCCACCCCATCCCCTGACATTACCCATGACACCCAGAACTGTTTTCTTTCTGCTGTAACTGTGACCAATGCTATTCACAGCGTGTCCAGCGGGCCCTAACATGCCCG
Source organism: Leptoclinus maculatus (assembly GCA_032191485.1). Lineage (NCBI taxonomy): Eukaryota > Metazoa > Chordata > Actinopteri > Perciformes > Stichaeidae > Leptoclinus > Leptoclinus maculatus. Next base: position 20,664,147 of record JAVDOI010000012.1, on the reverse strand, counting down.
GCCGGGCTTGGTCACAGAAAGGAGGGGGGGGGGGGGTTAGCGGAGGCGCCAGGGGTGCAAGTTCCTCATAAATGCATGCAACAACAAAAGCAGGCCCGGCTGGGTCGTATAAAGCCCATGACACCCCATCAGCCTCCTCCAGAGAAGATGGCAGGAGCTACGATTTGCGGAGATGCCTGTCAGTATATCACTCCCAAACCCCCCCCCCCCCCCCAACACGGTTAATTGATTCATCACAGTGCTTTCTGGACCTCAGCAAGGCGGTAGCCCCTCCACTGGTGAGAAACGGGGACGCCACAGTGATCCGCTTTGATAGGACTCCCAGCAGTCCAGCAGGGCAGGGAGCCACATATGAAGAATCATTTGGGAGCAGGACCCGGTCTCATGGGTCAGCCAGAGCCCGCTGGGCTTTGACTTTGCAGACAGTTCACTGAGGCTCTGGAGGAGATTATTTCATTGGCTGAGTAAAAACCATCCTGCAGCACAAAGCAGCTTTCCAGAATGTAAGCCGACTAACTGGATGAAATGTTTCACCGAAACAGAAATTTCTCAAATTATAAATTTAAATTAAATTATAAAACATTAATGTGCAGGCTTTACATGTCGGCAAAACACTAGTGGGGCCCAAAAGAGCCTAAATATAAATCAAAGAATTTTTGGAAACAATCCTTTTTTATATTTTTTTAAAAAAGGTGCAAAAAAAGCTTTCTTCCTTTCACAAATATACTTTGTTCAGCAATACAACAAAATCCTATCCACACAATGTTGATATGGAACAATTTTGTAAAACCCTCTATAATGTCATTGATAATATACATAACTAATGGTTAATGCCAATGTTCAGAAAACTCTTCCCTGCTACAATATCTACACATGGTAATAACTACGTGATGGTTATGGTTAATAAACTATTGTTAAGGTTTGGAGACTGGAACATTTGGTCAAAGATCTTTTTAGACATGCAAAAAGTAAGTGCAGTTCTTTGAAAGGACTCAAAATGTCTCCCACATCAAAATCTGATGCGCTACAGGCCCCATCCAGCACCCAGACCTCCACACCCTCTCCACTTTGACACCTTAAGGACACTACTGTAAAGACACATAGGTAATTGGACGTATATTAGGAGGTGCAAACTGTCCAATATGAACGGATTCCAAGAGATACTGGGCTGGAATAACAAACCCCACCTCCTGAGCTAACCACAAGCACACTGAACATGGCAACCTGCAGACTCAAAGGTTTTGAGCAGGTTGGAAAAAAGTTACATTTTGGACAGAAGTAGAACGGTAGCAGTTTAGAAAAATGTAAACTAATACATGTCCATATATATATATATTTATATAGAAATGTGATGCACTGATCTAAGTGAACCATGTTCCAACACGCTTGTGTGTATCAGTCTTACCTGCAGTGACTCCCCATGCAGTCAGGGCTGCTACACAGAAGACCAAAGCCAAGCAGCCCGTCATGTTTCCAAAACTCTGAAAACGACACGGATCCTTCAAACATGATTATCTCAATTTCAGATATTTTCTAACCCAGAGCATCTAACGTGCACAATAACCTCAGGGATGATATGCTTCATTATATATATATATATAATAAAATGCTGACACAGATTGTCACACTATGCTATCAAAACAAAAGTTCCCTTACCTCAGTTATGTCAGCTGCGATGTGAATTAAAAACCTTTGTGTGAGGGACGACTCCAGGAAAATGTGTAAGAAATTCACAACAAGTGTTGCAGCAGGGCAGTGGGGAGGGGTTGTGTGCAGAAGACTGTAGTGTGGGTTTATATAGGGGAGCACAAGGAGGGAGGAGATAGAACCGCAAAGGGAGAACAAACTCCTGATTGTTGGCCAGAGGTTTATGCAGAACAAAATCTTTGAGATTTGAGATTACTGGAGCACGGTGTGTTTGTTCTACACATACATGTTCAGGCTTGTATGAATGATGTAGATCCCTTCATTACAGCGGAGACAGAGCAATACAATAAACAGAGCTGTTTGTTTCAGTCATTATTCTAGATGTTGTGTGGGTCAGTTTTGAGCCTCCTCTTAGAGTGAAGTGTAACTACATTTGATGATGAGCTTACTGATGGATGGACAGGAGGTCCCTGGGGCTCACAGGAGGACATTTGTCCCTCCTGACAAACCCAGAGGTCTACTCAATCTACCCTGTAATACAGTAACGGAGTAACAGAGAATAAAACAGCTTGTTGTTGTTGTCGTCTACATCCTTGTCTGTCCAAAATGTCATCATTTTCAATATTTTTCTGAAATTGTCATAATTACTATATGGATTCTTGAGTTATGGCCAAAAACCTGTTAGTGACCTTTGACCTCCAAAATCCAATCAGTTCATCCTTGAGTCCAAAATTGATGCTTTATGCCAAATTTGAAGAAACTTGCTTCAGGTGGTCCCGAGATACCATGAGAACAGGACGGACGTAAGGTCACAGTGACCTCTGATCTCCAAATTCTTATCAGTTCATGCTCGACTTCAGGTGGACATTTGTGCCAAAATGAAATAAAGTTCCTGAGATACAGATCACGAGAACAAATCGGACGGACAACTTGAAAACATAATGCCATGGCTGTCCCCGTCATTGGTATACGTTAGGACCAGACGGCAACCTCCGGTTCTGCTGAGTGAAGCTGATGCTGAAGTGTCTTAAAGCTGCATTCTCTCTAGTGTCCACCAGGGGGCGACTCCTCTGGTTGTATAGAAGTCTATGAGAAAATGACTCTACTTCTCTCTTGATTTATTCCCTCAGTAAACATTGTAAACATGAGTTTATGGTCTCAATCTCTAGTTTCAAGTCTTCTTCAATACAGCATGATGTTCATTTAGTACATTATGGTCCATTTAGAGTCAAACAGACCATAAAGTAGGATATGCTTTAGGACGGGGATTACTGCGATTGACAGGTCGCTGCCGCTACCAGAGCCGTATACGGCGTCTATACGTCACTCTTCTGCTTTCCAAATATGGTAACTTCTGTTCATCAGTTGCAAAAAGTTTATATGGCGAAAATTACCTAAAATTTGGGCTTCATAACGGCAGGTCACAAACCAATAGGTGACGTCATGACGACTACGTCCTCTTCTTATATACAGTCTATGGTTAGGACTCCTCCAACTCATAAAACACAATCTACTAACACACATCAAAGATATATCCACATAACATGCCCTGTGTCTTTATCTTAGAAAAAAATAAATACTGTTTTTAGCAGAAGCTCACAAACTAAATTGATTTATTTGCAAAAAACCCTCAAAAACAAGCAGTGACTTCATCTTGAGAGGAGGGGCTGCATTCACTCTCTGAGACAAAAAACGTTCTCTCAGGCCTGTTGTGCCGCAGGGTTTGGAGGTTTTCAGTTGAGAGGCCAAGCCGTGCCAAATTGTCTAGATAAATATGGCTTTAAGAGGGACTCTGTGGTTTTCTCAGAATCCTAATGAAGCCGTCTTTTGTGTTTGTGTGCTGGCTGGAGCGGAGTCTGCGGCGCTCAAATGAGCGTGTCGCGCTTCACAAAGTCTTACAGAGCTGAAGAAGAGGCCTGGCAGCTCACCATAGGTGGCAATCAGCTTTCTTCTTTTTTTTAAATTGCAGACTAGAAAATGGACAAACCTTTCACTGGCAAATCAGAGTCCTGAGAAAGACCGTCCTAAGAGGGTAACAAGTGCTTTAAGAGGTACAGGCGGTTGTCAGAGGAGGCTGATACCAACACATTTTAATTAGCTTCCTCAAAAAGGTATGCATGAATCCATTACTAATGTGATCATTATATTAGGTTTCACTGGATAGTTTGTGTACCACAGCGTGCATGCTTTTTCAAAAGGGTTTCAAAGTTTCCAAAGGAAACACTGACTTCTTAGAATATTTACAGGGAATCTACAAGTCTGACTGGGTTTTATTCCACATTCTAGGGTCTAAGAAAGTTTATGTAAATAGGTTGGTAGTCGAAAAATCCGATCTTGGGTGGCAAGTGACACTGAAAAGATGTTTTCTCCATTAAAGAACGGTTGAGCTTGTCGGTTCTTGTGCAGCTTGGAGTCTTTGTTCTGGAACATTCTCCCTTCCTGCAGGGGGGCTGTTTTTTTTTTTTTTTTTGCCGGAGAGGTTGAGAGAGGTGATGGCTGGTAAACACAGACCCAAGCGGGGTCCAAATTAGAGCATCAAGCAGACCCTGCCAAAACAAAGGCCAAAGGCTTGTAAGTGTCAGCTCGCATCAGGCTCAGTTCCACTGGTGTTCCAACGACTCGTCTTTGTCCCTGAACTGAGACAGCTGTCGGTAGACAAAGTGTAAATTAAACAAAATGAGCCGGGAGGCTTTTAGTAATATTCATTTGAGATTTATTCAGGTCATAATTACACATTGTCCCTAAAATGTTGCACAAACAACTGGCACGGCAGTGCAAACGACACAGCAGGTGGACAGACAAACGTGCTTAGATACAGATCATTCTCATCTTGTATTAGTACCTCGGACCAATGGGAGCACATAGCCGCCGCCGTCGGACGATCCGAAAAAAGAAGTTAGGGATATTAACAAATCTTCATATAAAAAAGGTCTTTGTAAAATGAAATAAAAGCACAGCCTTAGGATAAACATTACAGTGCATTAAAGACATGCAGATAACTAAAAAGGGCTTAACTTGGTATGGAGTAGTCTACCACTGCTTTGAAGTACATGATCTCAGTGCTGTGACATGCCATAAACTGGGTAGGTTAGCAAAATATTGGCAGTTTGGTCAAATGACTATGTAACCACTACACAAAGAATACTAAAAATTAAGAAATCTTATCCTGCATTGTGATAATAATTCCTTTTTTTTCAGCAAAGACATGAGACAAGCCTCAGCTTTTAGCATCAAACTGTCAAACAAACGTCAATATGATACCATGCTAGCATTTCCTAAACATTGCTAGTGGATGGATGGGCTGACATGAAGTATCTCAGTTAAAACCATTACAGTTCAAGTAGACCCCTTGCTACTGTATGCTCATGTAAAAAAATGAAAAAAAAGATGAGTAGTCCGCAGTCAACATATACAGCTATATAAAAACGTTTATCTTTCACTAAATACATTCTGTCAACTCTCTAACATTTGGTGCAAAAGGATGGCAGCGCTGCAGTAGTTTTTATGTTTGGTTCAAAAATGGATCTTGCACAACCTCAAGCAGTAGGAGTGAATGTTCATGGATCATTAATTCAATGGAGCTCAGTTTTTTTGCGAGATGCGAAAATAATCTGTGAGAAATTCTGCAAGATATGCAACTTTTAAAAAAAAAAAAAGAAAAAAGATTTGTAGTTGAGAAAAAACTGGAGCGTATTCCAAACAAGTTTCTAGCTGCGTCTCTCACACTCAGTTCCAAGTCAGACAGTTCTTTAGAGTTTGAGCATGAAAAATACTTCACTGTTTTCTGGGTCTGGGGGGTTCTGGGACTGTCTAGGGGAGGGGGTTCCAAGGGGGGTGAGCTGACTCAGCAGGTCCAGGCTGGAGCAGGGACTCTGGGCCACGCAACACGCGCCTTCGGGGTTCCCCCGCTCCTCAATGGGGCTAGCACCGCTTCCACTGCCAATGCTACCGGTGAGGCTGAAGCTTGTACTTCTGCCCTGGACCAGGCTCTGGAGCCTCTGCCTCTCCTGGGCCTTCTTGGCCCTGTTTGCAATGTAGCGCACCCTGCTTTGGCTCCTCGAGGAGGTCCTTCGCACCAGGTTCTCATCCACAAACTCCTCCTGAGACTCTCCAGGCCTGTTTTCCGGGGCGAAGTCGCTGGCGGTCAGCGGCTCCACATCAGTCAGCCTCCGTAGCTGCTCTGTGAGGTCGCTTGGCGGCCGAGACTTCTGGAGGCCGCCCTTGCGGAGCTGGTCCCTGGCTGGCCTAACAATGAAGCTGCGGCTGATGCTGTGGTACTTACTGACAAAGTTACAGGAAATGTCATCAGAGGTCAGGTCCCCGAGGCTTTTGGACATGGAGGCAGTAGCTGTCGAGGTTGTGGGCGCGGAGGACGGCCTGCTGGCTGACGATTGCTTGAGCCCCTCCATGTAGAGCCGACTCCAGGTGTGCCTCCTTTGAGTCAGTCTGTCGGGCGAGTCCACGGAAGCTTCCGGGGGAGGTTGCAGGGGGCGGGGCTTAAGCTCATCCTTGGGGCAGTCGCCTTGCTGAAGATTGGGGTTTGACTTGCTCTTGCTGACCCGGAGGGCATCGTAGGAGACCAGCGCTGAGCGACGGCACGTGACCCAGTGAGGATCGCAGGTGCTGCTGGATGTGGGCAGGGTGGTGAGGCTCTTCCTGGCCAGGTTTGGCAGGGAAAGGTCAATGACGGTGTCGCTGGAAGAGATGCTGGAGGAGGAGGACATGCTATCTCTGTGGTTGCTTGGCTCCAGCTTGCTCCACAGGCGGTCGTTCATAGTAGCGTCCGTGCAGACCTCTGGCACGGCTGACTGGTCATACCCAGCTGAGGCTACAGTCACCAGAACATGGCCCTTACTTTTTGTTCTCCTTACTGGTACGTGTGATGGTTGATCGTTAAACAGGGCTCTCCTGGCCTGGGCTGTCGGAGCACCAGGGACTGCAAGGGCTCCAGGGGACACTGCTGCAGCAGGAGCCTCCGGTCTGTGGTCAGACTTTACCTCTGCTGTATCAGTTTTCTTTTCTGTCAGAGTTTCTTGGTTTCCCCTCTGGTTTGGCGTGACGCCTCGGTTGGCCTGGAGGTCTTGACCGCACTGTGCTGGTGCAGTTTTGTCAGCAGGGTTCGTCGGATGGGGAGACGCGGTTCTGGAAAGGGCAGGAGGTTTCTTAGGGCCTCCGCTCACCTTGATTGGACTGTGCACAGCCCCATTTGAAGGAATGGCCAATGGGCAGTCTGCATTTATTGCTGTGCATGGAGAGTGCAGTGGTGATGATGAGGAGTGACGTGAAGGCAGGCTGCCTTCTGGAGTGGAGACACAACGGATGACACAAGGGTTTCTGGCGGCGACAGAGTTCAGTGGAAGAGGAGCTGGCCTCTGCACTGTGGAACAATCTGTGGAAATACAGACAACAAAGAAAAGGTCTCACTGCCAATTTCATTTGTGGTCCCTAAAAGCCTTGTGGTTGTAATAATCAACTGTATGTGCTTGAAAAATAGGGACGCGCTGATCCAATCCGTTGTTTCGGTTTCAGCTTAGATACTGACCTTATTAAGGGAATATCTGCTAGAAGTGACCAATTCACATTAGGTGTAATACAGTTCGCTGTTCTGTGGTGAGCTAAATTTGATGAAAGCTACTGCTACTTACAATAAATATCGATGTGAAGGCAGCGGAGGTCCTGCAACTATAAAACTGGAGGTGTTGACAGGGTCAGGGTTTGACACATGGCACTGACGTTTTGTTAAACAAAACCGAATGGTAGAGAATGGCAAATCTTTAGGAGTTAAAATACTGCAAAGGGCTACATTTAACAGGTTTATGTCGGTTCATGAGAAAAAAGACAGACGCAGAGTGGTTTGCTGATGAGAATGGAGGATCTCTAATGAGGTGGTACAGCCTCATGCTATCATTTCAATATTATAAATAAGTTTTAAACAGAATTTGGGATTGTTTGGATGGTTCCACTTCCCAAAATTTGGCGAAACAGCCTTAAAACAAAGTCCGTTATCTGATTTTTTACTTCAACAACTGAAGTCAGTTGTCCTTGAGAGGGCTCAGCCGGGAGACGCCTTTGAAAAAGGTCGTATGAGGACCTAACGAAGTGATTTAGTCGATGTGCTGTTCTTTAGGTCCACGTATTTTTAGCTCGAACATTTAATGATAATTCCACTTTATTACAACTTACATCTCTTCGTGTGACTGCATTGTCTTGTTGTAATGTGTGCAATTTGGTCTCAGGTCTCTCTTGTAAAAGGGATTTAGATATTAATGACCATCAGTAGGCAGGTCTGTTAACTGTGGTGGACGCTTACAGCTGACTATTTGGAGAATTTACAATTCACCTCGGTTTACTCTACAAAAAGTCAGTGCAAAACCTGTAAAACATGCGTTTATTGACCTTTCAGCCTTATAGTGTTATCATTCAAATACGACTCAAGTTGTAATAAACCAGATTTACCCTCAGATACAAGCCCCAACACAGTGCAAAGTGATGGATTCTGTTCCCCTATTTGATGATGTGACCAGACAAATCGGCATGGTGCTCTCACTACTCCCACTCATGTCATTTTGAGTTAGTGCAATTTCAAGAATATTTGGAAAAGAAAGAGAAGAATGTGGATTTCAAAACACCACAGGTGTGACACGTGGTCTGGTGAGACAGAGACACTGACGGGTGAAGTGAAGGATGCACAGGATGGATTTAACAGGTTGCATGCATTCAGAGGCTTTACCTGGCTCTGGTCATCCCCTCAATTCTGCACTAGTAACAGAGAGCGTGCAAAAGGGAAAGAGAGGAAAAAAGGAGTTTAGCAAAACTGGAAAGAAGAGGGTGAGTGGAGGCAAGGAAACAGCTTACAGGACAGAGAAAGCATCTCAACAAGAGATCTCATCACAAATCGATCCTCCAAGTCTACATGAGGAAAAACAGCATTTGTTTTATCGTGAAAAGAAGGAGGCAAAGCTGCTAAGATTATTCATCACATGACTTACTAGCGTGTACAGGATCTGCCAGCATTATATGAATAACAGATGTCAGCATTCATCAGATACTGTCATGAGGCCAGATAACTCAAATTCCACTCCATAAACACACTTGGTTTTCCCCACTAGATTGATTCCCACAGTATGAACACTGATGGCCATCACATGATGAATGGAGAGAGGCTGAAGGTGGGTGGGTTTGGGTAGTGCAGCTGGCGTTTGGTAGGAAATGGACTCCCCTGAAATATGTCATGTGCGGGAGGGAGAGGGGGTTTCTCGTGGACGCAGTACAGATGTCAGCGCCTTGTGACTTCCAACCAGATGTTGTAGGTCACGTCTTCGAAACACTGTCCATTGCTTTGAGTTTTCTCCAATTATGTTGATTTAGACTTCAAATGAACTAGGTTAAAGAAGGAGCAGGAAACTACTTGTATTCATTTAAGGTTAAAAACTTACCACTTCTCTCATCTGTGAAGCATGGGGGTAGTACCACATTCACAGTATTTTAAGGCATAGAGAAAAACAATTGGAAAACATTGAAATCAATTGATTGAAATAGGAATCAGTGATGAAGTTGAGGTAAAAGCTACAAAAGTTAGAATTGAACAATAACAATGGAAAAGAATAGCTGGGAGTATAGATTTTTCCTCAAACTATCAGGGACACGTGGGATGACTAAAAGGCACATAGCAGGATCATTCTGACAGCATCATGCTACCAAACATTCATGGTCCTGCATGTACGAAGGTGACCTGCAAATCTACAGTCTACAGAACATTAAAGGCCCTCTACAGCCACTAAGCAGCAGCTACGGGGTTTACTGCTAATGCTGCCTCACATACATCTTACCAGCGAAGAACATTGGGGACTTATGCCGCAACTCTTCCATTTTCTGGGCAAACAGGGCGTTCATCTCCCGCTGCAGGGTGCCTACAGCCCTCTTGCGGCTGTCGAGGACAGAACGTGGAAGCAGCATAGGAGGCGACTCCAAGCTGCTCAGACTGCCAAAGCTGTCACAGCTGCTGCCGTCACTGAGCGAGAGACCCTCATTCCCATTACCGTTTGGGAACAGGGCGCACGTTGGGCCACAAACAGTGCCGTAGTTGGGCGGGGGTGCCTGTTGCCATCGGAGGCTGGTCCTGCAGTCTGGGGTGAGGCTCCGTGCCTGTGTTACAGTGTTGGGGGAGCATCTTCGGGGAACGCTGCAAGATCGGGCGCTACTCTGTGATGCAACGGGCCGAAGTCGGATGTGCTGGGCTCCCAGAGTTTGCCTGGCTTTGGATCTAGGGAAGGGGATGGGTCGGCGGAGAACCTTGGGCGAGTACTGAAACTGGGCCTCTGTGCATGACTTGGGGAGGGCCGGTGACGGCTGTGACTCTGTCTGGGTAGCAAGCTGTTGGGGCTTCGCTACAGGCTCTGGCTGAACTGGTCTCTTGGGCGAGGAGGGGAGGTTACTTCTCTCCTGTCTTTCCCCATCTGCCCTTTTGAATTTGCATCCCTGACTTTCCTTAACCTGACCCTTTCTTTCGGCTTCTGGACTCTCCTTGGAGCCGATCACACATGTGATGCAGTTGGAGGACATCCCTAACCGGCCTGAGCTATTAAGTGCGACACGGGCGAACACCCCTGGCTTCATGTCCAGCTGATCATGTAAGCGGAGCCGACTGGCTCGTTTCAGAGGCTCACTCATGGGTTTTCGTTGAGCAAGAAGAGGGCTCTTACCTTTACCCTCCTCAGGGTGAAAAGCCCCATTGGTGTCAGGACGGTCCCAGGGGCCCTTGGCTTGGTGGGATGCCAGCGATTCCCTGTTGCGGTTTTGTGGTGGTGTGGGCTGGTGAGAGGCGGCAGCAGAGGCCTTGTCCCTGTCCTCCGACTCTCGATCTTCACTGGCGCCCTCTGAGCTGTAGTCTTTGGTGTCGATGGCGATCTCTGGGAAGCCCTTCTTGATTTTGGGCTGGCCTTTGGTGGGTGCGCTGGCTGTGCGGCGCAGAAGGTGGGCACCGAACGGGTGCTTACGGCTGTGATGCACAGCAGCATGGCTGTCCAGGGAAGTTTGCTTTGGGTTTCTGTGAAACAGCCCTTTTATGCCGGTGGCTGCTCTGGCCTGACAAAAACACAACAAAATATCACTGTCAAACACAAAATGAATCTTAAAACAAAATGAATAACTCACCGAGAGGTCATACAAGAAAATGTTGCCATAATGCAGGTGGCACTGGTCCGCACTGTATTATTGCAATTATACATATGCAGGTGTTGTACCGTGAGCATGCACAGAAACAAATTCCACCAAAACCCATTTACCCAAGAAATTCCGTGTAATAACACGTGTGAATGATCACTCAGTCTTTAACATGATCATTCAGCTGTAATCCATGCGGCCTCGCTTTGAATGCCACTTGGATTCAAAGTGTAACCCTGTCATTTTGAGCACCTATATATCTGCATACAGCAACTGTCGTCCCAGTAGTACATCATTGGTTAAACAAACGCATGCTTGAAGCTACCTGTCAGAGTTAAACACACAGAAAGCAGTCCAAGCTGATTGCAACTAAATACAGTGACTACAATTAGTGCTGTGTGGAGGAAGACATTTTGGTGCAACAATGGTTCTGATACTGCAGTTATTGTTTCAAAATAAACTATTTTCATGTGGGTTGGCTTGTTTTTCTGCATACAAAAATCTGAATAATGAAGATGCTATATATATATATTATATACTATACTATATATTATAGCATATATATATATATGCTATAATCACATAGACTTTCTGAAAATACTGGCTTCAACATGAAAGAAAGAAATCCAGATACCTGAGAATTATTTATGTGTACAACCAAAATAAAGAAGTGACTGGAAAATGATCAGTCTTAAGGCTGACCTTTATTTCTCTTGTTTAACATTCAGTTAACACAGACGTCAATCATTAATAACACTGCATGGATGTTTGCAGTGTTATTACCATGCAGCACATAGAGAGGTGCTGCATGGTAATGGTCAAACATCACAAAGACTGAGGCAAAAATGATGACAGTGATGAGGACAATCAGACAATGACATTAGTGATTGTGAAACTCATGTTGACAAGACAATCCTGCAAAATGTCACTGGACCACCCCAAAGAAATGTCAAACCAAATGGAGCTTTAGCGGGACAAGGCCTCATATTACGCTACCTAAAACCCTTGACCACAGTGGTGAAACGCTGACTGAACAAATATCAACGTGAAAGCAACAGCACAGACAAAAAGACAAGCTTATAAAGAAAAGAAGTATTTGTGGAACAAAAGGGACACGTTGGCTGAACTCAACATGCCAAGTATTAAGCTACCAGTAGACCCATATAATGTGCTGCTGCCTGGGTTACCTCTGAACTGCAAAGTCTTTCAACTGGGAAACAGAACAGAAGTCCAACATGATGGGAAATGGACTTCATCAATTGGTACTGATACAAGTCCAGGCATGTCCCAGCTCATTTTTAGAGCAATCTACCAAAAGGTTAAGATGTTGGATTCTGGATGTATGTGTTTAACCGACAGACGGGTCTCTTTATGTGGAGCCACGGTTCTTGAGATGCAAAAGGGGGGAACAAGTATCCATCATTTAACTGGTACTACATCCCCAGCTACAGTGGATGTTGAAGAATTTGATTCTATGAAATACAGATAACATTAGATACACAACATTACAAAATGATTTCACGTAAACAATTTCAAAAGAAGCAGACTGAAAGCTACAATCCAAATCCACAATCTAACCTGGTTGAGTCGAGACAACAACGTGACTGACTAATGCCTGGCTGTGTGCGTCTACAGTGTGGTAGCACACACGTCAGTCATCTGGCTCACACCTCTTTAACCGTGTAGGTTGATGACTTTGAATCTACTTGGGGGGTCAGTGAAGATGCAGGCGGGTCAAGCCTACATAACTCATGCGAGGCATGAGTTGGCCTTATCGTTTTTAATACTTGCAGTCAGCTGACAAGAGGGGGCTGTGTGTGTGTTTGTGGGGGGGGGGGCATGTGGCTCATGCAAGATGCCGACTGGGTGTCACTACACCTGGGTTTTGAGCGGCCGCTTCAGGGCTCCTAAAAATGTCCTGCTTCTAAATGGAGCGTTTGGAAATAGAGGGGTCCACTGAAATCACAAACAGACACAGGAAGAGAGCAGGAATCAGAGAAGGGGGAGGATGAGGGAGAGAAAAAAATGGGGGGGGGGGCAAGAGAGAAATCACAACCAGAGGCACATAGCAACAGCTGAGAGAGAGAGGAAGTTCAAAGTAAGGACAATGTGAGCAACAGAGCGGTCATTTACAATGTGGTTGGAGACGGCTGAGATTAAAGAGGCAAAGGGAAATAAAATCAAAGCTTGTGTGGTGATAGCGACGACTACATCATGAAAGACCAAAGAATGACATTTTGAAACTGAAATAACAAGAGTAATACATCTGTAGCTGCACCATTTCTATTTTAGCTGAGTAACTGTTTCTAAATGTATGCTGAGTAAGTGTTCCAGTCGAGTTCTTAACTATCTCTCTATGGAGCTGGCTTTGTGCTCACGGACATATGGAAACACGAAAGGGACAAACCCAACTATTGACACAGAGTTAGATGCAAAATAAAATAAAATAGCATTGGTGGCTGATTGATCGCCCTCAGTACGTTTAGTGTAAAGCCCTGAGCAGTAGGAATTATGATCACCGGTCCTGCTGGTCCATTAATAGAAAGCCCTGCAGCCATCAGGGAACAAATCAAATGGAGCACACAGCTGGTCATTGATTGTTAAACCTTGAATCAATCAGTTTTAGATACTTTTCATTTAGTCCATGTTGTTTCCAAGCTTTTCTTTGATTGAGGATACCTGCACAGTGCTCATCATTTTGTGCTTTAATATTTGGAATAGCTACCCACTGTCCCCACTGCTATAGGTGATATAGCTGTTGGCTGAGGTAATTCGGTATGACCTGGCAATATCTGACCTGGTTGTTGGCCAAACATCTCGTACATTTGCTTTGTACGCTGATGATGTTTTAACATTCATATCTAACCCTGCTGTATCAGTTCACTGCTTTATGCAGAAATCTCACTCTATTTAGAGCTTTCTCTGGATATAGAACACACTGTTGCCTTTAGGTTATCGGCTTCAGGTCCCTGGTTTCGCCTTTCCCTCTGATGTCCCCCCCCCCCCCCCTCCCACACTGGATTTGTGTTTTTTTTTATTTTCATTACGCCAGAGTTCCACCAGATGTTCAAGGCCAACTTCTGTCCATTATTTGAATAAATTAAATCGGACATTGAGCGTTGTCGAATATCGATGAAATGCCCTTTTGCAATATGTAACTGACTGGGTCCATAACACCACCTCCTCTACTTGGCTAGATATTGAAGCCTCACTGTCTAAATGTCCTTTTTTTATTTCTAATCTGCTCTTCCTAGAAAACCTGAAACCGTCAAAGATTTTTTTGCAGTAACCCAATTACAACTATTACAGTTAAGGCTCGGAGAGCAGCACAATGTGTTGAAGGAAGATCCGGGTTAACATCCACTCGTACTTCAATAGTCAATACCATTAGCTCTCCAAGAGGATGGGGTCCTTATGGTCTTTAATCAGATAGTACAGACAATAAATACAGATCTGAGATATATCAGTGCCTTATACAACATTCTGCTGTTCAGGACAGCCACCTCATTGTGCCTTAACTGCCATAATAAATACTGGCAGCCTTACACATCGTCTTTGGTCCTGTCCCAAACCACAAGCACACTAGGAAACTGTTGTGTTTGAGATGCAGAACATGTTGGGAATTGAGCTTGAACTGGACCCAGTATCTCTTCTCCTTGCTGGTCCTAGTATGCACATTACTAATGAATGTTCTAAGAAATTGTTTTAACGTCCTGACATTCTGGGCAAGGGAACATATATTACTTCAATGGATTTCCTGTTAGGCTCCCACGGTCTGTGGTTGGTGAGCCTCGGAGTCTACTACACTCAAACACCACCAGCACAATGTGGAAACCCTTCCTCCAACACGTGTTAAGAATATCTGCCATTTTAACTATGAAGTGTTAAAAAACAACTTGGAAGTTCTTTATCAAAAAAGGTTCTGCTATGAGTTTCATTGACTGAAATATTATTGGATATTCGAAAAAATATAAATCGGCTGGGCTCTTAATACAGATTCTTACTGTACTATAATGAATGTCATTTTAAAGGAAAGATAACACATTTTTCACATTTCAGCTAGCTTCCTCTGTAGTACCTACCTTACCAGTGATGTCATTCACAGCTACGTGAACAAAGATGGAAGCCTCCACCATACCTTCCAAGTACACGTGGCGATAACCTGAAAACACACACACACACACACACACACACACCAATATCAGTGAGTCAAACACAACAGGGCAGATGGGAATGGCTATAGATAAACACCTGTTGTACTAATCAGCATTGAAACACTTGTTATATGTTCAACCTTCAGCCACTGAATCCAACTCAAGCTCCTCACAAGCCCCGTCTATCAGATCATTTTATCAGAACTATTTAGAAAGTCCATAATGCAGCACTCTGGTGGTATAGATCCTATCTAACAAACAAGGTTAGATAACAGGTCATCTTAACCTGTAAGGTGTTGTGTCCCTCAAGGTTTGATACTCATACAGACGTATGTATTCATATTAGTTTGTTTGTATTTATATTCGCTTGTTTCTGCACTGTGGCTCTGGTTTATGCTCTTATGCTACATCCACACTACTCCATTTCCATTTTAAACGCATATGTTTTGCTACGTTTACACTGAGCGTCCACACTACGCCGGCGTTTTTCGAGCACCGAAAACGGAGGAGTTTGAAAACGCTCCCGAGGACGGATAAGTTTGAAAACTCCAGGTTGCGTTTTCGTGTGGACGATCGGAAACGGATAAGTTTGGAAACGATGACGCCCACACCCACGTTCACTACTTGATTGGTTCTTAGCGGTCATGACGTGTCCTTCCTTGTCGTATTTTAAGTAAGCAACTAAGCAACCAATCTACTTCCTGTTTACATCAACACCCACGTGCATGCCCAGTGTACGTGAAGAGTCACGTGATATTCGTTTTCAGGCGTGTTAGTCTGGACGGAGATCAATCTGAAAACGATGCTGAAACGCCGTGTGGACGGAGATCGATCTTGTTTTAAAACTTGGACATGGCCTTAGATGCTTGTTTAAAAAAGGAGATGCACTTATGACTTCTGGTGACTAGTAGTTCTCTTGAATACACTTATTGTAAGATAACAGCTTTGGATAACAGCGTCTGCTAAATGACTGTAATGTAATGTACACAGATGACACATTATTGTGAAACCCCAATAGTCTGAAAGTAGATACTCTCCCTGCAACAAACTGGCAAATCTGGCAAAGAAAGCTGCAAAGAATTGAAAATAACTGAAAGAACTTTAGATCTTCACAAAACAGTTACGACATCTACACTTGATACCCCCACACATGTTTTAAATATGTTTTCCAGATGTAGCCATTTATGTATGAATTAAGGATGTCCCGATACATTCTTTTGGGCTCAGAATTGAGTCGTTTAATATCTGCCAATATGAGGCCAAGCTACTACTTAAATCAACCTACACAGCTGCCAACAGCATATTCAAGTTAATGTAACCTGTCCAACAATCTTGAGATGTGGATTGGACTAAACAATTGAGATACAACATATCTAAATAATGAGCTTTAGACGTTTATACAGAGCCAGGCCAGCTGTAGGCTTCTAGTCTTTATGCTAAGCTATGCTAACCACATCCCTACTCCAGCTCTGTACTTCACACACAGACATGAGACTGATTCATCTTCTCCGGTTATTCCCCGAAAGAATGCAAATGAGAATATGTTCCAAAAATTTTTGACTGCTGCGTTATTAAACTCATAATCGCACAGTATAGTGCGCCGAACAGCATTCAAAGGTTTCTGATATTGGACCAGTTTCAAACCTATTCATTTTAAAATAAATAAATCGTATCAAGCTGCATCGTATAAATCATCACAACAATGTGCCATGCCTGACTTTTAATTGACCTCCATCTTACTCTGTTAATTCTCTTACTTTCAACAAATAGAATTTCAATGTCTATGGAAATGATATCCAACATGTGAAACAAGATTCAAAAAGAAGGCATTTAGATGTGATCCTGATCTGTGGAAGACACGGGTGAGGTGGGGGGGCACCCAACAGTTCCATCTAAAAGCAGGTGCTTCATCGTGTCTTACCTGGAATCATGCTGTTGAAGGCGATGGTGCGTTGGCCAATGAAGTCTTGGCCGATGGGGTCATGATCCCACACGAGGAAGCGCACCAGGGCGAGCTCCGGCATGTGGACCGTGAACACCAGAGTCTCCTCCCACATCGGGTTGAACCCTACGAGGACCGCCCGAGAGAGGCCGGGTGTGGAGGGGAGGCGAGGGAGGGAGGGGCGGACAGAGGAAGAGGGGGAAAGACAGAAAGAGAGATTAAGAGAGAGAAGGAGAAGGAGTGTGACCAATAAAAAGAAGAGAGAAGTTAGGCAGATAAACAGAGAGGGAGAGAAAGAGTGATAGAGACAGAGGACAGAGAGTGTGTCAGAGAGCCAGCTCAGCACTCATCAATTATTCAGGGAGTGTGTGTGTGTGTGTGTGTGTGTGTGTGTGTGAGCAGACTGCTGCCTATGCACCTCTCCTCGTGCTGAGCTCATCAATTACAGATCACAACAGACAGACAGACAGACAGACAGACAGACAGACAGACAGACAGACAGACAGACAGACAGGGTCACAACCACAACTCTCCTCATGAACACACCAGGACATCATGTGTAGCACTTAAAGCCAGAGTGTGGTCAGGGACCACAAGTATCCACAGCACACTGGCCAGAGATTCCACTGAATTCACTTGGTTTCGCTGACCTCCTGGGTTTTAACCTCTTGACTGCTGTGGTCAGAAAAGTGTTCGGTTATGGCAAACCGTTTCACTGGATCATCTCTAATTCAATGCTTAAAGGGCTTGCCATATTCTGCTGCGCCTGTAACCAACTCGGATTCCTACTCGCTGAGAGCCCGAGAGCTCCAGGAAGTGGCCCACTCCTCCCCTCCTCAGCAACTTTCCCCTTGGCCGTCTGAACCATCAGGTGAAAGGGGTCGATGCTATAGATTACCACAGGAGAGAAGACAAAACGTGCGACACACGGACCCTCGCGGACGCCCAAAGTAAAACCTATGATCAAGTTATCATCCAATTAGTGTTCTCCTGTGTTTCCAGAAGTTATCTCACAAAGATACCATTTGCTGCTTCATCTGGTATTCATCATCATTTTCCCTTTTCAAAGTGAATTTAATAAGTTAAATTCAGTTATGAAGTATAAATACTGATCATTTTTGATGGTTGAGTTCTACGTCATGATGTCTCCTGGCATCTCCGAAAACACTAGGGACAATTATACCATATCTGTAAAATATATATCTTTATGGCTGCAAGGAGGAAGAGGTCAATTCATGGCAACAGCAGCTGATGGAAGGAACAAAGTCGAAGAGAAACCAACCTGTTGATATCTCTTTAAAAAAATCTGTCGATTCACATTTATTCTTGTAGAGTACAAAAACACATTCCAACCCCTTTGCAAGTTGTTCAGTTCCATAAATAGCTTCATTTGGAACCCTGATTAAGGTCAAAGTCTGTTATGGGTAACCTGGATTAGAGGCCTGGTCTTTAGCAGAGAAACATCTCACTATTGGAGCAGAAACAGCCTGATAACTCGACATGAATGAAATGTGAATGTTTGTCATAACAACTGAATGAAATTATGTGTTTTCTCTGCATTAGTGTTAATTTATTGTAACTTGGGGTATTTTTAAGGTAACGGGCCAACTTGATGACAAAGTATCTGAAGTTCATGAGGACGATGAACCCGGTTAATTCACCTCTCCATCAACTCACCATTGTCATCCACCACTCTGGTCTGCTCCTTGCAGCAGTCCACTGGGAGGCCGATGACCTCCACCTCCACAAAGGGATCAATGATCTGAAACAGAGACGTCACACAGTATCGAGTTATTGCTGAGGACAGGATAGAATAGATCTTTATCGTCAACCAGGGTCAAAATGTGTCTTCAGTTCACTACACACAAAAAACAACATAAAAAGCAGACACGCAGTTCGACACAGACAAGGTCATGTTGTACATTGAAACAGTTCATTTCAGTGTCTGTGGTCGAAATGCCCTTAGTCACTGTGTAGAGCTGTAACAGGACTACTTTCTACAACGCTGAGTGAAGTTAATATGTTTTACACACACACACACATAGTACTAGAAAACTAAAATACTTAACAGGCATTGAACATATCACATCATTTACTTGTGTTTAATTACAGTTGTACGCGTGTCCTACCTCTCCTCTGTCTCCGAGCATAGAGTCTTTAGGTTTGGGAAGCTGCTGTCCACTGATGATCTTCAGCACCAGCTGCTTCTTCTTCTGACCCGGCAGAGGGTCCTCCAGGCTGGGGTTAAAGGCACCTGCAGTTAGACGAAAGGAAGTAAATGATCAAAATAACCAAATTCATCATAACCATCAACACTGCCAATCATAATCATGTTTAAGGTGCTTTTACACCTAATCTGTGTGGTTTGGTTATAACTAACTCTGGAAGCAACACGTATGTACTGTGTGTACTTTGTCCTTTACAAAATGCTCGACAGTGATCCCCAATAACAGGCCATGAATCATTACTGCACACACGGCTCCTCGTGTCACGTCACTGACGTTTACACCAGTCACCTGGGAGCAAATCTATTCAGAAAGATACAGATCAGAGGCTTTAAAGAGCTGCATCAACTTCTGACAGTCACTAGAATTGAATTTCCCCACGTTGGAAAAGATGATAGAGGATTATGTTGTGGCAAAAGCACCACCATTATGTTGTGGCTGAAATGAAGAGAAGAGACGTAGTTCATGAAGTTGCAAACCAGCGGGACCGTTTAATGCACACAATGGCAATTCATAACAAAATCCCAAGTGTTAGTTCTTACATCTTACACTTATAGCCTAATGTCAGCCCCTTATGTCATTTTGCACATCTGGTCTCCTCATTATGTCATGCTCTCTTGTCCTCGTCTGGGTCAAGATAACATTTTAGGAGGACCAATGATAGATGAACGGGAAATGTTTTGTATATCATTCCAATATTCTTGGCGTGCCTTTATCACTTTCTAGGAACTGTTTCTTATGAAACCGAATGTGCTGGGTTCAATATAATAATATAGTTCAATAATATACTGTAGGTGTGAACGCATCCTTAAAGTGCTTGTTATCCTGGAATTGTACATTTGTAAAATACACTGCCGTTCAAAAGTTTGGAGTCACTTAGAAATTCCATTGTTTTTGAAAGAAAAGCACGTTTTGTCCATTAAAATAACATAAAATTGATCAAAAATATTGTGTAGACATTGTTAATGTTGTAAATGACTACTACTTTTGAATGAAATATCTACATAGGCGTACAGAGGCCCATTCTCAGCAACCATTAGTCATGTCTTCCAATGGCAAGTTGTGTTTGCTAATGCAAGTTGATCATTTCAACAGAATAACCGATCATCAGAAAACCCTTAAAACTGTTGTGCTGATTAAAGAAGCAATACATCTGGACTTCTTTGGACTAGTTGAGTATTTGGAGCATCAGCAGTTGTGGGTTCCATTACAGGCTCAAAATGGCCAGAAACAAAGAACTTTCTTCTGAAACTTGTCCGTCTATTCTTGTTCTGTGAAATGAAGGCTATTCCATGCGAGACATTGCCAAGAAACTGAAGATCTCGTACAACGCTGTGTACTACTCCCTTCACAGAGCAGCGCAAACTGTCTCTAACCAGAATAGAAAGAGGAGTGGGAGGCCCCGGTGCACAACTAAGCAGGAGGACAAATACATTAGAGTGTGTAGTTTGAGAAACAGACGCCTCACAGGTCCTCAACTGGCAGCTTCATTAAATAGTACCTGCAAAACACAACAAATTGACAGCTAGAACGCCACAGGTCTGCAAGGCTGTAACTGCTGCAAATTGAGGATTCTTTGATGAAAGCAAAGTTTGAGTATTATTTCAATTAAAAATCATTATTTCTAACTTCGTCAATGACATTTCTTCCTATTTAAACTCATTTCATGTATGTTTTCAGGGAAAACAACGAAATTTCTAAGTGACCCCAAACTTTTGTTTGTAACCTCCATATAATAATGGAGGTTACAAATTACATTAGTTGCAAACTACAAAGTGACTATCTACTAGCGATATGATGGAAATTAATGTTCCAACATTAATAATGATTAATAAGACAACAGCAAAGAGTTTTTTCCTTTCTCCATGCACCTTGGCACAACTTCAACTACTTAAGAAATCCCTTCTCTGGTTCTAATAAGAACACATTGGCATTGATATCTTATTAATAAGGAGGCAAATCTACTGGATTTCAAGACAAATGTATTATTATCCTCAGGTCTACGTTAAAAACAAACCCATGTCTGACTGAAATTATGTGAATGAATAGGTATTTTATATGCTGACCTTCACACATGCAGGCAGGCTTGGGGATGTAGCCACAGTTGCCATTGCTGTAGAATTTGGCTCTGTTGAGCTGCAGGACCCGGCCCTCTGACTGGTAGTTGAGTGCGACTGAAATCAAAACAGTTCACTTCATTATTGTCAGCAGCCTGACAATTACTTTAAAACAACTCTGTCCTATTTGCCAGTGGTGGGCCGTCAGGGCCTGCAAGGCCTTCTCTGCTGGCCTAAACAGAATCACAAAGTCAGAGCTATTTTATAATTTAATAATTTTTCATAAATACACTACATGTATTATAATTTATAAAAATATTTTTCCCATTATCTTATTTTCTCATTGCACAGCTACTGTCTTCCTCAGTTGCTCTGCTTCCAGTGCAGCTTGTTTTAAGTAGAGCTTTTATCCAATCAGATTTCACCTCTGTGTCTCTAGGTAAGAAGAGAGGCCCGAGGCCTGCAGACTCACAAGTGAATCCCTTTGCAGTTTAAGTGAATGGGGACGATATTGTTGATTGTCATAGTCTTCAACCAATCAGATCTTTAGTTTGACATGTTGGGCGTATTCTTTGACGTGCCAGAGCCTGCTAGCTGGCCTAGCCATACGTGATTGGTCAGTGGGCTAGCGTGACATGTTGGGCGGTGACAATCCCAATATCTGCTGCCTCTGTCGAGCGGACATTTTCAGCCCTCAACGACACATCTAGCGACTTTTTCTGGTGTTTTGACTCTGACGTTAAAGCACGTACGTTCTGCACTGTCGTGAACGAGCAGCGGGAGCTGCCGTGAGCCGCCCCAAAGCACTCACAGGCGGCTACTCTCACAGCAGTCCCAGCTGCAGTCAGAGAAGAGAGGAGACACACTCTCGGCGTATTCTCTGCAGTTAGTGTATTTATAGGTGTTGAGCTTCATTGTTACACAAAACAAATAATAACCGTATCTGTGTTTCAGCTGCAGGACAGCAGTGAAGGCCCAGGTATAAAATGCACGGCCCGCCACTGCTATATCCTGACAGCAGTACAGGAGACAGATAATCTGTGAAGGAATGTGGTTCTTCTGCCTCCTTTTAGCGCTCCTAACGGCATTTGGAAGGTTCCACTGTACCTGAAGGAAAAACGACCAATCAGAGCCGAGGAGTCTCCAACGAAGCAGTCAGTCACTGCTGGTGAAGCTTGTGAGCTCTGCCTCAAATGTTTTCAAAAA
This sequence comes from Leptoclinus maculatus, assembly GCA_032191485.1. Lineage (NCBI taxonomy): Eukaryota > Metazoa > Chordata > Actinopteri > Perciformes > Stichaeidae > Leptoclinus > Leptoclinus maculatus. The sequence continues at coordinate 20,641,754 of JAVDOI010000012.1, read as the reverse complement.
CACCAGTGATTCATGGTTGTGTCTCCTCGGCTCTGATTGGTCGTTTTCCTTTGGGGCGCAGCGGAATCTTCTAAATATCACTAGGAGTAATAAAAGGAGGCAGAGGAACCTGATATTTTTCACAGATTACCCGTCTCATGTACTGCTGTCAGGATATAGTAACGATTTGAGCAATACGATAAGAAGTGATTCTGATAAAAGTAACAAGCTGCAGCTTTAATGTGCAGCTGCTGCGGGAGGAGAAAAACACCACAGCGAAAAGTGACTGTTCAGTCTTTACAAATCAGAATGTATAAGCAGCATTAATAACAACAGCGACAGCAGCACGGATGGCGTCTGACCACTTTGAATTTAGAGGAACATGGCGCAAGCGCCGGGTCGGGCGGAGCTCGTACCAAGCTGGCAGCCGGCACTCCAGAAGGGCTGGGGGTTGAAGTTGGAGGAGTCCACGCGGTAGGAGGACGGGTAGATGCGGGAGAGCTGCCGCTGGTTGAAGTGGATGAAGGACGCCGTTTTCTGCTGCATCACCTGGTGGGCTTTGGTCTCGCTGAGCGACGACACCTGCCAGCTGCAGCTGGCTGCCGGGGGCGACACAAACACAGACTCAGATGGTAAGAGGGTTCAACTGACAGGGAGGTCATAAGATCTGAACTGATGAATTCAAAACCTGTATCTTGTGAATCTGGAGGTCCTCCCACAGGACATTTTGAGTGTCAAACACTTCATTTCCGGTATTCTGGTGAACTTTTCTGAATCAACCTCTTTAAATGTGCAAGTGGCACTTTGTCAACTCAATGATACATGCTTTTATTTTGCTTTGATTTATAAACCTCTGGATTTAAACAGCTCATATGTTTTGCTGCAAGATTTCCGCTCATGTTCAAAACTCTCTGCGCATTCAAAACATATCCCGCATGTCTGTGTTCTCTGAGAACAAGGTTGTAGTGTAAAGTCCCAGGGAAACAGGATATTTGAGCGGCGTACAGTTACAAGAGGGATTTCAATGAAATCCTTGGCATTTCATTGGACAGCTAAAAGGTGGGCGGGCTCAGCGTGTAGCTAGTCGTCACTGAAAGCTGAAGATTGATCAATATTAGTTGAAATTGGTTGTTACTAGCTTATGTAAGCAGACATATTTTGTTTAACAGAAAGAAAAAAGTGATTGGATTTTCATATTAAATACAAATAAATGCATTTATTATTAAATTGGTGCACAATATGACCGGGGATGTGATCTGAAGGGTTAAAAAGGCCTTTTTCTTTTTATCTCCACTTTCAATCAAATGTTTGGAAATGTCACTTGGGTCATCGCTGGACATTAGTCGGGACATGTCCCACCACACCCACATATTCACTGACCCCATTACTCAGTTAGCATCAGGTTAGCAGAACTGCTCACCTTGTGCCTCGACATCATAGAGACCCACAGAGCACGTGTATTTGACCAGGTCAGACAGAGCTCTGGATAACTTCATGGTCTTCTTCTTTCTGGAGGGTCAACAAAGGTCAAAGGTTACAGGCCTATAACATAATAAAGTATGACAGAGCATATTTATATCTTATACATCATGACAGAATTATGTCATTTATTGTTGTCAGTAGGTATCAACATCTGTCCATCATATTCATATGATAACATGAAAAAGTGTTAGAATTTACATCTGTATAAGACGACTACACACTCATGTGGGGTGTGTGTGTGTGTGTGTGTGTGTGTGCGCTGCATACTTGCTGTGGTGCAATGGGGCACGGGAGGCACTACTTGTACTCTCTTGGTCTGTGTCTGTATCTTCAAAGCTCAACGTCTTCTTCAGCTTGCTTGTCTTTTTCTGCAGAGGACAGAGTTATTGACGAGTGAGAGAGCAAAGAATAATGGAGAGATGTGGAAAAAGCCCACTATTAAGGCATTTTTTCGGCCTTGTGTTCCGCCATTTTTCGTAGCTCCCTATTGGGTGCTTATGATCTGGCGCTACGTTTTTATAGAGGTTAAAGCCCAGAAAGGTCCCGAACACAGCAAAATGAGTACAGAAGTACAGAAAATACAGAAAATCATTTCACCTGAAATGTACTTGAATGATTAATTGACTGCATCTCAAAACATGTTTATAAAAATCTATTTTCAGTTCTAAAGAAATGAAATACCTGTACAATTACCATGCAAATACTTTGTGGTCCATGGTAATCGGATCATTATCTGGATTTGTACACATCTTGTTGGATGCTGTGGTTGCATCCTTGCATATTTCAGTCAAACAGCATTCTTCCTGTACTTAGTAACTTCATGGAAATTGTGGGGTTTGACCACATGACCAGCATGCACACAAGTACAGTTTGAAGACCGATTAAACGTATTATTAAACTTGCTGATTTTATTGTTTGATGCAATGGTGATGCAACAAGCCCCTACGTCACATAATCACATCATCCACAGTGAAAAGGTGTGATTTACACTTCTCTCGTCAAACCAAAGTAAGCAGAAACAACTTGTGACTTGCAGATAGAGGATTGGGTAGATGCACGGACTTAGAAAGACTAAGAGCAAAGCAAAGAGAGGAGAAATAAAAAGGCCAACCTTGCGTTTAGAGAAGCTCCCCATGAAGGAGCGTCCTGTACGCTTGTTGCTGCTGGGATTGGCCTCGTCCGCTGTGTCCGTCCCGTCCTCACTTTTACCCTGTTATGAAACATTTTAGAGATTTGTAACTGAAAGAAATGTGTTCTTCCTCTGTCACCCTGACGTTGTATGTTCGTGCTGCATTTCTATCATGTAGACTCATTTATTGAAAGAATTTTTTTGTATGATTTAGATGATATAAAGTGTAAACATATATATATATATATATATGTTTACACTTTATATATAAAATATATATATATATATATATTAGTGCTGGGCAACGATTACAATTTTTAATCGCATGATTTTTTTAATTAATCGTCTGCATTTCTGTGGAGGAAGCAGCTGTTATTGGAGCGATTAGTGAGCGGCGTGTCCAGCGGAGGTATCAGCGCTACGGAGCGGACGTCTGAAGTCACCGTTAGCGGCTTTAGGAAGGACGGACACAAAACGGAGGACTTTCCTTTTCTTATCATTGTTTATTTTGTTCTGTACAACAAGTTAACTCACATAAACTATAAAGGAACAAAACATGGATTGCTCTCCAGTAGACAGAGACTTCAGACACCAGCAGAGCTACGAGTGAGAACAACGACGACACCGAGGGAACGAGTTATGGACCATAATTGAGTAAACCTTTGTGTGTAAGTGTTGATTTTAATGTAAATATGAGGTGAGCGAGAGATAGAGCAAGACCCCCAGCACTGTAATAAAAGCAATAAAACTTTCCACGCACTGTGTCTGTTTGAGTTCATAGAGGAAGATTTTAGAGAAGATCTTAAGTATCAAACATGACCTTTCATTATTAAAGACTACTTTATTACTCTGTCGTATTTTTTTAAACTAAGCAACCAATCTACTTCCTGTTTACACCGGCACCATCACGCCCAGTGTACGTGAATAGTCATGTAATATTGGTTACAACCTCTCCCCGCAGCGTTTGGGTATCTGTTCCCTCCTGATTCAAACAGGACTAAAGGATTATCTCTACTCTGTAGTGATGAACCAGGCTGTACCAACATGCTTCATGCTATTGAGCCCCGTGACACTACTCCTTCACCAGCACATTTCTCCAGACCATAATTCTTGCTTTGTAAAAGAAAACAAAAGCCCAAACAGAGAATAAAATCAGACACGCCCCCTTGAGAGTCTCACCAGAGAGGATTTGGCATTTCTGCCTTTTTGCTGGATTGCAAACGTACCGAACCGTGGCACCACTGTATCGTATTGAACCGAACAGAGAATTTTGTGAACCGTTACACCCCTAATATTTACGTATATATTGGAGCAAAAGTTTGGATTTAGTTTGCATCGGTTCAGAGTGTGAACCGTTTTCATCCAAATAATATATTCACATTCAGCTCCAGCTCAGGGATTTGAAGGAGTCCCCGTCCGTGCTCACCTTAGAGCCGCTTTTGTCCGTGGGCTTCCCAGCAGGAGGGAGGGCCGCGATGGTGAAGCTGTCCGGGTCCTCTCGGTCTCGGATCTTAGACTCCTTCATCAGGTTGTCCAGCTTTTTCTTGGCCATGTTCTCCACCTGCTTCCTGTTGGCTGACGTCTGGAGGAGGGAACAGTAACACAGAGGATTATGATTATGATATATGATGATTACATGCCAATGTCTGCTGGGAGTTATATATATATATATATTTATATATATTTTGACATTTTACAGGTTGGAAATGTGACAAACTGATTTCACTTGTTTTCTCTCCTGTGTTCATGACTTAGTGAAACGGGTGAAGAAACAGGTGAAACAGAAAAAAAGATTTTGGCAGGTGAATATCAGCATCATTTTTTCTGTGTAAATATACACAGAAAAAATTATGCTGATATTCACCTCCCAAAATTGTAATACTTATTTTGGCCACAAGACGCTGAAGTGCACCACTACAACATGCTCTAAAAACTGAAAAATATAAGACCTCAAATATCAAAATATATATGAAAGTGAAAAATTAAAGAATAAAATGTATTCCAAAAAATTCCAGAACTGAATCAAAATGATATTCAACCCAAAAACACTTTTCATTCACTTATTTTTATTTTGAATACATTGCTGTATTTTTCAATGTTCAAGACCACAACTTGAACTTTCAGGTTCAAATTTTCTTTTCAAATGATCAAAACTATTGATCATCCTGGATTTGGCTCCATAGTCCCGGCCAGTGAACGCGGCACGAATGATGCGATTTGCCGTTTGGTGTGAACGCACCTTAAGAAAGATCATCCTAGTTAAACTTTCTTTTCACCTGTTCTTCAGTCAAACGCAGGAGAGAAAACGATTCAGTTCACCTGCATTGATTTCTCACTTGCCTCTCAGGGCTTCCGTAAATTTGTGTGCTCCACAACTGAAGACGTATATTTTTTTATTTAGTATGTAACTACATTTGATAAAACTGTCTTATAATACTGACATAAGGTTTGGGTAACTCAAAATAATTCATGTGGAACATTATGTGAGCAAAGTCTTTGGAGGATCTTGTACCTTTATTCTTACTGTACCGAAGGTACTTGGCACAACTATTTTTACAATCTATCATCATTTCTATCGATGAATAATGCCAAACATTCCCTGTGCTCTCATTTATTAAAAATGTGAGAATTTACTACTTTTCTCTGTTTTGAACTGTTGAACAAGATTTAAGATGTCTTTCTGGACTCTGATTGTGATGGACATGATTACGAAACAAATTAAAGTTGGAGAGAATATTTCAGTGTATTTACAGTGAAGAATACAGCAAATGAGCCAAACCCTCAGTCACACTGGAAGTTACGGATTTGAAAAGCTGGACAAATAAAACCAGAACTATTTGCATTGTGCACATCACCAAAGGTAGGCTAGAACATATTTGTATAATCTAGGTGAACCAAAGAGTCGCCTGGCTGTATCTGAGGTACTACACTGTAGAAGATAAGTATGGATGATGATCTCTCACTCTGGTCCGACCAGAAGAAGAAAAACAAATCATGCAGGATCCAACTAGAACTCACATTTCACCAGGAAGCAAAGATGAAGCAATGCATTATGTGACATAATGCAGAACCTCCCTGGCTGGTTGATGAATGGACCTTCTAGTAATGTAACAATGTCCACACGTGAGGGCATGACAGAGAACGACGACGGTGGGACACACATTATAAAGATGAAGTATGTGCTTATCGAGAGATCACCGCTCAATGCCTCGCTGACAATATGCACATGCTCAGTTCAGCCACATGGTGGCAGAGCGTCTCTATAAACCACTTCAGTCAGTGATCAGACCACAGGCAACATGCTCCATGAAGACTTATTTTAAGTACTCGGTGCAGATGTGTCAAAATGGAACAATATTGAGATTTTCTTACTAACGAACGTGTTCCAGTCGTCGCTGTCCGTCTGATAAGATGGATATGATGCAGGGGGATTACATATTTATTATAGAACTGATAAACATTACATTTAATCTGAGCAGAGTGCTCTGTTCGGATCAGATTCCACACAGTGTATTGTGCATTATAGTTCTTACTTTGAACTTTCAGGTAAGACATCTGGTTGTTTCAGACACAGAAATACAATTTGAAATTGAATATTTGGTTTTGAAAACAATCTGGACGACACCTGAAGCCTCAGTACTTAAAGAGTTCTGTGAGTGCATCTGTTCTGTAAAGTGAACAAAAAGCCCACACATGCTGCCGTACAGATGCCTCATCAAAGCATCATTAGTTGCAATAGGATAAAAAAACAAAGAATTACAACAACATTGATGTGTTAACCACTGACCACATTGGTCCGTGTTAGAATGTTCTCTCACATAATCAGCACCGATAACCAGAGCCAAACTTAAAGGGATAGTTGTGATGTTTTGGGGTTGTTTGAGGTTGCTCTCCATAGTCAGTGTTTTACTACAGAAGATGGAGCTTGAGACAGGAGAACCAGCACGGGAGCAAAGCAATGCACTGCTGTGGACGTACTTTAGACACCTAAAATATCTATAGCAGTTCAAGTGTACGCTATATTTAGAATATTGTCACAGCTTTACCTTGTAGTCAGACAGACTGTCTCCTTCTTGTCCCTGTCTGTCCCTCTTTCCCTCTTTCGAGCCACAGACTCCTTTGACAAACAGTCATTTTACCTCACAGAACACAGAGTTGCTGGTCTAATGCTGCCCCTTTCGGTTAGTTTGTTATTGTGTGATTTTGGTTGGTAAAGGGTTTGTTCAGATTCACCAAAGTCTTTTGTCAAAGGACTCCTGTGGCTTTGAAGAGAGCACAGACCACAGCTTCAGTCCCCGTCAGTCTGTCTGACTGCAAGGTAAAGCTGTGAAAATATTCTAAATATAGCTACACTTAAACTGATATAGACATTTCTAGGTGTCTGAAATAGGTCCACAGCAGTAAATTGCTTTGCTCCTGTGCTGGTTCTCCTATTGTAGTTATACACCGAGTATATATACCAGTATGGAGATTTAGCTTAACATCAGAACTATCCCTTCAAACTGCAACATCTAGCTGCTCATCTTCCATGGCTGTTTTTCAATCAATTACATGACATTAGATACAAAAGACGTTCTTCATCTTCATCATTCATCAGTTAATTCCATGTATTTTAGTCTATGTGACTATCCCACTTGAAACATTGGCCATCATGTGGCTGCCTACCAAGTTTTCAAAAATTCTGGGACCAACAGCGCTGAATATTGTTATTTTACTGCTCATAACTGACCTACAAGACCACTAACAATGTGCATGTTTGGTTCCAGATAAAGAATCTTTATTCACCACGAGTTATGGAGCATCTTCAAGATGCAATATAGCAAAGTGTCTTTGGGCCTACAGTATTACTTTAAACATTCACACGTAGGATGGGAGAGTATGGCAGATGACTGGGTGAGGTTTCTGAGTTGGTGGAGGATGAGCTTTGTATACAGTACCTTCCACTTTGACAGAAGCGAGCAACAATTGAAGAGAAGAAAAAGAAGAAGAAGGGACAAACAGGAAGAGAGAAGAGCAGGAAATGAGAACAAATAGCCACACAGAAAGAAAGAGACCGAAGCAAACAGCAGGGATAGCAATATAGGAGATACACTAAAAGACAGTAGAGGAAGAACACTCACCAGAGCTCAGTTTAAACATGAACCGTCAAGAACAGGAAATACACGCACAATTCACATTTCATCTGCTGGACTATAGCACAAAGGCTGCCAGTAACTCTGGTAGATAGGAGACATACATGTGGCAGAGTAGAGGAACAGACCAAACAAGGTACATACATCTCCGTTCATCAGCTTGCAGTCATCCTCCATCTCATCAGCACTGTCCTCGTCCGAAACGTCTCCCTCCTCCGCATTCTCATCAATGTTGGGAGGTAGTTTCTTCCCCTGGTGGAGAAAAGAACGAGTCAGCAAAGCTTCGCATTATAATAAAAAGTGGCTGCAACATGAAAAATGAGGTTAGGAGGCGGCAAATCCTGGTGTCAGGGGGGCTTAAGACACTGACCATGTGCGGCAATCACTCAGTTTAAGTCCAGGAAGGGACCATCCTCTTAGTCTCCCTCTACTGCACTACATGTAATCATGGAAAAATCCAAAAAGTGAAGTACAAATTGAGAAGGAGCCTGAGAAGGAGCAATTCCTGTTAACAGACAGCCAGAGACCGAATACAGAAACGCGTTTGAAAAAGGAAAACAATTGGAACTTCGCAGTGTATGGAGTAGTGTACAGACAAGTGTACGGAGTAGTCCACGGGGTAGTGCACGGAGTAGTGCAGGGAGTAGAGTACGGAGTAGTGCACGGAGTAGTGTACAGACAAGTGTACGGAGTAGTGCACAGGGTAGTGCACAGAGTAGTGTACGGAGTAGTGCACAGGGTAGTGCACAGAGTAGTGTAGGGAGTAGAGTACGGAGTAGTGCACGGAGTAGTGTACAGACAAGTGTACGGAGTAGTGCACGGAGTAGTGTACGGAGTAGTGCACAGGGTAGTGCACAGAGTAGTGTAGGGAGTAGTGCAGGGAGTAGTGTACGGAGTAGTGTACGGAGTAGTGCACAGGGTAGTGCACAGAGTAGTGTAGGGAGTAGTGCACGGAGTAGTGCACGGAGTAGTGCACGGAGTAGTGCACGGAGTAGTGTACGGAGTAGTGCAGGGAGTAGTGCACGGAGTAGTGCACGGAGTAGTGCACGGAGTAGTGCACGGAGTAGTGCACGGAGTAGTGTACGGAGTAGTGTACGGAGTAGTGCACAGAGTAGTGCACGGAGTAGTGCACGGAGTAGTGCACGGAGTAGTGCACGGAGTAGTGCACGGAGTAGTGCACGGAGTAGTGTACGGAGTAGTGTACGGAGTAGTGCACAGAGTAGTGCACGGAGTAGTGCACGGAGTAGTGCACGGAGTAGTGCACGGAGTAGTGCACGGAGTAGTGCAGGGAGTAGTGTACGGAGTAGTGTACGGAGTAGTGTATGAGGAGTGAGCTGCTGTTTTCAGTGCTCTGTCTCATATATCTGACTTTGGGTATTAAAACAACAGCATGTGGTGCATTTCGCTGCCAACCCTGCTCTGCTTGTTGTGTGGGCTGTGTGTTTTCAATGCCATATTATTGTTGAGACAATGGTATACATCAGTATATCAAAGTGTCTATTTATATATCAAGGAAATCTTTTCAACACGATCAGTGTTAAGACTGTAATCCCCTTCTTTTTATGGTTGTCTTGGCATCATCTATCCTCTTAAAGACCAGAGGATTTAGTGGCTGATACTGTCTGACCCTGGTACCCACAGTGTGGCAGAGCAATGGGAAAGCTGCATGTCAGTGCTCCTCACAGTGCGTCCACATTGGTGCCATCGCTAACACTCTGCTGAGTGGACACACAGGTAGCAGAGCCTAACAGCTGGCAGAGCAGTCCTTACGGTGTGAGGTACTGGCGAGGTGCCTTCTCTTTAGCGAAGGCTTCTGGCATCAATAAAGTGCTGATTAACCTCAACACTGTTCCCTCCCCTGCTAACAGAGGGCTGCTGCTGTCGCTCATCCACATGCCTCTGTTGGTTAACGCCGTGTGTGAAATCAACGGTCATGGTTTAAACAGTGCCAACCTGGACAGATGGTTTACGTCAGCTATGAGCTTTCACAATGAACACATAACACTTCTGGGGTCATTTTAAGGTACATTTGGTGGCAAACTGTGTACTCTGAGAACAACTGTTTTCCTTTACGTAATTGGAAGGATCCAAATAAGTTGGGGGTTCTTCTATATATTTATATATCTATAAAAAGCTTTAAAGGAGCAGGAGTTAGTGGCATCTATTGATGTATAACCCAAGCGTGAAGAAGAATCTACGGTGGCCTTGAGGTGCATTCACGCCACCAAATTCAAGCTGCCACTTAAACGTAAAAACGCTAAAGAGTCTCTCTAAAACCAGTGTTTGGTTTGCCCGTTCTTGCCCGGGAGTCTTTTTGGATTCCCCAAATCCTACACAATCTAAATTTTTTTGTCATAAATGTTTGTCCCAGGAACTTAGTAGGAGAGTAGTGGGACGAGCTCCTGGAACCAAATGTGTGAACTTTTCAGCAGGCGGTACTAAATGCAAGGTGCAGGTACTTTACAGGGTTTCCAGCAGTGCTGTTGATCGTGACATCAGATGTGACATTACATTGCAACAAGGATGTCTACTACAACACATCAACATGTTTCCACTGCGATTGTAGGAACGGGACAACCAACACTTTAACAAAAGAGACTGCGCCTGACTCAGAGCAACCCACATCAATTGAAGGCAAAATAAATGAGCGTAGCAACATTTGTATGAAGTGAAGCTGACTATCAAGAACTGAGCAGCCTTTAACATTATCGGTGGTCAGCTGGACTCAGGATATTGCTTTTGTGATAACACAGACCAGCATGCACAGATATATCGAGCCAGTCTGCAGTTAAACACTTTTTATTTATACGCTACGTTTTGTTTCAGTCAGCCTGCTATCTCCTGCCTTTGAAGTCTGCTCTGTGAGGCGAGCTGAAATATTCGCCCGAAGACCGGCTCCTGAGAGTAAGTCACTATTCAAACATCCAAATAGTGTTTCTGAGGCTTTACACTGACTCTACCTTGACGAGGATCTTGCCCTTGAGTGTCGCCGGCGACGGCAGCTGTCCGGACTCGTCGGCTTTGATGTTGGACAGGTCCAGTTTGTCCCCCAGGATCTCTGTCAGGTACTGGGCCATCTTCTTTTGCTGGGGGACACTGCAGTGGTTCTCGATGGAGAGGATGACTGGGTAGCTGAGAGGTAATCACACAACAGATTGGCGTTACGGGGCCGTAAGATCAGGAAGGACAAGAGGACATGGTTTTATTTCTCTGGGAATCTGCAGCAGTTTAGAATGCATCAAAGTCACCATTAAAGTTATGTTTGTTGTCTCAACCATGAGTACAGACAACATGCACTGTGCAGTACAATTACGACATAACAATTCCACAGGGCTGAATAACAATAAAACATAAATTACTTGAACAAACGTAAAACATTCCTTAAGAAGAAACCCAATTGACATTGACTGGCTTAAAAACATTAAAGACATTTTAAAATGTACTTTGGCAAGTGTATTTTTCATTCAAACACAACATGATGCTCATCCTCCACATGGAAGTTGATGACACGTGCATGGTTCTCAGAAGATGAATCCTCCTGACTTCAGCTGTACTTTGTGTTTAGTAGTAAAGCATGTTAGCTCAAGTGTAGCCTCAGAGAGCCGCTGAGGACTAGACTTGTTGGTAGTTCTAACTCTGTTACGAGCTCCTTTTTCGCCTTTTGATGTTTTATGAATATCCTCACTGACATGTAAAATCTTTCAATATGGAAGACTGTCATTTCATTCACACATTGCGGCCTCGATCAGCTAGGAACCTGCGACCAGTAAAAACATTGTTTTCCTATGACACGGTGCTCCTGGCGTGCGCTACCCTCTTGTGTCAAGTTTCTTAGACGCCCATAAAAGTTAAAATACTCTCTAAACATTTCCGCGCAAGGCCTACAGAATCATACCGCTCGTCGACGTCACACATGGCCCAATCAAATCAAGGAAGAGGCGGGCATTACAACTTTATCACTTCCTGTTTTTCTGTATGTCTCAAACCCCAAACCTCTGCTTTTTGAACGGCTTTTTCCCTTACCCAATAGCACAGCTATGGGAAGAACCCAACAACTGCTTCTTTCCATTTTTAATCCCATTTGCTCCACAGGTGCACCACACTTACCTGATTGCTATTCTACACCTGTAGAAACTCGCTTCTGTCGAATCTAATTTTCCATTTATCTTCCATAATCTTATATTAAATTTTTCTTTTAAGAGAAACGTATTTCTCTAGCGCTGACACTAAAACTTGCACTGCTAAAATGATGGCATGCCACTCTTTAAAGCTTTTATTCTAGTTGATCCAAATGTTCCTATAGCTCAATAAACATCTCGGGACCAAGTCTTTGGTGTAGAGGCAAAATAAAAATCCACTTCTTCTTCTTGTTGAGGACACCTCAAATGTCCTCTGCAAGAGAACACTTCAGTGCTCCAACAATGACACTTCAGTGCTGGTATCACAAAAAAAGACGTCAACACGAATGCGCTTTTATCTGTAGATGAAAATATTATATTGAGTCACAGCGACCTTTGACCAACAAATTCGAATGAGTTTATCCTCGAGTCCAAGTGGACGTGTGTTCAAAATTTGAAGAAAATTCCCTCCAGGCGATGAGGCATGAGATTTCCTATTTGAGAGAATGGACCGGATGGCCAGACTGACAACATAAAGCCTCTGGCCCCGGCTGTCACAGACTCCTCAATCACATGTCACCATGGCCTATCTCGGTCAGACGGGAGCTTCTTGTCCCGGTTTTGTCCCCGTCAGCCCGCTTTTTATACGCCCCCCCGGAAAATCGGATCGTTTCTTTGATGTTGAATGCAGCCTTTCACCACGTTTCCTTTTAGCCAATTATCTGTGGAATATAGTGTCCACAAGTATGTTTTCATAAAAATACACAGGGAGGATGAACAGGCAAAGAAAGCGAGCGTTGCTCCTTCATTTTACTTGAAACGGAATCTATAAATAGAGATTTTTCTCTGCATCCTCCAGACTCTGCATGTGGATGAGATTATCACCTTCTGATGCAGATTCTGTGAGGAGGGGGAGGGTAGGGTGGTGCGAGTGTGCTTTCACTTCTCACAGGTGTGAGTAGGATTTTACGTTGGCATACAGAGATATAGATCTGTCGGTGTATGAAGTCATATGCTATGGACTTCACAGACAGCAGACCTCAACCCAGTTCATCACCTGTGAGAGATCTTTGAGTGACGCGTTATGAGCCGTTGACACTACAGGCTCAGAAACACGCTGTGAACGGGACAAAGCTGCAATAGAAGATTAACTAGGGCTTCATGATATTAGGAAAATATGCAATATGCGATAATGTTGTTGAACATCAACTATATTACTTGTGATATCAAAGTGTCCTCAGTTACGCCTTTCTGCTGCTTTCACTTTTTTCCTTTTATTGAACTGAACACAAAGGGCACCAATAAAAATAAATAAATAAACAAAACAACATGTTGCTGTCTTTCACAATGTGTTTATCGTGCATGCTGACATCACGGTGACATGAATGTCATGAATGCATTCTTCCACACACCTCCCACACAATTCATTCGTTTTTATAAGGGGCGGGGCTTAAGTATGGGAGGCAGGATTAACTCACCAATGAAAAGGGAACTCTCTGCTGAGACCAATGATGCCTCCCACAAGAGTCTAGGACAAACACTTCATGACCTGACCATGGTAAGTGAACATGTGTCTTTTTGTTTGAGGCTATGAGAAAATACTCTACTTCTCTCTTGATTTATTACCTCAGTAAACATTGTAAACATATGTATGTGTGTATCCTGAGATACAGATCACGAGAACAGATCGGACGGACAACTTGAAAACATAATGCCATGGCTGTCCCCGTCATTGGTCATTGGTATACGTTAGGACCAGACGGCAACCTCCGGTTCTGCTGAGTGAAGCTGATGCTGAAGTGTCTTAAAAGCTGCATTCTCTCTAGTGTCCACCAGGGGGCGACTCCTCTGGTTGTATAGAAGTCTATGAGAAAATGACTCCTTCTCTCTTGATTTATTACCTCAGTAAACATTGTAAACATGAGTTTATGGTCTCAATCTCTAGTTTCAAGTCTTCTTCAATACAGCATGATGTTCATTTAGTAAATTATGGTCCATTTAGAGTCAAACAGACCATAAAGCAGGGTATGCTTTAGGGCGGGGCTACTGTGATTGACAGGTAGCTGTCGCTACCAGAGACGAATGCGGCATCTCTACGTCACTCCTCCGCATTCCAAATATAATAACTGCCGTTCTTTGGTTGCGAAAAAAACTACACGGAGACGGCCGTAATCCAAGATGGCGACGGCGAAATCACCGAACTCGAGGTTTAAAAACTGCAGTCCACAAACCAACGGTTGACGCCACGATGACTACGTCCACTTCTTAAATAGTCTGTGGTCACAACCGATCAAGATGCAGTCAGAAAACTTTACAGGAGTGTGGCTGAGACCAAAATGAAGGCCGAGTTTGAATGTGTGTGTGTCGGCCACACCTTCAAATACAGCGATGGTGAAGAGAGATACGGAGCTAGGGAGCTGCAGGGAACCGTTAACCTCCACCCACACCTCCCTTACCTGCATTGTAAGACCCGCAGGAGGAGGAGGATGGTTAACTGAACTATATTCTTTGTTCTCCCCTCCTGACTCCTACTATGACAATACTCCTTAGACCTCTCAGAACAAACTAGTGAGGTTGAGTCTTAAACTATTCTCCCTGCTCATCTTATCAAGTAGCTTAGACTGGAGGAGATCGTGTATTGTATTATATGCACATGTATTAAAATGTGTACTGTTCACATGATTGTCGATGATGTGGTGCCCAAATATTTATGTAATTAGTTTTCTTGGGGTAGTGAAAGGACATGTTTTATTATCCAGCAGCAGTTATGTGGAATGGGTCCTCCCTAAAGAGCTGGACGAGTAGCAGCTGGTTCTAAATATAGCTGTTGAGTTGCTTGAGTAGCAGTAGATCCTAAATACCCATCTTGTTTGTTTCAGTTGTTCATGCATTGTTAGGGAAACTGTGTCTGGGTTAGGAGAACATGTGGTTTTCAAGAACCATTGATTTGGACTAATTTAGGTCTAAGTTGAGTTGTACATTACATATTACATTGATTCATGTTTTAATTATTGAATATGTTAGACACCCTGTACTGAATATGTATTATACTGCTGCATTATCTTTGCTATGTATCTAGCTCTTTAAAACTCATGCAATATAAGGCAACATCAAAGGTCCGTGTGTTTCGTGTCTGTCTCTATCAAATAAAAAGGTAAAAAAATATATCACTGTTATCCATATATATATATATATATATAGACAAAAAACAAAACAAAAAGAGTAAAAACATGTACAGTAGCTCTCACTGTGTACCACCACCAACCTATCTGGGAAGGCCTTTAAAACCAGACCTGGTGCACCCTAATATGTTTCAGATGTAAAGAAGCTTTGGGACGTGTTAAACCCATCCGACTCTGCAATTCTATTCCAAGCCTCATTTAACACATTTTACTCCATGCTTTTACAATCCAACAGCCTGTGTGATGCAACGCTGCCATGTGTACTGACAGCGTACACATCCATATACTGCTGGGGAAGCCACACAGACAGAGACACACACACACAAACACACACACACACACACAACACACACACACACACACACACACACACACACACACACACACACACACACACAGACACACACACCAACTCTGACTGACTGAATGTGTGAATATGTAAGTGAATAAAATAAATAAATGGAAGACAATATTAACTGTGTGTGTGTGTGTGTGTGTGTGTGTGTGTGTGTGTGTGTGTGTGTGTGTGTGTGTGTGTGTGTGTGTGTGTGTGTGTGTGTGTGTAAACATACTCGTTCTTGATGAAGGCGTACTTGTTGATGGTCTCGATGACGTCTTTGAAGAGGATCTTGGAGGTGAGGGTGTAGCCGTGGTGGACGATGGGCTCACCGTCCTGACCGTCCCAACAGTCCACTGTGGACAGACAAGGAAGAGACGGTCATTAGAGAGCCAACGATGAACTGGCAATGAATGTATGTACTAACAACTATAGTGTGCGTATCATAGAAATAAAATAGACGTGGATCTGACATTCCCATTCAAATCAATGTAGCTGGATGCTCAGGGCGGCGGCCATTTTTTTGTGTACTGTTGCCATTGCAATCGTTTTAGCGGGCTAACTTTTGTTTAACTAAATCGACTTATGCAAGTCGCAGACTCACTGAGGTGAGGTTTTGCAGCAACGACTAAAACGAGCAGTGGAGTAGTTACGTTATGAAGCATAGCGAGTCAGATTAAATGAGTAAAATGTAACAACTTACTGCTTCATTCACACTCTTGTCACAGCGTATGAAACCACATTGCTATCAACAGATGAGTGACAACTTTGTTCGGCTCATTTTCTGTAACCAGCATAGCATTAGAGCATGGTGGAATTAGCAAGCTAGCTAGCTAACTAGCAAACAGCTGGCTAGTGAGCTAGCTAGATCATACATATATATATAAATATGTGTATGTATATGTGTGTGTGTGTGTGTATATATATATATATATATATATATATATATATATATTAGTGCTGGGCAAGTTAACGTGTTACTATCGCGTTAACGCATTAATTAATTAACGCCGACAATTATTTTATTGCGCGTTTTTTTTTATTATTAAGCGGACATTTTTAACACAAGAACCGGGCAGTGAGCGGTGAACAGCTGTGTTTGTGTGGCGTCACTTCCTGCTGCTGCTGCCGCCCCCCGGGTGACACGCCCGGTCCGGAACCCCCCTTCTCTCTGTCACTCTGACAATATCAAAATACATATTGTCATGTTTTTAAATGAACATATAAGCACGTGAGAACAAACTGCAACTCTTTATTAGTATAACTTCCTCATGCAGGTTACTGCCACGGTACAGATGCCCTCCATGTTCCCTTGCTTCACCTACATTCCCCTGGGTCCTAAGTAGGGCTGCAACAACGAATCGATAAAATCGATAAAATTCGATTATTAAAAGAGTTGGCAACGAATTTCATTATCGATTCGTTGTGTCGCGCGACTATTACGCCACTCAATAAGTCGCGGAGATGTTTGAGTATAAAAAAAAAAAAAAAAGAGCGGATCGGAGGTAGAGGAAAGACCACCGGAGAGACCCGTAACGTTGTTCTGAAACACATGGCGGAGGCAGAGAAATCAGTACGACCTAATTCATCCAAGGTGCGGAGCATTTCACACTAAATAAATCGAAAAAGTGTGAACTCTCTGTACTAAAACCTCTCTCATTTTGTTGGGCTTTACTTTATCAAAGTCAAACTTTTGCAGAAAGACTGATCACATATTGTGCTATGATTTGAGAGATGTTTTAGGCTTGGAGCTGCATTCTTTCAAATAAATAATATCAATAAAAGTGCTTTTTTTTTTCAGGCGAACCTGAAAATTTTAAATTGAGCTGTGTCCCATCTTCATTTACTATAAACCAGTAACATATACACTGATATTTACACATCTGAGCAAAATCTCACAAGTGTTAGTGTTATTTATACCATCAAAATTATCCAAAAAGACCTTACAGTTAGAGATCTGTACTCTCTTTAGTATGGGTATGCTATTTTCGAGCAGAGGCTAAAAATTAGGACTAGGGGTTAAAGGGTTAATTGCAAGATATGCAAAAGCGACATGGCACGGGAGCACCACGGTGATGATTCAGCACCTAAAACGTAAACATGTTGGAGCCCTTGATGAGGAGGAAGGGAGTTCAACAGCAGGGTAAGTCACTACAGAATCCTACTTTTGTTCCGTTTTGAAGTGAGGAACTAGGCGCGTTCGATGTGCGGATCTGCCCGGTGTCCGCAGCGACGACAAGTTAGCGTTAGCTCGTTAATAACAGTAGTAAAGCAGAGGTGGTATAGTTTGCAAGACTAAAGACACGTTTTTATTCACTCGCCTTTTTTTATCCGATTCATCGATTAATCGAAAAAATAATCGACAGATTAATCGATTATTAAAATAATCGTTAGTTGCAGCCCTAGTCCCTCCATGTACAGCTTCTTATCACCCTCTATGTACCAACGTACATTTATAACAAATACCACACATATATATATATATATACACATACACATATATATATATATATATATATATATATATATATATATATATATATATACACATACACATATATATATATATATATATACACATACACATATATATACACACACATATGGTATGGTGGTGGTATGGTTTTGTTCATTTATGAGATTTGTTGACTATAAGAAAAATAGGGAATGCAATCCTCATCCTCCGAGGCTGATTAATACTTTCCGTGTAGCCACAAGGTGACAATTTAGCGCCTGTGCGCGACATTCGTGTGATGTCAAAATATCACTGTGTGGACAGTGAGTGCCCACAAGCGTTCTAACTGTGTGACGAGGACGGTGTGTCGGAGGTTGTGTCGGGTTTGCTCATCCACTGTAAGGGATGTGAATGGAAACACATCCCACATGCTATAACACATTCGACTGCATCACCCAGATGTACAGATCAAGGGGACAATACATGTTTGGGAAAGTGTTCAGTGTAATACAGAAGTTTTTAAAATGTTGCCTATTTTTTACAGTTTACCAAAGTTGCAAAATGCTGCCTCAGTCCCCAGCAGGAGGACTGTGTCCGTCTTTGACACTTGCACTACGGTCAGTCCAAAAGAAATGAACACATTTTACACTGTAGCGAACTTACACCAAACCCTGACTCGTAAACCGGGATATGAACCAAACTGTAACATCTGTGTACGCTACACCTCTAATCTTTGTTGTGTTTTTACATCTAAAAATAATTATCATGTTAAATACCATCAGCTGGGTGAAATAAAATATCACTTTGAACTGAATGCACTAAATTAGGTCCAAGCCTGCACTGTAAACCAAACCTTTAGTCCATTCATGACAAAGGGGGGAACCTCCCTGCTTTAATCATCCAGCATCCATTAAATAAGAAATCCCTAAATCTGTGATCTGTTGAGCTGTATCAAGTAGAATTAATAGTATTTTCATGGTGTTGTTTTGCTTGTGCAGCTTTCTCCCTTTGGCTCAGCAGAACCTCCATGGTTTAGGTACACTGTGATACTGAGTGAAATAGTTAGTTTTTGTTTTTTAACCATGTTAAAAACATTGGATAAGAGATTTGAAAGAATATCAACAAGAGGATTTAGATACATTTAGATTTAGAACAGATTCAATAAAATGCTCCTGAACCCCATCCCTAATGCAGAAAACGCTGACAGCTTTGATCCCCCGTTTTAAACTGTGCTTGTTATACTATAACGATTACATCAGTATGTTCCACGTGTCCATGCTGACCTTCTACACAGCGACAGCCGGCCTGCAGCACCCAGGCGTACATGTCCACCCTGGACTGTGACATCAGCTGGTCACCCATCAGGTAGGTGTTGTGTGAGGAGGCGATGAAGTAGTTGCACAGCGGCTGGTTCATGTCCTGGCTCACGTTGTAGTGTTCTGGGTTGAAGATGTCCCCTGCCGGGCTGCGCATGTAATTCGTAATACCTGGAGAGAAAGTTTAACAGATACCATTTAACAACAATTTTAATTATTATTTTTCTATTCAATCCATTCTGAAGTGTAGCCTGACAAGTGGTCAACTGTGTGTCTGAGAGAATTTTAGAAAACGTGTCCGGTATCAAGTAGGAATAGAACGATATTATACAACACCCACATTTATTTATTTACCGAGATGTAAATTGTTAAGTGATTCAATTCATCAACTTAACTTATGCATGACATTTTGGGCTTTTTAAATGCTGAAAACAATGAATTAATAGTTATGATCAGGACTGATGGTTAAATAATTAACTCAAAGTGGAAAATAATATTAACACAATATTTTCTATCAGTTTTAGGATGAGGACATTTGTTCCCTTTAAGGTAACAAGTAGGCGGTTTTTTTTATTTGACACTGCACAATAAATAAAAACGTATCGATTGCTAATCCTTGACGTGTCCCACACTGTGAAATTGAAGTGGACTTACCATCGATTCCCAGAACTCCTTCCTTCTGGTTCTCAGAGCACGGCTCAAACTTGTTGATAATCTCCAGGCAATGCTCCTTGGTCACCTTGGTCATCTACGAATTACAGAAATGCATGTCAAACAACAATACGACGTATGTGCTGAAAACAAAATAATAATATGGGGTAATTCCTCAGGGAGATTCTATGAGGATAATTTAGTTGTGAGATCTGCTACATGTCCTCCTGTCCATCCTGGCAGCATCATCCAACTGTTTGTCTGGTTGCTGGTCTTTAAAGCCGCCGGATTGATCAATCAGATCCCATCTCTGTTAATCATTTAAAGGGGGCGGAGCAGTACCAGGTCTCTCCCCTCAGCCGGGACTCTCTCATAGTGCGTCAGTGAGGCTTTAGCTCATAGGGTCATATCCAGTCTACAAAAAGTGTTTACCATCCCTCTTCTAAACACTAAGCACTACCCCTCTCATCATATTCTGGATGAGAGAATGCCGTGTGGCGAGTAAATCCGACACTTGGACAATTTTAGCCCAAATCCATTGTTACTGTGGAAACGCACCAAAAGGCTTGGTGAGCAGCAGAGAGCTCACAGGCTGCTGCCGTCTCAACACCGACACGCCAACACACACAAACTCTAAGAGCTGTTCTGAAACAACTATGAGGGAACGCATACACATTGGGGAACAGCCAAAGAAAGTCTTGGCTGACTGAATTATGACCAACTCTGCAAGCGATGCAGGAAAAACAATCTGCATGTTATCTCTAGACGACCTAAATCAGCCACTACCTGGTAGCCTAAATGAATTATAAATACACAAAAAAGCTATTTGCAGCATATTAAATCTTAATGACAGACTCAAAGCTGACCAGCGTTGCAGAAGCTGTCTTCGTGGCTGCAGTTCTATAATAAACAAAACCATAAGTCTATTTATTACATCAAACATTATGAAACATGCCAATTATGAAAAGTTTACACTCAAAGTTGATCAAGTAGTGATGCGTGGGTCAGTGTTTTTTTATAGCCACGCCCACCAGACCCGTTATGAGAGCCAATCCACACCGCACAACCCCCAAAAATGTGTTAATCAACGACCAAACCCACAACACGAACCACCAGCTGTATGCACTATAGCAGCTCCATTGTCAGGACTGAGGTTTGAGACTAGGACAGAGACCCCTCCTCTTGCAGGGTTTATTGTACAGCTCCTTTCTGCTTTTCATACACCGACGGCACACCAGGAGCAATGTGGGACCAGGGACACTTCCACATGCAGTTGGAGGATCGGGGAAGCTGGGGATCGAACCGCCGACGACCCGCTCCACCTCAGAGCAGCTACAGCTGTACACGGGGCTCTTTCTCCACCCCACCAATGGTTTGTCATGTTTTGGGTCTTTAATAGGCTTTTCAGCCAATTGTTTGTTTATTTATATACCAGCTATTATTTCAGAGGTTATGCATCAATAGGTCTCCACAAGTCTAACAGTTTGTCTGACATGTTCTGTAGGGTTTCTTTATTAATAATACATTATCAGGATTACATATTAGATGTTAAGATGATGAAGTATGATGACTAACCTAATCATGCGTTAGTTACAAGGTTGGTCCAACTACATTCATTGTGTTCTCTTCACTTCTGAAACCAAACATTCAGCCTTAGTTTAGAACATAGTTTAGTTTGGCAACAGATACTGGCTATTGTTCTCCAAGAACACATCTCCATCTGTTATCAGTTCCAGAGAAATACAGCAGCACTCTAATGGACACTTGAATACACAACTCGGAGTGTCTTATTTCTTATTGGAGGCTCAGAGAAACAGATAGTCTGTAGTTAATTATACCGGCAGAGACGACTGTACTGCATCGTGGCATCATTTCCAAGTGAACTGCTTCCACCGTTCTCTAATAACAGAAGGACAGTCATCTCATTCACAGTGCCAGAACTAAATGCTGAGCATAATTGGAGAAAAATACAGCCCACCTGAGCGGAGCCGACGGCGTCTGGCTATCCTAACAGAGCCTTCTACTTCTAAAGTGACTGCTTCTACACATTAAAACGGTCTGCCAGAGTGCAAATTAGCTGTAGGAGCGCACACACTGGGTGTTTCAATGAAAACAAGCTGTTATGCTTATTTTCTTTTTTTTCTTTTTCTGGCGATGGTATCATTAGTGAGGAGATGTACTTCATCCTAAATTCCTTAACAACTGAATCTCAAGAACAGTGTAATATCCCTGTCGGGCCCACACTGACTACATTTCCCTACAATAAGCACCACTTCAGGGGCCAAATGGACACTCGTTTAAGCTGTTGACCTCCCACCCCACACAAGGTAATAACAAGGAGCCTCGTGGGTATTTGGTCAGCAAAACTGTGGGAGAGCTGACATAACAAAAAACTGATGCCTTGATCAAGAGACGTGCCGCTAGAAAGGTGTCTAGCAAGAAACACGTCAAGCTGGAAACAGGGCAACTAGAAACGCGTCGAACAAGACAACACGTCGCGTTACATACGCACCACTAGAAAACACTTCGAGCAAGAAAAACAAGTAGCAAGAAACGCAACGCCAGAAACATGTCGAGCAAGAAGTGCGTTTAGCAAGAAGTGTGTCTAGCGAGAAACGTTTGTAGCTACAAAAAAACGTGCCGCTAGAAATGCTTCCAACTACAAATGCGCAGCCAATCAAATCAAGCAAGAGGCAGGCTTTGCTACTTTACCACTTCCTTCCTGTTGTCAAGTGGTAGATGTGGTAGAACAGTGGTGCAACAGCAAATGCAGTCATGAGGTTGACATCAGCGGAATTTAATTATGATGAACTACGTAATTCTACAGCAAAGCAAGGGTAAGAGCTCGACGTGCCTGAATCCATTTTTTTTCCCCTTTAACCAGCTTTGATCGCTGGGTTGGAAACGCAGCCGCACCGCAGCCGCACCGCAGCCGCACCGCAGCCGCACCGCAGCCGCACCGCAGCCGCACCGCAGCCGCACCGCAGCCGTACCGCAGACGCATCACAGCCGCATCACAGCCGCATCACAGCCGCACCACGCTGCTTTGCCAAGGCTGATTAGGAAGCCTGTAGTTACTCATCTCTGTGTGATCATGGCCTAAGATTCTGAAGCAGCCCATGAGTGGCTGTTGAATTTGATTGGTTCAGTATTCAGAAAGCACCTTGAGCACCAACTGGCCATTGATTGTGTACTACTGCATTTATAAATTGGGATGATGGAAACAGAAATATCCATACTTGAAGGGATGCAGTCTGTTTTTCCCTTAACCTTTCAGTGGAGCAACTGTTTTGTAGCTTATATTAAAATTATAGGAGAAAATGTGCAACTGACAAACTTTCTGAAGAGTAGGAATTCATAAACATGTGTTGTTTTTTAAATCACTCTCTATACAGTTTTGTTTAAACATTCACAAAAAAAGGGGAGGAGGGGGGGAATCATTAATCTCATAGTAATATTGAAGTTCCTCCCAGGGACCAGCTGGAGTCTCCATGGGGTTAGCCTAGCTTAGCATTAACACTTGAAGCAAATGGAAACAGCTAGCGTGAGTGTGGAGTTAGAAACAAATGAGCTTACCAGAACTCTGTAGCCCATTCCTCAACTCCACTGCAGGCTAGAGGCTACATTAGCAACAACTATCGTGACACACACCCAAAACTCAGACCAAACCGTTGGCAGTCAAGTTGCATTGTGGGCAATGTAGGCCCCAAGTTTTTGACAAGGAAGAAGAATGGAAAAAGGCAATATCCAGTCCAACCCGAATCCAACAATGTTGTAGGAGAGCAATGACAAAACAGTGGAGTAACTTTTAAATGTCAACCTCAGTAGAAAGTGAGAAGCTAAAACGCAGACCCAGCGTGTACCTTTTGCTCAGTCTCCAGGAAGCGGGCCAGGTCATCCGTGTCAAGGTGGTCTTTGTGGTTGCTGTAGGCGAGCATGAGAAGGTACAGATCCCTGCGGGTCGACATCATCTTGTAGAAGGAGCAGAACTCCTCAAAGCCCAACGTCCCCTGGTTGTCATCTGTGTCTGCCTCCTACACACCAGGTACAAGAAACACTTTTAGTTCTCTTGGGTTTACTCAACATTGGCAAAATGTAACATTCACAGACTTTTTTTAAAACAACTGACATAAATACAATGCAGTCTCTGTTGTTTTCGCTTGCCACTTAGACCCCTAGCATTGAACGTCATGAATGCAGTAATACAGTTTGAAATGACTGCAGGTCCTTTTTAATGAGCCTTTGGTAAAATGTCATTACTTTCCAATATGTCATCAAAATAACTGATATAAAAAATAATTTCACATTTTCTGTACTATTTTCTGTATGTCTGTGATGAGAATGTATAACTGGATTTTGTTTGAGTTTTAGTCACAGTCAACCTTTTTGTCAGTTTTAAGGGGACTAAAACTGGATATTTTCGTCTCGTCCTCGTCAAAGAATATTAATTTCACAAACTGAATCTTTCCAAACCAGTTTCAGAGTTACACACCCCAAGAATGTCAAGAGCCAAAATTAATCTTAATGAACCTAAAGCCCCACTTTTGCTGTCATTTATTTTTCTTTCCTTTTTGGCTGGTGTTATAATGAACTTTTATTTCATCAACGATGTATAAAAATGTAATGAAAACAATTGATGTATTCAACAGAATGAAGATATTCTACAAGATTACTGCTACTAAAAAACAATGCTACCAAATGTTTAACATTTAACAATCATGTTGATTCTGCACTGAGGGAGAGGAAGACCAGATGCATTGGTTTTTCTATCGCCCATATGTTTTAAGTTTGTGGACCAATATTAAAAATTCGCTAAAGCCAGTTAACATTTATATTTAATTCACATCTCGAAACATTATTTGGGGGGAAATTGTCACCAGATAATTAGTACAATAACTCTGTTGGGTATCATTTTTATGTTCAAAGCTCAGTCAAGAATAATTTCTAAATCTAACTTTCCTAAAAAAAACAACATTGGAAGACAATTTCTTTTGGGAGAAAAATAATACTACAAGCCATTACAAAGTAGCACAACACAACATAAAATTGGGAAAAAAACCCACAACCTAATTATTTGAATTACCGAAGGCATCATATTAATTTAGTTATCTTTTTGGTTAGTTTTTGCCCCATTGTGTTTTTACTTCTTTTTTGTGAGGTTATATTGTCATGTCATCATATTGCCGTGTTTGCTATGGGTATTATTTTGCATGTCTAAAATAAATAAAAAGATTAAAATGTAGCCTGTTCCATCTCGCCCTTTTCATGAAAAATTAAGGTTGTTGTGAAATTTGTCATCATCTAACATAACACTAGTTTGATTACATTTCAACTCATTATCTTCGTGTAATGCTTCTCACTGTTTTCAGCTCATTTCACAATGATAGATTTGGATTGCTAGTTGTAACGAGCTGGAAAATACTGAGTCAGGCTACAAAACGGCTTGGACAAGCCTAACGAGAGCACTGTGGGGGGGTCACACAGTGACCCGTGTAATCCTTGCCCCTTCTTTTTACTGGAGCAGACTGTGACCGGCTCCATATGTCAAGCAGCACTGGAGGCAGCCACTCACTGGAGGGCGATGACGTCTGTGCTCGTCGGGCTTGGCCTCCGAGCAGCTCAGTGTTCTGCACACACTGGGCTCACAACAGTATACGAGAGAGCGATACGTCAGATCTTCCACAGAGGGTGGATATGATTCTATGATTCTTCCTTTTTTTATTATTTCACCATCAGATGTCCAACTGTACAACGTATTGCAATGTGGTGTGGGAATACTTTCATAAAGACCTTCATATATAAATAAAGCCATCTTTTTGGAGGGAAAAAAATATCTGGTGATCCATTTTCTGGATCTCATCTATCTTTATTGGTTTATTTGATAAGGGACAGTGCACATTAATAAAAACATTTCTGTAAGTGCGCCAGAGTTAGGCTATATTTCATCTGTAGTCCCAAGAGGAAGATGTTACAAAATAAACCTAAAAACAGAATATAAGATTAAATTGAACTCGTTTTGTCTCCTGACTTAAGCAAAAGGGGGAAAAAATGACAAGATAATCCCTTTAAATACCGTACTTTTGATTTTCATCTGTGAAAAAGGTAAAGAAAAAAAAGTTTGCCCGGCAAATTCTTTTTTTCCATTTGTAAAAAGTTTGCTCAGAATCATTTTAGTGTTTGTTGTTGTTATAACAATTTCGGCCACAAGAATCTTAAGCGCACCAATACCCGATGATTTAAAAAAATAGATCACCAGAATTGTTTTCTCTCAGTTGCCACTCAGGGCCTCTGTACTTCTAAACCAGGTAAATTAAGCCTGAAGTGACTGAATGAATGGAAGTGGAAATACTGCATTAGGATGAATAAACTAAACTGAATGTTGGTCACATCTGGACGATAGTGGATTCGATCAGTACATCTCCATTGGCCCCTCTGGTCTGCTTGCTATAGATTTGTCCACAGTGACAACTTCCGTGTCAGCGTGCAGTGGCAACTCCTATGAGGACGAGATCGCAGCAGGATACACACACCAATAGTAATGGCAGAAAGAAGGAGTGCATTCCGGCACACAGAAAACACTGTCATTAGTCCCCTCCACTAACAGGGCAAGAGCGTCAGTCTTCTGAATCCTAAATCAAAGCTCGCTCAGCTGACACATTTAGCCTCCCAACTGTCAGCACCGTGCTCTCCGCCTGACTCAGCCGATACACAGGAAGCCAAATGACTCAGAGACACAAGACGAACACCTCACGTCACCACACCCGCCTGTTGGTTTTGCATACATGTCACTTAGTTGTCACCGAGTTGTGACAGAGCGACAGGCACAGATGCATACAGCATTACTCACATGGCACAAGTTATTAGACGGTACCATCAAACACAGTGTGATACAGATTAATTTTGCTGTTAAGAGAAGCGAAGGAACTCTTTTCTTCTTCTTATTCAGGACACGTCTTAGCCCCGGGAGGATAGCAAAGTAGCGGAAGCACAGCTGCATAACGGAGTCTTTTTATTGGACAGAAAACATCAATCTGGCCTTATTCACGCCCATTCATTATGCATGAACCCAGCCACTTAAGTTGTTAGCAGGCTTGTGCCCTGTGTTTTTTAGCTCCACAGCTAATGTGGATTAAATCGTTCGTTAGAATTGCAGCTTCCTCTTCCTATAAAGCTTCCCCTCCAGTCTCCGCTGTGATTAATCATTGAACGAATCCTCTGCTAGAGAAGCAAACTTCTTTGCTGTCATTTACAACTCCAGCTGTCACATCCAACCTGCTCCAACAACAAACCACTCTGACAACAAAGGTCTGAGGATTGATACTTTTCTGTAATTTCCCACGAGTTATGGGGCTGAGTATTGTTTAAAAATGACGATGCCAGTACCAATACAAATACCTATAAATTACTACTGGTACCAATAGAATATTCCACACCCATCATATGAATGGAAGCAGTTTGTGTGTCCCACTGTTTAGCTAATCCCCGGCACACTGTAAAGCAGCTGTAACCACTGATAACGACGACCCCGTCCTACGATGGGACCGCGTTGTTGCGGAAGTTTAACGTCCCCCCCCCCAGGTAAACACGGTTAGCTCTGTCAGCACTGTTGCTGTTGTTAGCGCTGTTAGCTTCTAGCCACCAGCCCAGACATCTCAGTGTTCAGAGCCAGGCAATCCTGGCGGTATGGGTTGTAGCTGCGGCGGCTGTGGGCCAATCACACATTGCATTAAATCTAAGAACATTTGCAATGATTGACTGCTAACAAAACCATACAAATAGTGTTTTTTTTCTAGATCTTGGCACAAAAAGAATCAAATGCAGATTTCAGTCAATACCTTAAAAGGTATTGAGTACCGATACCCAGCCCTAAGATAACTGAACTTATACCCAATCACCAAGGCTCTGTTGCTGAGCCACTAAAGGCAGGTGGCCCAAAAAGAAATGCAGTTTTTATTACAACTTGGGACTTTTTTTTGTCCATCAGTTCTATCAGTGATGATATAAGGGTAGTAAAAGTAAAAATTAAACTGCAACAATTAAACTGCAACGGTAGCATACAACAGATATGCTACCGAAAAGAGTCATGGTCCCCAGAGGATTTGAAAAAAGAAAATGCTTTACAACTCAGCAGTTTAAATCCATTTCCACGCACTTTGCTTCACTATTGAACTCAGTCCTAAAACAACAACAACAACAACAACGACGACGACGACATAGTCTTCCTCAAAGTAAATCACATCAGATCAGTGTGTTCAGATTAGTGCGTGTTAATTTGGCTTTCCATAATCAGAAAATGGCTGGCGGAGTTCCCCTTTGACTGCCCAGAGGAAGTTAAGCTCTCAATGAGCGTGCTCTTATATGGATAATGTAGTGATGGACTTCATGTAGGTGGAAGAGCAAAGTATGAAATTATCGGGTGGCCAGTGACACTATTTCAAATGTCAGTCAGTAACAGCTGAGAGGTTCAGTCCTTCCACCCTGCTTCTGTTTCCCCTGTGTTATTGTGAGTTCATATCTTAAAAGGAACAATTGAGAGGTAAGGCCTCCTGGTGCACATGTAGGAAAATCATAACATCCCATAAATGTGCTAGACATCTCAAGGATAAGAAGCTAATTTGGACTAAATTACTCCCAAGATAATATCAGTCATTATTTCAAAGCAAACGGTGAAGTGGTTATGATTGTGGAACATTCTTTTAGTATCAAACTGTAAATTATCAGAGCAAAAAAAGACAGTCATTGAGGATAACTGCCACGATAACCGCATTTAAAGTCAGTGCAAGTTATCCCCTCTGCTCATTTCTCCCTGCAGGTTGAACTATTTTCATCCTGATAGCAAACAGCTGACAGCAACAGTGATTTCTCTCATTGTTTGAACTGATGAAGTGATTTGGGTTTCATAGACTGAGATATGGATTGGATAGTTGAGTTGTGTTCATTTACGGTTTAATCTATGGGTATTTGGGAAGATTTATATATTCTATTCTATTCCAGTTAAACAACAATCCTTTACCCTACTGTGCAACATATATCAACAGAACTTGACTTGCACTAAATGTACTGGACATTACTGGGAACTACCATGTATGTGCAATGCATATAACAGTGGCGGGCTGTGCATTTTATACCTGGGCCTTCACTGCTGTCCTGCAGCTGACACACAGCTACGGTTATTATTTGTTTTGTGTAAAAATGAAGCCAACACCTGTAAATACACTAACTGCAGAGAATACGCCGAGAGTGCGTCTCCTCTCTGCTCTGACTGCAGCGCGAGGCTTCTGTGAGAGTACCCGTCTGTGAGTGCTTTTGGGCGGCGGAGGGGCTCACGGCAGCACCCACTGCTCGTTCACGACAGTAACTGTAGAACGGTACGTGCTTTAACGTTATCGAGTCAAAACACCAGAAAAGTCTCCAATAACACCAGAAAAAGTCGCGAGATTTGTCGCTAGTAGCTTTTGACAAAAAAAGTTGCCATGAGGGTTTGGAAAGTCGCCAGATTTAGCGAGAAAGTCGCCAAGTTGGCAACACTGGCACCGCTAAATATGTCCCCAGAGCAACATAGGACGTAACAATAGTTCCTATCACATATAAAACCAAACAAAAATCCATCTTCATAAGTTGTACAAATAATAATATATAAACAAGCATATTAAAGCTACTGCAGATGTAAAAACAAACGCATTTAACTTACCAGAGCTGCTGTTCACTATTTAAAGACAAAGTCCATCCTCCTTTCTTTGTTAATAAAGAGTTTAATCTCACGGTTGTTCAGTACATCCGTGCGTTTTAGTTCCAGTAAGAAGTCCTTCTCGATTCATGGACTCCAGTGAAGACAGTCGAGCCTCCCCAGTTGCATTTCTTGAATACGTTTTAATGCGTTTGAGGCTGAAAATGTCCGCTCGACAGAGGCAGCAGATATTGGGATTGTCACCGCCCAACATGTCAGGCTAGCCCACTGACCAATCACGTATGGCTAGGCCAGCTAGCAGGCTCTGACACGTCAAAGAATACGCCCAACATGTTAAACTAATATTTTTATAAATTATAATACATGTAGTGTATTGAAGAAAAATTATTAAATTATAAAATAGCTATAACTTTGTGATTCTGTTTAGGCCAGCAGAGAAGGCCTTGCTGGCCCTGACGGCCCACCACTGGCATATAAGGGTTAAAACGTTATGGTCCTATTTTGAATTTCTTTGTGTTTGTTGGTGTATTTCCTATCATTTGTCTTTTTTATTCCATTTTCTTTCTTCCTTCCTCATTTGTATGTGATACCCTCTGGGATCAATGAAGTACTCTGTCTTTCGGTCTGTCTGTTTTGTTAAGATGCTCATCTTTTTGCCAAGTTTTTCTAATTATTTTTCTTACTCTTATGTCAAAGAAGCTAGTTACTGACTGATTATAGCAGATTCAATTCTGCTATAATTGGTTTGATTCATCTCCTACAATATGTCCATCCCCCCCAAATACTGGAACAGTAAAACCATTTTTCAATTCACATGCTTCAGAGAATGAGTTGTTCATGAGCTTGAATATGTAATTTCATGATTACAAAAAAAGCATGTCTACGTTGTAAACAAAGGGTGGTTTAATGAAAAGTAATTTAAAGTACAGTTTCTGCACATAGTAAAACAAAGACAGCACATATCAGCCTTCTTGAACTAGTTTATCGTTCAGCACATTTCTAAATGCTTAAATGCGTGTGGCAGTTACTCATAAATTGTGTTACAAGCAGTAATTATTTGTCCTTCATTCATACTTAAAATAAACTGTTATTACATATAATCAGTTGTTAATTCATCAGGTCCACCTAACTAAAACTAATACAGTCCAATACAACAGCACTACAATAAAGACTACCTTTATGAGAATGAGCTGTTGACTGTTTATGAACATATGGGAGTCTGCAGGTGTATCTCATATTTGGTCTACAACTCATTGACAGAAATGCTTTGGACAAAATACTACAAAATTCTGTCAGTATGAGAGAACTCTACATTTCACAGGACTAAGAAGTTATTTAACCTCATTAATATGCAAATGTATTCAACGATGTGCTGTAAAATGTGATCTGAATATGTATGGTATGTGTACCGACTTTAAACTGGAAAAGACGTCCGGTCCACAGGTTCCCCCCCTCTCCACTGTAATTAGGTTAAGGCTAAAGAACTGGTCAAGAGATTGGCAACACACAAAATTGTCCTGAATGTCCACAGACACATGAGGGGCCAGATTGGTCCCTGGTGTGTTTACCCAGCATTACACAGGAGACCATCTGTGTCCTAGCAGCACCATATGGAGGACAGTCAACATGCCGCTGGACTTAGCGACGGCTAGCTGCTCTGTTGGAGGAGGGTTAGAACAACACGATGAGCACAGCGGCATGCTAATCCCTCTGCTGAGGAGGAGAGCTGCTGGCTGAGGAGGAGAGTTGCTGGCTGAGCCGTGCGTTTGCCAACATCTGCAGCGGTGGCAATCAGTTAGAGTGTCTTCACTGCTAACACGCAATCTGCCAGGAAGTAAGGACACACTGCAGTCCCAAGGGACCTGATAAGCCCACTTACTGTCTGCTGTGTGCTGCTCATTAGCTGTACAGTTTTATGAAACTTTTACATCATTTCTTATGAATGTTCGAAGTTTTAGACAACATTGGCACCTGTCAAATGCAAAGCGGATTTCTATATACACAACAACTTGTTCTTGTGTTGCTCTAGAAATCCAAACTTCCTGACACTCTACAATACTCCATAATGCCACATTTACATTAACAGGTACTGCCAAATTACAGACACAAACTAGATTGGACACGCTGCACCACATTTCCTCCATTACTGACCATTAGCGTGCAATGGAAATGCAATGCGTCAGCTTGTCTTTCCGTCTTCTAACTCAGCAGTATGTTATCTACTAACAAATGAAAGCCATGGATGCAGAGGACTGGCAAATTCAGAGACAACTTGAGTCTATATTTTACATTTTAAAGTCACTAAACAAGCTGCGTCTTTGTTAGTATACGTTGGGTTTTGGGTAGCAGAACTCAAGTGTGGGTTCAAAACTCTAAACTGCAGACTGAAGGTCTGTGATTTAACCTATCTCGTTGCTGACGAATGTCGCTAGCTGCCATTCAACCCAGCATGACCTTTGTAGCAGTGTTTCCCTCTACCTCCAGACTTTAATCAATCAGACTCAACAGCGTTTTGTAGTAACAACTTCTGTGGATTCTAAGGTATATAACTGTTATTTTACAGAAGGTACTGGAAATGTCACTGAGTTGTGACATTTGGTCAGTATGATTGTGAGACAATCTTTAGATTTGCTTCAAAGTGGAATTTTTCTCTCCCTGGACTACAGGATAAAGACGAAGGATAACAAGAAAATGCTTGAGTGGAGCAAGTCGCTGATTGGCTTAATAATAGTCAGGATTTTTACTTGCAGCCTTTACACCCCTGGCCCCCCACTCTGGAGCCCCCCGATGTAGCTGAGCCCTTGTTATTTCCGTACCTTGAACATCTGTTTGACCTTCTGTCTTGTTATTTCCGTACCTTGAACATCTGTTTGACCTTCTGTCGGGGCAGGTTGACGTTGAGCTTGTGCAGGAGCTGCATCACCTCGCCGATGCTCAAGCTGCCGTCGCCGTTCTTATCAGCCTCGGTGAAGGTCTGCTTCAGCCATGTGATGACACGCTGGGTTAAGGAAAGGCAGCGTGAAGACATTTAGTCTGGTAGTTAGTGCGTTAGTGCGGCTGCTGCTTTTGCTGAAGAGTCTAAATCCAGGAACAGATAAACTCCGACTGTCACGCTTTAAAATGAAACTCTCCACAGATTTCAGCCCTGTATAATGTTGATCATGAAACTCTACATACGACAGACATTCTTTACATCAAACCAGCTGTAGAACTGAAGGATATTGGTCTCTGGTGCGCTGCCTCTTGGCCAGGCTGTCCTCGTCACTGATGCCCGCCATCAGATACTTGAGGCCCGTGATCCAGGTCCGCGCCTCCTCTCCGGTTCCGGACACCAGGTCTAGGGACTCCATGTGCTCTCCGTAGTACAGGCTGAAGCAGCAGTTGGGGTCGAAGCAGCCCTCTGAGTAGCGCTGGAAGATCTCAGACTGCTTCCCCTCACGCACCTCCCGGACGGAGTCCACGGAGACTGTCGGAGAAAAACAGGACGTCAGCTAGTCAGTGGTGGAATGTGACAAAGTACTACCACTTCGGGACATTTCAATTTGGTGGTACTTTTACTTTGCACAATTTCAATGTACTATCTGCACTACATTTCACAGGGAAATATTGTACTTTTTACTGCACTACATTAAGCTTCCAGTTAGTAGTTACTCCTCAGACACCAAACATTTGGTGAAAAAATAAAAAGAGTTACGTTATTGGATTGTAAGAGTGCAACAGGAGCCATTCGGACACCTCATGACTGCTTTGGCTTTTGATACTTAACGTACATCTTTGCTGCTAATACTTGTGTACTTTGTCAGGGAAATCAACACAGGCCTTGCAGTTGTAATGAAGTACTTTTAAACTGTTTTGCTAGTTTTAATTGAGCAAATGTCTCAATGGAGGAAGTAGACCTCGAGGCCTCGAGGGCCATCAGAAGCCGATAGAAAATAAAACCTATTTAAAAACACACACACGCAATAGAGCAAAACTCAGTTTATTAAACCCAACATATCCTTCTGCAGTCTTTAGCATCCTATTGGTTTTGAGAATTCCCCCCTCTGGGCGAGATAGTGAATTAATTGTTGTGGGCATAGGGATAGTTTAATGGGGCTTTATGATACGCAGGATTAAAAATAGTCAACTCAACGAGCAGAGAGAGAGAGCGCTCTGTTTATTAAGATGCAACATTTATGAGATGGTAATGACATTTTACGGGAAGACACGGCCTCGAGCCATTCATTAGTTTTCCCCCATGACGGCAGAGCGCACGGTAAGGCCTTCTGCTTCTTGTTCCGCCCGCGTGCTGTTTTGGAAATTCTGCAGAGATGCATTCCCCAAAAAACCTCCCACGTCCAGAGGAGATAACCACAACACGCATCTATCTCGGTCTCTCTCAGTCATACATGGATGACACATTATTTACATACATACAGGCTCATTAGTAATGCAGCCACACACAGCCTCCCTCGGGCCGTACGGTATAGAACCTGTGGTATTGTGGCAGTTGTTTGTGTAAATATACGATGTCGAAGATGCCCTCTACATGATACTGGACATGCAGCTGCTGAGCGGTGCGTGCTCCCATGTGGCTGTCAGTGTTGTCCTCAAACCCTGCAGCTGGAGACAGGCCTGTGCACACGCTTCTCCTGACTGCAGAACTTTGATAAATGATGAGGAGTGTGCAGCAGGTATCTGGTAGATAAAGATAACCAAAAGATAACCAAAGATGCCTTATGATTTGATGAGCTGCTAGCTGTAGGATGAGGACGTCAGGTCTTCAGAGACACAAGACTTAAGTACAATTAGTCAAATACAACTTAAGAACACATTTTAAGTACTTCCATTTCCTGCTACTTTATGATACAGATTTGACAGCTTTAGTTTTTGCTTAATTTATAATTCCAAAAGCCTCGGATTCTGGTAGAGAAACATTGAAGCCGCCATACTGGGAACTGCTGCCGAAAATGCAGTTTTTTTAGACATTTGGTAAGAAATGTTAACACTAGGGGTGTAACAATACACGTATTTGTATTGAACCGTTCGGTACGGTACGCATTACGAACCGAACAATACGTTTGAATAATACTAGTGCATTTGGAAAATGAAATTGTGGGAAATATAATGTTCTCTCGGTGGAGCCACTGCGCTCAACATGGCAACCCACCCGACGTAACAGACAACGTGCTGTTTGGCACGCCCACCACGGAAGAACAACATTGTACACGCTACGCTAAACTAGCTTAGCAGGACAACCAACAGCAGCACACATGCTACAAACTCTCCCCGCAGCGTTTAGGTAGCTGCTCCCTACTGATTCAAACAGGGCTAAAGGTATATTTATAGCCGCGGATATGAGACCCTACTCTAGAGTGGAAAACCAGGCTGTACTAACATGCTTAATGTTATTGAGCCCTGTGACACTACTCATTCATGAGCCTATTTTGCCAGACCATAATTCCTGCTTGGTAAAAGAAAACAAAAGCCCAAACAGACAATCAAATGTCCGAAGCTCCCGCTGTTGCTCTGACAACAGACGGCCGGACGTCACAGACTACACAAAGCTAGCTGACTGTACGACACAAATAGGCCGATGTCATTAATCTAGCGTCTCAGAAAGCAACGGCAGTGCAGCGGATCTCCGGCCTCCTCCAAAGATCAGAGAGAGTGTGACAGCAGCCCACGTGTTAAAGACAAAACAGGAGTTGCTGCAGCTTCCTGTACACAAATGAATCCATCATTGTTCAAAGTAAAAAAGAACATACTTTATGATGGCATTTCTGCTTTTTTGCTGTATTGAACAGTGCCGTACCGAACCGTGGCACCACTGTATCGTATTGAACCGAACCAAGAATGTTGTGAACCGTTACAGCCCTAATTAACACCAGCATTGATCTTAATGTAAATGTTCACTGGCCGAACGTCAGGGCGAGGGAGGGGTGAGGAACAGCTGTCGGGGCACGAAGTGAACCGGACAAAAAGTTAAAAACTGCAATCAACTTAACAATCACATCCTGAAGGGTTATGGTGAGCATTAGTTGACCTGCATCTACCTTCATTATTTACTGATTTAATGCACCAGCTAGCAAGCATGCTAAGTGACCAAAATAAAACACAACCACGATGTTGCGTGACCAACAGGTGCATGCTGGGTCTGGCTAAATGCTAAAATGCTCGTGGTGGATCCTCCAGCTGTGTGTTCACTGAGCAACCTTTACCCTCAGTGTCATGTTATTTAATTCATGTGGCTTCACGTGAAGGGTCTGATCAGACAGAGTGGAAAACACAAAACTGACTTTTTGTTGGCCAGTCAAACAAAGTGCTTTTTGCCGTTTGCTGGCAACCACCAAAGGACTGCTCACGTTAACTTAACACAAACCATGAACCGTACACTAACACATTTGGTGAGAAATGTCAACATTAACGCCAGCATTGATGAGTTTCAACGCAGTACAGTCATATCAATGGGTTTACTGCTAAAGTTTCCATGAAAGGACCAAGAGAGGGATATCTGATTCTGCATGTTTACGCGTTCCCTGTCACAACAGTAAGCTAGGGAGGGAAATGCTTTCATGTCTACATGTCTTCATGTTACTAAAATCCTTTGACATCAAAAACACACCCATGTTTTTTCAGACCAAAGCTGGTGAGGTGGATTCTGACTTGAAACCCTAAATCTAAGTTCATGTTAAAATGGCTTCTGACTACATTTAAAAACAGCTGACCGAACTAACACTAACTGTGTTTGTAGCCGGCTGGTTTTCATGCTCAAACTGTACATTTTGGGTGTGTTGGTGTATTTTTGGGGCCAGAAAGGACAAATGTCGTTGCCAGATACACAGGACAGCCGTCAGTGTGAGAGCAGACCTGAAGCCTGCAGTGCTTCCTGTCTGTCAGTCTGTCCCAGTGGGCGCTCAGTGAGAAGCCTCACAGAGAGCTGCCAGACAATAGTCTTCTTCTTCAGTGTCAAGGATGCAGGATGCAGGACACACACACACACACACACACACACACACACACACACACACACACACACACACACACACACACACACACACACACACACACACACACACACACACACACACACACACACACACACACACACACACACACACACACACACACACACACACACACACACACACACACACACACACACACACACACACACACACACACACACACACACCGTCTGGGTGGGACTAAACGCTGGGAACATGCATCCGTCTACTCAACAGAAGGCTCGACTCTGTCACCATCTATTTACAGGTGCAGAGCAAAGAGAAGACGGCGCATCACTCCTACTTGAATGTCAGATTATCCGATGTGTGTGGAAGCTGGATTAAGATAAATGCTCTGTGAGGAGTGCCCCCGCTCCGCTGTGATAAAGCAGCTTAAACAGGAGTGCCTTCACACAAAAAAAACAATGGCGTTTCTCAGACGCAATCAGCTGAAGAAAGTCTAGATTGCACCATTTGTGTTCATGTTTTACTGATCCAACCGTAAAAGGTTTAAGATTTAGGATCAATTCTGTGACTTGGTTTTCGGCATCTTTGCAGAAAGCCCCCCTCCCCTGTCATTTTCATTTAAGCAGCAAGTGTGTGTAAGACACTGTTTGGGCAGATTGAAGCTGATGAATAATTAAGTCGATTTAAGAAGCTTATTAAATCCAGGGCTACAGAGGAGGGAGAGCAACAGGAAACTGAGCCCTTAAGTCCCCATGAGACCCCCAGAGCTGCCTCCCTTTATTCTAAAACACTGCGGGAAACTGTTTGGTTCTGCTCATTGCACATACAGCGTGCAAGGGGAAATAAATGTCCAGGTCTACAGAACAGAAAGGGGAATGTTTAGGAGAAAGAACTAAAAGAGCCAGCTGAATACCAGCCTCATAAGACTTGTCCCGGGTCACCAATATGTAGCCTCATGCCATGTCCACACTACTCCGTTTCCATTTTAAACGCATATGTTTTGCTACGTTTACACTGAGCGTCCACACTACGCCAGAGTTTTCGAGCACCGAAAACGGAGGAGTTTCAAAACGCTCCCGAGGACGGATAAGTTTGAAAACTCCGGGTTGCGTTTTCGTGTGGACGATCATAAACGGATACGTTTGGAAACGATGACGCCCACACCCACGTTCACTACTTGATTGGTTCTTAGCAGTCATGACGTGTCCTTCCCTGATTCGTCACACTCCTATCACGTGACCCTTACCCGGAAGCTCACAAACAACAACATTGATTACCGATCGACTACCAGATTAATTCAACATGGACAACTGATTACAGGTGTTGCTGACCTTGTTGTCTTTACTAGCAGCTGTTGTTCAGTTAAAGTCTGCATTATTACGGAGGAAGCAGCTGTTATTGGAGCGATTAGCGAGCGGCGTGTCCAGCGGCGTTATCAGACCTACGGAGCGGACGTCTGAAGTCACGTTAGCGGCTCTAGGGAGGGTGATGGACACAAAACGGAGGACTTTCCTTTTCTTATTAATGCTTATTTTGTTCTGCACAACTATTGTGAAGTCCGCAGATAAAATATAAAGGAACAAAAGCAGTAAATGCTCTTCAGTAGGACAGATAGTTAACCACCAGCAGAGCTACGAGTGAGAGACGTGTGTTGACCACTTATGGACCCATAATCTAGTAAACCTTTATGTGTAAGTGTTGATTTTAAAGTAAATGTGATATGTGAGAGAGAGATAGAGCAAGACCTGCAGCGCTGTAACTAAGTCTGAAAAATAAAACTTCTAAAACTTTCCAGGAACTGTGTCTGTTTGAGTTCATAGAGGAAGATTTTAGAGAAGATCTTAAGTATCAAACACGACCTTTCATTATTAAAGACTACTTTATTACTCGGTCGTATTTTTTTTAACTAAGCAACCAATCTACTTCCTGTTTACATCGACACCCACGCGCATGCCCAGTGTACGTGAAGAGTCACGTGATATTCGTTTTCAGGCGTGTTAGTCTGGACGGAGATCAATTCGAAAACGATGCTGAAACGCCGTGTGGACGGAGATCGTTTTCATTTTAAAACTCTGTTTTAAAATGAAAACAGAGTAGTGTGGATGTAGCCTCAGTGAAGGCGTTTTTCCTTTGGTGAATAAATTATGGAAATATTTACCTGGGACATGCTCAAACTATAATACAAGTAGACTCAAAGGCAGCAAATGGACTCCGTAGCATCAGTTCAACAGCATTAGACTGTATCCACTGTTTGCTAACAGAAGCCACCAGAAGCTACTGGCCACATCAGACAGAGAGGAAGCAAACAACCTGAGCGAGGGCATGTTTTCTTCCATTAATGAGTCACCATTTCCTTTGAATAAAAGGCAGATTCTTGTGCACTAAAAGGCTCACAGAGATAAGTGTTTACACTGTGACACATCAACCTCTCACTAAAAGTTGCTAAATCTTTATCATGCAATCGCACAGTTGATCGGCATTAAATGATGAGTTCAGGTGATCAAACTGCTCGTTTTTTAAAAACTATTAAAACAGCTAAAATATGCCAAGACTGTCATAAGAAGGTTTTTGTTGGGGGGGTAAACATTAGATTCATTGAATGAAAACTTGTTGGCAGGGTCATTAAATGTAAGACAGTCTGGTTAACAGAGGTATGTATTTAAGACTAATTGAATAGTTGAAGGCCGGCTAGGTGGAGCATCTTAGAAAGATGACACATTCAGAGGATGCTCATGGGACGCCCGGCAACACTGAATAAGCCCTTTGCCTTTGTCACATGGGAGATGACACAACGGCTTTCCATAGGTTTGAACCATGAATACAATGATCCACAGGATGAAAGAGACATTTGATATGCTGTTCCCTGGTGACTGGAAGAACAAAGAAGAAGACACTCACTCTTGGCCTTTTCGTTCTTGCGCGAGGGCCTCCAGCGGATGCACGACTTGTGTTCGTCCAGGAAGAAGAACCGCACCAGTCCCTTGGGGCCGCCGCGGAGCTTCACCATCTGGGTCCCCATCTGCATGGAGCTCATACATTTCTCCACTGGAGGTGAGAAAACAAGCCAGACAGAAGGAGAAGAAAAGAAGGGTTGGAAAGTTGTCAGAAGGGAAAACCGCTGGAGTGTGTAGTGCAACTGAAAAAAAATAAATAAGAGCGTGACTGACAGAATGTTCATTCAAGGGATTGAGCGTCTTTGCAATTTTCCACAAAATTCCATCTGGGCTCTCGTTCCGACCACGGTTATTTACTCATACACTCACAGGAACACACGGCAATGCAAAGCAAAGGCTTTGGATATGCCTGTCACCGCTGACAGGGCTTCTGCTTGTCCCGTGGGAGGAAGAGAAAGGGAGAGAAGATGGCAACAGCGAGAGGCAATTCCTCCACCAAAAGCCCTTTAACAAGATCTCTACTTCACACTGTGGACTATGACATAACAAGTACGGCGGAAATCAATAAAACCAGACGCTCTTTTTAGATGTGAGGATCTCTATAGTGGCCTACATTTTATTGAAATGATTCTATACCTTCTAGTGACAAACCAACACCTAGGAAATAAGGTTGGCTTTAAAGAGACGAACGGTGGCTCTGAAAATACAGCCAGTGTCCTTGCCTTTATTTTGGGGGCAGAATTTGACAGTTCCTGCACAGGAAGCTAATGGTGAGGACAGACACATGCCCCTGGGCAGCGGTTACACCCCATGTGGCCCTAATATCAATCATCAAGCAGTGCGTCACATCCTATCAAACTATTTCCACGCAACATGCAGGAAATCAGGCCAACTCAGCACACGCATGAGTTCAACTCTAGAGAAAGGATTTACAGTTAAGTTTCAATTAAAGCTGGAATTTAACAACAAAGCAAGGACTTTTTGTCTGTGTGTCCTTTGAATTTCGCAACAACCTTACATCCGATCTACCTAACATTTGGTGGGTGTATTGCTGGGAACCAAAGGATGTGCAGTGTCAAAGTTGGTGCAATTTGACGCGACGCGTGCATTGTTAAAAAACTGGAACAGCTCTCTTCTGTTTAGTAGCAGCGGGGGGGGGGGGGGGGGGGGGGACTTGAGCATGCCGCTCTCAGTGGGGCCTTTACAGACGACTGCTCATTGGCTGCAGTTCACTTTTGCTGGATGCTGGATACACTAAGGGGCCGATCGGCAGGAGCGGACGCTTCACAAACGCCACTTGCAAAGCGAGTTGGGCAAAACAGCTGATGAGCCAGTAGCGCGGGGGTGAGTGCGCAACCAGGTGACGAAACGTAAATAATAGGGAGGAAAAAGTGAAGTAA
The DNA here is from genome assembly GCA_032191485.1 of Leptoclinus maculatus. NCBI lineage: Eukaryota > Metazoa > Chordata > Actinopteri > Perciformes > Stichaeidae > Leptoclinus > Leptoclinus maculatus. The sequence goes on along the minus strand of JAVDOI010000012.1, from coordinate 20,601,038 downwards.
ACTCTCGCTTGGTTTGATTGGCTGCCTCGGTCAAGTGTGATATTGACGGGCGGACTCTGCGCCTGGCGGTGAAAGGTTTTAACTTTTATGCGTGTCTAAAAAGCAACATGCGGTGCAAGACAGAAGGACACGGCGTCCCATAGGAAAACAAATGTTTTGCGGGTGACGGGTCTCGGTAGGAACGACCCCTAACCGAACTCTTCTCAACTTCCCTGGGGTCATGAGCGACAACGTACCGACATATAATGCTTTGAATTATGTATTAGGATACATGATCTTAGCCCTGGTTTTCCACGCGCTGACAGCTTTAGACAGCCCAAAATAAGACGCTAACTTGTTGCTCACTAACTTGAGCAGATGACAGATTTATATCGTCTCGTGATATAAATCTATACTCGAAATAAAAGAATTGTGATGAGTGAAGGACTTGAAATATTCTTAGCTGCAGATAAGATTACATAATTAACTCCTGAAAGTGCTCAAATTGAACCTGCTAAAGCCCTAACAGACATTGTGTTGAGTATGACAGGATGTTGTTGTATTGAGGGCAGTGGAAATGTACGCTATGCTGAATTCATCCAGACAACAGGAGAGATGGAGCATGTTTTGAGCTTGCACTGTAGGGAGCAGGTGAAGTTCTTAGCCTTCATTCCACTACCCTACATTAAGAGTCACACGTATCAACACTACATGAATGCACATTTAACCCTCTGAACACTGAAAGGCATGTTTTCTTTAAACAACTAAAGCTACACTGTTTATCACAGCCAGGAGCTGTAAAAGCCGTCATTATCGTCAGATTTTCATCTGTGATGGTCCTTAAACACATCATGTGCGACGAGCGCTTCCATCTAAAAAGCAACCAAAACGAAGCCTAAAATGTTGATATTTCATCAAAAACATTTAGTTCTACACGTCTCATTTAAAATCTCGCCCCGAACAAACCATTTGCTTTAACCAGATCTTGTAAAAAAACATTAAATTCTGAGCCTCCAATTATGTTTTCAACATTGCTAACATGTGTGGGCAGGTGGTGAAATGGTGGATATATAGATTCCAGTGTTTTCCAATTTTCCAATAAATGATCAAAGAAATTCAACTAGCTATATACTCTTTTCTTCTTGAGGATTTATGACATTTTAACTGTGTTATTCTGCACAAAAGACAATGTTTGAGTTCCCTCTACTTCTAGCCATGACTGTGCTGTTTCCATAGAGGTGCAGGACTTACAGACAGTAACATGTGATTGGAGCAAAAAACACCCCAAAACTGTTTGGGCTTCAGATGGTTTTCATCAGGTTTGATGAGGCTGATTTGCAAAAAGAAAGTTCAAAGAAAACACTGAGAATGGGACCTTGACAGTTATAACCTGGATCACATTTTGACTCATTTGACCTCAATGAAACATGACAAACTATCTGCTGTGTGGGTGAGTAAACCAGCTGTGATGGATTGCCTTTACGGAGCATTGATTCTGGCCGGCTGTGGAGAGCCCGCCCCTCAGGGTGCTGTTAATGTAGTTCAGTTTTGTTCCGCTAACCTCTGCTATCGAACTCCTGCTCAGAAGCAAATCAGCAAAGTGCACAACTCCACAAACGGCCAGAGCAATGTTAGGATAACAATACGAGCCAACACAACACTGGCCTAATACAGTGTGCTATAAATGAAAGCAGTCCTTTTGGGCTGAAAATCTAAATACTAAATATGTAAAGATCCTAAACCACTGATATATTTGAGGAAAAGCAGCAGTACTTAAACTGTACTTTATGAAACACTGGAGGAAAGTACAGATTGTGGCCGTCAACATTTAGCTCTTAAGACCTCTGACCAGGTTTTCCATTTTAAAAGACAGAGTTAAGCAAAAAGGCGCTCAGTATGTGTCTTCTGAGCTGCTTGTCTGATGGTCAATGGACGGGGGGGGGGGGGGTCTGACCATTTCTACAGCATTTTGAAATCTGCAAACCAGCATTCACACCCACCTCACGCCGTGATGAGTCGGCTGTTTGGAGGTGAGAAAGGAGCCAGAGTTTCTACTTCTCTACAGCTCTCTTTTCTTTCATTCTTGATCATTTCATATTCTCCAGTAATTTAGAACCAACATCAACGTAAATCACTTGGCTATAAGATGAACGTGTATTGTGAAAAGTACGGCAATCTGACGGTAATTGTGGTCACATTTAGGTATTATATCACGGTTTTGAGTCACTGATTGGATACCTGATCATGTTTCTCTGCTGAGCTGGATCGGCCGATACAGACCTTAGTTGCTTTGTTATAGCAGCTGGAGTCCAAGGCTCTAGACCATTTTGATTTATTATCACCGTCCCAAAAAACTATTTCAACCGTCCAAAAGTCAGTGCAAACCGTCAAAAATACTAAAAGTTATCCTTTCATTTGCTGTTATTGTCATCTATAGTGGTTATCTGCAACAACAAAAAACACAATTAAAATGATTAGGAAATAAAAGATTGTATTCTTATGGATAAAATCTTGTCATTAGTACTTTTACTGATGTATTCTAAGCTGCTTAGAGCTAGTGTTAGAAAGTTAAACAGGTCATAATTCACTCTCTAATATCCATTTCATATTGCTGTGAAAACTCCATCTATTGGAGTTTTCACAGCAATATGAAATGGATATTTCATACAGTTGAAACCAACTGCCCCTTAATGAATTAACAGCTTGGATTCTGAAGCAACAGTCATGCAACATACATGCAACACGGCTGTGTGGAACAGCTTTTTATTGATTTTAAGGGAAGAGTTATTTCTGTAGCTGCCGGCTGATGGAGGCGCTTGATGTCGAGCAGTAGGAGAGCGGGCAGCGACCCGTGTAATGAGCTGCTGTCAAAAGTTTGTGTTGGAACGAGAGCATCCAGACTCTGCTCCCGTCAAACAGCAGGTCCTCCCTCTAACAACCACCACAGTCTCCCAGCAAACAGAGCGCTCAGCTGGCACTGTGTTAGCTTCACTGACATTAAGAGGGAGCTGTCGGGACGTCCCATTGTCTCGGCTAAGTGGAGATAAGATGAGAACGTAACAGCACAACACACTTGGGTTTTGTGGTCCCCTTTGGAACAAGACTTACTCACAGAGGAGGAGGTTCTGCTCAAACTCCCCTGCCAGTGGACTAGAAGGAGAACGTGTCTGCTCTTGTGAGTGGGAAAGCCCTTGGGAAGGGAACTAAACTAAATATCCTCCTACTGCACTCCACAAAGCAGTGCTCACACAGAAGGAGGTTGGTTTTGTGGGTTTAACCACGCAGCAGGTGAAGCCTATAGGCTCTCAGTGGACAGATGGGACTTTACTGTGGCCTACTTTGACAGTGCGGGGCGATCACGACTCAAAATATTTAGAATATTGATTTAAATAAATTACTACTGTTACATGATACTTTAAAATATAAATGCCAATGCAGTTGACACCAGGACGGTACGGGTGTCAATCAGATGCAACTAAAACACATCATGTGGTATAAAGCGACCACAGAGCAGTCTCTCCACGCTCAAGCCAACAACACAGCCAATAAAAGTCTGTTTGTGCCCAGTATCAGTACTGTAAAATGTGACGGATAGGACATCCTGGTATTTTTGGCATAATACTGCATTTGACATATTATGTAGTGAGACATACTAAATACTTTTCTGGGATTTCGGGCATTGTTTTTATTTTACAGCTTGCCTCGACTAGGTTTCCTCTTTAGTCGGCTTCAAATCCAAAATGTTGCCATATTGGCACAGTTTGATTTTTCTTCGAGACCCTAAAACCTACATGAACTTCCTAGTACTCAAACGTGCACCGTGTGCCTCTTGCCCCCTCCCACCTCTACTGGAATGTGATCTCCTTCATGCGGCCTTGAATCCCAGCATGTCAGACACTAGACACGGTTTGGTTGGTCCCTTCATAAATAAACACAATAGTATTCTGTCATATTGCTCATTACTAACGCTTAGAGCTGTGACGCCATCTGCACCGGTTGCTGATGTAGGCTATTCATAATGACAAATGCCAGTTCAGCCAGTTTGCATAAAATCAAACCGTTCTAAGCTGCAACACCGGACCGGACACAAAAACCAGCCATGGAGCCGGCTCTGTGGGCGACACCTGACAACACCAACATCACTCGACAACCCCATGAATGCACTGTGGACCACTTCATTTACTCCTACTGGTCCTGCTATTGAACCACTTTAACCATAAAGCATCTGTCGGAAACAAATGTACAGTATCTCACCGCCATTTCACCTTTAATTTGGAAAAAAAAAAACATGTTACTGCAGTTCACCAAATCCCATCAATGAAGCTGCTGAAGTCTTGTTCACTATTCGGTTCTGTTGAGATTCACTGCACACACATTCCTGTCATTTGGAAGAAGGTCTGAAGGTGTTTTGTGGTGACAAATGAGCCAAATGTATATGTTTCTTCTGTAATAGTCACTGTTCAACACTAACACACCAATATCACATATCGGCCGATACTGACTCCAATAACTGGATCGGGTATCAGGGACAATGATGCTGCATTTAAAGGGTTACACTCGAGATTCTTCTTCATTTTAAGACTCTTTGTTGCAAAGTTGCTGGTGCACGATGTATTACTATAATAATAAATAATTAAATAAATAGCTTTGTGACATGCTGCATTCTCCTGCTGGAAGAAGCCATCAGAAGATGGGTCCACTGTGGTCATAAAGGGATGGACATGGACAGCAACAATACTCAGGTAGGCCGTGGTGTTTAAACCATGCTCAGTTGGTACTAAGGGGCCCAAAGTGTGCCAAGAAAATATCCCCCCCACCATTACACCACCACCAGCAGCCTGAACCGTTGATACAAGGCAGGATGGATCCATGCTTTCATGTTGTTAACGACACATTGTGACCCCACCATCTGAATGTGGCAGCTGAAATGGAGACTCATCAGACCAGGCAACGTTTTTCTAATCTTCTATTGTCACATGTTGGTGAGCCTGTGTGAATCGTAGCCTCAGTGTCCTGTTGTTAGCTGACAGGAGTGGCCCCCGGTGTGTTCTTCAGACCTTGGTTGTAACGAGTTGTTATTTGAGTTACTGTTGCCTTTCTATCATCTCCAACCACTCTGCCCATTCTCCTCTGACCCCTAGAGATGGTTGTGGGTGAAAATCCCAGTAGATCAGCAGTTTGAAATACTCAGACCAGCCCGTCTGGCACCAACAACCATGCTACGTTCAAAGTCTTTCTTCCTCATTCTGATGCTCGCTTTGAACTTCAGCAAGTCGTCTTCACCACGTCTAGAGGCCTAAAGGCATCGAGTTGCTGCCATGTGATTGACTGATTAGCTATTTGTGTTAACAAGCAATTGAACAGGTGTACCTAATAAAGTGGCCGGTGAGTGTATATACATATATATATATATATATATATATATATATATATATATTAATTTGTTACATTTTGTTTTACAAAGTTAGGAAATAAATGTTGAAGTTAAGGCCGACGTTGCTTTACACATAAAAGAATGATCCAAGTCAGCTCATTCATTTAACACTGGTATCAGATTACTACTCTGTATCAGCCAACACCCAAAGTCAAATCAGTGCATCCGTGTGTGTGTGTGTGGAGAGAGAGAGAGAGAGAGAGAGAGAGAGAGAGAGAGAGAGAGAGAGAGAGAGAGAGAGAGAGAGAGAGAGAAAGACACAGAGAGAGAGAGAGAGAGAGAGAGAGAGAGACAGAGAGAGAGAGACACAGAGAGAGAGAGAGAGAGAGAGACACAGAGACAGAGACAGAGACAGAGACAGAGAGAGAGAGAGAGAGAGAGAGAGAGAAAGTGGAGCATGAGGCACAGTACTCTCTAGTACTGTGGGGGTCTGGGCTCGTTGCCGTGGTTACAACATCAGATTTAAAGCGTGAGTGGACGTGGAGGAACGCTGAACGTTAGGTGGGTGTTCAGCTCCATTAATGAGAGCACAGGAGAAGCCTCATCGAGAGTGATAACAACTAATCAACTAATCTCAAACGGAGATCACTCAGAGTGGTGCATGTGCAATATTGTGCACATTTAAAAATCGCAAATCGTTTGACAGACAATATTTCCATGTGAACAATGCGGAGGAGCGTCTGATCAATCCTTTCTCAAAGGACGAGACTTTCACCCGGGATACCGGAGTCCGTGTCCCAATGAAAGCAGAAGTCTAGGCGGATCTATTTTCAGTTACGTTGGCGACGCAAGACTTCATGTAACAGGCGTAGTTCTTTTAGCCCAAACCACGAGGTTTTCTTTCCTAATCCTCACGTTAAATTGTTTCCGATTTAGCAGCATGGACTTTTAACACATTCAATAATGCAACCACCACGTAATGCACTGTTAATAACTTTGCATCTGATCCAGTTAATCATGACTTTATACTACAGGTTAAAGAACACAACAACACGGTCCAATCTGCAAAACCCCAGATCACGTTCAATAACTACATTTTTAACAACAGATGATGGTTATGGCAAATGAATCATGGTGAAGGTAGGTAGCACTTGATATGAACTTAAAATGGACAGAAACAGCAAACTCATGGCTGCCCTTAGATATTCTACTCAAGAGGTAGAGAACATAAGAGAGATTTTATTTTGAATCATGAAATTATTTCCCATTGCAGAAATGGTTAGCCAGTTCAGATTAAGGCCAATTAGATGATTTGAATAATATTATTCTGTGTCCGTCCTGAACTTGGCGTACTCTGCAGCGTAAGGATGTCGGGCACAACTTCACCTACTTTCAAGGTGCAGGGTGAGGTAAAGGTCAGAACCACAAGCCGAAATGCTCCGGTCCCACTATAGAAATGTTACACCACTTGAAACAGACTTAATACTTAAGTGTTTAGAACCACTCAGTTTGGAAATGCTGCCTTCACATCTCAAACTCTTAATATGTTTTGTGAGGAATGTAAATGTTTTCAACCACACCCATTATAGTCAACACTAAAGTTCAGGCTCGTCCATGTCCCGACCTGAACTTCCTGGCAGGACGCGGTTGCCATGTAAGGGGCTGACCTACATCATCGCTGCAGTACTTAACAGCATTAGCAGTCTTCATCTTCTGTACAGTGACGACGGTTAAGAGGCATTTAGATCAAATCTTGGGCATTTGATTGGACCTCTAGAAAGTGGGCGGGCTTACGCAATACGGAGCTACAAAGGCACTGTGAGTCAAACATTTGAAACCGTTTAACTTTTTTTTTTTTTACATATATTTGGCATATAAGGAGAGCTATGAGGTGGCTGAGTCCAGGCGAGATGAGCGGGTGTCACCTCAGTGACGCGGCAGGCTAACCTGCTGCTACAGCCACGATGTGGGCCGAGCAGGAGCAGCCAGCTACTGTCAGGGCACCAAATTAAGCCAGAGGGATTGTCTGGAGGCCATATGTCGCAGACACACAAAGGTCATTCCATGGTGCAGATGGCCGTTTAGCTGACGTTAAAGTGGCAACCTAATGAACACTGACAGTGGTGTAAAGGTTAAACACGCAGAGACACTTTGACAGTTGGGGGAATGAATGGCACCCTCCTTGTCCTCATCGACTACTACCTTTCACAATAAAAGCCCTAGACATATGCACTATGTAACGCTTTATCGGAGGGAACACGAATTCACTCACAGCATTTAACTCAATAAAATATCTTATAGTATCTTAGGCTATACAACAGTTTAGTGTCACACTGGGTCGATAGGATCCTGGTAGTTGGTCCTCTGCTTGCGTCCATCTGTTGGAACCTTTCTTTGAAAAAGTGCTGCTACTGTAGCAAATTTGCATCACTGCCACTTTAAATAGTTTTGTTGCAAAATATTCACAGCCGAGTACTGAAAGCGAGCAGGTAGTTCAACACGTGCACTAACACAATGAAGACAGAACTTTGTCTGATGAAAAATAGAAAAGTTTGGATTTTTGTGTCAGAAATGACCAATAACACTTAAATGGTTACATATCAAGGCAGAGTCTTAACTTCTCTAATCCACATTCTATTTAGCGATGATCCAACACCTCAACTACAACAGCTGTCAGATCTAAATGAAACCTTGTGATCTCACCCTCAAACACACATCTAAAAGGCTGATATCTCTGATATCTCTACTCAGACTATCTGACAGAGCTTACCCACGTAGCCAAGCCTCCACATGGAGAAAGCCACAATGCTGCTGCCTATCCAGAAGAGCTCCTCCACTACGTGGGATGGAGGGGTCTGCTGCTGGCTCTTACACTCGGCCACTTCCTTCGGTTTGTCCCCGTCCCCCTCCGGGGAGAAAGCCCCTCTGGGCGGAGGTCCGGGTTTATCTCCGGTGGCGGTGGAACACATCAGGGCTGAAGACACCGAGCCGATGGGGAAAAAACTGTTCCTCTTGGTTGAGTCCATTAAGAATGACTGAGATTACAAGTTTCTGCCGAAAATAACTAATTGCATTTCAGGAAAATAATGTTGCTAGAGTTAATTATGGATGCAAAAAATACACATCCACCTCAAGTACTTTGGAGTGAATGAAAAAAGCAACGGGAAGAATTCCTCCCAGCCTCTGAATGGTATCAACAGTTGGTCAATAATCTTGTGATGCCGTTTCCCCGGCAAACCTGCTTACTGCGAGTCTCCTTCCATCTCACGGGCCAAAAAGATGCAGGTTTTCAGAGCGACAATTTCTCTTCATGCTGTGCCATCGCTTCTTTATTTCTTCGTCAGCGGTGCTGGAAACGGATTGGCTTCTCATGAAAGACCGGTGGAAGAGCAGAAACCACATGGAAGCACAACACACACGGTAACTGTGCAACATGTGTTGGGCGGAAATCCCAAATCCCTACGAAGCAGTAATCCGGGCCGAGGAGATTTGCTACGTGTGTGGAGTGAAACACACAGAGGGACAGGGAGGCTGGTAGGACACGATAGAGCCCTAATAAAGACCTGGCTTCTTTCATGCTCCAGGACCAATTAAAGAGTCCGTTTGATGTCAGAAGGCGTTTCCTCGGAGGACTCCGGGCCAACGGAGCTCTGATATTCCCACACCTGTCTGCAGCCCAGCTCCACATGAAACATTCTCCTCATTTACCCTGCACCCTCTCTTTAGAACTGGCTCTGCGTTATCAGTACCGATTGGAAACTGTAATTCACAATTTCAGTGTGTTTCTAAATCATTTAACTGACAATATACTATGTTCCTTTTTATGACTCACAAACCTTCAATGCATTTGTCAAATCTGCCCCGGCTGCTGAAAAACTCCCATCACAAGACCACCTCCGAAACCACGCAGAGCTGTGGACTGAAATAGGTCGAGTTTCAGGCCGACTCTGGAGTCTGAGCACGTGGAGCGTTGTCAAACGGTGTCAGGCCTCAGGACCTGGATCTCTGCTTGACAAAACAAGGTGCCAGGCACTGAATATAGAACGGTTTCTCCAACGGAGCCGATGCAGTCTGACAACGAGCCAACACAAATCTGTCCACCGCAGAGAACCAGAGGCAAAGCACAACTTCTTGGGGGGGTTTAAGAAAACCGTATTTAACATCACATTATGGACGTGTGCCAATAATCAATGGAAGTGACTACAAATAATAGACTGTATATAAGAAATGGACATAGTCAGTGACGTCACCCATTGGTTTGTGGGTTAAGTTTTGTTGGCTGTAGCCATGCTGTTTTGTTTTTTTGGAACCAGAAGTGACACGAGAGGGTGGAGCAAAGAAAAGACTCAAATATTACAATGAACTCTAATGAAGTGAAAACACTGTGAAAGGGTTAAAGTTCCAAGAAAAACACAGACAACTCCCAGACCAGACAACACCGTGGTAGCACCCTGTCAATCACAAGGTAGCCCCGCCCTAAAGCATCCCCTGCTTTATGGTCTGTTTGACTCTAAATGGACCATCATTTACTAAATGAACATCATGCTGTATTGAAGAAGACTTGAAACTAGAGATTGAGACCATAAACTCATGTTTACTGAGGTAATAAATCAAGAGAGAAGTAGAGTCATTTTCTATAGACTTCTATACAATCAGAGGAGTCGCCCCCTGATGGACATTAGAGAGAATGCAGCTTTAAGACACTTAAGCATTGGCTTCACTTTTCAGACCCCGAAGTTGCTGCCTGATTGGTATAAAATATGTTACTTACAGTAAGCATGAGTGCTGACAAGTTTCAACATGGGAGCTGTAGTTCTTTTGTGCGACGACTTCTAATAAAAAGTGATGTAGTACATGCTACTACTGTTTTTTTAAGTCTTTTTAGCTTTATTTTGAAGCAATCCCAGACAAATACAATAGTATTGGAAAAAGAATCAAAATGCTGGAATAGTAAAGAAAAGACCATGTAAGCTGTGTCAAACCACTGTGTAATCATTGTACCTCAGCAAAGTAAAATAATAATGCTGTCTGTCTTTTTGTAGTTGTATTAGTAGAAACTAGTAGTAGAAAAGCATTGCTATTACTTGAAATCCCTTAAAGTAACAGCACATGTACTTGAACACAACATTCTGACTTGGGTTTTAGGATGTCAAATACAGAAAAAGAATGCGCTCACCGATAAGCCCAAAGTTAAATGCGAGGCGGCAGCAGCAGAAACCAGGGTACGGCTCACATGCACAAACACAATGAGAGGAAGTTCTGCTCGACAGAAACCCGATCAACTCTGTGCCCACCAACACACCAACAGGTGGCGTGAAACACTGAGTCTGCAGCACTAACGCTGGACTGCCATGAGCCTTTGAAGGCTGGTGAAACACTCACTTAGACTCACAGAGATGGCTGATGGCTCCCTAACTTATAGAAGAGGAGGGGCAAAACCAACAGAGGTGACATGAAACAATGGATCCTGACCAGTTAGATTGAATATTGTGCAAAATAAAAACATTTAAAGAAAACAACACTTCCCACCCACGTATCATTGTCACTGTGGTAGTGTTGTGTTTAGGAGTATACAAAGCCGAATTATTTGTGATTTTAAGTTTGGCAGTAATTGCATTGGAAGTTTATAATTGTGTCATACATCATTCACACACAAAGGGAAATTTAAATGTAAATTTGATTAAAATGTGTCATGTTAATATTTTCGGCCACTGACTTCCATACAACCACAGTTTATCTTACATTGCATGTACAGCAATGCCCACAGGTAATACATCCAACGGGTCACCAAACCAGTCAGCTATATCATATTAAATCAAATTATATATATGTATATCTTTTTTTCCATTGCTGAAGCTTAAACAACTTCCAATGACACCTTGCAAGGAAGAGAGAGAGAGAGAGAGAGAGAGAGAGAGAGAGAGAGAGAGAGAGAGAGAGAGAGAGAGAGAGAGAGAGACCATGGTGAGGATTGTAAACCATATAACTAACATTTCAAAGTAATAAATGCTACTTGATGGATCACTTCAGTGCCGATTTAATGGGAAGATCGTTTTAGAACAAAATATGAGTTGCATAACGTCACATTATCTCAGACTCATTCTTAAAGGAGTTTGGTAAATCATTGACAGAGGACAGGAAACGCATGTGTGGACATGAAAGCAAAAGGAAGGAGTACAAATAAAAACTTACCATGGCCCCGGGATTTGTCTTTTTTCACCCGTTTGCGAGGCGGACATTTTAAACAGTAGTCCTCAAACAGTAAGTTGGGTTTACTGTGTCGTTTTAGCACCCGGGTCCAAGTGGCGTAAATGTGAATTTTCGACGACTTGCCATTGAAATACCAAAGATCAGCGGAGTCGTGGAAACTCGCGATCTGTGGCATAACAACTCAACTCTCTGGACTCTCATTAAAAACGAAAGCGGCAAAGCGCTTCAGGGTAACATTCATGTAACAATAATGAAGGTATTAACAATAGAAATGTTACAGTGGAGTCTTAAATTGGGTTCATAAATAGCAACACGTCGGAAATACGTGAAATCACAAGGGGACATGTTGCTGGATCTCATTACTCAGGTAGCTCACGCACCTGCACACATCCGTGTCGCATTCGGGCACACGTTGGAATATGGGAAATGTGACAACTACGATCAAAAACAGTGGCCTATTCTCTCTTTATGCTTGAAATACGTAATTTAAACACTAAAGGCATAGTCCCTCCTTTGTTCCAATAGCTTTTATTGTTCACTGTAATTTATCAAAGATATTTTCTACATTTTGAGGGGAAAAATGCTGAAAATATTTTGACAATAAAATCGTTTTATCAAAGACCAATTATCAACTACATCTCCTGGGAGACCGTGACTGCGCTTCTGCTACTCATGGGATATGTTGTAATACGTCATGTAGATCAAAACATGCTAATGAAGAGTTAATGTCCCAGGGCCGTTTTAGATATGCTGAGGCAATGAGGTCCCAACCCCCCACTTCCAGAAACTTAACCATACACACATACAAAAAACAACAACAATCAAAACGTTTTATTTATTTGAATGTGTCATATTTTATTCATACAGTTAACAGTAAAAAAAACAGTGTTTTCTTTGAATTGTATATCCCAGCACAGTCTAAATGCTGGTACAAAGCCTTCTTTATTTATTTATTTTTTGTTTGTTTTTCCAGAATGTAATTTTGCCCAGCAAAACCCCATTGTCCTCAATGGAACTGTTAAACTTACTGTGAGGAACTTTAAACTGCGTATGAAGCAGACCCTGCTGCAGTAAAGTGAGAGATTTTCTAAACCGACTCTTTTGTCCACAGTGACCGCCAAAATCAACACAAAATGAAAGTTCCTGGTCGCTTAAAGTACAACATCTGAGAACTTGCCAATAATTATTTCCCCTTGGTTTTACAAGTTGTGAAATTGCATAACAAGAAATGTGAAGAAAAAATTAACAGATTTTGGATGTGGACGTTCCAACAAGTGAAAATCTGGAATATGGCCAAGCTATAGACAGTAGATGTTTTTATAATCTTCCACTATGCAAAATTACAACATTGCAGTATATTAATATAACAAAAGTTGAACTACTGGACCTCCAGTGACCTCAAGAGCACTTTGGACCTCGAGACAATACATCAAGTCATAATCCCACACAGCAGAGTAGACTGTATAATGCCTATTAGGTATAAGTAGGCTATTTGAAAGTAGGCCAAAGCCCAGGTGGCTAATTTTACTGGGGGGCATGTCTCCTTACATTGTGTTGTCGGTCTGTGATAGTGATAACTGCTTCTGGAGTCACGCAGTCAGTGAGGGGGCATCGGCACTTTGACCATTAAAGTGGAGACACTTGTGTGACCTTCAGGTCTTATTACTGTTGACAAGCGGTGGGAACACTCCCCGAGGGATTCTGGGAACTCAGCAGTTTGTCATGCACTTACTACTTACAGAGAGCAACCTGTTTGCTGTGGCCTAGCTTCTGCTTCAGGCTCAGTGGAGGTGTGCTGGCCGTGGTGCTGAAATGCTGAAGGCCCCTTTAGCCACAATAGTCATTATTATAGTTGGCCATAAAGTGATCCATATAAACAGTATATTTATCTATAGTGGTGTGTTTTATTCTAGTCTGGTGTGTCCACAACACTATTAAAATTGAAAATGTGAAGGGGAAATAATCTAAGCCTAGAGGGAGTCACTTGACCCTCATCAAAGAGGTTGTACACATTTATTGATTTCGTCAAGAAATGATTGAATGCTTTCTGTCAGGGTCTGTATGCTAATCAATCACCCATCTGTCAATATATCTGTAGTTTTGTTTCATATTTTCATATATTCCCTGCTACAAATGATTTGATCCAGTGTTGATTTGGTGTGAAACACAAAATAATATGGATAATTGTGTAGAAAAAACTGTATTCAGGACCATAACGGCACACTTAACTTAATTTGTAACCCTATAATGGTCTTCTCGATCATTTGGTAGAGCACATTTTGAGTTGTGATGTCTTCAGTGCTGTCAATTACAAAATGTGTATCTGTTGTTACTGCCTGAACTGCAAAAAATGAAGACGTTCCATTGCTTTTCAAAGAGCGAGACGATCAACCACGGCTAAAGCTACAGAGCAGCATGCCCCACAAAGAAAGAATAACCAGTATGTTCACTACCGTTATCTAACAATCTGTGTTAGCGACAGAATAATAAATGTCGTACTAGGAGGACAATATGGTTTGTTCACTGCAAATGATTGGACTGCAAAGTTTATGAAGTAGCCTCAAGCACTACAGCGTGTGACAATACAGGTCGATCCACTTCACTTTATTCCTCCATGACCTGCTATATCATTTGGTCTCATTTGGGCATCCTGCAGGCTAAGTAACGAATGCAATCCCTCCCTGTAGACTGGTAAAGTCAGAACCAGTAGGAGAAATAATGAAACGTAATAATGGAAGAGCATTTGCAGGGGGGTCACAGAACCCAGTCTTTGATTCCAAAAGCGATACAGTGCGAACAAAAATCTACATCTTGGGCGGTTGCTGTAAGCCTTTCGGGATTAGTGTGAGGGTGGAACCACGCAACAGCCTCACTTCATACTGAGATTCCAATTCAAGGTGAAAGCCAGCCCAGAGAAAGATGCACCAATAGTCAGATGAGATTTAGCTCTAAAAAAACCAAACTCTCAGTCTCAAAAGTTTCCAGAGCAAAAGGAGAAAGATGGAAAGAGAAGCAGTTTGTTTTGTGTGTGTGTGTGTGTGTGTGTGTGTGTGTGTGTGTGTGTGTGTGTGTGTGTGTGTGTGTGTGTGTGTGTGTGTGTGTGTGTGTCTAGGTTTGTGTGCGTGTGTGTGAGTGAGAGAGAGAGAGAGAAAAAGAAAAAACGAGAAAGAGTAATCAACTCCCTCTTGGTAGCTATAAATAACAGGAGCGGGATATTACATCAACCTCTGCGTGGCCACAGAACATATTAAGACCAGACTGTGGAGTTCATAATGCCCTAGTGCACTTAGCATTATTACTCTTATTGTGTTTATAAGTTTCAGCAGTCAGAATGTGGATCCGTTACAAAGTGCATGCACCGACTAAATCCGACATGTCACAAAGTTGTCATATGAGGTTTGCAGGTTTGGTATTTTGCGGTGAGCAAATGTGCTAAGCACAGCTAAAGACTGATGGGAATGTCATTAGTTTTTCAAGTGTTTGGTGATAAACCAAAGTGTTGGACTAGTTAAAATGTTGACCAGATGATGATGTTGAATAAAGAAAGTCAGGAAATATCCAAAGTTAGTAGGATTCATCCTTTGGGGGACATGCATGTCTATTAAAAACAAACAAAGTGGTTGAACGGTCGACCTGCTATTGCCTCGCTAGCTTGGCTGAAAACCTGACTACACGTGTTGTCACAGTTCAGCTCCACACCCTCCTCACTCTACTTGTCAGCCACTCCCTCCTCATCAGTCTAACTCCCTTCACCTGTTCACTCACCTGCCTCCGATCACTAATCAAGCCACTATATGCAAGTGAGGAGGTGGTCTCAGAAGGCTAATGATGCCCTGCAGGACTGCTTTGAGTCAACGGACTGGGATGTGCTGTGTGGACCACATGGGGAGGACATCAACAGCATGACGGACTGCATCACAGAATACACCAAATTCTGTGAACAAACCGTCATACCATCCCAGACTGTGCGCTGCTTCCCTAATAACAAGCCATGGATCACCAGTGACCTGAAAGCTCTTCTTAATGAGACAAAAGCAGCTTTCAGGTCTGGGGACAGGGATGAGCTCAGGAGAGTCCGGCGCGACCTGAAGGTGAAGATCAGAGCTCTGTCCCCTCTGGTGAGCTGCATGGACACAGAGCCCTCAACATCAAAGGGCTCTTCCACCCTCCCCCCCTCTCTGTGACGACTGGCCAGGTGAGAAGACAGCTGGAGAGACTCCATCAAGGCAAAGCTGAAGGACCTGATGGTATCAGCCCCAGGGTCCTGAAGACCTGCGCCATCCAGCTGTAACATCTCTTCAATCTGAGCCTGAAGCAGGAGGAAGTCCCGGTGCTGTGGAAGACGTCGTGCCTGGTTCCTGCACCAAAACAGACGACACCATCTAGCCTCAATGACTACCGACCAGTTGCCCTCACATCACATGTGATGAAGGTGCTGGAGAGGCTGGTCTCGGCCCACCTCTGACCGCAGGTGAAATCCTCACTGGACCCTCTGCAATTTGCATACCAGCCCCATGTGGGAGTGGACGACGCCATCATCTACCTGCTGCAACGAGCTCAGTCGCACCTGGATGGACCCGGTGGCTCTGTGAGAATCACTTTCTTTGATTTCTCCAGTACATTCAACACCATCCAACCAGTGCTGCTGAGTGAGAAGCTGCAGGTGGTGGGGGTTAACGCGTCCACCGTCTCCTGGATCACTGACTACCTCAAGGGCAGACCACAGTTTGTCCTACTGGGCCGTGTGCTGTCTGATGTGGTCAGTGGTACTGGAGCCCCACAGGAAACTGTTCTGTCTCCCCTCCTGTTCACCTTATACACCACTGACTTCCAATAAACTCAGGGTCATGCCATCTGCAGAAGTTCTCTGATGACTCTGCAGTGGTCGGGTGTATATGGGACGGACGGGATGACTTTGTGGAGTGGGCCGGTAGAAATCACCTGCTTCTGAACGTGGCCAAGACCAGAGAGATGGTGGTCGACTTCAGGAGGAAGACGACGGCTCCACCCATGACCCATGTCTTAAATCAGGCCTTACTCTCTAACTACAAGGTATATTTGAATAATTTCAATTGATTAATAACACTCAAGGGGGTGAGCTTTGGTGAGAGGTGTAAATATTGTGTATATGTTACTGGTTAATAGCAAATGAAGATGGAACTGAATGAAAATGTCAGGTTCGCCTGGTGAAAAAGCACTATTTTTGATAATACTATATTAAATGAGGCTCCGTAAAGCCTAAAAACCTCCCAGCATCATAGCAAAGCTTGGCAGTAGTCATACACAAAAGAATTGGAGTTGATAGAGTGAAGCAGGCGAGAGCTAGAGAGATAAACGTACGAGAGGTCACGAAAGGTCGTCATTTGGGAAACAGCTTCTCCAGCTGTTCCATTGTACTTTCATATACTAAATAACTATATATTTAACTTCCTTTATCCTTGTACATGCACAATCTATCACATACAGCAGTCTGGCATCATTTTTGAGAGCTAGAATCCGACTTACGGCTCCATGCGCTTCTGCCTGTGTGTATGTGAGGCTCTCTCAGCCTGTGATTGGTCAATCCCATACTATGACACCTCTATACACGCCTGAGGATCTAGCCAATGCAGTGGAGGCAACGTGGTTTTGATTGACAGAATCGGTTTCCGTAAAAATCACATACGCGCGGAGCGGAGCGCTGCGTAAAACCGGATTCACCAAATGTGAAACGTGCTCCCCCAGCCTTGTTTGACCCCCCTTTCTTCAGGAAACAGTTGAATTAGACAGGAAACAGATAGCAGAAGTAGGATTTAGCGGTAAAAATGTATTATTGGACACTTTTCTTCATGATTCATCTCAAAGTGAGTGACATTTATGAATTTTTCTGCGGGGTGAATGGCTTGGTTTTGTGTGCTTGTTTGCTGGTATCTTTTGAACGGTTTCACGGAGAGTAATTCTGAATATAGCGATGGAATCCGTGTCGAATGCTAATGCTGTTTGATAGCAACTTTGGCCGTGGTAGCTTCTAGCTTCGTGGTCAGACCTTTCTTCGGAGTGCGTATCTCGCCGAGTTATGGTGAAAAAAACACGATATTGTGGTAGCTCTTCTTGTAGGTTGTATTAGATCGTGTTTAATTGTGTTTTCAGTGTGTGAAATGTTATACATGATTCAGTTCATCAGAAGTTCTTCGTTAAGCCGCTATGCAACATGTTTGTAGGATTATTATATTTGTTTCTGAAAATTGCTTTCTACGGTACCGCTCGGTACTACCAGAACCTCAAATGGGGCTCGCTCGGGCCCAGAAGGCAAAATGAGAATCCCCTGAAGCTCACATGATTGGGAGAGGAGCTGGCTGTCAGTGGTTGGCACACAGTGCACTTATGATTTCAGTTTTGGCTCTAATTATTGCTTTACAATCTTATTCTTATAACTGGGTTGAAACCGACCCTAATAACACAAAGGTCATAATTTCAACCAGAGCATTTTATAATTTAGTGAAACAATTTTCTTTTGTTTTATTTCGTTGAAATAGAGGTTCCTGACAGAGTCAAAAAGCCTTGATGCAATAAACAAATTTATGTGGTTCTTTTATGCATTTAAAAACCTAAAACGGGTCGGTGCCGACCCTAACACAAGAGGAAGGTTCAATTTTCTTTAAATTCATTATATTCTGCTCTGTTTTCTTATTGTATTGTATATATTGAGCATTTTTCATCTTTCATATTTTTACTCTGTAACTTCGTTTGCTGCTGCTACAAACAAATTCCCCCCTGGGGATGAATAAAGTATATATCCATCTATCTATATAGACTCCTGCCTCCCAGACACACATTGCCAGATTGTTCTTTGCTTTTCAAGGCCTGACTCTCCAGCACTCTCTCACGGACTGATCTCCTGTTACCGACCCTGCCTGCCCCTGTTCTACCCGTCTCGCCTGACTCCCGGTAAACCCACCACCCTTCTGTTTGACTCTGCCTGCTGTATCTGCTGCTCTGCCAAGGACTTAGTGTATCATTCTGTAGTTTATAATAAAAGCCAACGATCCCTGGAATCTTGTGTGTTACATTTGGGTCCATATACAACCGGTTACACGTGTCGAGAAAACAAATGCAGACTCTTCCATAAAAGGTCTCAGTGGCTCACCGAACGATCTGACCTCATGACACCTCTGTTAGATGCTCGGAGAGAGGAAACAAGGAAATATTTTTTAAGAGAGATGAGACGTCCTTTCCTCAGTTGCGTCAAGTGAAGCGACGTCTGTTTCTGATGACGGCGGCCGCTGATCACAGCTGATCACAGCTGGATCAGCTGTCAGTCGGCTTTAACAGCTGGAGAGACTTTTAAGAAGTTTGTGTCTGATCACTGTACTTAATAATAGTCACTAATAATACTAATAACTAATAAAGACACACAGTAATCATCACTTTAGAGGTGTTTGCTCTCTGTAGCCTGTTACCTCTTTAACAAACTGTTCTGTGTTCTGTTTATAAGCGCAGGATCGATTTCTACCAGCGGAATGCGTTTGTCATATTTATTAATTATTTGTGTCTGTACGTTTTGAAATTGTGACTGTGACGTCATTATTAATTAAACCAGAATATGATTATGGTTTCTCTTAAATTATATAACTCATCAAACCAGACACTCAGGAATGATCAGCCTCACGTGACTGAATGAAATGATGATAAATGATGTAAAAAGCTCTCTCTGACTTTAATTGTTTCCATAATAACAGTTATTGAGGGAAACATCAGATCATGAAAACACAAATCTTTCTAATAAATGAAGAAAGTTGTTTGTGGTCCTTTTGTTGTTCAGATCTAAAATGAACATATATTTAAACCAGACGGTGAATCAGAAACCTAATCAAATATAAACTAGAGTTTAATCTGTGATCTGTCTTCACTCTGGTGTTAAACTCAGTCAGTCAGTCCGATCAGCTGCAGCGTCCAATCACATGACTGATGAACAATGAGGGGGCGTGTCAGCCGTTAAAACACTTCCTGGAAGGCTGTTCTCCTGCGTCCTCGCTCAATTAAGAGACTTGGGATGTATCCACTGTGACGTCACCCATTGGTTTGAAGCCTTGAGTTCGACAATTTCACTGTCGCCATCTTGGATTACGGCTGTCGCCATGTTTTTTTTTTTTTAAACCAATGAACAGAAGTTACCATATTTGGAATGCGGAGGAGTGACGTAGAGATGCCCTGTACGTCTTTAGTAGCGGCAGCAACCTGTCAATTATAGTAAGCCCGCCTTAAAGCATACCCTGCTTTATGGTCTGTTTGACTCTAAATGGACCATAATGTACTAAATGAACATCATGCTGTGTTGAAGAAGACTTGAAACTAGAGATTGAGACCATAAACTCATGTTTACAATGTTTACTGAGGGAATAAATCAAGAGAGAAGTAGAGTCATTTTCTCATAGACTTCTTTACAACCAGAGGAGTGGACATTAGAGAGAATGCAAGTTTAAGACACTTACATTGGCTTCACTCAGCAGAAAAGGAGGTTGCCGCCTGATGGCAACGCACACTAATGAAATAGAGTGCTGCAGAAATGAGTCCTAAAACCTGGAAATGAGTCTTCTGTTTCTCTCAATGTGCTTCGGGTTAGATGTCTGAAATAAGGTCTGCAGTTAAAGGAAGATTAAGAGACATTAACGTCTTGTTCTACAATATAGAATATGTCAGTAAACACTCCTCTCCTGAATTTAGAAGCTTTTACGTTTCTTCAAAAATTGTCTAAATGAGACGACTAAACGTCCTCACTAGAACACTAATCCTCCTTTAGCTTAGTGGTGGTGACGTGAAGTCATGTTTTTTTGTGAAATGATGTTGCTGAACAAAACGTGTACGTATCATAAACGTTTGTTTAACAGTTTATTTTATGCAATAATCTGAAATCCAATGGAAAGATCCTGTTGGATTTTTGTGGACGGAACCACTGTGATGCTAACTTTCTGGGTGGCCTACAAATATGCATCATCCCTGCAGCCCTCTATACCCTAGCTTGAGCAGTGGCCTTACTCTCAAACTATAGCGCACTAGGAACCCCTCTAGAGTCAGTTTAGGACGTGTCAGGGACGGCGTGTCAATATATGCTCATTCCATGACATTTCCAGAAAAGCTGAACATCGTAAGAAAGGGTCAGCCAACCCAACAGCTAGCAGCCCTGACCCAGCCAGGAAAAGGATTTATACGAACAGTATTTCTGGCTGACAGCGTCGGAGAAGCGTTGCACATTTTGCACATTTTGCGTTTTATTTGCGACTGAGCGTCTTGGTGTTTGGAGCTACGCTACGCTAACCTGAGGTGGCTAACCAAGGCAGCAACAACACACCATAGCACGACAGGACACTTACAAGCTACGGTGCTTTTGAAAACTTTTGCTGAGACCCGAGTGGATCTACAACTCAACGAACACGTTCACAGGAGGACCTCTGGCTGGAACTGAACCGCACCGATGTTCTGTACAACCGCGTCAAGGAGGATGGACTTTGTCTTTAAACAGTGAACAGCAGCTTTGATAAGTGAACTGCTTTGTTTTTACATCTGCAGTAGCGTTACTACTGTGTTCATTTGTTTTTATAATACAATACGGAATACGTGTTTTAGCGCCGCAGTTTTTCTGGATTGATTTGTCATGCTTTGTTGTCATGTGACTGGTTCTTGTGTTTTTGTTCTTGTCATTGTGTTAATTACGTTGATTTTGACTATATGCATCGTCATGTGCGTATTCATGTATCTGTTTTCTTTTACAAAGCAAGAATTATGGTCTGGAGATATGGGGATTGTGTGGCGATTGCTTTAGGCCTGTTTGAATCAGTAGGGAACAGCTCAACTCTGCGGGGGAGTTTGTAGCTTGTTTGCTGCTGTTGTTTTCCTGCTAAGCTAGTTTAGTGTAGTGTGCCTCCCAGCACACGCGTGCCTCACCAGAGTACAATGTTGTGGTTCCGGGGTAGGAGTGTCAGACAGCATGTTGCCAGGTTGAGCGTAGTCCACGAAAACATTATATTTCCCACAATTTAAGCTTCTGCATTTTCCAAATGCACTAGTATTATTCAAACGTATTGTTCGGTTTGTAAGCCTCGTACTGAACGGTTTAATAGGAATACGTGTATTGTTACACCCCTAGAAACAAATAATAACCCGTAGCTGTGGTGTCATAATGAGGTTATTAGGAAGTGGTTCAACTGTAGTAGGACAGCACTGAAGGCCCAGGTATAAAATGCACGGCCCGCCACTGCCACTTTCACACATTCACGTGTGTGAGTGTGTGTGTTTGTGTGTGTGCGTGTACGCACTCCACCCACATTCCCTCAGTGTGGATTAGGACTTCTTCCAGCCAACACGCATTATACAGAAACAAGAGGGGACACTTCTTCTGCTGCCCACACTTTAACAAGAAAAGAGAGAAAGAAACTCCATCCTGCCTCCTCCTTTCTTATCCTCTCTGCCAGAGTCAAATGAAGAAACAACATATTTACCGTCCATTTATAGAAGGAGAAATAGTGAGGAAAGAGCTGGCCAAAACAAACACCACAAGGCAAAGAGGCTCTTCTTTTTG
This sequence comes from Leptoclinus maculatus, assembly GCA_032191485.1. Lineage (NCBI taxonomy): Eukaryota > Metazoa > Chordata > Actinopteri > Perciformes > Stichaeidae > Leptoclinus > Leptoclinus maculatus. The sequence continues at coordinate 20,578,920 of JAVDOI010000012.1, read as the reverse complement.
CTTTTCACTCTGCTGTCTTTTGCACCATTTTTGAAGGATTAAAATAGCAACAAAACAGAAGCTTGTTCTAAAAATAGAAAGAGCAGAGTCTTATTTTCCCATACCATTATTAAGTAATGTATATTTATTTTCTATAATTTCATCATACTTATAAAACATGAACATAAATTCATGTCAAATACATCTTCATAGTTGGAACTTTTGTGTTTGAATCTCACCGTATATTGAAACATCATATATTGGAAATACATGTATGCCGACATAAATAATATCGCATCTAGAACACAAATATTTCTGCGATATATATGGATAAAGTTTTGTTTAATATATGTAATTAACAGATATGTGATCAAAATGTTAAAACATAGTATATACTGTTTTATATGTTCATATTTGGCCAAGATTTCTAAACATATATATTCATGTATTCAATATACAAGATTTGTAAACATAAGACAATATATGTTTATTTAAACATGTTTCACATGTATCAGCATATATAGTACGTTATTTGATTTATACCTTAAGTCTTGACATGTCAAGACGCTCGTCTCGGTCACGTGATACGTTAACTCAAAAATGAAGCCCACAAGCTAGCGAAAATTTGAAGAAAACTTTTGGAGAGCTTCTTTGCAAAGGGGAAAAGGCCCACTAAGGAGACAGAAGAAGAGCCTACAACTTCCAAGAAAAAGAAAGCTTCATTTAACAGATAATATCAGGAGTCTAATTAAATATCAGGAGTAATTCTGACGCGCCAAGCCCGCTCTGCAGTATATGTGGCGACAGAGGAAGATCAGCTGCTGGAGATTGTAAATGACGGTGGCCTTAAAAGTATGTTTGAGACAACAACTCTGCTGGTGTTTTGGATTAAAATCAAGGCTGAATATCCTGAGATCACCACAAAAGCACTGAAAACCCTGCTTCCATTTCACACATCCTCTTTGTGAAGCGGGATTTTTGCAGTGACAGCAATCAAAACAAAATAACGAAGTAGACTGGACATAAGGAACACACTTCGGGTGTCATTGTCTCCCATTACCCCCAGATGGGACCGTCTCGTTGCAGAGAAACAAGCTCAGGGCTCCCACTGATTCAGCGTTATTGTGAGTTGTATTTTTTATGCATTTTATATTTGTTTTCATGTCGGTCATATCATTTTATTTCGTTGTGTTTATCCGCCACACCTTGAATGCCGGTCCGTGAAAATATTGTCTTACATGAAACCGGTCCGTGGCACAAAAAAGGTTGGGGACCGCTGCCTTACAGTATATACATGGCCATATCTCAGATTGTCCTCTGAGAAATCAGCTGACAATTTCACCATCAAAATCCTGCATTTCTGAGCAAGAAGAATCAATAAATAAATGCTATTTCAGTAGAAATAGTTCCTCCATGGCTGCATGCGGACCGTGGGACTCGTGTGTTTTCAGTGGAGCCGTTTGTTTCCGTTGCCTCAGTCGACTCGGTCCCGCTGGATGAAAGAGCAGGACCCTGGTGTGGAGTTACCAAACCATCTGAAGCTGCCAGATGGCACCGTGGCAGCCAAAGCCTGCTGCTCAGCTCTGCAGGGGCACGACAACCACCGCGGCGGGTGCCTGAGTGTGTGTTTGGCGTCGATTCAGAAGATTAGCTGCAGCAGAATCCCTGGAAACCTTCTAATGTGCACGCAAACACACAATCACCTATCCCGCACACGCTCACACGCATGGAACGGTTTCTCTTTGAAAGCCTGATCTCAATCTTGCAGATGCTTTTGTGTGTACAAACACAAACACACACACACACACACACAGGCACAATCAAACTTCTTCATATGGAGACTGACCTCATTCATATGGCTTCTATATTGTTGTTCATACCACCTAGACAGCAAGAAGGTCATCATAATGCACTGAGTAGTTTGTTACGTTTGAGGAAATAGCTAAACCGGTAAATTGTTTTAAAAATCAACATTAGTCAAATATAATAAATAGTTCAGTCAGGAAACTCATGTTGAGGTTTTAACCATAGACCTAACCCAACAGCAGTGGATGGTAACACATTCATTATTCATTCAATTTTCTGGAAATTCGGCTGCAATTTGCACAACATTTCGATGAAAACTTGACTAGTGTTGATGTACTCTCTATACAGGCCAACATGATCTAGTTCTGTTTGGGTCAATCACATATTTAATTGGGTCGGACTCTCTTCTGGTTGCTTTTGGACCAAGTTTCTTGTTTTTAAAAAAGTATGCCAGTAAATACCTTTGGTAAAAAGATATTTGTTAATAAGTATTCATTCATTTGTAATTGTGTCAGTCTATAGATGTATAGAAGGTGTCACATGGTTAACGTTGTGACACAATTAGTTAGATGTAAGGACAAAACTACTTACTTAGTGATTTAAAAAAAAGATACAACACTGGAACGTACAACGTGAACAATGTAATGCAACAACGCAATGTAACAGCATGACAACATAAAACAATGTCACAACGTGACAATGTCACAACGTGACAATGTCACAACGTAACGATGTCACAACGTAATGTAACAACCGTAACAGGAGCATAAATAAATAATAACCGCCCTTAGCAGACTTTCTTAAGTGGCATTCCATAACAAGTGTAAAGTCAAGGATTACTTACATCACAACGTAACAATATAACAATTTAACAACATCATAATGTAACATCACAACATAACAGAGACCCAAATGTAATGTATCAACCATAACACTTAACTAGCATCAATAAAAAACAATCGCAGAGTTTCTTAAGTGGCATTCCATAACAAGCGTAAAGTCAAGGATTACTTTTGGTTTCACACGAACGCGGCTGTAGTGGATTATTTCGCTTGTTGTACTCGTTATTATACCACGTAACTTTCGGCCGCTCATTATACTCCATTACTCGCTCTGACCGAATGCATAAACATCGCCATTCTACATATCTGTGGTTTGCAGAAACGAACAAAGACAAACATTTTGGCGACTGGGCTGCAAGTTGACGCAGTGTGTAACAAACGCTGAGCACCCTACTCAGTTTGAATTGCATAGAAAAGATGAGTGAATGTTCCAAGTTCCATGAATCATGTACAGACTAAACCATGGCTCCTCGTCAGTGCTGAAATGTTGGGTAATCAATCAATTAATGTCAAAACTTCCCTGGTTCCAGCTTGCCACTTTTACCTGTTTTGTATCATTGTATATTGAATATGGTTTGGGATTCTTGGACTGACAAAACAAGATATTTAAAGATTCAAGCTTAGTTTCTAATATGTATATAGATACAAATAAACACATTATTCAGTTATGACAATAAACACCAGTAGCATGGAGTCCCTTTCTGGATCCAGCAGGTGCTTCTCAACTGAAAAAGAGCTTTGAAAATCTATCAAAAAGTAATTTATGTGGATTAATGAACATTGTGTCTGTAAAGGTGAAGGGAAAGCGAGGGAGAATGAAACAGAGGGAGCAGCATTCAGCAGGGGATAAACCTCGGAGCAGCAGGGTTATCAAAGAGGAGAGGATTTAAAAGATCTATCGGATTCCTCAGGGAAGGGATTGTGTGAAGCCAGAGATCACTTTCACAGGAAGAGGAGCTTGTGGACGGAGCTGTTGGAAGAGGCAGGACGGGACCAAGAGATGGGAGAGATGTTGCCATGAACAAATCTGAAAATCAACAGATTTCCCCTTGAAGTTTATCTGATTCAATCGACTTTCCGTTTTAACTCCCTCTTACTTTTATTTTTAGAGATGAGACGATGAAACACAAGACAGCACTCATCTCACTAGCCAATTATATCTGTAATCCAAACACACTGAATAAATCATTGAGTTGTTCTCAGAAAGAGAGGGAGAGCATTCTTTGTCGGGTGTTTTCAGGCTCATTCAGCTTTTCATTTCAAACAAACACATGGCTAATGCCCAGAGGCAGTTCAGTTCTACAGTTGACTGTCTCATTATAATGACACACCAAAGACAAATTAACTAAATAACAGTTCCATTCATATTTTTAGCTTCTTAAATTATATCTTGGCTGCAAATTTCACACAACCCACTGTGACTCGATTGAACCCAGGGAGGTGGCCTCATGGTGCACTGCCATAAATCTCCATGAGAACATGATGATACAAATTGAATTTATGTGCCATTTATTAAACACTGATGTTGTTGTGAAGTGGAGCTTCTAATGAGGACCAAGACACGTCTGGTTTTGAACGGAACACTTTACTTCTGAACTGCAGTATAACAAACTGTTAAAGTGAACAGAACGCGCTCTCGCACTTCACATGTGGTTTTCCTACTTATCATCATCATCATTGTTAGCGTCAAGAAGCCACGTATCATGCAACTTCCTGGCTTCAAAGTAAAAGCACTTCCTGTTTCAATGCAATCACAATCAAAGTAAATCAGATCAATTAAACAATTTACAACAGATGTATACATGCTATCTGTAGGCATGGAAAGACACAAAACAACTAAATATATCCTCTTTTGGTAACGAGATGTCTTAAGACCTAAAGATATTATTAAAATAGTCACCATCTTTAGAGCTACAGATGTCTCTTGACAAGATACTTTTTTTTATCAGGCAGCAACCTCCTGAACCTTCTGAAAAGTGAAGGCAATGCGGAAGTGCCTTGCATTATTTCTGTGTTCCATCAGGGGGCGACTCCTCTGGTTGCAAAAAGAAGTCCAAGTGTATAGACATCATCTTGAGGACTATAGGGGTCTACAGGCCTGAAGAAACAGTGTTAAGGTCTAATGATGTGTCTGATCCAACGATGTCATCTAAGGACCCAAAGACATCATCAAAAGACTTTGAACCTTGTAAAGTACATCAAATATTTAAAGATAGATGTTTAAGTTCCAATGATTTCATCTAAGAACCCAAGACGTCATCCAAAAACTTAAAGATTATTTAAGTCTACAGTCCTCTAAAGACCTAAATATGTCCTCTTTAGATATCTAAAGATGTCTTTTACCTAACTCCGACCAACCCGTTTTCACTCCCAAGGCGTTAAATACCACAGCTTGGTCAGTGCCAAACAAACACAGGACTTTTGTCCAGGAAACTGCTGTCCATTTCTGGTGCAAAACTAAAAGTCAAGTTGACATTTTGTCACGTCAATCGTTAACGTTAACCACGCTCTTTTCTTGAACCTACGTGTTTTTGTTGCTTAAATCTAACTTCCTGTGATGACAAAAGTTAATTTTGAAAAGACAGTAAGCATGTAACAAGCTTATATTGACATGCTGTTCCCGACATGTCCAAAACTAACACTAGAGGGTAATCTAGAGAGTCGTAGTTTGAAGCTTAGGAGCACTGACGTTTTTTGACGCATTGGTATGCAATTGTGTTGGATCGACTTGCGATCGGATTGGCCCGACCGCATTTGGAGAGTTTGCCTCGCATTGTGAACAGATCACACTCAGGTGAGAATGAAATCGGCATAGTCTGACTGCATTCTGACAATTGGCAAGTAGAAAGGTCAGCTCTTCCTGCTAGCTCCACCAGTAGCTGTCAAGTTTGTCCACCATCCTCACCTTATTCTTTCTTATACTGAGATCCAATCACAATGCACCAGTGGCGGGCCGTGCATTTTATACCTGGGCCTTCACTGCTGTCCTGCAGCTGAACCATCTCCTAATAACCTCATGATGGCGCCACAGCTACGGTTATTATTTGTTTCTAGGGGTGTAACAATACACGTATTTGTATTAAACCATTCGGTACGAGGCTTACGAACCGAACAATACGTTTGAATAATACTAGTGCATTTGGAAAATGCAGAAGCTTCAATTGTAGGAAATATAATGTTTTCTGCGCTCACGTAGGAGACAACGGGCTGTGACCTCTGAACAGGGAACAAAAAAAAACAAAAACAAAAACAGCTGAGGCACCGCACGTGTTCTGGGAGGCTACGCTAAACTAGCTTAACGGGAAAACAACAGCAGCAACACGCATTCTGCTACACACTCGAGGGCACGGGCCATTCAGATATTAGATGTAAAAAAACAAACGCAGTTGACTTACCAAATGCTGTTCACTTAAAGACAAACTCCATCCTCCTTTCTTTGTTGACAAAGAGTTTAATCCCACGGTTAAATCCCAACTCACGAATCCATTTCTCCTCCTTCAGCCATTGAGTGTTAAAAAAAAAATCTAGGTAAAAAAAATTTAAATCTACACCAAGCAAAATGCAAAATAATTCATAATTTTTTCCATATCTTTCAATTTGAACTCTTACTACTCCGACTAAGCCTCTGATGGCTACCTTAAGTTTCGTTTCACAATAGTCACGTGCTCGCCCACTGACCAATCACAGCGCACGCTGCACCTCACTGCAGAGCTGCACCTGAAAACTGAGCTGCACGTAATGCTAACGTACTTGTAGGCCAGCTAGCAGGCTCTGTCACGTCAAAGAATACGCCTAACATGTCAAACTAAAGATCTGATTGGTTGAAGACTATGACAATCAACAATATCGTCCCCATTCACTTAAACTGCAAAGGGATTCACTTGTGAGTCTGCAGGCCTCGGGCCTCTCTTCTTACCTAGAGACAGAGAGGTGAAATCTGATTGGATAAAAGCTCTACTTAAAACAAGCTGCACTGGAAGCAGAGCAACTGAGGAAGACAGTAGCTGTGCAATGAGAAAATAAGATAATGGGAAAAATAGTTTTATAAATTATAATACATGTAGTGTATTTAAGAAAAATTATTACATTATAAAATAGCTTTGTGATTCTGTTTAGGCCAGCAGAGAAGGCCTTGCTGGCCCTGACGGCCCACCACTGCAATGCACACAGACTCGAGACAATGAAAATAATGTATCCATCCACAGATCACATGTAAATACAAAACAAGAACGGGGCCTAGATCCTCGTAGGTCTACCGATGTCTCGAGACCCTGAGCTATCATCCGTAATTAAGATGAGCAAAAGATTTTTGTCTCAATGTCAACAGATTCTTGCATACCTGAAGATGCCACATTTAGTCATAAAGTCATCTGCACTTCATCTGGCTGTGGATGTTCAACCCTGTGGATGTTCAACCATTGCAAGCTAGACAGAAAAAGCAGTGCAGTGGCCTAGCACCCCTCCGTATCTCTGTGCTGTGAGATGAGCTAAACCACTGGAACTAATACTGGGTCCATTAGCACTTGACTCACTAAAAGCTGTGGATTGGTGTCACATAATTGCTGCCAGAGGAGGAGGCCAAATGGCTGTCTGAGTTTGGATGTTATCAGTGTTTTCTGTGATGCAAGGTGAATCACATGCATGCATTTATACTTTATACTTATACTTTTTTCCTGTGGAGAGAGCAAAGCAAAAAAGGCTAATTCTTTCTGTTGGCGCAACATTTATCGCTGTCACACAGCAACACAGCTACAGTTTTCCTAAGGCCAAAAGACATCATCTAAGAACCTAAATGCATCAGTTAAAAACCCAAAGACCTAAAGACCTAATCTGGAGACATAAAGACACCTTCAACTGCACTCCAGCCCACCCCAAAAAACTGAGGTTTTGAAGCCTCCAGTATGTCATTTTGGCCGTCTGCATCTTGTTTTTTGCCACCAGTGAACGAAAGTGACCATATTTGGACTGTGGAGGAGTGACATAGAGACGCGGTATACAGTCTCCAAACACCACTGCCGTTGTTAAGAAGGCGGCTACACTTCATGAGAGTCCTCAGGAGATAACCCTGTACCACTCCTCCATTGACAGTGTGCTGGTGTACTGCATCTCAGTGTGGTAGGCTGGCTGATCGGCAGCAGACAGAAGGACTCTTCAGAGGGTCATCAACACCGCACAGACAATCTGCCCTCTGCCGTCATTGGAAGACATCTGCCAATGCCTCTTCAGAGCAAAAAAACATCCTCATTCTGATAACCAACAGTTTGACCATTTACCCACTACAGAACCATCAAAGCACGGACCACCACACTTGAGAACGGCGTCTTTCCCCAAGCCATAAGCACACTTAGCTCTAACGAGCCTTGAATGCCCCTTCTTGTGTAATATGAATGTCTTTTAGAGTGCAAAACTACTGGATCTGCTGCAATGATTGCTCTTATACTAGTGCAAAATGACATTGTATTTATTTATTTTTTTTCAGTTACTGTTTCAGAACCTGTTTTTTTTCTTTGTTTGCTGAAGTTATTTCTGGTGTTTGTCTTGTCTTTTAACTGCACTGATCTGGAGTAGCACACCTAATTTTGGTGTATTTTGTACGAATGATTCTACGTGATCGGGGATCGAACCCGGGCCTCTCTTGCTGTGAGGTGACAGTGCTAGCCACTACACCACCATGCAGCCCAGTTTGAACTATATATCACTGACATTAGGAAGTGCTGTGTGTCATAATAAGCCTGTAGTGCTCAAAGGTTGTATTTTTTCCCTTAACAAGATATTTAAGATACATTGTCCAAAAACAAGTCCCTACATCTCACTGAAATGTTACTTGTTTGGTGATTGTGTCTTGAATACAGTGTTATTAACTACTATGACTATGTAATTAAACAAATATACTTTTTGAGTTTTTGCAGTGTATTCTAAATGTATAACTACCCGATAGATGTCATGGGATGATGGAAAGACCTCATAAGGGTATAAAGACGTCTAAACACAGAAACCCCACGTCTCAAGGTCTACTGACGTCCACAGATATCTAGAGATCCAACGGAACGGCTCAGCTGGTAAGAGAGGACTGGTCAGACCGGTGAAGGAACTACAGAAGACTGGTGTTGAAATGCACCAACGTTTGATATTTCTTTCTCATCAAGTCTCATTTAGAGACTACAAACTGTAAATATCCTTAGCTGTCAAAAAACTTGTTCCTAAAAAAGTGCTGCTCAGTGTAAATTCACAGCTCCGACATAACTGTGAAAGTGAACAAGAGGCTGTAGCTGCAGAGTTGAGGCTGTGTCCCTGTGCTCCGATAGCTTCCGTGCGCTCACAGAGCTGATGACGGGCCTTGGTGATTTCAATTCACCGATGCATCCGTCAATTTGCAATTCTTTACCAGCTAGAGTTGCGTTGCGTTGCTGCTGCCTCTAGGCATTGGAGGCAGTTCCAAGCAAAAATAAATGTTTTGACATTGGCTTTCATAAGGGCCTCATGATGTTTGGAAGTGGAGGCTGGGAATTGTTTGTTTTTTCCCGAAGAAATCAAACAGAGCACACCCACTATTTGACACTTCTGTGTTGCTGCACAACTGCATCTATAAAAAGACACTGAAACATCACCTTTTTTTCTCATTCACAGTGATGTTCTGCACACACACACACACACTCAAGTGAGTGCACGCTCTATGCTCTCGCTCTTCAAATCCTTTCAGACACCCTCAAAACACAAGACTGAGTTTCCCACAGACCATGAAGACGCTCTCGCGCTAAAGCGCCGCTCCAGATTAAGAGAGCGTGGGCGGCACTTATGAAGCCTCCTCATCGGATAGATAAGGTGCTCTCACAGGGTCTCACCCACACAGCAACAGTGCAACACCCATTAAATCTATTAGCGTAACATCTAATAGCCAGTGGTTATGGCTCGCCTGAGCAAATACCAAGACTAGAGCCTCAGCACGCCTGACAGTTCATAATTTTGACACTGTCAAATGTGCATTTGTAGCTGAACATGTGTTTGCCTATAGCAGTGTTGCAATAATGCGTAGGGCCGAAAGAAACATGTTCCGTTCCAAGATGCATTATCCATATGCTGCCTTTTCAAGAGGAACTCTAATCATTCCATTGGCCACCCACTGGGTGGCCGATCAGCATTTTATGGACCTCCTGCAGCGACGCGGCTTCACAGTTGAGCAAAGCCACTTCGCAAGGGCTGAGTACAAATTACACAAGGCTGTGATCTTGAAAACTTTAGTTTTAAAGAATTCCTCTGGGATTTTTTTGAGGGGAATTTGTCATCCGCGAAAGAGATTTAATCTCAACAGAAGCTATTGATTCCGCCGGTTTACGAGTGGTTGTGCGCAATTTTTATTGTTTAGAGAAAAAACATGGAATTGGGTTGTTAAAAAATGGCTTGGTTCAGGTCAGCAAAGGATTTTGTTTGTTATTAAAGGGACCCCAAGATCAAAACTATGCAATGAAGGAGAGAAGGCATATTATGATCACAAAATCATCAGACAAATACAATAAAAAAAGAATGACAGCAGCTCTGAGAGGTTTCTGCAAACGTATATCCATGCTTGTAAAATGTAAACTATGTTGGTAAAATAACTATAAACCATGTTATAAAAGTGTCTGCTGAAGAACAGACGCCCGGTGGGCATTGAGACCGAGACGTGTGACGCTGCGTACATTCAACCTTTGCTCCAGACAGATCGGAGTCAGAATATATATCATAATCCATATTTTTCAAGGCCTTTGACCAATCCACAGATTTTTCTTTCGGTCTCCAAATGAATCCTGTTCACAAACACTCAAATAAACACATAACTGGTACCTGAAGGAGGGCTGTTTGCCATGTTGTAATCCTTCCGATATTGACACTGTTTCCACACCTGAACAGCCGCTCCTCTCTAATCCTGAGCTTCCCCTGCTCCTTCGGTCTAACTCTTTCTGGGTCAACATCCGTGATAGTAGACAGAGAAGAACAACGGCCTCCGAACGCTGCCCCAACGTTCATCCCGACCTGCCACAAGTTCCCCCGCTGAAAGGACGAGTTTTCATAACAGCTCTGTGCTGTTGCTTTGTCATCACTGCCTTCAGCAGGAGGTCACGTCTGAGGCCGTGAAAGACGCCTCCTATTCTGCAGGGGCATTCTTCTCACATAGCTGCTAATGAAACCACAGTATGCAGAGGCCTAAAATCTATTACACCCACAAAACAACGACTGCTCAGCAGGGTGAGACCTGATCTGCTGCCACCCTGGATTCACTTTCTCTTTCTCTACCTGAAGAAATCTCTGAGTGCAACGATTCAGGCCCTGTTTTTGTAATGGATCAGAGATTTAGATGATGCTGTCAGAAATAGAGGTAGGCGCACTGTGCACTCATGCCCCTGTGTTGTTTTGTTTCAAATGCATGCGAATGGCTGTATTAGTGCGAGTGAACTTTAGCTGACGACGGATTAGCAGGAGACAGCAAGTAGGAGGTGACAAGAAGCCGTCTCCGGAAACTCGGATGACGAAGAACGCACATTGTTCAGTGAATGTCTGGGTACATGCCGCTTCAACCTCGCTGTTTCCCTACTGTGACAGTGAGGAAGGAAAGAAAGGCCAAAGTAACTGCAAATGACTGGGCCGTCAAAAGTAATGCTGCTTGACTCTTTTTAGTTTTAGTGGTCCATCAAAGTCTCAGTGCCTTTTACAGACCTGGACACACAAGAAGGGTACGCATCCTTATGAAATACGTAGTGCAAGTTAACTGCTAGCCCAATGGGAAGTAGCTAGTGCCAGTCAATCACTATAGCTATCCATGCTGGCTGGCTGACTTGACAAAAACTTAATGCAGTAATTCAAGAGACGTATTTGTACCATTGCAACACGTTCTAACTCCCAAGTCGTCAAATACGGCTGCTTGGTCAGTGGCCCTACGCTTCTAAAGATACGCTTCAGTTTTGTCAGTGTCAGTTTCTACTCATTTTATGGATACACAGTTTTTTTCTAAATAAACTTTCGTAAGAGAAACAACTTGGTTAGGTCAAGGCAACACAACTTCTGAAAGAGTTCTGGGTTGAACAAGGACTTAAGGTTTACAAGGTACGTTAAAAAAAATAACAGAAAAGCAGGTGGTCATACACCTACAAGTAGAACAAACAAATTCAGACAGGGAGTAGGCAAAACCCCAAAACCAGGGAACAAGGCAAAGTCCAAAAACCACTGATAAATTACACTGGTGAATTGCTGGGAAGCGATGAGCACACTGGGTAGAACAAAGAGAATCTGGCAGCGGGAACAGGGCAAAACAAGGGAGTATACAAACAGCAAAGACTAATAATTAATCAGGGGAAAGTGAGTAATTAAGGGCCGCTGTGGTTAATCAAAGTGGCGGGAAACACACAAAGGCGAGACATTGCACATGGAGGAAGTACATACTCAACAAAAACCCAAGATCGTGGTTTGGAATCAAATAATTATTGTTTGTTATGTAGTTAAGTCCCCTATATAAGCGGCGTGTGTACATTACGTAACATGTTATGTACACAGCGTAAGCTAAGTATGTAACGTGACATAACTTGATTTACGTGCACAACTTTTGCCGTTGCCATTTATATAAATTGATTTTGTAGAGAGACTTCACTGTTTTAATTGCTAGTGTGACTTCAGTGCTACAATGTTACGTATGTTGGTTGATCCATCTGTCTAACTGTTTGCAACAAAACATCTTGACAACTTCTGCCCATATTATCAAAAGAATTGGCATGGATGCTCATGCTTCCCAGAGGATGAACCCTTACATTTCTGAACACTGCAATCCTAAAACCCGCACTGGCATTACAGCACATTCCTGCTCCACATAACATGAACCGTTTCATTTTGTATTCTTGTTTATTATTACTTGGGTCAAGTTTTAGAAAGATCTCTTCATAAATAGATATTTTTTAGTTTAGTACATGGAGAACAAAACGCTGTACAATAGTTCAACCAGACGGACAACTGGAAGAGACAAAGATCCCTCTGAGAAACAGCTGAACAATACACCAGCTATTGGTAAAAGAAACTGGAAGCTTAGCATCAAAATGTGTGCTGGAACAGCTTCCTGTTTCAGAGTCAAGTGTTTCACAATAATGCAGCCTATTCAAATCTGGAATCACCAGGCAACGCGTTGCTTTAGCAAAGCTGTTCTTCAAACTTAACAACCATAACTGATGGAAGTGATGGCCCAAACCACAAAAACTAGATGCAATTTGCAGTTAACCAGAAAAACCCTTTAATGACCCACTGACCTTTTCCTTTAGCACCCCCCTAAGGCTAAGTGTAATGTGTTTAAGGTTCTAAGAATAGAGGTATAGTTTGGCTGGCCTGTTTGACATCTTCATAATGTGAGGTATAAAGAATATTGCAGCAGATTATAGACATACACATGGAATAAGATCAAAATTGATTTAGTATTTACAAACATTTTCAATATGGTCAGTATATATCAGTAAAAAACCCCATGTCAGTAGAGATGTAGTGTGTGCGTAGATCTCTGCTCTGTTAGCATCTCTGCCTTTCTAAATGTGAGAGAAACAAGGCGTCACACTGAGAGAGGATGAAACGCTGCGCTCCTTCTCGTTGGGAGCTGCCTGCTGGCTCTTCTGCTCTCTGACCCAAGAACTAATGTGACATTTGCACAATGGCAATACGCACAAAAGACACAAACATGTCACATTACACTTCGACCAATATGGGATTTTGAATGTCATTGTCAGCCATTTTGAACGGATGCTGCTCATGGCCGATACTTCATTCATTGTCTTTATCATTTAATGTGGAAAAATTCCTAAAAACAAACGGTAACAACTATAACACCATCGTAATTGACCTCTGATCAACATATCTAATTAGAACAAGCCCAAGTTAAACCTTTCCAATAGAATACCAGTGTAATACTAAGAAATTCTCCAGTAAATATGTCACATAACAAAATGATGGTATTGATCATATCCTAGGTGAACCACAATGACTGTACCACTTTCTTTTCCTAATGATGGGTCAATATAAATAAAGTGATCCAGTGGTTCAAACAAGAAAAGTTAACTGCGCCGAGCAACCTCCACCACAGCTTCAGAGATACAGAGAAGTCAAATGCTTTTGATTTAAATTTGATTTGATTTTCTCCAGTTACATTGTAAACTAATTCATTTTTAAAAATCCTCTGTATACAGCTGTAAGCAAAACCTTATTTCCATCCTACTCTAAATGCGTGTACCCTTACTGCCCAGTTCATATTTCATGAGCATGCATTTAGACGGATGCACAAAGTGTTTCTTTCAATAATTTGGACCTTTCGTCAGGAAGGGCCTCCTAATGTTAGTGACCCAAACTAAAAGCCTACTCTCATCTGCTGAGAGAGGGAGAGAGGAGGGATGAGACAGAGCTACACGCAATTTCCCTTTATTCTCTATATAAAAACAGGAAATGATGGAGATGATTGGGTCCATTTTTACTCTCTCACGTTCATGGAGTACACAAAGATCTTTTTTTTAATATTCCTCTAGAGGTACCCCCATTTGAGAAACGCCAGATTACAGAATGGCTAGACTGTCACTTCACTAGACTTTGGTGATGACATTTTTCATTTTTAACATTACCTTTGAACAACACTGTGTTCAATGATAATTTGCCCCAAAACTGCTGGATTTCAAATACATTTGCTGTGGAAAATCGTACTCGCCAACGTCCAGCAACCTCAAACTCCGAATATTGAAATATGACTCAACATGATATTATGCAGCCAGTTCCCATTGATATCAAGTATATTTGCTTTCTTACCGGCTACCTCTACTGTAGCTCTAATATCAAACAGCAGCAGATATCCTTGACAGTGGCAGGTGATTTAACTCCTGTCCTGCCCCCTTAGGCCTTTTGGATGAATCCTTCGGATCTATCCAAAGTTATTATCATTCCTGTCAAAAAAGCCTCAAATTGAAACCTGAGCGTTATTATAGAGACTGTAGGATTACATTCCTGCCAGCGGGAACGGCGTCTGACATTAAAGCATGCTTGTCAAACATCCTATATAGTCTGTCAGTCGGATACACTTAATATCTTCTTTATGGTCTGTAACACCGTTTGCAGATTGCGTCATTACTCTGCTAAGAGGCTTGAGCAATAAATGGGAGTGAAAGGTTTGTTGAGGGCATGGGGGGGGGGGGGGGGGGGTCAATGGGTTCCTCATGAAGTCAGGCAGGAGGGGTTAAGTTCACTGCCACTCTAACTGCTCCTTACTGTAAAGGTACTGGTTCATTCACTCCACTAATAACACATTAATAACAGCAATACTGCATATATTGCAAACACAACAGTATGGTAGTGTTCTATATTCATCTTGTTGTCGATAAATCCAATGAAATATCCAAACCAACAATGAATCCTAATGAGTATTGTGTGTTTATCAGAGCCTGATGTGTCTTATTCCTCTGTGCCATAGAGCTCCATTGTTGCCCAAACACATCAGTGAGCCACACTACTCGTGCTTCCATTCACTTGTCCAGAGTATTTGAAGAGTATTTTTGAAATGTCACCAAAAAAAAGTGACTGGTTTGGAGCGTATTTTGTCAGAAGTTGGCAAAATACAGGACCATGTTCACTTTCTATCAAAACGTATTTTGACCACAAGGGGCAGCAAACATGACTCTTTCAAAAATACAACAGCAGAAGAATTGAAGTATGTGTTGACGGTGCAGCCAAACAAACTGAGGGCTGGACAGATGATAACGTCCTTCTTAAGTATGTGTAGCAGGCCCCCTCTAACCAAATCCATGAGGCCGCTAATTACGCCAAACCAATCAGCTGATCACATTCGAGGCGAAAGTATCAGCTGTTGTACTCTGCATTAAGTGAAATGCACATGTGCACCAACTTTTGTTGATGTTGTTGTTGAGCAACAATAAAACCAACAACAAAGAGTGGCACTGAAAAAAAAGACAGTATTATAACTTTAAAGACCTGAAAGTAACCATGAAAACTCCCATTAGGCTTCATGCTAGGGGTTTCCCACAGAGAAAAAGTATTGAATATTAAAACAATGCTATGATTTGTGATAAATTAAGCTACATCACATCAGTCTTATCGGTAGTGGTCCAGGCCAGTTGGGTGAAAAATTGCAGTGATTTACCTCTAAGGGGTATGCAATGTGTTAAGCTCAGGGACTGGCTGACAGCGCTACAAGCCTGCGCTCATGCAGCGGCCGTGCTGGCATTAGAGCTCCGTTGCATGGCTTTGTGAAGGTTTGATTACGGCGCTCGGTGCTGCCTCTCCGGCTGCTCTGCTCCCGCGAGCTGATGCGATCCAACACTAATGACTCGCTCTATGGTTACTGGGGCTTGGGGGATTGCTGGCGAAAATGGGAAGGGGGGATGAGAGGGGGTGGAGGAGTTGGTAAGCCCTGATGGGGAGTTGTCAAAGATAGATGACTTCATTTTGCCGTCTTTACCTTCTGTTCTCCTCCTCTCTCTGATGCCGTCTCAGTTGCTGAGGCTGACAAAGAGGGACTTTGGCGGGAGCTTGTTAGCTCTCTGCCTTCTAGGTGATCCCCTTTAAACCGGGTGGTGTCTTTGAAAGTGATCGATAATTAACAGCTTGAGCCCAACAAAGGGGAAACAAAAGGGACATTCAATTTCAAAGAGTCCCATCCGGCACAGAGGTCCAAGCTTCAGTCAACACATGAGCCACCTGCAAATCTTCAGCATGAGCCTCTTTTGAAAGATTTACCCGTTGGCACCATATGAGCATGTGTAGCTAGTGACAAAGCCAAGAAGGCGGCGGTGCAGGTCTGATAAAAACAGAAGACAGAGTCAAGACATGAGGAAGACGAGTTGGGAGACTGAAGCGAGCAGAAAACTACTCCGGTGTCACGCCTCTTCTTTCACTCCTCGCGAGCACGAGGAGCTCCTCACCCTGAGCTGGCCTACTTCTCCAAAGCTGTGTGTTAAGTGTGAATTCTGCACCGCTTGCCAGTCTTACCTTTCTCCGGGCTTAGGCTGCGAACGTTGCCGGAATCGTCCATTGGTGTATTCCCGAAAGAGACAGGGCTCCATGTGCTGCTAAAACGGGGACGGAGGGGCTGGCGTCACCCGAACCACCATCTGGGGGGCTGCTACTGTCACAAACACGCCTCGCCCCGTGGTTGTCATCATCCGAGGTGTGACAGAAAGGGCTTCTGGTGGGGAACTTACCTGTCCTCTTTCTACTCCACCTCTCTTATACAGTCTTCCTCTCTACTCGCTGTCTGTCTTCATGAACGCTCATCCTCTTTGTCTCTATGTGCCAGTGTGACGGGTAGCAGCAAAGACAGCGTGGTGTTGCACACTTCTTCTTCTTCTGCCTCTACTGTACAGACTGGTGGGAAGGGGGGAAGTTGCCACAGAGAGCTTTGGGAGCACGCTCAGTGCAGTCAACCACTCACTGTTCTTGTGTGTGTGTGTGTGTGTGTGTGTGTGTGTGTGTGTGTGTGTGTGTGTGTGTGTGGGTGGGGGGGGTGTTCGGTTCAAAGCCGATCACCTGAGAGAACGAGCGCTCTATTAGATGGAGGAGGGAGGGAGGGAGAAGTGGGAGAAGAAGAGAGAAGGAAAATAGGGGGAGGGAAAACAGAGATGGAGGAGGAGGAGGGGGAATGGACCGAAATGCATCTGCCGAGATAAATGGGGAGGAGGGTGAAGAGGAAGGGAGGGATGCGAGAGGCGCGGAGGAGGCAAGGTGGCTGTGATTTGCAAGTAGCAAAGAGCAGTGGCGTGCGGTGCGCATGTTTTATTCAACGTGGAGAGGACCAGCCACGCGTGGATGGGTTTGTCTCAGCAGTCGGCCGATAAAAGGGAGAGACAGATGTGATGGGGTAACAGAAACAAGGGAGGAAGATGATGAACTTCTCTTTACTTCTATGATTTGGACTGAGACCAGCAGGAGAGCAAGGAGCCTTCAACTGATGATAGAGAGAGTGTGTGTAGACTTGTTACAACTCCTACGAGAGTCTGCTTTTAGAGGCTAAAAACTGAGTTCCCCAAAGGAGCTCTTATCAATTTGAACTGAACAATAACGGTACGAAACATTTTGGAAATACATTCAATATCATGTTTTTGTGTTAAGTACAGAGATACGGTCAGCCTAGCTTAGCAAAAAGCCTGGAAGCCGGATGGAAACAGCCAGCCTGGCTCTGTCTTCCTAGTTCCAAACACACCAATGCCTCTAAAGCTCGCAAGATTTCATTTGAAACCATACACAAACTAAAAAAGTCTGTGTTGAAACTTGTTCTTCAGATGCACATGTTGGTTTTGGTAAAATCTTGGGTTCAACCGACCCTTGGCTAAGCCCCGCCCCCCGCTGCTACTCCGTCAGAGCTATGATGGAGCCACACTGTCACTAACTGCACTCCCTGAAGAAATGGTATCCGATCTTTGCGAAAAAGAGAGAAGCAGACAGAAGTAGCAACAATATGTGTTTGACGGATATATTCAGGATGTCAAACTGATTCAGCATTGAAAAAAAAGTTAAAAAGATAAAAAATAGAGTTTACTAATTATGAACCCTCATGCCTGTGAAAACTGTTATAAAATATCTTCTGTGGCAGAAGAAGAAGAAGAAGAAACACTAGAGGTGAAAAGATAAATGTGAGTCTTAATTCAACTGTAGAGTTGAATTATAGGAAACATAAGAACCAGTGGTTTTGGCCCGTACTAGGGACTAAAAGGAAACCAATATCTCAGCCTCTGCTGTTTCTGTTTTGACCATTCTTGTCTCTCACAAGTCCTCTAACCTTATAGAAATGTAATACTTGACTTTAACTTAATAAAAACAAGATCACCACACAGCAACATGGGAAATATCATTCAGTTTGTTATATTTAGAGTTTTAATAGAGATTTTCCATACTTTAAATTAAATTTCAAAGGCTTTCCTGTTTAGGAAAATCTACACTGACTTTTGTCAGCAGCTTCAGTTTAAATATATTGGTATTGGTCTTCATTGACCCATCATGTCTGAACCATATTATAAGGGTGTGGCAACAGACCAAACGTACAGTGTCATGGTAGTCATGGTACATCACCTTCAAATACAGAGCCCAATTTACAGTCATTTCAGCAACTTTCAGCTTTTGCATGAATATTATACGTTGTGAATAGTCTCAGCTCATGCGTGTTTCATGAGGCGGGAACGACCGAACTCTACTCTTTTATATCTGGATTTTTCAAAGGCTGCTCTCCAGCCTCCACAACAATCCTCATCCAGAACCCCAGGACCTGCATCCCAACCTGCACTCAAACCAAAAGTCAAGCTCCGTTTATCCATCAGCGTCTCCTTCGTACTTTAGCCAGCAACACCTCCTGCTGCTTGAATGAGCCTCGGGGCATGCTATAGTAGCTGTCCACTGAGTCACAGCATAGTATAGCAACAGGACCTGTTTCACACAGACCCTTAGGCTATTGGGAAGAGTATGGAAGCAGTCCATAAGGACTAGTATAATGGTCTCAGAAGTGTGTTTGCATGTGCTTGGGTTGGTAGTGGGGGTTGGGCATTACGGCCCTGAGGGATGTTAAAGGGCTCTATTTGGGGCTGTACCATGCACCTTTCTCTTTCTGAAGTAGAGCAGATAGATTATATAAAATGTGACCATGGCTGGGGAACAGGAGCTAGTGCATGTTCAGCACCAATACATTGATGACAATGACTGCCTAAGATGTGTTCATTCAGAAATGTAATATTATATATTTCATTAAGACCCAAACCAACAATATATCAGTTTGCTTTTAATACTTTCCTACTTCCCAACCCTGTCTGTGGCAGAATCCTTTGCAATGGTAATAAGGACATTGGTAAGATGCTGATGTTTGGTGAGTAATGTTTATCATATTCATAATGGTTGCATGCTAACATTTGCTAATTAGCGCTAGTCACAAAGTACTGAGGTTGAATTATTGTTTTTAAGTTTCAAATTGAAGTTATGACCTGATTATGGCGCTATATGAGATTTTGGGTAATATGACAATTCCTCCTTACAAGTTTTTGAGACTCCATCCAACAGTTGTTGGAACGTTTCACATCTGCAGCTTCCGTATCTAGACAGGTAGAGTACTTCACAAAGGTAGAAGTGGTCTGCAGCAGAAAACTCATACTAATAAAGGTGATATGATAATGATACTGAAGGTACATTACTGTACAAAAGCTAAGCTGATATTTATGTATTTTTCTTTCTCCTTAGATTCCGTTTACAGCAACAGGCCACTGTTGCTATTTGAATGCTGGAAACATGTGCAGGAGAGAGAAAGGTTAGAACCGATCGCTGTGATGCTGTGAGCCTCAGTGCGACTCTCTTGTGTCACTTCCAGGTAACTTGTGGCCCTTTGTCCATTATCTAGTGGTGCAGCAGGTTATCTTCCGAGCTTCTGTAAAAGCACTGGATCGATTAAATCGCTGTGGAGCCTGCTGGCCAGCCACTGGTTTCCAGCGGGAGAACAAAAAGCCACCGCTACTGACTCTCTGACGCCTGACAAGAAATTCTAAAGTCTTAGAAACCACAACCACACGTTAAGGGTCAGCAGAGAGGCCTGTTTCTACTCCTTTGTTCTTCTACAAGTGAAACCAAGCAGAATACTGACTGATTGACTCACAAGGGAAGGTCACGCTTTAGTGGTGACACAAAACATACGCACACAAACCTGAAACGCCATTGATGGCTAAGTTTCCATTCAGGACTAAAACTGCAGTGGATTCTGAAATAGCATATGAATATCAATAATAATATCAGCTCAGAGAATCATTTCTTGTGTTTCTAAGCAATGTCAAACCTCAGTCTTCATCAATATTAAGAGAGTGTGAAATTAATGGGCAATGCTGAGGAAATCTCTGTGAAATTTTTTATTTCCATTAATTCTTTCTAATTCTGGGCCGACATAATTTGCATGAAAACATTCTTGGATGGTGACCCAGCTCTATAATAAAAACATTTCTGTCTTTTCAGGCAAGGCTGTTTGTTCAGCAAACTGTTTCTTACATGTTATGAGTGGGGATGGAGGAGTAGGGGGAAGTTAATAACCTCAGCTGGATGAGTGGATGGGCCAGCTGCGTCCTCCGTGGATTTCCTATCAAATGTGTCTGTATTGTGTGTGTGCAGGTGGCCCGAAGCAAATGGAAAAGCATTTTTTTTCAGGGTTATATTGACAGTCACATGGTTCAAACGCAAACGCTTTCATTGTGGAAATAATGTCGGACGATTGAATCTGTGCTGTAAGAGATATAAGCACTGACTGTGTATTATGTGGCATTAGTTTGTTGTATGTCGGTGGGAATTCTGATGCGTTTACCAACGATTCCCTCAAGAAATTACTAAAGAAATTCTGCTTTCAGTTTGGCGTTATGATGCAGTATAAGTGCCCATACTTACTGCATGGTTGATAATTGACTGGTTAAAGTAGGTGGATCCTTTGCTTGAGCTACTTCCTTAAAAGTAGCAATAGCACAATGTAAAAACAATCTGTCATAAAAAAAAGAAGTTGTGTACAATTTGAATGCTGAAATCTCACTGAAGTAAAAACACAGGCAAATTGTACTTAAAGTTCACTTTTATACTCGTATCCTGTCAGAGTATGAACCACATGGTCATGTATCATGATAAAGCATTTCATGGCATGAATACGCTTCTTGACTTACAGTCCAATTAGCAACCAAGGGTATAAGAAGTCATGTTCCAAGTGTCCTCACACAGCGGTTCGTATTATATCATACACATGTTTTGCTAAGAATGTCCAGCAACAAGAGAGAGTGTTTAGGCAAAAAAACTACTTGGGTAGGTTTCGGAAATACAGCATATATGCCAGGGGTGTCAAACTCAATCCCAGGGAGGGACAACATTTAAAATTGGGACTACGTTGAGGGCCAAATAGAGTCACCATTTAATAAACAGGATAGAAGGGATATTGAACAAAGTGCAAAATGTTTATGTAGGCTACATTATTTCATGCATATGTACCAGAGCCAGATGTTTGCCATCTTCTCTTGGCTGCCAGTTCATTAATATCTGGGGTTAGGTTCTGTGGAAACCCTCAAGATGGAGTGAAGGTGTGCATCAGTGAGACGACTCCTGTGTGGGTCTGTGTTCATCTTCATCACAGAGAAAAGCTGCTCACACAGGTATGTGCTTCCAAACATGCAGAGCATTTGAGCAGCATGTAGGCGGAGTTAAGGCATCGTTTTGGGGGTGAAGCTTGGAAACTGTGCAGCGCCCACAGAGTCATACTTTGCCTTGAGTGTCATTACACTGGAGGTCTATCAGCTCCACAGGTGCTCTTTCCATGTCTGCAAACGGATTGCTGAGCAGTTCAAATTTAAATTTCTGAGCTGCAAAGTCGGCAAATCACCGAGTGAACTCCGTGCCAAGTGCACCCAGTTTATCAGCAAAATGCGCAGTCGGGAACACAGCGGTGGAGACTTTTACTGCATCACACATGTCTGTGATCACACATCCCCGTCCCTAAAGCTGGAGGTTTAGCGCAGTGACATGCTTCGTTTTGTTGCACAAAACAACATCGCCACTTTTCGTCCCGGAGCTCTGTGGTGTGGCGGGCCAGTTATGATAAACATATGATATTTTGTGGCGGGCCGGATACAATTGTACCGAAGGCCGGATATATGCGGACAATTTAATGACAAGTCTCTAAATGTGTTGATCCATACTAGGCTTTTCATCTGGGTTATTTTGTTCAGAGTCTGCATTTTTCCTTTTCAAATATTTCTCCATCGCTGTTCGTCTCGTCACCTCAACCTCTCCCATCATTTCATTCTACTGTCCTAAATTGACAAGGTCATTATTGCGCTACCTACTGCCACCCACTGGCACGGAAGAGTATTATTACTTAGCCAGCCACTATATTGCAGCTCAGACGCTCAACAATGGCAAATTATTTGCAACAACTAAATAATATTTTTTTGGACTCATTAAGTGAAATTGGACATTTTCCCACGGCACACCTGACGATCTCTCACGGCACACTGGTGTGCCGCGGCACAGCGGTTGAAAATCACTGATCTAAAGGATGCGTTCCGAACCTCGGTATCGTGTGTGTACAATGTAGCTGCATAAAAAGTAGGACATTTTTAACCTTTCGACAACAGTGGAAATGCAGATACTTTACTCCTGTTTATGACTTATTAATTATATGTATCATTTTCTCTTATGTAGTTTTATTATCATTGGAGACCTTCTCTAAAACACCGTTGGATAAGCAACATTTATTGGTAGTGCCCCTATCCATTTGCACATCCCTCCATGGGTGCATGCGGGCGTACGCTCATGTGAGTGCCCTGGAAAATCAGTCACCAGTCTTGATAGAACAAGACCTCAGGGCCTTGGAGAACGAACCGTTCCGCCCCCGTTTATTATTTGTGCACTGGAGTGTGTCTTTGTGTATGCGCGGCTACTGAGGCCTGATAACTGGCTGATAAGCAAAACTGTCAAATGCGTTTCACGCGTGCAATACAAATTTGACAGGTGCCATTTTCTTTTTCTAATACTGTTGGACAGCTAGCTAAACATATTGTGCCCCTCACTGTGTGCCTTTGTGTAAAGCACATGTGATCTGCTTACATCAGCTTGGATGGTTATTTATTCATGTTTGGGCTACTGCTCTCTTTAGGTTAGTGTTTGTGGAAGTGACGGCTACAGTGACTGGCAGCTGGGCTAGCAGATGTCTTGTTTCATATTACATTATTATCTTCATGTTGTCCTTGTCAGTTCAGTTTGAGTGCCACGTAAAAACTCCAACCAGGTTTTAACTTCCCCCCTACTCTACCATGATTGGTCAGTCTCTGAAAAGTGCCAATGCAGCACATCACTTAAAACACGGCCCTAGAGATTCTGTTTGATGCAGTGAACTGGACAATAAAAAGGGAAAGAATGAATGTGTTGGATATATTCAGCTGGACATAAAGCAGTAGACTAGGCAGACATAACAACCATGGCCAGAAACCAGAACAGGGGAATGGTGCACTCCAATTGGTACATTTCTGCCCAATCAGACTTTATTTCCAGTCTAGGAATCGTTGTCTTTGACGGGTTTCCCAAAACCATGAAGTGGCAATTTATCAGGGGCAGAATGACCATCGGGAAAAGTCCTGGGCAGCCGATTCATTTCAGGCCGAACTGGCCGGTGGTCATACAGATTGACCGATGGTAATACCGGCTCCCTCCAAATGTGGGACGTACTTGTGCTTTGTTGTTTTGATGGTGAAGGTATCAAACTGTGACTAGTGTGACTAAAGTGTCTTGAAGGTCTTCAGCATCATCAGATTGTCTTTATGCCACAAAATCTGTATTAGTGTTAAAATTACTGCCAAAAAAGGTTTTGTCTACGCGTTAAAGGCCTCTCCATCTCAAAGTACCAGGCAGGCGCCAACCTTCACTTCTGCCAAGTGAAGGCAATGCCAAAGTGTCTTAAAACTTGCATTCTCTCTACTGGCCATCAGGGGGCGACTCCTCCGGTTGCAAAAAGAAGTCAGATTGTATAGAAGTCTATGAGAAAGTGACTCTACTTCTCTCTTGATTTATTACCTCAGTAAACATTGTAAACATGAGTTTATGGTCTCAATCTCTAGTTTCAAGTCTTCTTCAATTCAGCATGATGTTCATTTAGTAAATCATGGTCCATTTAGTGTCAAACAGACCATAAAGCAGAGTATGCTTTAGGGCGGGCTTACTGTGATTGACAGGTTGCTGCCGCTACCAGAGCCGTGTACGGCGCCTCTACGTCACTCCTCCGCATTCCAAATATGGTAACTTCCATTCATTGATTGCCAAAAAAACAACATGGCAACGACTGTAATCCAAGATGGATTCGCCGAACTTGAGGCTTCAAAACATCAGTCCACAAACCAACGGGTAACGTCACGATGACTACGTCCACTTCTTATATACAGTCTATGGTTGCAGCTGAATGTTAGTCCCAGTACATCCCAGGCCAAACATATACATAAATATTCAGAACTGCAGCTGCATGAAGTGATTAGCATTTCCTACACAGTGAGCCTGTTTCATAAAGAGAGTGTTGCATTTTGGGTTTATGTTGCCGAGCTAGCCATTTAAGGTGTGCTCTTGGGGATAGCAAACCTTCAAAGTGTTTCAGAAAACCAGTTTTTTCTCACACTGAGACATTCTGTCAAGATCTTTGCAGCTTTGTCTTATGTTATATCTTTAAAGACTTTACATTATTATGGACAAATGTGGTGTTTGTTTTCTTTGAAAACTCAAAAAAAGAAGATATACATTTTTTTCATAATAAATTTAGTAATGATGTTGGGAATTTTGTTTATTCATTAATATCAATTTAACTACAAAAAACCTTATATATTCGATTTCCTGAAGGATGTTGAGCAATGTCTCAATAATATCTGTATTCTTTATAAAATATTTGATCTGTACCCCTGACTCTATTGTTATTGTCCTATTTGTATACTGAATCCGTATTATGTTCTTTTGTTAAATAAAATAATAAATAAAATGATAGTAAATAAGTTGTCTCTTTTGATTTTGTCAGTAATAATATATTTTTTAAATTTCTGTTTATATTTTGATAACGTTTTTGTCGTTCACCAGAGTTGATTCAATTATTGTATTTTAATATTGGCAGCTAAAATATTCCATACACTTATTCCTGCCTTTTTTGCACATCATGTTGGAACTAAGAGGGGAAAGTCATTTCTTGAGTCAGTTTGAATATCGAGAAACGTTCTCCTACAAACTAAATAACTAAAAACTGCAAACTAAATTATGAATGACCTATGATTAAAACATGGTGTGAGCTTAATGTCAGAACTCTGTATGTCCTGTATGTAAGGACAAGGACTTCAGAAGATTACTAATAGGGAACGTGAGCTGGGATTAGACCGTCGTGAGACAGGTTAGTTTTACCCTACTGATGATGTGTTGTTGCAATAGTAATCCTGCTGAGAAAATGCAATGCATTTGCATTTGCACTGAGAAAATGCAATGCATTTTCTCAGTTTTTCTTTTTAATAATGTAGCTGGAATAAAAATCCCCATTGTATGTGAGGACTCATTTGTGTCTGCACCATTCGCTGCAGCATCCGTCCGTCCTATTTCCAGACCCGCTACACAGTCACTGGAGCAGTTAGACACTGAAAGACACCCAGGACAGGTTGTCAGTCCATTATCGCTAATAGTGAAGAGAAACCAACACATTCACACCTTAGTTTCCCCAAAGGTACATGTCTGGGGTCATGGAGTTAAACCTTGAGTAATTGTGGGAGCCCAGAGATAAACAGGGACCCTGGAACATGCCAGCGATTACACAGAGTGGGGTCAGGGTTCCTTGAAAGTTCCAACAGATCTACTGCTTTCAAATATCTACTTATAACAGTCATTGTTTCATTTTCTGAAGATGCAGAAAAAGAATATCTGAACGGCGTAGTGATAGTAGAACAGAGATTTACAGCTGTATGCATCCCGTTCAGAATACTCTGACACTTTGACAAATCTCAGCCATTCATTCATGTAAGAAACAAACAAACAAAGACATTCTCCTTCAGGAGAACATGGCTGGATATAAAACATTTACGCAAAACACTTTACTAACGAGTAGTAACTACCTGAATTAATCATGAATTAACCATGAATTGCAGTATTAATACATGTTTATAAAGCATATATTAACATAGTCCCTAACCATTAGTGCATATCTAAATAATTATATATATATAAATGCATGAATAATGTACATCTAAATAAGTTATTAATCATTTACTAACACTTTATAAATGATCTTATTAATCATCTACAACTCCTTAATAATTAGTTTGTAATATATATAATACTTCATTTACAAATGGGGAATCCATCATTGATAAAGTATGAAAACACAATAATGAAACACATAATAGACAAGCTTATTAATCAAGAATAAAACATTTATAACTGTTGTTATGAACTGCATACTAATGAATTATTAATGTAGGAACAATGCTTTATAAAGGATGAATTAAGTGTTTACTCATACTTAACTAATACTTCATAGTGTGTAGTTATTATAAAGTGTTACCAAAATATTTGATTAAATCATTAAATCATAGTGGAGATCTTTTCTACACATGTAGTGTATGTAATGCACTCTGTCTAAGCGATTCCCTCCCTCCCTCCCTCAGAATCAAGGGTAGTTTTTAACTCCCATCATGCTCTGGGTCTAACCTTGGAGATCAGCCGAACAGCCTTGCTTCTACAACCCATTTTCTCTGGAGGCGACCTGCTTAAACAGCCGTTCTTTAATCGGATAGCTCTCCATGCGGAAAGACTCATGTGTCTGCACAAGCACGCATCAGGCAAAAATGCAGCAGCTGACACATTCTGTCATAAAGCTGCCCGTGTTTTCCTTTATACTGCTCTGATGGTGTGTCATCCATCTTCTTATGGCCGGTTTGCCTTCATCGACTAAGTAGCTTAATCGAAGGCTGTCACAAAACTGCTGTGCAGAGATGAAAGAAAAACTGCTGAAACTCTGAGGTAACCACTTACCGGCTTAAAGCTCTCTAACATTTAGAACAATACAGAACAACCTGTCCATAGTAGTAGTATATGAAACCTGGTCATGTGACCTGTAATCTTGATTGAGTCACCTCAGCAACGTATCCTCATGCATTGGTTTGTTATGGTACCTTACAAAAAATGATTCGTCATTTGTTGCGTGACGAATGTCCAGCAACACGTATCAATTTCTTCTTGTTACACAGATACGGTCATTTCTGTCTTCACAGAGAACAGCCTGGTTAGGTTAAGGCAACAACATTTCTCGGTTAGGTTGAGGAAAATATTGTAGTTTGGGTTGAAATAACTACAAAAGTGGTGTTACTTATATGCAGAAGTTAAGTGACAAATAAGACAACGTTTGGGTAAAATAACTACAAAAGTGGCATCCCTTAAGTACAAAAGATACCTGACAAAGAAGTCAACGTTGACCTTTACACATCCTGGTTTTACACATTAATTAATTTCGTGGGACATATACGAATAACAGTGCATTACTTTTTGTAGGTATGGCTACAAACAGTGTATAGGAACAGCCTGCCCTCAGGTGCCACTGTGCCTTTTAGGGTTCTTTTAGCTCAATGTTTTGGTTTTCCAGCCCACTAACTGCTCTTTTTCACCTCAGAAACCACCAAACACTGTACATTAGCTGCTCAGGATTATTGTGTCACACTCTGGTCACAAAGTAATAAAATGATTTGTATCGAGACTGATGATACAACCGTTTTTTTTTGTATTTCATTCTAATATTCCTTAACTTCTGGGCCCTAGCCCTATTTTTAGGCCTCTCCTCAAAAATTGCATACCCATACTAAAAAGAGCGTCTTTCTCTAACTACAAGGTCTATTTTAATAATTGTTATGTTATAATAAAGGTAACACTTGTGAGATTTGTTCAGATGTGTAAATATCAGTGCATATGTTACTGGTTAAGAGTAAATGAAGATTTCCCTGTGTGTATGTGGACATATCTCAGCCTATGATTGGTCGATTTCAGTGAATGAGCCCTCCTTCGACGCGTCATAGTCCATAGAAATGAGTGGGGGTAACGTGGGCTTGATTGACAGAATCGTTAGCCAGTCAAAATCAAAAATGCGCCGTGCCTCGCCGAGCGTAAAAACCGATATGCCGAAAGTGAAATCCCTACCCCCCGGTCCCCTAAACTTGGTTGACCCCCCTTTCTTCAGGAAACAGTTCAGAAACACACAGGATATACGTCGAAGACATATTTGAATCGAAATAAGCGGGGATTTATCCGTTCTCTTCAAGAAAATCAGCTCACGGTGAGAAGCATTTATGATTTTTTTGCGGTGGAGCGGTTTGTTTTTGTTATTTAAATTCTGTTTATCCGGGCAATTAAGAACAAATTTGTATTTAAAATGTTGGCCAACAATGTATGAACCAAATTTCACATCTCCAAACCGTCAAGACATTTCATTCAGAGCATAAATTCCACGGTGGCGGAAAAGTCAGACAGTTATGATTCATTAAGAAACATTGTCTGATAACTGCGACTGTCTGTAAACATTTTTGTGCAAATCCATCAAACAGAGATATTGAGATATTTCACTGGATAAGTGAAACATTTGACCTCCTGGTGACGCAAGATGAAAGGTTAGGAGATCACCAAAGTCATCAGGCTACATCCTCTGGGGACCATGAATGTAGTTCTATAGTTGTGGAGACATTTCACTAAAAGTCAGAAATTGCCACTTCATTGTGGCACTAAGGGGGTATTCAGAGGGCCACTAATGGGATTAGGACTAATCCTAAAGGGACCATGAAAGTTTGCACAACATTTGATGGCAGTCAAACAGTTGAGATGTTTCCACCTGGATCAAAGTAAAGGACAGACTGGCCAGCAGACCGACCAACAGACAGAGCCATGTCACTAGCATGGATAGAAAAATGAAAGAAAAGAAAATGTTTTAAAATGTATTATTCAATGAGTAAACAAGTAGTTTGGGGCAGAAATCTGCTATCTTCCATAAAGTACAAGTGTAAAGTAGTGTTTCGCCTCACTGCCTTCATGTAGAACATTGTAATACATGAGGGAAATGTTTCAAAAATGTATGCATGGTCACACACACAAACCCGCACATACTCACAAACACAGCGTGGCGGTGAACCTTGACCATGCATGTGATTTAATCTAAGGTTATTCTGGAGGAAATAACGAATGTGTTCTCTTCAGAGAAAGACTGCATTTGACACTGCACCAGAAAGGTCTCATGTCTCACACACTGCTGTCTCCTCTTGTCTGACAACTGAAGCTATAGGGCTGCAGACTGAAAATTCAAACAGCTCTTTATTCTCCAAATAGCTGATATCAGGGTTTTTTGTTTCCCCAAGTCACCACGGTTATATAACAGCTTTGAAAGCGTTGTTATGCTAATGCATGTTTTTGTTTGGATGAGAAATGAGACTAATATATGTATCCTGCTGCCAGCCGGATCCCGCAATGACAAAAATTTGAAAGAAACAAAAACTTTTCTTCTGAGAAAATATATGTATTTTTTTCAGTATGGCATGGCAGATGGCCCTAAATACTACAATACCTATGAGTCTGAACTGCTGTTGCTATGGAGAAGACGCCAGTTAGAGGCGCTAATCAGAGCTATTTTACAAGTGTAGAGACTTTAATCCTTAGCTTCAGCGTGTTTTAAGGCCTCGAAACAAAAGTCAAAGTTAAAAGTCAAAGTTTTGAATAGCTTTGTGCAGGCAGAGGACCAACTAGCAGGATCCTGTACTGTAAGTTTCCTTTCAGCAAAATGCTCTGATTGAATTTCCCTCTGGTAGACAGGTGAGCACTGTATATGTCTAGGGCTTTTACTGTGAAAGGTAAGACCAGAAGGAGTGGATCTTATCTGCCTTTTTTGTGGTAGAAAGGATTAATAAATTTGCCGTCTTGGTTAGACACATAAGTGAGTTCAAGTTTAATATTTAACTTTTAAAGCAAATGAAAGAGAAATGCTGACAAATTTGGAAAACACATAATGGATTATTTCTTCTTGTATCTATGGCACTACAATGAGGTCAAACGTCACTTCAGCCTCTGTTTGGTGATGTGGCAGCGATCCAATGTGTTAATAAGTTAAAATGGAATAACTTTATGATGAGATCCTCATCCTGGAGCGTCCGGGGAGAAAATCTTCCCCACCTTGGAAACAGATTTTTCTTAAATGAATGGAGTCTTTGATAATCAGAAGAAAAAACAGGACGGATATTAATTCATAGAATTGACTGAAATACCGTGATGTCCGAAATACACTGCGGTCAAGTCAGCAGACACTCAGATCTCCGTGGTCAACTCAGCAGACACTTACATTTTAGTGCGCCTATACGCTGACATTTACGGTAAACGCATTCAAACGGCACAGATCGGGAGCGAGCGAAGGACTTTGCAAAGTTAGCGGAAAGATTAACGTGATACAACTTCCGGTTTTATACAGACGAACATCCGGTTTTCAAAATAAGATGCCAACAAAGTATACACATTGCATAATGGAAATAAGATTAAATGAGTTATAGTCACATTAAGTATAACAAATGTTACCTGCATCTCGTGAGTTAAAGGGAAAATACACCTAAATTGTAAGTGAAGTGTCTTTATTCTTTCCTTTATTCTTTAAGGTGCTATAACAATGTTTTTTTCAATATTTCCCCACAATGACTAATGCATATATGTTCAGGACAAAAAAGGCTAATATAACAATATTTGAGGTGCTACAAAAATATTGTTCTCAATAATTCCATACAATTACTGATGTATATGAAATCATGTATGGGCGGAGTCAACGATGTCCCCAACACATACATATCAGTCATTGTCTGGAATTATTGAGAAAACTTTTTTTATTACACTTCAAATATTCAGTTATTAGATATTTTGTCGGTAGAAATGTCTGACTTTTACTTTGAAATATTTCCTAATTGGTACAGTAAAATTGTCTGATTTTCAGTATGGGTGGATTCAACAATGTCCTCAACACATACATATCAGTCATTGTCTGGAATTATTGAGAAAACCTTTTTAATTACACTTCAAATGTTAATTTATTAGATATTTTCTCGATTCAAATGTATGACTTTTAATTTGAAATATCTCCTAATTGGTACAGTAAAAATATCTGAATTTCTGGATGGGTGGAGTCAGAGATGTCCTCAACACATATACATCACTCATTATTTGGAATTATTTAGGAAATACTTTTTACAACACTTCAAATATTCAGTTATTAGACGTTTACTCAGTAGAAATGTAAGACATTTACTTTGAAATATCTCTTAATTCGTACAGTAAAAATGTCAGATTTTCTGTATGGGTGGAGTCAACGATGCCTTGATTACATATACATCAGTCATTGTATGGAATTATTGAGAAAAATATGTTTTCAAATATTGTGATATTACCCATTTTTGTCCTGAACATGGGTAATTGCCAAGCACATACCACAACTGGATCCAGAAGCACAAATACTCCTTCTACTCGGAAGAGATGTCCTTCGAGCACACAAGGTCAGGCAGTAAGTCAACGGACCACACAACATGTTAAAGGAACAGAGTGACAGTAAAAAGGGTGAAAATTACTACGACTCTGTCTTCCTTGACTGTGGTTTAGCTCGGTGTTTAAATCAGAGTTTCGACACACTGAACGAGAACACTACAGTAGTCATTGTGTGGAATTTTTTAGAAAAACATTTTTATAGCACCTTAAAAATGTAAAAAATGTGCCATTTGAAGGTTCAGTTTGAAGATTCAGTTCAGAGTTTTTGCTTAGTAAAATATCTTAATTGACTGTCAGTCAGGTATTATTAATTTCCAGCAACCGTCAAATCAAAGAATAAAGACACTTTACGCACAATTTAGGTGTATTTTCCCTTTAACTCACGAGATGCAGGTAGCATGTTTTATACTTAATGTGAATATAATTCATTTAATCTCATTTCCATTATGCAATATGTATACTTTGTTGGCATCTTATTTTGAAAACCGGATGTTCGTCTGTATAAAACCGGAAGTTGTCTCACGTTAATCTTTCCGCTAACTTTCAAAGTCCTTCGCTCGCTCCCGATCTGTGACGTTTGAATGCGTTTACCGTGAATTTCAGCGTATAGGTGCACTAACATTTAAGTGTCTCCTGAGTTGACCACGGAGATCTGAGTGTCTGCTGACTTGACGGCAGGCGAAATACAGTGAGTGTACTTACTTTTTGATATTCGGTCTAACTCTTGTTTGTGGTATCTCATCTTTTTTCTGATTCATAAATCACTGTTTTAGCATTGCTTCTGAAAAGAAATCTCAAAGGCCAACGGAGTCGACAAACTTTATTGGGAGTGTGTTTATTGACATTGAGTGGGCGCTGAGGAAATAAGATCCAAATCCAAACTACTGCTTAAATTTTTTTACTGCCACCACTTGAAATGTCAAATAAACGGCACAAAAAAACATTTTATAGTCGGCTGCTCTGATTGTAAATCTGCTAACTAAGGGCCAGCCAGCTTTGAAATGTCATCATTACTGTGCTTTGCAGTCATTAACCTCACGCAGCCCACAGACCCGCTCCAGTCTGTGCTGTGTTCTCATTAGCCCAAAACAGCAGCAGAGCTTTGTAACACACAGAACTTAGCTCCCGGCTGCACGCTCCAACACGGTAATAGCAATTTCACATCCAACTCCGTATGTGCAAGGAAGAGAAGATATGAAACCATTCTTTTATTTTCACAAGGGTCGGCTGATGCTCGGAAGAATAAATTACATTATTTCCTTAAACACCCGTCAGCCTTAAACCGACTTCCTCTTCACTAGCTTTTAGTTTTGTATGCTCAGACACTGTGAGCTGTGTTTTTCCACTAACATGACAAGCACTTGACATGGATTCCTCTGCATCTGTGTGTGTGTGTGTGTGTGTGTGTGTGTGTGTGTGTGTGTGTGTGTGTGTGTGTGTGTGTGTGTGTGTGTGTAGGGAGTTTTAAATAAATCCTCCCCATTAGTGAGACAACGCCTAGCGTTTGGAAGTGTGGAGGAGAGTAGATGAGCGTGTAAATGACTATGTGTGCAGTATGTGTGCCTTGCACCTTACATGTGTGCATGTGTGCATGTGTGCATGTGTGTGTGTGTGTGTGTGTGTGTGTGTGTGTGTGTGTGTGTGTGAAGGAGATGGTTTTGATGCTTGGTTGACCAAGTGCTCCCTCTGTTGCACTGAAATAAATTCATAGAAGTGGATGTTCTCGTCGTGCAAATCCCATCAACCCACACAGTGTCACTGGATGTGTCATCTGTGTGTGTGTGTGTGTGTGTGTGTGTGTGTGTGTGTGTGTGTGCGTGAGTGGGTGTAAACATCTATACTACAACAGGTATGAGTAAGGACATTACTAGGTGTTTCTTGCTGCAGTATATCTGTGCTATGTATAAGAATGATTGTAGGTGTAACATTACAATCAGCTGTTTCAGTTCTGAGCCTCCTCGCTGGTCAAATCAAAGAGTGCATGACGGCGTACCAGTCCGTCTGCTTTCTGCAGCTCATTAGATGAAAGAAGAGATCCTCTCATGTGTGAAAATAATTCTTTTATGTCAGAGCTGCACTGACTCCTCAGTCTGAACTAACCTCTGTCTACTTTCACTTGCAAACTTGTTTTTTCAGTGCCGGTCTCATGTCGGAGTGTTATGATAAGAGCTGAGAGAAACTGTTAGTCCAGCTCTGTCAAAAGCTAAAAATACGATTTTCCAACCACTCTCCAAAAAATCCAATTTGCACATTTGATGTTGTATATTTAGTGGTGAAATTGAAATATAAAAATGATCATGTTACGATGACTGCTATACTGTTTGTATTGTCTCGAGGTCTGTTTAGATCAGTTGAGGGGATGCTCCATGTAAAGCGACCATTTGCAAAATGCTACATATTGTACCTTTAAGGCTGGAGAGTTTTTAACCGATTCAAAGAGTTCCAGCCTTAGCATTAGCTTGCACTAGCTAGCTACAGCTTAGAAAATCATCTCTGGAGTAAATATTCTTAACTTTTCAGTGCCAGGCGTGGAGTCGCACCACTTGTCAATGTCATGAACTATATTTTTGGAGTGTCCGCTGTGATCAGACCCTAAAGAATGTCCAGAAGATTAGCCATTGTTGGGAAAAAGATTTTATGATTTCAAATCTTTGGACTTGGTGAGAATATCAAGTCATTCAAAGGCAAAAGGCTTAACAGGAGTTGCAACTTGCAAGTCTTTTTTGATTCTGTCAAGTCAGCTGAAGACCAAGACACGTGTCCCGAGTACACACTATTGCAAAATGCTCAGAATATAGAACTGCTTGTCAGCATTTGTAGCTGTCCACATTTAATATACTGTAATAGAGGTAATAATGGAGCTCATATCGTAGAATGTCACTAACAGCTGCCTTTAAAATGCCAATACCTTCTGTCATCTGTCACAGGGAATTCACTGTAATAGCTTCTAACATTGATTTTAAAGTCTCTGTTTAAATCATGGACAGCGAATCAATAGCAGACTTTCCGCAGATGTACTACATAATACTGCATGGTCTTATGATCATTCACAGGAACTGACAATAATCATTATGGAGCTCCAACCTTACGTGTTTTTCATATTTGTTCATAATTAGCTAGCGCTGCCCCGGCTGCTCCTCTGGACTTACACCCTATTAATGGTAATAGCTCAGCTTGTAGCCGCGCAATTAGTGATGTATGAGGGTAGTTACTACACACTCTCTCAATATGTTCCTCTAAAGCTTTCTTCCCTCAGACAAGACCAATATTCAGTTTAATTCAATGAGCCAGGGACGGAGGACGAGGCATAGAGGTGCACCAATACTGAAAGTAGACACAATGCACTATTTCTACTTGTTTGAGTAACACAACACTACAGTACCAAATTGTGAAATGACCTCGGCTTTTTTAAAACGGAACTACATGTTTGTGAGGCCTTTCATGTGTTCTATAGGAAGCAATGGGGTTGGGGTTGAATGGTACAGACAGGGAGACGGACTGAGGACAAGTTTAGACCAGTGGAATCTGGGCGATCAGGGGGAAAACGTATCTCTACTTTCTGTTGTGTTATTAAATGAAAGAACACAGATTCAGTATACATGGGACGGTATACAAATAATAATAATCACACCAGACAGAAACATTATAAAACACATAGATATTAAGTCGTTTTGTTTGTGGAATCAAAAAGTAGTTTCACATGTCGCTCAAAATACATATTTTTTATGATCAAACTTATATTTAGGAATAAAAGATGTTGCCAAGATTATTATCAAATGTATGTATTGATATGATCAGTGATAGAATCAGGAAGGTCTTGATGGAAGTTTTTATTTATAAATGTCTTCATGTAGTGATTGTCAGGGTAATATTTATGAATCATTTTGAAGGACACTTCCTTAACCTTATTTACCAATCGGTATTTCTGACGAAGCGTCCAGACCTTCTTCCATTATCATTTACAAACTCATGACATCTGGAACAGAGACAACATCTCGTTTTCTCCTTCATCTTCTCCGTCATGCCATCCACTGGGCAGGATATTCCGCTTCCGCGTTCATTATCTCCGTTGAGTGTGCGCAGCGTGCTGACTGCCGTGGGTCTGAGGAGATTGATCGCAGTCATTTGAGCGATGTCACGGTGCTCATTAGCTGCTTCATTTGCTTTCTCAGCTCAGTCAATGGGAACAGATTAGCAGCTGATTCCACTACGGGCTTCAGATGTGGCCTGCTAACTATTAACTAGAGTAGGCAGCGTGTGTGTGTGTGTGTGTGTGTGTGTGTGTGTGTGTGTGTGTGTGTGTGTGTGTGTGTGTGTGTGAGAGAGAGAGAGAGCGACGAGGTGGGCTGAAAGACGGAACCGCAAGCCAAGCAATGAGTGTTTGTGCGGTGCATCCTAAATGTTGCAGGTTATTTGATTAAAGGGAAGTCGGGGGATAAAATGAGCTTAAGATAGCGTGGAGCTCCGCTCAGTAATAACAGCTCAGTGGTTTTGCCAATGTAGGGACCAAAATTACCTTCCAGTTTCACTCCAGCTGCCTGAGTAACGAGTTCATCCGAACCAACAACTGTTCAAGCGTGTTAATGGAAATACAAGTGTTGAGGGGAATTTGGGTCACATGAATAAAAACTCGAGTTCCAAGAATGATCTCAAAAACTTGAAAAACTATTCTGACATGTAAGTCAGAAGTCTGAGGCTACACTAGAAACTCTTTAAAAAAAACTCCAAAAATAAACAAAGAATCACATTATTTAGTGTGTTAACAATGTTTCAGTCCCCAGACGCGTGTTTATTCAAATTCAGAGCTCCAAATGAATTATTCCTGTGCACGATTCATGTCTCCAAATGCTGTATTTGTAGGCTATGCAGGCTGCTGGTTTTCAGTACGGATGCCTTTTTCGTTCTAATTCAAATGCTGAATCTGAATGCACGGAAAAATGGAACATCAGAGCTCTGAGAAAGCAATTCTATTAAAAACAGTCTAAATTCTGAGGTTCTGTGATTTAAGTTAGACTCTCATCACCATCCATTACCCTGGAGAATCTGCTGAGTGCTAATGAGACATCAGAGGGTAAAGGTCATACACAGCTGAGAAAAACATCCAGGTTGGATTCTCTGTGAGGACTCCCACTTCAGAATACAATCTGTCCTCCGAGGCCAGCTGCTGTTCTATTGATACCTGCAGTATAATGTAATCGAGGAATGAATTTCTTGGTGCTGACCTCCTAACCCCAATATCAGACCACAGCCTGACAGACAAATGAAACATCAGAATCCAGCTCTAGAACTTCAAGTATTCAATGTCAACAGAACGAGTCCAGGCAGCACTAACAGATAACAACGAAGAGGCCTGAATATCTTGCTAAATTGACTTTTAATGTCAATATTTTTCCCATTTAACTCATTCTATTGTTCTATTATATTGTAGTGTAAATTGTTTCTCTACATTGACTACAAAGCAAGTTTTCTCTGATCAGTCGAAAATAAATTCTGATGGGGAGGATGGACGTATTCATGGTGACGTCACCTTTTGGTTTGTGGACTGCAGTTATGAAGCCTCAAGTTTGCCGTCGCCATCTTGACTTTTTAAATGGAAGTTACCATATTTGGAATGTGGAGGAGTGACATAGTGACGGCGTATACGGCTCTAATAGTGGCAGCGACCTGTAAATCACAGTAGCCCCGCTACTCTGCTTTATGGTCTGTTTGACTCTAAATGGATCATAATTTACTAAATGAACATCATGCTGTATTGAAGAAGACTTGAAACTATTGATCGAGACCATAAACTCATGTTTACAATGTTTACTGAGGTAATAAATCAAGAGAGAAGTAGAGTCATTTTCTCATAGACTTCTATAGAACCAGAGGAGTCGCCCCCTGATGGACATTAGAGAGAATGCAAGTTTTGAAACACTTCCGCATTGGCTTCACTTTTCAAAACTGGAAGTTGTTAAATTGTTTTATTTATGAATTTCTTCAATTTTGTTGGCCTAAAAATAGTTATTGTATTATTGTAAGACAGAAAAACAGCATGTGACCCCATGCAGGCAATAATGTCCTTCAAATTCCACGAAACTGAAATGTTAATGAAAAGTCACAGTTCAAAAACGTTCCTGCCTTTTAGAGCATTAATGTGCTCAGTAAATGTATCTGTCTATAGAGAGATGCTGTGTAAAAAAGTTGGAATATGAGCTTGAGGGTGGCGCTACAGGAAGGCTTGCAGACTGTAAGTATAAATGTGCGCAGTAGATTTCATGGCAATCAGCCCGTTAGATGGCGTTATTGTGCACAACATTTTGGAACAGTGGTGGCCCCATTGTGACTACCACATTAATGGAACTCATTACCGTGGCTCAATCGGTAGAGAGGGTCGTCCTTTACTGCTACGAGTCCTGTGCTGAAGTGTCCCTGAGCAAAACATTGAACCCCTAACTGCTCCCCGGGCGCTTCTCAGCAGCCCACTGCTCCCAATAAGCTAGGGATGGGTTAAATGCGGAAGTTACGTTTCATGTATGTGTATGTGTATATACTCTAATACAATTTAATTTTTAAATTTCGTTTTTTTAAATACCGCAGCAATTGGTGCGATAAAAAAAAGATTATTATTGTGCTCATTAGCATACTGAAATCCCAAACTTGTCTTTCAACTTGGCTGAGAAGTGCGTTGAATGTTCAAAAGCTCAACAGTGATCTGGGAGGATTTGAGGCAGCCTGTGTGGGCTGTGTGTTAGAGTACGCTTGATCAGAACCCGGCATCGGGCTTGACAGGAGTAAGTAACCGGCTACGCTCAGCTTGTAATCGAAGACTATTGGATCCTCGCCGCTGTCTATGAATCACAAGAGTTAATACTCTCCCGTGTTGCTCGAAGCTTCTGACTCACTGAACATTAGCACAGACCCAGAGGTACTGCAGCCCGGCACATCTCCAGGAGGACAGAGTTCTTAAGCTCTGTTTCAGAGATGCATAAGATCCTCTTGTTACTTCTTTCATCACTGGAACATAACCCAAGCTGCCCTGACTGACCCAAAGGGCTGCCTGCAATTGCCCCTCAGATCTGGTCTTAGTCTACCCAGATCTGGTCTTATTATACCCAGATCTGGTCTTATTCTACCCAGATCTGGTCTTATTCTACCCAGATCTGGTCTTATTCTTCCCAGATCATGTCCTCTTCAACTGATGCAATGTATACCAGTATAAAGGATCAAATGTTTAAAAAGTGTAATGTGTGTCTAATGTACTACTGAAAGTATCTTTTACTGAAGTAAAAGTGTCTTTATACATGTTTCTTGGTGCTGTGGTTCAAATGGGAATATTTTTCAAGATGGCCATCATGTCTTTTTTCAGAGGGAGCTGGGCGCTATTTATATTTATTTATTTTTTATTAAAGGTCCATAGTAGTCAATTCAATCATCAAAACATCTTAGCCAGACAATGGTCATGGAATTGAGGTTCTGGACTATTACCAAGATGCTTTTAGTCAGCTGTGATGATGTTCTTTCATGTTTGGGGTCTATTAGCAGCACTGACATTGCTACATGTATTCTTTACGTCTGCAAAACATCAGACGGTAGGACTACAAGCTCCACATCGTGAAGTTCTTCTTTTTCTTCCTAGGTGACATTTTTGTAAATGAGCCTTACCCACACAGCCTCACAAAGCAACTTGGAGACGCTGATTGTGCTAACTGTCAAATCTCAGGAACATACTGCACACCTCCTCATAAACATGGTATTGAATCATGAAAGCCTCATGTGGAAAAGTAAGAAAGGATAAAGACATGATGTGTTCTTGCACAGGGCTCAGTAAGATGGTGACCCTGATTCTTGGCTGGTTGCTGAAGCGCAATGAAAGACAAGTAACACAATCTGTGAACAACCACTGTATTAACTGCTGCAGGTCTGGATCTCAACATCAAGATGCCCTGGCACAGAAAACAAAAAAAGCAGAAAAGAATCCAAGCAACCACACTGGCCTGGTACAGACGGACCCTTCAGTCTAACTGAGAGCAGGATGTTCAATGTTGAATACATGATGCATTCACCCATTTAGACTCGTCCTGCCTTAATGTTCTACTAAACACTTTATGTAAATCTGTCCTGTCCCTGTGCTGTTAAATATTTGAACAACTTGATTTCTTCTCACTCTGCCCACCGAGGGCAAATGCCACCTTTTATCATTTTATAAGTCTGGATTGCTGCTATTGTGATAGCTATACATACAAAACGACTCTGGGAAGAGTTACATTATTTATTCATTCGTGGCTGTGTATCAAACTCAAGGCTCCACATCACAGATGCCTGAATGGTCCACATAATGTAGCTCTTTTCCCTCCTATTTGTCGGGTCAAAGAGATTCAGAAAACATCGAGAGACGAAATGCAAAAGCCTTTTTAGGTCATTTTGAAACGGCTCAGAAATAATGAGGAAACATAACATGAAAGGAATATTTCAGATATTTTTTGAAATCTTTGTCGTTAGCGCTTCCTTTTCTTTTGTTCTGCCAGAGAACTAAATGTTCCTGTTTGTTGTGGAGATGAGTGCTTTACATAATGTACCAGCAGAGTGAATGTGAGGTAAAAGATGAGCGCAGTGGAAATGATGAGGGGGACACATTATTAGTGTCTGTTAAATGTTATCCTAATATAATGACTTATTAACATCTAAAAACTGAACTCAAGAGAATGTGAAGAGGTCGCAGTGTTGACGTTAGTGGAGAAGACGTATTGTGTTGCAGAGATAACTTCCTAAATTAGCATGCTAACCAGCTAGCCCCAGCCCGACTTGTCTTGTAACACCACTTATTCCTCCAGAGGCCATAGTGTGCCACTGTAGCATCCAGTCTGTCCTCAGTCACCAAGGGCTCATCCCTGATGATGGCTCGTGTGTCTTGAACAAGAAAACTACTTTTTTTTCCTGTCCTCTTCGCCACCAGGAGACTACTTCGCCGGGAGTGAAGCATACGGCAGCTCAAGGAGACGGACGGATCATCCGTTACCAGTTTAGCTCGAATTCAGCCGGTGGTGCAAACGCCATTTCCAGGGGTCTGATCCCAGGGGTCTGATCTCAGGGGTCTAATCCCAGGGGTCTGATCCCAGGGGTCTGATCCCGGACTCACTGCAGGATCAGCAAACTTTCTGTTGCTATCATTACACAGGTTAGACCCAGTGCTCCACAAGCTTACTGAGTTACAGCGCTGGGGTTTGAAGCTCCCCAGTGAGCATTTTTCCGTTGAACGTGGTTTAAAAAAACAACTATATGGTCACCGCTCAACATTCAAAAAACTGGTTCAAAAGTAAACATTTGTTTACAGACTATTTCAAAACGTTGGTTAGGACGTTCACATTTAGACCATATTTCACTGGGATTTGCAATAGTGTTTATAATGCTAATAATATAATTTCGTAATGTTGGAGCCTATAAGAAACCCCATCCAAGTGTCTCAATCAAAAGCCAGTATTTGAAATCCTTGTGAAATCTGGTCTAAATGTTTAACGTTTAGTCAAGGTCTTCAAATAGTCCGTGAAGAAACATTTTTTTATGTCTTTTCACTATGACCATATTTTAAACACCTTCGGCCCAAGCCAACCAACAAATTGTGAAAACCTACACGAACCATACAGCCCCCAGCATTTTGGTTGGATTGTGCGTGTTCTTACCCTGCTAGTAGTTGGCTTGTTTTTGTATTGATGACTGTAAATTTAGATTGCATGAACCCAATAGTAGAAGCCTAATGTTGACCCCTATTTCTCTGGAATAAATCAACCTGATATTGATCATATTCACTATCAGATCTAGGCCAGTTGTGTAATTTCTGTAATTTCTGTGGGAATTACTAAAAGGTTCACTTACTAGCTTTCAATTGCATCTCAAAGATGTCCTCAGTGACCAGTACTGGCTCAGGTGTTATCGTGTGATTACAATGTCCAATTCACAAAACAAATGGCAACTATAATATACAGTGGTTTTGAGGTATAACAATGTTTACTTTTAGCCATAAACAAGAACTAATTGCATGCATTTCATCTCATTAATTAAGCAGTTAAAACCCTTTAGAACCTAGCCCCATTTGTAGGCCTCTGCTCGAAAATAGTTTACCCATACTCAAAGGGACTTATCTCTCCAACTACAAGGTCTATTTGAATAATTTTAATTTTATAATGACACTAAAATGTGTGAGATGTGTTAATATGTGTACATATCAGTGTATATGTTACTGGTTAATGCTGAATGAACATAACACACAGCTCACATTGAACATTTTCAGGTTCACCTGAAAACAATGCAATTATTTTTTTTTTTTTGCAGATACACCCAAATCACCCCTTACAAGTCATAGCACAACATGGCAGGAGTCTCTCTAAAAAAAATGTCTTTGATAAAGTGAAGCAGGCCAGCGGTATCGATGTTTTTCTACAGGTCAGCCAAGGTCAGCCGGCGTCAATTCTGATTTTGGA
This sequence comes from Leptoclinus maculatus, assembly GCA_032191485.1. NCBI lineage: Eukaryota > Metazoa > Chordata > Actinopteri > Perciformes > Stichaeidae > Leptoclinus > Leptoclinus maculatus. Next base: position 20,536,787 of record JAVDOI010000012.1, on the reverse strand, counting down.
AGCAGCACTTTCAGCTGTTTTATTGTAATTTGATATACTATATAACTATATATTTCACTTCTTTTATCACTAATAGTGTTCAATCTATCTAATAAAGCAGTTTGGCATCATTTTTTGAGCCTGGGCCTCATATAAACCTGTAAAACAGGGGTTTTCCTCGTCTGATTTTCATTTTTACAGACTTCACTTGAACCTTACAGAGCCTTCTGATTGGCGGATTTTCGCATGTGACACAGTGTTAGATGCGGAAATGACCAGGGATTGTAATGATATGTTCTTTGAGTTGATTGAAAGAATTTTAAGCTAATACAAATCGAAAACCATGACGCGCCCCCCCAAGGGTCAAAACCATTGGCCGAAATGGAAAAGACAGCCTATCCTTCATACAAGCACGTAGACACTATTTTTTTTCACAGAACGAGATACAGAGAGCGGGAGGACATGCTGAAAGGATTACTTTTGGACTCATGGCGAATTTCTTCAGAGAAATCTGCAAAAAGGTACGGTGCGTTTCAAATTTTGTACTGTTTCGCTGTGTGTGGCTGATGGATTGATAACTTTTTAATGGTTTGAAGGAGAGGAATTTTGAAGCTTTTGCCGGACTCGGGGTGGAATCAGCATGCGGTCTGATATCTGCTTTGTCTGTGAAGGTGCCGTAGTTTTTGGTTGGGATCGGTAACGGAGAACATAGCTCGCCGTGTCCTGGTGAAAAATAGGTGAAATGATGGTGAAATGATGGTAGTACTTGTAGTATGTTGTAGTACTTTGTGTATATATATATATGTTTTTGAGTGAGTAAAATGGCATACATTGGCCATTTTATCAGAATTAGTTCGTTACGTAGGTTTTTGATCTATCATAAAATATCATTTCATGCGTTCTCAGAAGTGATTTGAACGACATATGTGCACTCTGTTTCCCCCCCCCGTAGGTACCCTTAAGGGTCCCTCTTGTCAACAAGAGGTTTTTAACAGACACAAACTGTGTGTCGGGATCATTTCACATGGCTGCAGACAAACTGAGACTCAAGCCGAGGTGTTAAGTGGTTCTGAGCTCGGCTTATATATTTAGAGCGTCACACAGGGGAGCGGGCGAGCAAACTGCCGAGTCGTCTGGCATCCACAAACTACAGGAGCTACATATCGGCTGATCTCGTATGCGCTGTTCTGTGTTGACACTTTAAACCTCCTGCGGTAAAAGGACGCGTGTCTACCGATGCTGCTTATTTGTCCTGGGCTTTGAGTTGATTCAACAAATCTCTGCCGACTCAAAGGTAATTCGCCTCACTCTCCACACAAAGCTCTGCAGAAGACAGAGATGAATGAACTATGTTTCATTTTCATTTGAATTGCCAACTGTCTCCTCGCAGGGACTTCAAACCAACTTGAAATGAACACGTATGCTGTGCTGCTACCTTAAAACAATGACGAAGTAGAACCGTTGTCCTTATTACTATACACCGGTGTATGATATATTGTCTTAATGACTACTCAATGCTGACAATCCTTTTCATACACCGGTCACATTTACATTCCTCACTGTAATCCCAGTTCCAGCAGCCACACAGGGGTCCATTAATTGTCCCTCTGCTCCTCCGTGCATAGGCTGATAGTACCATCAACAGCTCCGAGGCAGGCCACATTATTCAGCAAAACAGAGGCAGCCAAGAGAGACTTAAAGGAATATCTCACTTTTGTACCGTTTCATCTTTTAGCCCACATTCAGGTGTTTCTGTACAAGTTGCTGACCCATCACCTTCTGTTCAGTTTCACACTTATAACTAAAAATCAACCTCCAATTAAAAAGATAGTTACAGTTAATTAAGTGATTTATTCATATAGCCTTAAAACACAAATTTGCTAAGAACTATTCTTTTGTATATACAGAGCATAGACTGCATATAAGAAGTGGACGTAGTCCCCGTGACGTCACCCATTGGTTTGTGGAGTGTCATCTTTGTTATTTGCAATCAGAAATGAAACGTAAATACAACTGAACGCTGAATAAGACATTTTTGTCCGAACTGTTACAATTAACTTTCAAGAACTAAGAGCACACTGTGAAATGGGTAAAAGTTCTAAGACCAACACACAAGCAACTCCCAGACTGGCCAACGTCGTGGTAGCAACTTGTTAATCACAAGGTAGCCCCGCCCTACAGCGTACTCTACTTTATGATCTAACTCAAACTAGAGATTGAGACCATAAACTCATGTGTACAATGTTTAATGTTTATTCAAGTAGGCTGATTTTCACAAGACATTTTTAGAAAACCAAAATGTTCCAATCAACTTTCATGTGTTTCTCTATTGAAGAAGACTTGAAACTAGCGATTGAGACCATGAAACAGACTCTTTATTTTTGCAGCCAGAGGAATTGCCCCCTGATGGACATTAGAAAGAATGCAAGTTTAAGGCACTTCAGTGTTGACTACACTGTTCAGTCCTGGAGGTTGCTGCCTGATACAGATTAGTAAGTGAAATGACACTATATAAACAGAAACAATGATAACATCAATTCATTCAATTCAATTCTATTTTGTATAGCCCAAAACCACAAATCACAAATTTGCCTCAGAAGGCTTTACAATCTGTACACGTATGTCATCCTCTGTCCAGGACCCTCACATCGGAACAGGAAGAACTCCCCCAAAAACCCCTTTAACAGGGAGAAAAGAGGAAGACAACTTACAGAACACATGACTTGTGTAAGGATGTATGTCTTAACTTTAATATTGGTGCTTTTATATAATATCTATATAGACACTTATTTTTCCACTATTTGTGTACAGGTCTGTCTATTCTCCACCTTTATTTTGTCAAACTTTGTTGTCCTTGTCCCTGGCTGTTATTTGTATTGTAAGAAAGAGAAAAAAAAATAAGTACATATTTCCATATGTTGTTCCAGCCTCATGCAGAGAGCAGAGTGTTTTAAGAGTTGTCAGTCACCTCAGATAAACACTTTGCTATGAACCTTGAAAACACCATCATACCTCTGTGATCGTGACAAATGTCTGGATAATTGATATCTTCATGTTAGAGCTGATTCTATTCAGACTGTGTGATGTGTGTTTAACTTCTCTGTCCTTGCCATCAGTAACTGTTCACAATGTGCTGGAGACATTAGCTTTAAATACCTTGGATCTTTCTTTGTGTTCCAAAGATTTAGTTGACTTTTCTTGGGGGCTTTCACACTAGACACATGTAGAAATGATGACTTAAGTATTCAAGGTTCAAGGTTTACAAGGTTAACGTATTTGTCATTTTTCAGCACGAAGTTGCACAGTGAAAAGCAACTTGTAGCAACAGAACATATATACAAATGTTTGAATTAGAATCAATGAAAATAAGATGATTAATAGTAGTACTTTGCATTTCTGTTTTGTTTCAATTTCCTAGTATTTTAAGCCAAACCATGATGTTTTTACTAAACCTAACCTAGTACATTTGTTGCCTAGAACGTTTTGTAGTGTTTTTGTTTGGTTTTATTCATTTAATATTTGTATAATATATTCTTAACGTTTATAACATGTTTCAAACTGTTTAGAACTGCGACCCTAAACCAGGAGAAAATATGTCACCCTCAAAAAACACAAGCGAGAGTGCAGGTTAGTTGCATGTGAACGTAATGTTGTAGGAGACAGGGTTGGGTGGGAACGCTCTCCTCTGACAGTAATTGAAAAAAGTCTTTGTCGAGGAGATTGGAGCGACCATAAAAGGTGGATCATCTCCCACACGTCTTTGGTATTGTTGGTGTTTCCTTCCGCTCTCTTGCTGGGGAATGATTTTTATTGTCTTTGTGATCGACAATTCATCTAAACGTTTACTTATGCACGACTTCCCTGTCAATGTGTATTCCTCCAGATTTGATGTGGTTCTCCTGTGAGGCGGCATCCCATCTTGTTTCCCTGTGACCGGTCATCAGCCAGGAGCAGGCTGGGTGGTGGAGTAGCCTTAGGTCCTAGCCTGGCTGGCTTAGCTCTTATCCCGGATCACTTTCCCCTCTCTGGGGCAGTCTGAGAGGATGTTGTTGGCAGTGATCATCTCACAGACTACTGCACTTTATCCAAACACTGCACTTCTCCTTATGTCCTCCCATGTTTTTGGACCCATCTGGTCACTAAGTACCTGCCTGTGTTGATATGAAGAGCCTGAATCTGCCAGTGAGACACTTTCTAATCGTTGACAACAGCACAGTACCAGTGTCTACATCAAGAGCCTGCCGAAAAAGGGATCGATTACCGTCGACACAAAGAGGCCTCGTCTCATTTCGATTTTGGCTGCGGTTGTGGTTTCTCTGCAAACTGTGACATTGACAAATGTCAGCAAAAGCTGTTCGTTTGCAAAATATAGATCGAGGCCGTGCATTTCAATCCGCCTGTGAAACGGAAGGAATTACCCAAAAGGTGGTGTCATTCAATAAATCCTGCTCACAGGATCGTGACGGTGATGAAGTGGAGTGACGGGGGAGTCTTGAATGAACGGTCTGCCCATCAATCCTCAGCGCTGTTGACTGATCTCATGAGTTTAGAATTTTCCTTTTCCCCTTGAGATCGTGTTCATCCATCACCAGTAATATCTCACACACCGCTGATATGACTGATTCTTCAAATCTTCAGTGGTTAGCTGAAGGCAGGGATTCAAACTAGGTGACATATTTGCTACTGATGGGAAGGTCATTTATTTTCTTCTGTGAGCTGAGTGTTTGAAGCCTTAAACGCTTGAATACATCTCATGTATTTTACATTACTGATGCTGACCCTTACTCTGACTATTTTAAATCTGTTTTTACAGCTGTAATCACTACATCACTACTTGGATAATACAGCCCAATCTCTGTCTAGATGGTTTAGTTGCATTGTGGGTAATGCAGGTTCCAGGTTTTGACCATCGACTGTAAATAAGAAGTGGACGTAGTCATGGTGACAACACCCGTTGGTTTGTCGACTGCCGTTTTGAAGCTTCGAGTTCAACGATTTCGCCGTCGCCATCTTGGATTACGGCCGTCACCATGTTGTTTCTTTTGCTACAAATCAACAGAAGTTACCATATTTGGAATGCAGACGAGTGACGTAGAGACGCCGTATACGTCTCTGGTGGAGACCTGTCAATCACAGTAAGCCCCGCCCTAAAGCATACCCCGCTTTATAGTCTGTTTGACTCTAAATGGACCATAATTTATTAAATGAACATCATGCTGTATTGAAGAAGACTTGAAACTAGAGATTGAGAGCTTTGATTAATGTTTGATACGAATGCAGAGGGAGAGAGTCGCCTTTAGCTGACGGCTTGTATCTGGCTGTGTTCCAGAACCTCACTTCAAACACAGAACTAGAGCAGCAGATGTCACTGACTCTCCGTATTATTGAAGCTCGGGCTGCTTTTTGGACTCCAAGCCGACACATGTAAAACATCCGGCAGAACGTGAACCGCCCTGGCGCGACTTCACATGACACCGGAACAAACTGCAGCAACAAACTCTGAAATGAGGAGGGTTAGCACAGAAAATGTTAATTAATATTAAAAAATGATTCCATCGATTTCTTTGACATTTATATATGTAGTACACCTTTAAGCCACACGAGGAGCCTGAATGTTGATATTGTTCTGATAATTGTTGCCCACTTATAACATTGAATCTAATATGAAAGACAAGCGTAGGTTCTTTTTGTTGTTGTAACTGATGAGAGGAAAGGAAAGTTTTATTTGATTATTTATTTATTCATCGAATTACCAGAAAACATGCTATTGTGATATATATTGCTATCAAGATATGAAATTACCTATATCGTAATTGAAGATTTTGGCCATATCCTTAGCCAAGATGATTAGCATTAAACGGTTTCAGAACAGTCTGAAGAGCTGTTTTGCTCGTGTTTCACGAGGAAGGAAGTGCATTCATGTCTGCAGCAGGATCCAGTGAGAGCCACGGACACGTCGTTGGTTTGGCTCTGTGCATCGGATGCATTGACAATCAGAAGAAAACAGCACAGCAGCCTGTAAACAAATGCTCTTATAGCTCAGAACCCACATCTATTGACTCCATGGTCATTTACACATGTGATTGTTAATCCAATATTGTAACTGACTGAGCACCTTCAGATATATTTACACATACCAGACGGCAACCTCCGGTGAGAAAATGACTCTACTTCTCTCTTTATTTATTACCTCAGTAAACATTGTAAACATGAGTTTATGGTCTCCATCTCTAGTTTCAAGTCTTCTTCAATACAGCATGATGTTCATTTAGTACATTATGGTCCATTTAGAGTCAAATAGACCATAAAGCAGGGGATGCTTTAGGGCGGGGCTTACTGTGATTGACAGGTCGCTGCCGCTACCAGAGCCGTATACGTCGTCTCTACGTCACTCCTCCGCATTCCAAATATGGTAACTTCTGTTCATTGGTAGCAAAAAAACAACAACATGGCGACGACCGTAATCCAAGATGACAATGGCGAAAAAAATCCATGGATCTGTGTGTCACATCATAGTGAAAGCCCCTGTGACTTCACCTGTCAGTCAGACCCTCCTTTGCTCTCAGCGAGCACTAATCCCTCCTCTTCATACACTCACTGTTACATCGTGACTGTTTACTATGTTCTATTTACGAGGCTCATATCACTGCTGCTCCTTTCACGGCCTTGAAGAGACGTCCCCTAATAGCAGAGGACGTGAGCACGGGGCTGAGGAAGACAAAAGGCACCTCAGTGTTCATCACCTCGCTCAGCTGAACTCTGCGAGTGTCTTTATCAGTGTCTGAACGTTGCATCAGACTGTTGTCGCTGCTGCTGCTTCAGGCTGGAGACCCAACCTCGTTCATCTCTGAGGCTGAGTGCAACACAAAGGCAATCCAAGCGCTCTGATTCAAATATTAAGATGAAGCGCTGCCCGCTTTAGGAATCTGATCAGAGGATGAATAAGAACAGGACTTACAACTACCGGTGTTCGAGATCGGTCTCCCAAAGTGTTCTTACTTTAGTGACATTTGTGTTGTTTCACTGTTACCTTGTTTTTATTTGTAGTTTACTTAGTTTACTTAGTTTACTTAGTTTAAGTACTTTAAGTTTAAAAATGTAAATTTATTAAAAAAAACAATAAAGAATATTTGAACCAAAATTGTGTCAGTTGTTGGAATTGAAAGCAAATAAATAATTGCAGACACTTGAAACATGCTTCAGCTCTTTCTAAACAGACCATCAGTCAGCTGCTGCTCTTCAAGCATTTCAGGGCCCCTTATCAAGCAGCAACCTTTTATTAAAAAAGATGAAATGACCCTTTTTACTTGTGTATGTCTAACTCAAAGCTCAACTCTACAATATTGAATGTAAAAAGAGCTTTGAATTCACAAACAGGAAACCAGGTTACCAAAACAAGACCACATGTTCCCTGTGATGGATTGCCCGTCTCAGTCCAAATTGAGCTGAGACTGCCTCAGGACAGGACATCAGCCAGAACACACACTTTTGAAAAATGATTAAGGTTTATGGGATTTGCAGTTAATGCTCAAAAACATGTCATAACATGGATGTGTCCCATTGCCTAGAGACCACTAACTCCCCAGCTGTGAGGACGGGGCAACAGAAGATACATTATTCATAACAGAGGAAAACCAATAAGATGAAGTACAGACCCTCCAGCCAACGCTGCTCTCTGCAGGTCCTGTGAGGGACAATGCTACTAAGATAATGTTATTAATCCAGCTTTCAAGGCTAGTATTTGAAACATTGACTTAATTCAGCCTTGTTTGATGCAGGTGCATTATGCATGAGATCGATGTCTGACTGAACAGTCAAGGTTTCATTCATGCCGCTGAAACCCTGGAGGTCTTACAGCTCTCTGTAAAAAAAGAGTGAAAAATAGGCACTATTGATATGTAACTTATAAACAACACACCAATGGTCTGTATTTTCTGTATTATGGAAAAACAAACAGTCAGGAAAATGTTCCCTTCGGGCCCCATCGAGGTTCAGTTCCTCAGATCTAAATAACAACGACAAGACAACTAACTCCCCTAACCTGTTATGTCCAAAGCCCTATCCCACGGGGAAAAAGCTTTAAATAGCACACCCACCATGAATCAGTCCGTAAGGCTGGAAAATGTCATCAATATTCATATGACTGAAGAGCTCCATGCTATACAGGCGGATAATGGAGATTGCCAGGCCCCATAGTGCTCTATGAGATATCCACGGGTTTGTCCAGCAGCTGAAGGGAATGAAATAAGGTGTGTGGGTGTAGTTGCGGATCCTCATTTCAACTTTGAGAATCAGCCGTTGGATGTCCACTGCGACGCTTTCAAGGCGAGCAGCAGGAAGGAGTAGAAACAGGATCAGCTCAACACAGCGCGCTGCGCAGCGCGGCTTCACTTGATTCAAGTTACGACATAATGTGCAAAAAAACCAGACATTTGAATTGTTTGAACCTACGTATGTGTTTTTTAAGAACAAATCCTTTTTGCGGCTTATGAAATAGTTTTCATCAATACCCAGGAGCGCAAGAAACTAATTGCAACAGATAGAGTTTCAGGATGAGCAGTAGTAGTGATGAGTACATTGTCAGCATCAATTCAAAATGTCACGTCAGGTCACTCTGTTGTCTCGTTGGCCTCATCCTTTCAGGAATGCAATTGTATCAAGAATACACTTGACATTTGAACGATTAGGTCTGTTTTAGTCAGATTATTTAGTGAACAAATAACATTGAATTAAATCAGCACTCACTTTGATGGAGGTCCTGGTGTTCCACTTTGGGATGTTGGATTCAATTCAGGTCAATTTAGAGATGGTTTAATACCAGTTTAGCCTCAGCTATGGCCCTGCTCCTATCACTACAGCAAGACGTCGTCAGGAGCTGACTGTAATACTGCAGGGTACTAACGGGGCTGTTCATGACTTTACAGAGGAAACAACTTCACAAAGACACGCTCAGCAACGAGACGGGAAAAAAATAAAGAATTGTGTAAATTCGTTGTTTTTTTCTCAGAATAACACCAAAAGATCTTATTGTCAACCAAGTACTTAGTTCCCAATTTTCTCTTATTATGATATCATGTGTTAAAAATCGCAGCACCTGATTCAGAGTAGTGCTTAAGGCACGAGTACAGGGCAAGTCATTTACAACACATCTCAACACTAATGGCTCCTGCCCGCATCACAGTTTTCAATTATACAGTATGTTAGCTCATGATTATTGTGCCATTAGATGTATTATGTTAACTAGGGTGAGCACACTCAGCTGAACTCATTGGAGACAATACGTTTTCATCCAATAAAAGAATAAAGAGAGCAGAGGTGTCAAAGGTGTCCAGACCACATTACAACATCATAGACATGTATTAGAGTGACAGGAGATCAGTAATTATGTTGTCTTTTTTATTTTATTATTCACGTCTTATTTAGTTAAATTTCACAAATGCTGTTAAAACGTGCAATAATTAACATAACTTGTAAGATTAGATGTCTATAAGATTTCAGTGAGAAACAAGTGGTGGCCATCTTTGCTATATAGCTACATGCTGATGATGGGCAGCCCTGGCAAAAAGTTTCAAAACGAATAAACCATGTGCAAAATGTCCCACAAAGAATGTCTGTGTCTGTTCATTTCTTGATAATCTTCCACGAGGGTCTCATAGTCACTGCTGTATTAAGGGTTAACACCAGGATGTCAGGGCTCGAACACAGAGACACACTTATTTTTCATTCCCAGCTTAATGGACTGCAATCTGTCCCCCGGGTTTGTTCTGAGTGAACCCTGGAGCCTCGGAGCCTGAACAAGACAAATCACTGAGAGGAAACGGAGTCATTTCAGCGGCAGGATGACTCAATCAATGCAACTGTCAGAGACTCAGCTGGTGTTACAACATTATTTCCTGTTAAATTGGGGATGGGATTTATTGTAAAAACCAATAACCCATCATCTGACTTATTACGTGTATTATGTAATTATGTCAAAGTCACCTGTTTCATCTGTGTTGGGTAATTATGCACATACTGCCCATGTAAAAAAGAGCATTGCTGTACACGATTAGTGCTGGCTTGCCAATTTGAGCGAGCCGTAATGTGAAAGAGCATGGAAAGTAATATCCCATGAGGCTTTGAAATGTGGGGCTTGGCTGCATGTTGCCAGCTGAGATAGCACATTACAACAGCCAGAACTGCAGAAACAAATGGAGAGCATCCGCAAACTGCACATCAGGGCTGTAGCTTTCCAGTCTGGCCTCTTGGACTTGAGTGGGTTTCACCGGTTTTGATTCAGAACTGGTTCGTCTGGAGGGCTGTGACTATGGGACTCGTCCCTGTCTCGTGGAGTCTGACTTGTCTCGGGTTTGTGAGTGGTATGATACAGACTTGTCTTGCTCTCGAGTATGTTTTGACTTGTCTCTGTCTCGTGGGGGTTTTGAGAAGAATTCAGGAAATTACAAATCCTTGAACTCTTTGTGGAGACTTTTGCCATTATAGGAGAAATGTTCAAGGACTGTGAGCAGCTCATGCTTGATGTTTCTACCAGCTCTAGGGGGGAAAGAGGTGGAAGCTGTGAAAGCAGAAAAGACAAAGTGTATATGATGACCCTGGGGGGGAAACTACACTCTCTCTCTCACACACACACACACACACGCTGAAGATCTATCATTTTTTCTCTCCCTCTAACTGTCCCTGACCTCTTTTTCTGACTCTCTCATCTCTTACAGTCTCTTTCTCTGACTGCCTGTCAGTCAGTCTGCTGGGCGAGGCTGTCCTGAGCTGAGGACCCACTTCATGGTGAGCCTTAACCTAATGAAGAGCTCGGCCGGATCAAGCTGTTTATTCATAGGGACCCCAACCACCATGCACACACACACATACACACACACACACACACACACACACACACACACACACTCACACACACTCACACACACACACATCCGACTATTCCTCATTACATTTTGATGAGCCTGCCCATTTGGCACAGAATCCCATTGTAAAACATGTGAGACTCCTTCTGTCTTCTTCCCACCTCTTTCCCCTTTTTTCCTCCTCGCCCCCCTAAAGGTGGAGCTGACTTTATCATCTTCCTCCTCTAACTCTCGTACACTTCTCTCTCTTACATCCTCTTCTCTCACCTTGTATTCTTTCTCACTCCCACCTTGTAGCAGCCGATAAAGGAGATTAACGCTAAAAAAAGCACAGAAATATCCGTCTGAATTAGTGATGAGGATCTGTAAACACTGCATAGGAAATTGCCATATATTGTACGAGCGATCTCTGAGTGACTGACTCACAATGCAACGCGCTGTGTATTGGTACACCGACTGCCAATTATTTGAATACTTTTTGAAGGCTATGCTGGCTGCTGGTTTTCAGTACAAGCAGCATTAACGTATGCTTTCAGTGATAACTATTTAAAATACATTCAAGAAACTCTGAATTCTTACTCTGAATACTCTGTACATTGACAAATTAGGTATTTTTGATCATGCAGGTACAGTAAGCACATTTTTACAACAGTAATTTGACTTTAGTGAGAGACACTTATGTCAGGGAATAGTTCATTTAAAGCCATGATAATGAAGTTAGATTTGGCAGAAAGAAAGGCTCTGCTCTTTGAGGGAGCTCTCAAAGGAGAGCAGTAACCTCCAACAGCTCGCCCACAGTCCAAACTGCGACTCAACTCATGCCACATATCTAAGATTATTGTGATTCGATTGGTGCAAACCATTTTAAGACGCTTGATAGACCCGTTGATGCAGTAGTGATATGTTGCTTAAAAAACAAAGTTGGGGGATAGGAGGATGTGGCAGCCCAGTAAGTGTATCGGGATCTGTCGTGGTGTAACGGACCACTGTCGATCCTTGATCCGTACGGATCCTCCCCAACGGTTCGGCACGCATGTGAACCGCGGATTAATTCCAGAATTTAACATTAACCATCACAGTGTGGAATAAAGTTTTGCTGACGATCGTTATCCTTTAATATTCAGTTAAATATGTGATCAGGACATCATGTCTGCTTTTCTAGTCATCGATCTCTGATAATGTTGTAAACAATAGATCTGTGTTTGAATCAACAGGAGGAGAGCTGGTAACGTTAGCAGCACCGCTAACGGCTAACGAACCGAGGTTTCGTTTGGTTACATTATGATGCGTTCAGGCTCTGTTCAGTTACATTATGATGCGTTCAGGCTCTGTTCAGTTACATTATGATGCGTTCAGGCTCTGTTCAGTTACATTATGATGCGTTCAGGCTCTGTTCAGTGGAAATGAGAATTGGGCGAAGGTACATTATAACGTTATCATGATGTGTTCACATGTGATCTCGTAAAATGTAGTTTTGGTGAGAAACTTAAACAAATCCAGTAGTTTGAAGGAGATGTTTTCACAACAACATAAATAGATATTAGAGATGAATTATGAGCTGTTTACACTAGCTCTAATAATACATCATTAAAACTACTAATGACTAGATTTATTTAAAAAAATACTATCTTTTATTTCCTTCATTTGAATTCAGGGGAAAAAACCCGATAAGTAAAGTAAAGTAAAAGGATAACATTTAGAATTGTTGATGGTTTACAGACTTCAGAGTGGTTGAAATGATTTTTGGGACGGTGGCAAAACAATTTAGTCTGGAGCCTTGTAGACCAGCTGCTATAATCAAACAACAATATGGATCATCAATGATCATCAATTAGTATCGGCAGCAAAAACAATGTGATCAGGGATGTCTAAAGGTTATATTTGCTCCATTTTTCTACTTTTGTGCTGAACCGTGATACGATCCGAGCCGTGGGTTTTATTATCCGTTGCACCACTAGTGATTGGTGAAAGTTATTATTACAGATTTCAATCCTGAAGTGGGCATTGGTGTTGGTAGCAAGGTCTTGTTCCAAATTTGAGATTGGGATGGAATAGTGCTTAGAATGATTTGTGATGTGAGATCTGACAGTTTGATGTTGAGAGAAGCTGCAAGCAGTTTGATTAACCTTGGTGATAGCTGTAGGGGGGGGGGGGGGTGCAACAAGCTCCCTTTATTGACAAGATACAATGTCATAATTAATGTAACATCAGATGGAAAATAAAACCCACTGGAAACCATTTCAGTAAATGCCCATCACTATGAGACTGCACATGAATGTGGTTCCACATGATACAGAGGGCTGACATCCATCCTCACTGCATTGTGACAGCAGCACTACAGTCAGAGCTGTGAGCTCTCCAAGGTGCTGGATCGCCACCTAGATAGCTCTTCCCCAGTGCACACTCCTGGCAGACTTTCAGAGACTAAATATGTGTCACCATACTTGCACGTGTTAATATTTTCACCTATTTTCGTTTGGCCTCATACTCTGTTTCACACTATGTATTTGTGAGGTCCGGTAACAGCCAGCCTTCATTCAGGAGTGGTCTTTTGTTCAATTAGGCTGCCAATACTTTCACGTTCAAGGGCCTATGATTTGCCTGGTGACTTTTGATTTTGCACTTTTTATTTAAGTAAATTCAGTGTCATAGGCCATTGGCATAATATTAAAGATGCTTTGTGAACCTCTAAACCTTCCTTCCTAGTTTTCGATAGCTGCATACCTCTGAAATATTTTGAAATCAAAGCCTCAAGTCGGGTTCATTAATAGCTCAGTCTAATGTGTTGGACAGCACTGTCCAGGGTGGGGCGCGGTGAAAGAAGTGACAGCAGTGCTACGGGTGAAGTATTTAACATTGTTGTTCTTTGTGTGCGTGAGACAGAAAGAGAGAGGAATCGTTTTGCCTCTTTTCTTCTCCGCAGGGAAAATCAGCCAGCAAGCAGCCAAACTAGCACTATTTAAAATCACACACACACAAACCCATGTGGACACATGTGGACACATGTGGATGTGTGTTTTGCTTTGCTTGGGAATACGTCCAGTTGACTTAGTTTATTTTCTAGCCTTCAAATCCAAACCATGAACCCACATTGGAATTCTAACCAACTTACTTAAAATGAAAATGCTGATTTTCTATAGATATTCCATCAAAACATGATGCCAATCAGCATAAATGCACGCAGTAATAAGATGTTTCTTCATTGGCCCTGGAAGAACATTTAGATCCTGTGTCCAGAATACAGAGTTAACGTTGCTGTGTTGAACACTGTTACCTTGTTCTGAGACAAGAAAAGACTGTGACAAGCTGTGATGAATGAGTCTCGTATGTAGAGCAATGCCTTGTGTGTGGTATGCATTTAATTACACTCTAACGAGGTTATATTTGGAACATATTGGCATCAAAGGATCTGTAGTTGCAGATGTTCAGCGTCGACATGGTCAGCCATGAGAAAAAGAGCTTCAGTGTGTAATTGGACTGCATGGTTTACTTCCCCGACATGGAATCAGTCCAACGTGGACCCAGGTTGATTTAGCACAACTAGATTTTTTGCACAACCTTAAAATATAGTGGTGTAGAAAAAAAGGGCACATCGACTATCTGATGAAGTGATTGCATGAATGTGGTTTGTTTGCAGCATGCAGGGCTTTTGTTATAAAAGCCACAACTATTTGCTTTGCAGAGCAGAGGGACTAATTATTTCTTCTCCTGGAGGATTAAAGCAAACAACAACAACACATAAATCACAAATAGCTATAAAGCTGAGAGGATGGAAGTAATGGTCTGGATGAGTTACCTTCCATCTACCACTGGTGTACGGAGACACATCACCACAGTACAGAGGGGTGGGTCTGTTTGCATGTTCTGCAATCCTAAAATAATGTTTTGGGTGATGAGACACTGTATAATATCATGGATTGGAGATTTAAAGTATGGGCTTAGACTTCCAGCGTGGTGCAGAAGCGGGCAGCAGCATAAGTCAGAGGCTGCCGGGTCTTAACCACGGATCAAAGGGGAAACAAAACAAAGCAGAGGGAAGCTGCACAAAACCTCAGGATGAAGGAGAAATCCCTGATGGAAAGTGAAAACAAGCTGCACTTGAAGGACAGACATCAGGACAGAGAGCAGGACTCTGGTGGACCAGAGGAGGAGGACTCTGTGTTCACATCATGATGCTTGGTGCTCAAACACAGTCACAGTTGATGGACAGTGTCTTTTTCCTCATGTAGAGTTTTTAATGTGATGTCGGCCATATTATCTGACCAGAGAATAGTTTCTGTTGCTGTTCTTTACATTCCTTATGATGCAAATAAAAGAATGCACTACAGGAATGCACTACTGTTTTAGTTTAGTTTGTCATGTGTTTGTTGTGTTGAAAATGTGCTAAAACTGACTTTGGTTGTGCATCCCTGTGTTGCATAATGACAATAAATGAGCCCTGAATCCATTAAGACGCCGGTGACGGCACTAGCAACCAAGCTGAGCACGAGGATTCAAGCTATTCAAGCTATTCAAGCTAACATCATCAACAACAAAGAGGCGTTTTTTTCAGGCGTGAAAAAATAATATACCAAAACTATGGGACTACTAAAGAGATAACTGGTGGACTTCGGAGAAATAGTAAGCCAGAAGCTAAACGCTATCGCTAGTTATTTTAGAGAAAAAAACTAAAAAACAAAAGACAAAGTGGAGGAGACGGAGAGTGGCTGACATGGAGGAAAGATGTGTCGAAACCAAGCAGACCAAGGCCCAGCCAGCAGACCTGGAGGAGTGTTCACACAGTAACATAGGCTAAGGGAGACAACATGCTGCCTAACTCCTACAAACGTTTATTTAAACTGGGCTAAACCACCGTCGAACCAAATGGGGGACTTTGTGGAGACTACGCTAGTCTTCTGAATGTCCCTCAATGTCAAAATGACATTTAAAGATGATATGACTGCTAATCACAATGGAGCAGTGTCTCCCAGCACATTGTGGGATGCTGCAGACGGCTGTGTTTAGACGTAAACACATAATGTGGTCAGCCCAGAAAAAAAGAAAAGAAAAAGAGAAAGAAATGAAGAACTTGATTGAAAAGTGAGAATCTTTGGAGAATAAACACGGAGTCTAACGGCATCGACGTCTGAAATCAAATCCTGGATACAGAACAAACTAAATATGGAAACAATTTCTGAGAATGGCCCTACATCTAAAAAGTTACTAAAAACGTTACCACTCAGATGCATCACAAATAGGAAGATATATAAAATCCCTTTAAAACGAACTACACAAAGTTATATTACAAGAAGTTCTTGGACTACTTTTCAACGAACTAAAACGGTTTCTTCAGCCCATTGTTGTCTGCGTTTTCATAGTGGTCCAAAGACCGGCAAAGATTAGGCAAATTATTCTGCTGACCTGCCGTGAAACGATCATTCACAGCACCGCTACGCTGTCTCTCTCTCCCCTCTACCGCTCGCTCACCCTCTCAGCTCACTAATGTGATCTCTTTCTTTTTCTCTCCATCTTTTTCTAAAGTCTAAAGTCTAACTTTACTTTTAACGTTGTCAAACTCAGAGAAATACTCGTCCTCGTCGTCCTTAAATTGTCCTTAATCTAACTGTAAAGCAAGTCTGGCTTTGTCGAATTCGGTGCAATTGGTTCATGAGCCACGCTCAATATTAATACTCTTTGAATCAACAAGCACCCAGCGCTCTGCAGTAAGGGGCAGAGCTCCAGGCCTCTGCAGTCCATCATGTCGAGAGGGTGGTGCTAGATGAAAGGTCCGTATCTCCGATTTGTTCAGCAATTCAAACACGTCTACTTTTGTCTTGATGCAGCTGTACAGGTTCTTGTAAGTTGACCTACAGAAAAAACAACTCAACTTAACTAAATGTCAACAACTGAAATCGATATTTCTTCAAACGTTAAAAAAATGCTCCTAGCAATACTGCAAGTACGGATATGACTCTATGAAAGGATATGAAAGTAAACCTAAACACCACCCCAAATACAAAAAACAACCAGCAGTCAGAATAATAAGTAATGAAGTACGGTAATTCAATCAAAATGACATTGAGTCATTGAAATCAAAAGGGTTTATTTCTACATCTGGCAAATATGTTGCCTCCTCAATGGCTTGATGCTTTGGATAGAAATCAATATAGAAGCAAATAACAGCCATAAGTAATTCATTTTCAATAGACACTGAATATTGAATATTGAAATTCAAACACCACTGTATTCATAGCACCGAAGTACATTTGACTTGATGATTTGCAATTTCAATAGCTTAATTTGAATTTGATGAAATAAAGGGTGCAAACATAACTTTTAGAGATGCCCGTTGATGAGCCTAAAGCCAGCTGCTTAGAGCTAGTGTTAGGAAGTTATTTACACTTTTACTGAACAGACTTTGTCGACATTAGAATGTAACTCAACAGAACCTCGGTACGTTAGCTGTTAGCTGTGATGCTAACGGCGTTACTTGCTCTCATCCTGTCAATTTCAACATTTGGATTTGTTGTTCACAATGTAACTTTATCAGGGATCGGCAACTAGAAAGCAATAATGCTGATCTCCAGATCCCATATTTGAACTGAATATGGGCCAGTAATGATTGGCGGTAAATCTTTATTTCACTATGATGTGATTAATCCACGGTTTACATCCATGTGTGTGGGGGATCCGTACGGGTCTCGGATCATTATTACATTCTTTATTATTACAATGAATAAAAGATTCTTGCTATGACGAACAATTCACTAACCATTTCACAAAAACGATGTGAACATTGTATTCATATAAATTACAGCACCATCGTTCTCAAAGAGGTGAAGTGAGACCAAATAAATTCAGATTTCAAGTAAAATATTTCAATGCTATGAATTCAGTGTTTTTTTAAATTTAAATATTAAGTATTCAGTGACTGTTAAAATTAAAATACTTATGTCTCTTATTTGCTTCCATATAATACGATTATGAATCAAATCGCTAAAGAATTCATGGACTCTTTCAGGAAGCAATATTGCACATTTGGCAAAATAACACAACACCAATTAAAACAACTATCAATTTTCTCCCGGGGGTTCTATTTTTAGCTCTCCCTCAACTCCTTTTAATGGTGGATTAAGTCAACAGCCACAAGAGGTCCATGTATAGCCAAGTGTTGAATGAAGAATTTCAGTATTAATGGATTTAGATCCTCACCTGGGAGGACACTTTAACCCAACACCATGGCTACATGGTATTGAGTACAAATAACATACATAGAAAGTTTATTTCCCAGCACAGCATTTATTCAATTCTTTTTCTTATATCAGTTGAATGGCTTGTTTACTGGTCTGGCTACAGGCAGATTACAGTGATAGCAGTGTCAAGACCTTGCTGCTGAAGCCAAAGACAGCTCTAATATATATGGCTTCAGGAGGATATGCCGTGCATTTCCTCTACTTTCTCCTACCTGTCAGCTGGATTAGTTACGGGTCCTCGGGGCAGAAGAAAGAGCAATCGAAAGCCAAACACAGGAAGAAAAAAAAGAAAATTAAAGGTAAAGAAACACTACAATCCTAGCACAGACAAAAAGCCACTTTTCAAAATGAAAAACAGGATCCCCTCTACCATTATTCTAATTACTGACCCATATAGACTCATTATGATCAGTCCAAATACAGAGAAATGGATTTACTTGTCTCACCACTTTCTTTCTCTCTAAGTGAAGCAAGGAAAGTGAAAAATTTATTTGAATTTGAGCATGGATTTGTATGTTCCAAATGTCAATTTTGGACAATCTTGCCCCTGTTCTGCAGTAAACACAGATGTACCGATCATTCTGTTGACCATTCAATTGACCATTCTGTTGACCATTCAATTGACCATTCAATTGACCCTTGGCTAAGCCCCTTCCCCTGTTGCTACTAAGTCTAGCTGTCAGAGCCACCATGGAGCCCACACTGTCACGAACTGCACGCCCTGAAGAAATACAGTATTATCACATTTTTGGAAAAACAAGAATGCCATTTCATGGAAGAGCAGACAGAAGTGTTTACAGTATGCGTTTGAAGGCAGTTGATTCAGCAGTGAAAGCTAAAGCTACAGATCACAGTGTAAAAGTGAACCACCACCTCACCTGGAGATCGAGACAAGACAATGATAGATATTAAGGAACAACAGTGTTCCTGTAAAGCCAGGTAGGTCTTTATTCACTGTTCACTGTGTATACCTTCAGTAGCTAGTGTAGCATAGAAGTGTTAACACTAGTTAATGGTGTGCACGCGTACTCTACTAATCCACTAAACCAGCCTGAAAATGAAGACGATCTGAACCGGTTGCATGAGAGTCTACGGAGCAGAGCTGGATAGTTGTCTGACCCTGGTCAGAGCTGGCTGATGCTACGCTATGTTTGACCAGTCAGCATTCGAGGGCGGGACTTGGCTACAATCAATTGATTTAACGGTCAATTGAGGCAATCGACAATTACCCTTTAACAGAATTGTTTTATTTGCATCTTGCTAGACTCTCTAGGCTGGTCGTCACTTGTTGTTGTCACAACACACGCACAGCAACAAATTGTTCATTCTGAATAACTTATTTCCAAAAAACTTACTAGCATATTTCTGGTAAACACAAGATTAAAGTGGTTTTTTTTGTGCTATTCTTTGTGGTGGAACTCAGTTTTACAGATCAGCAGAATAAATCAACTAATCAATAATAAATAGTCCTCAAAATCATTCAATCAATCAATTAGTGTTAGTCGACTAATAATTGTTTTGTTCAAGGACAATCCTAAACTCAAACCCCAACCCCATTAGCCTGGTGAATGAATGATCGATGCTAGTCCTTTTTTACAGCACAGACATTTTGACTTGTCACAGTAGGAAAGACACAAGTGTTGCTACTGACACCATTGAAGTGTCTCAGTAAGTGTGGCAGTGAGCCAGCAGGACAGGACCCTGAAACTGAAGCAGCGAAATGGAACTCCAAAGCCCGATGGATGAAATAAAGCAAAGCAAAACAATTGCTTTGGGTTCAGAAACTAAATTTGGAATAAAACAGTCGGGTCTTAGCGACTGCTCTGGCGGTTTATGCTCGTCTATCACAGCATGACAACATTTAAATTGTCCGGCTCCAGGACCTGCTCAGGATTGTGAGGGTGCTCTCTAAGCTCAGCCTACACCACAGTACCCACTGAATTGATTTGATTTTGCTTTTCTCAAAGGACATGGTGACATTTTCTTCCATTACCGCTGCTCCTCTCTTTTCCTGGGTTAGGGGGGTAACAGCGGGTGGAGATGACCCTCCGTGTCTGAGCTCAGTTGGTTAAAGCCTCTACGAGGAACTTTCATTTTGTGTTGATGTTGGAGGTCCCTGTGGACAAACGCGTAATGGATTCCAAGCACAGAGATTCCCTTTAGAAAACCTCTAATTTTACTGCAGCAGTCTGCCAAGTGAGTCCTGGTTCTGGTTCTCGCGTGCCTCCCTTCCCTCCAGCGGGCCCAGCAATACGGCCTGGTCCTCCAGCAGCGTGGTGTTGGTTTCGTCTCCCATTGGGGACTGGCAGTCGGGTGCGGAGCCATCTACCTCCCAGGTCCCACTGCAGGTCGAAGGCGGCAGCAAAGCTAAATCTGGGTCAGCTCGCAGGTGGACTGGTCGCTGCTGGAGGCCCCGCTGGACTGTGAGCTGAAGGAGTTTGTGGGGAACCTGCATGGTTTGATCTGATTTGCGAAGAGTCCGACCCGGCGGCACCGATGACAACCATTAATAATTAACCGTCTTTTTGTTTACTTATGTAGGTCATAGAGAGGCATCAGTATTACATTGAGACGGTTTCATAACCAGTGAAAAGTTCCTCACAGTAACTTTGAGGTAAGAATGAAGGGAAGGTAGGGTGAGGGTTTTAAAGTTCTGATGAAGCCACTGCAGCAAACAGCAGATGTCAATGTGCTAACTATTAGAACTTTATGAAGAATTATTCTGCCCCCAGCTAAAGTAATTCAAATAACGCAGCTTCAAATTGATTACAGACTGGTATATAGCCAGCATTCAGTGGCCATTAGAAGAAGAATTGGCTTCAGGAGCACCACTATTATTATGACCAACAACATCAATATATCTCTACAACAAATGCCATTTTTCTGTGGATATTTATGATCCCCAGAGGATGTTTCTTTGGCAATTTGGTGACCCCCTGACAAAGTACCGTAGACAACTGCTGTCCGTGTGGTCATTTGATCAGAGCACATTTGTTTGGTAGCATAATGCACAGTTAAAAACAGAAACGGAAAGGGACATTGTTAACAGATCTTGAGGTCAATAATATTTATACTGTATCTAATAATATGTCTAGAGGGGCCATGTGTCAAAATGTAGATAATAATACATTTACTATTTATATTATGCTCACATGGTGCATGTCTTAATATCCAAATCTATGCTTGATCACTTTTTTCCAAATACTTAGAACAATACTTATACAAGACAACCTGGGCCAGACTAGTATTCTATTACTGATTGGTTTCTGGGTTCATAGGGGCCCACAGATCATTTTTGGCCCAGGGCCCTCCTAGCTGCTTCCTCTGGCCCTGCTCCCTGGTCATATAATCAAGCACCACCAACACTTTGATCCTTGACCAACGAATGTTTGGTCTAGTTAGTTTCTCTATGACTGTGATGTAGTTTGATGGCGTGCAGCTACAAAGCATTGGTCTGCAGTGACGGTGCACAGCTGCAGATTAAAGCAGTTAGATAATGCACTGATGCCCTTATATAACTGTGTGGAGGTCACTTTATGTGCAGAAACTTTTGGTTCGTTGGCACTGAATCAACGTTGAGCGTCCTGGACTCTGCTCGCAGAGACAGACTTCCCAATTAGGTCTTCCTCCTCATCGCCTGGGGAGAGCCAGACTTTTACTGAGTGTAGCACATCTCTGCTTGAATTCATTGTGGATCTTAGCGAGGCGCTCGCTCGGGCAGTGGAAGGGGGTGGGGTTGGGGGATTTGTGATGTTGGTGCATGAGGCTGTCTGCTCCCTAATAAAAACTCCAGCCAGGGACCCCGGCAATTACAGCTGTGGACCGGGCCCTGTCTCTGAATTCTGTCTCGTCAATTTGCAGTGATGTCTGGATCATTGCACACGCCGCAGGTCACGTATCGCAAGTTGGCAATTAGGGAGCGGAGATGGGGAAAAATAAAACTGTGAAAAAAACATTAACAGGCTTGGCGGAGGGATTTTTGTTTTTCATCAAGACTTAATAAGCTCATTACCGTATGTTTTTAACCAAATCGTCCACCTGCTCTCGCAGATCGCTAACTTTAGTGTTTTTCAGAGCACTTTCTTTAACAGGCATTTTGCTTGGAAAAAAAGAAGTTTCAGTCCTTGTTTCACATTTCATTTCTTTAAATAATGCATCAGCCAATTAACCTTTTCTAAAATACACTGACTAAATGATTAAGTTATGCAGTATGAAATACAAGGAAAGTTATGACCTTATGACCTCACGGAACCTCCAGAAACTGCACGCCGGTATAACACATAAGAATCAGTTGTCCCGTCATGAGAACGATACACATTACAGGTTCTGTAGACTGAAGACCGGGGGTATTCTCTCCCCCATGAGTGTGTGTATCTCAATCAGGCTCCAATCGCACTGCTTTTTGAAAAGCACTTTCAGATTTCATTGGCTGAGCAGCATCAGTAGGATTTCTTGGTCCTCTCGTCAGTTGTCGGTATCCTGATGTGATTCACAGTAAAGAACCGCTGATCAGCAGGCTCATTTTTCTATGCATAAGGTGTTTTGCTTTGACCGTTTATGGTCGAATGTGGGCGTGTAGAGGGCGGGACATGGGATTTATATAAGGAAACGACAGGCGTGGGCACTGTTTTTCGGCTTTTGCACGCTTTTATTGTGAAGCCTGTGCACTGATTTATAAATGAGACCCCAGCTTTTGAAACAACTGGTGGGGACGAGCTAGGCGTGAACACACCTTAGGTCAGTCTGTCGAGGTGACGCCACTGCATTTTGATGAAAATTGGGGGAATGATGCACCTCGCTGTTGAGTTGTCACATTTGATGTAGCACACAGGAGCATTATCGGTCAGAATGAGCTGACACTGATTGGCCAGTCTCGTGACATGTATACTGCTTGCTTAAATCCCGATTCCCCTCCCTGCCCGTCTCCACTCTGTAACTGATTGCTTCACTGTCTCTGGGTTTTCACAGTTTTCACCGCGTTTGTCTCTTTCCCTGACAAGTCGAGTACAACAGAACCTCCCACAGTGCTGGGAGATGCTGTTCTCAGCATTGCTCTGCTTTTATTTATCATTATGAGTAACGGCAGGAGGCCGGTCCCAGAGGAAAACCATTCGCTCTCCAGAAAATATACAATCACATCAATCTTAGAGTGTATTCCCACTGATACGGCTCCGTGGCTACTGACAAGGGGGATCAGAAAGGACAACAGGTCTCCTCTGACGTTTAAGTCATAAACAATAAGATACAGTAAGAGTCTTGGTTATGTTGTGTGTATTTTTGCTGCTGCAGCCGTACTGGCGTATGGTGGCTAATGTTAGCAAACCTTGGATATAGATTTTGAATCATTGAGTCCTAAATATTTATCTTTATAAAACATGAGGCGAGGCGATTTTACACAAATTGGCTTGTTTCAAGATTTGTACCGATCCTACTTAATAATAATAAAGGGAATGATCCCATCCCTGTTTCCCTGTATTCTTGTCTCCTTTTTTTCAGTCAGTGCGATAAACTCAACCAGTTTACAGGTGAGGTTTTGCAGTAAAGACTTAAGCGAGCGGTGGAGTCAGAGAGTCAGACTAAATGAGTCAAATGTAACAACTTACTGCTTCATTCACACTCTTGTCACAGCGTAGGAAACCACAATGCTATCGGACGATGAGTGACAACTTTGTGCGTCTCATTGTCTGTAACCAGCGTAGCATTAAAGCATGGTGGAATTAGCAAGCTAGCTAACTTTTTAGCAGACAGTTGGCTATCCGTCTCCGGAGCTGCGTCCGCTCTCTTCCTGGCGAGCTGCGACAACAATATACAATATATAATATAACTAACAACAATCGTCATTTTCTTTAGTACCAGTCAGAAGTCACAGTGACCTTAACCATTGACCACCAAAATCATACCCGTTCATTTTTTGAGTCCAGATGGACGTTTGTGCCAAATTTAAAGAATTCCTTAAGGCCCTGTCACACTATTGCGTATGAGAAAAACGTATGAGTTGCGTATGCAAATTCCCCCAAAAAACTTTCATACGCACAAAAAACCCTTGAAAATACAGAATGTTTCGTATACTTATCGTATTCCATATCGCCAGCGAATGGCCAGCGTAAGACCAGCGTATCGGCAGCGTATGACCAGGGACGAACTGCACATGCGCAGTGTAGCGCTATCACGTGACAAAGTGCCGATAAGCATATTTCCCATAATGCCTGGATGTGGTGAATTGCCAAATCGATCAGATCATACTGGTGTTGGAGAAGAGCTACCTCCATCCTCTCTCGTTGTAGGTCCACGAAGAACTGAAGAAGAGCTCGAAATGGGAGTATATATATATATATACACACTTTCTCAATACGCTAGCTGTACGGTACACCTTCATGCCAGGTATGGACAGCGAATGGCCAGCGTACTCCACCTATGAGTAACTACCTCTGACGTTACTCTCTCGTATTCAGCGTATGCCGATCGTATGCTTAGCGTATAAACCATACGTCCGCACACGCACAACATTTTTAAGCATGCTTAAAAAAACTTTTCTGCCTCGCCGTATGCCAGCGTATGCGACCGTGCTTGAAACGTATACAACCTATGCCTAACGTACCCCTAGCGTCTGTCACCGTATACCGGCGTATGAGTGATATTTTTCATACGTCCGCATACGCTAGTACGATACGCAATAGTGTGACACCAGCTTTAGATATTGCGTTCACGAGAACGGTACATACTGACATACAACCCAAAAGCATAGAAATAAAAGACATGGTGAAGCCGAAACATGTCAGTGTACATGTCCAGATCCCTCCATGCCACAAAGAAGACATCAGATTCATTCTGTAGAATGTAAGAAGAGGAACAAAAAGTTGAAGAGGCACATTTTTCTGTGAGTATGGAACCCAACATGAAAATCTGTTTTTCCACTTCATTAGAATCTTGGAGCTGAGAGAAGAACAAAGTAAGACAGTGCCTGAGCATGAGAGGGAAAGAAAATGACCCCCTGATGACCCCCCTCATGCTTCATGAACTTCTGAAGCATCACAGGTTGCTCTCTTAAACTCTCTGCAGGGAACAGAGACAGACTGATGGAGCTCCTCTTCCTTTTTGCGTCCCTTCAGACGCACACAGGTCGTGCCTCCACAAGCACCCCAGCAGCCGTCCCTCCAGTCCCAAACTGACAGGAAACACACAGCTTTTAAACCATGTGGCAGCTCACTCCCCACCAGGCCCTAGCTGTTAGAAGAAGTGTGCCATTTGCTTCCCATCCATCACAATATTGCACAGCCCATTTGTCGTCGTCTGCCTCGAACAGAATGTATTTCTCATTTAAGGATTTTTTAAATGCTTAAGAAGCTTGTCTTGGAGGCTGAGCGATGTATCTGGGAGTCTGTTGTAGGCAGCGCTGCAGCGTGCCACCTGTCAAGGATTGTTTGTGTGTCAACAGTGGGAGCTTATAATGTCTTCCTATCTCCCAGCCAGCACACACAACCTCCATCTCTCTATTCACTAACTTCTCTCAAGAGTCAGTGTTGAGAGCTGGCTGTGGGAACAGACGCCGCTGCCAAGAGACACGCGTTGCACCGGCCAAATCCAACCCCATGCAGTAATACATCGCTCAGCAGAAGGTTGAGGAGGGATGAAGATTAGTGTTCTCCCCCATCACAACACAAAGTGCAGGGCTGCTTTGCTCCACTGTGAACTCACATTTTACTGCTTCAGCTAAATGAGCAGAAACATGTTCAGACCGCCGATAGAGAAACATTTACCTGTTCTCTGCTGCTCCTCCCAGACCGAGGGGAAAATTGATTTGGCTCGGTCCCTGGCCTGGTTCTCGCATGGTTCAAATCTGAAAACAGTGTGTTTCCCATAACAATACTACATCAATATTTTCTAATGTGAAATCTGGAGTACCTCAGGGCTCTGCTTTGCTCTCTTTATACTTCACCTATTGGCCAAATTATACGCAGTAATGGAATACACTTCCACTGTTCATGACACTCTGCTGCATGTGCATATGATCATTCCCACCTCATTAACAGAGGCCTGCTGGTCTGCAATGGAAGACTGAATGTCAAGTCATTTCTTGCTCTTTAATTCTGCTAAAGCTGAGGTACTGGTCATTGGCCCTGATCAACATCAGTGACTGTGATTTCCTGAAGGCAGACAGACAGAAATCTTGGTGTTAGGTTTGTGTCAACCCTTTCTTTTGATCAGTCCATAAAGACTGTAAATGGGCACCATTCCTACCGGTCTGATTTCCCAAACCTCACGTTCCATCCTGTGCCCTCTGCTCTCTGAATACAGGACTCCTGTCTGTCCCGAGATCTAAAGTGAAGTCAGCAGGCCAATGGGCCTTTTTCTATTGTGTCCTCTTCCTCTGGAATAACCTCCCTGTGGACATCACTCAGTCTGATTCTGTTGAGGCCTTTCAATCCAAACTTAAAACTCATCCTTTGGCCTAACTTTCCAGTAGCTGCATATTCTTGATTACCATACGTGTAATTATCTCAGTTTCAATACATCCTGAAGCCTAGCAGTAATCGTCCATGTTTGTCCTACTGACCAGAACACTAGAAACATTCTGATATATAGTTGTCATCCTGATTATCTATACTGTTATTGCATTAATTTGGTCTTAATTGATGATAATTAATCGACTGTTTAAGTCATTTTTCTTTCATTTCATGGTTCCATGTGGCTTTTTCTTCTAGTTATGTTGATAATCATGTGTGTTTGTTTGTCTTGACACACTATTGGTTGTACTAAGCATGCAATGTGAAGGTGACGCTTTGGGTTCTGGGTAATTGTGATGGGGAAGAAATGCCATAATGCTATTGTGTTAAGTTTTACACACCAATTGATTGATTGATTGATCAACAAAACTAATAAACAGATCAATAATAATTAGTCGTGAGGTTGAAAAAATGCGGTCAGCCAGTGTTCTGCTTTTTATACTTGACGCTGCCACAGTTGTGAGGTCAGCAGGCGAAGTATACGTCTGTCTTGTGTGTTTTGTTGAGGAGGAGCGACAGAATTGACCTTTAAATTCCAAGTACACACACACACACACACACACACAGGCTAGGTTTGAGCTGACAAAGTGGTTTGGGGGCAAAATACGTGTATTGTTGGAAAAATCTGCCTATTTAATATGATAGAGCAACAAAAATCTATGGGTTAAAAAATCACAACTCTTTGGATATTGCTCTCATTTTACAAAGTCATCAACATCAGTTCTGACAGAGAGATGGTATTTCACAAGAAACTGTTATAAAGGCCACGACACCACAATAAAGGGGCTTTAAAGGCTCTCCTCTGTCTTTTCTCCGTATGTTTTATGATGTCAATCAAAATCCCATTCACTGTGTTTTTGTACAGTTGTTTATGAACAGTTTTATATTGCAAAATAATGGTTGATTATGAAATGTACGTCCCAAAATGTCAACGGCTCCAGAATTTTTTCATTTTTCCCTGGAGCTGTTACAATAAATGAATGTTTTATTTAACCCTTCTCTGGTAGCTGATGAAGAGGTGGGTCTGAAAATCTCTCTGATAATACATACACACATGTCTGTTCTGCCTTCAGATGGTGACAGATAACACAATGTACTAACAATCCTCGTGGACCTGAACGATGACCAACTTAAAGGGACAGTTCAACCCAAAATAAAAACGAGATTTGGTTTTACATTTGCCTGTAGTTCTATTTATCAATCCAGAATATGTTGGTGTGAGTTGCCTGTTGGAGATATTGGCTGTAGAGATGTCTGCCTTCCCTCACATATAATGACACTAGATGGCACTCGACTTCTGCTGATCAGAGCGCCAAGAAAATACATTTGAAAAAGTCAACAGCCATGTCTCTTTCCAGAAATCATGACCCGAAAAAGAACGAAACTGAGCATGTGCAGCTCTCAACGGAGATGAGAAAAAGAGTGAGACGGCTCACTCGTTGGCTACTTCCATCATCAATTTCGGAATCAGCAAAACCACAAAAAAAGATTTAAATTTTCACCTCCAATAAGGCATTTCCGATCATTGCATGGAATCACATGTATCTAAAATGTCACCTTTAATGTTAATCATTATCTTCTACAAAAACTGTATCTCTAATATATTTGTCAAAGATATCACATTTTTCCGTATACCAGGAATGTGTGAGGATGCAGGTGTTTCTAGCACACTGCCACTGATCCGTAGCTCTCCAGGAGCTCATCGCTGCATCGCCTAAATCAAATCAAACCAATATTGTCCTGGATGTGACGTCCTCTGCCTCCACGCCGACATAAAGGCACAGACCTGCGTGCCCTGTAGTGTTCTCCACTGAAGACAAAAGGAGAGCTATACCAGCCTGCCTGTTGAAAAACTCCACTGTAAATGTGTGTCAGTAATCTTTAGGAGGAACTACCTATAGCCATGCGTTGAGCTCCGAAATATGAAATTCATGTGTGACAGGAGCATTTGAAAGTCACCCAGAGAAAAATCAACAGTCCAACGAGCTCACGCAGTAGAGATTTTTGAAACCCTGATGGATAACTTTGGGGTGTATGAAACATGTAGAGAACTATTGACTGTAGCTGCTGCAATATTCTCTCTGCAGATCGTCTGCACAGAAAAACAAGTGTGGAAGGGCCGTCGGTGCCGCTATCGCTGGGCAAAGTGACGCGCGGGCTGCTGTATCTGCCAGTGTGTTTAGTCATTTCACAAACCCTGTGCTAAAGTTAGCTTCTTTTTTCTGCTCTTTTCTGCGACCCACAGAGGTGTGATCAATCACCATCACAACAACACGAGCTACTGTTTCCTGACCCCGCGACAGCAGAGCGTCATTAATACGGCCACAGTATCCCACCATTCATTTGCATTTACCTCCGTCCACGGCTTCATTCTCCTCTATCATTTCTCCATTAATGCATTCATTTGCTCGCATATCATTTCATCCGTCCATTATTAGAATTCCTCTGCTTGTTCAATCTTTACAGATTATCTTCAGCTGCCTCTCCCTCGCTCTGTTCCTCCCATCTTCTCTTCAGACGGCTTCAGTCTGATCTAATATCAGAGCTCTCTCATATCATATCAAATGAAGCTTTATGTTCGGGGCCAAACAGTACGGCTCGCCCTCCACAGCTGTGTTCATCTACGCCTCTGCCTCCATTCTCACATAGAAGCAGCCACGTCCAAAAATCCATCTGAGCCACTTGAAGAGAAAAGGTTGCAGCTTTTCTAAAAATGTGTCCAGTAATAATTCAGCACTCTGTGTCATGTTCCTTTTGATTCGGCGCTCTTTAAACCAGGGAGGACTTGTTTTAGGAACTCGGGTATCGTCATGACATTAATCTACAATTGATTTCATTGAATCGTTGAGTCCAGGTGGAAGTTTGTGTCAAATTAAAATGAACTATTAATCAATATTCATTCATTCAATATTATTATTATTGTTATTATTAAAAAGAGATTCAAATATATATAAAATCTGCACTGATTTCTGTACTTGACCTGATATACGGAATGTTTTGTTTCTGTAAAGCAACTTTCCTCTGAGCATGAAAATAAAGACGTAATAAAAAAAAAGAAACAAAATGGAGGAACAGCTGATCGTCGCCGTCAACAGTTTAACACTTCTCCATGACAGAACCAGATAGGGGTGTGAGAAAATATTGATATAGTGATACACTTGAGTATAGTAATAGTTTACATGCAAAGATTTGTGGCTCATTACACAAAAAGTAAACTCAGATTTTTAATCAGATTTTTTGCTTATAGTTAAGTGTTTTCTTCAAATTTGATTTAAAAAATCACAATATATATCACCTTGCTTACAGTATTGCAATATATCACAATAAATAGATTGGTAACCTCAATATCACGTTACGTATCGCACACAGACCGATAAACAGTCGAGGCAACAGCTGAGAGGAGTCAGCGCTGCCCTCAGGTGGCCAACAAATGATCACGCAGTTCTTAAGTAAAATCTGAAAGTCAGAGCACTTTTGTGATCTTCAATTGTGAATAATCGGGACAAAAAGACAATTTGTATATTGAGCAAAATAATTACAATTATATCCATGATTGTGTCTACAATTGTGAATAGAATTTTACAAAACCTCCCATGATTGAGATGCTGAAGAGAGGCAGGAACGATCTCTCAAACTGATCCACAAACTGCTCAAGTTTACAAATTAGGTTTATTTTTAAGAGCAGTGTTCTCAAATGCAGTAGAGTAAGGACAACCTGATATTTACTCACCACACCCACCACCAAATATCAACCAAGTACTCCACTGAGGACTTAATCGCCTTTCTCTGTTGTTATGAAACAGAGTCTACTGAGAGCACTGATGGGGATTATAGCGTTACATTTTCTACACAATAATATGACCTTTAAATAAGGAGAGTGAAAAGAAGAAAAAAAAAACATTTCTGTCTGATTTCTGGCTGACTTCAAACATTGGAAATCAGATAACTCTTATCCAGAGAGGATAACATGCAACACTATGAAAGTCATCTGTCTTTGAAAAGGTCTCTGTGACACTTGTCTCCTTGTGTCCTTCACTCTGCTCTCTGTCTGAACCCACCTTTAGTGATCAGTTCTAATTCTGAGCTGGGGATGTGTGTCTTTTCGGGGAGCATGGGGGGTTCACTGTCTCGCTCAAGGACACTTTCCACATGCAGACAGGAGGAACCGGAGACCGGCAACCTTGTGGTTAAAGGGCGATCCGCTTTGACCCCTGAGCCTCATGCTGTTTGTTTGTACCTGGTTTCAATTGTTCAAGAACTGCCATACAAATAAAAGTAGCTAATTTAGGATATTTGTATGTTGTTACTACAGGGCTAGCCATGAGGGGAACCATCTTGGAATATTGTATGAACACCCACCCATCATGAATACAGCATCACTCAGGGTTCACACTGGACACAGAAGCACGGCAAAACCTCAATTACTGCATTAGCACTGGCTTTTTTAACATTTTTGTGCATCTTTTGCCTTTATTTGAGAGGAGAGAGGTGGACTGGACATGGGAGAGAGAGGGGACCGCATGCTGCAAAGGGCCAGAGGTTGGTTTCGAACCCAAGGACTTAGCCTTGGTACATGGGGTGCCTGCTCTACCAGGGGAGCTATCTGGGCGCCCTGACACCGGTCACTTTAAGCTCTCTCTGACTCGCCCCAAAACACACAGAATGAAAGGAGAGACGTAAAATGAGAGTCCGACCCAAGCCCGGTCTATAAAAAAGTAAGTAGCCCGAGGCCGGCCCGAAAGGGCTCAGTCCTTAAGACCAGAAGCACATTTCTGCACTCAACAAGCGATTCTGCTCCTCTGCTGTTTTCTCTCTCCCTCTCTCTCTCTGTCTGTCTGTCTGCTTCTGTGTGTGTGTGTGTGTGTCTGTGTGTGTGTGTGTGTGTGTGTGTGTGTATGCATGTGTGTGTGTTTGTGCGTGCTCGTCTCTCTCGCTCTCTGTTCAGACACAACTGACAAATACGTGGATTTAGTACGTATTTCAAAAAGCACGATCACAAACAGCAGTGAGATTGGGCTATTTATAGAAGATGGGCAGAATGTGAAATTTCATCATGTGTGAGAGGGGGGGGGGGTACAAATCTGGGGAATTGAAACTCCAGAAGAAAAGCAGGGAGAGAAGAGGGGAGGAAATATAATAGCATTTATATAGATTATAATAGATTGCATGCATTGAGTATTAGCATGCTAATTTGCTCATAATGTTGACACGCCGATGTTATAATATGGTCACCATCATTTGCTAATGAGCACTGAACACAAAGTACAGCTTGGCTGTGAACCAAAGTATTAAATGAATCAAATGAAGAAAATTCTGTGGAAATCAGTATCATATTTCATGAGAGTCCATCCAATGGATGCTGACATACTTGCATTCAAACTAAAAGGTAAACCTCATTGTGGTGCAACAGGAGAAGCCAGATAATTACAAAAGTCAGTTATTGCAATTCATTTTTGTGGAGATATTGTGGGGAACATGAATATCTGTACAGATCTTTTTTGGACGGTCCAGACCGTCGCCGGAGGAGCGACTGAAAATGCCATTAATACAGCCACACCACTGGAGCGCAGCTGAAAGAGTGCAAAGTAAAGGTGTTGCACAATGCAGCAAAAAGGGAGTGATGTCAGACGCAGCCAAGGTGTGTGTGAGTGTGTGTGTGTGTGTGTGTGTGTGTGTGTGTGAAACCACACGCAGCTTAAAACAGAAGCTCAGGTGAAGTTCTTGCAGATGATCCTAATTCGCCTGTTTCTACAGTTCATTCTAAAACTCCCTACTCCAGGACTCTGAGGGTGAACAACGACCGAGACATCAAGAAAGACCAAGTGAAGAAGAGCTTTACGTAGACCCCTCACACCTCGTACATGTTGCTACAGATGGAGTGTATTCAGGTGTTTGAGGGTGTGTTTAATGAACGCTTCCCCTGTTTTCTCATGTTTATTAATATTTCTTGTTTCATTTGTATGGGGAATTGTGGAAAGTCACAAATAAGATGACGAGCATTAGCACATTATGTGTGCATTATTTGGTGCTGTGGATTCCTCACGACAGACGTGTAGGCGCTGACAATAACACTTTGTTTCCCCGCTCTTGATTTCATGAAAGTCGTTGCTTTTCGAAAGAAAAGCAACAAAAAATTGGAATGACACGTCTCCATGTCTGATTCAGAAACGCAGCCTTCATTGAAACCAGCAAAAAAAACTTCACACACCCAAAATAAGAAGCAGATTGAAAGCCTCCTCCTCAACCTCATGCTGTAACAAACAACGCAGGAAACAGATGATGGCAGAATAAAGCGTGATGACGGATGAGACCTAACGAGTGATTCAACAGGTAATCTATGAAGGTTTCATTCGTTTTTTTTAAGATAATAGTAATAACAGTTTTTTTTTTTTTATTTAAAGCCTAAACCAGAAATTTTGATATCTTCTATTTTTGCCCATTTTCTAGACAAAAAGTGTTTTTCTCAGATTTATATGATTATTAAGATAGAAACAAGAATTTAGACCTTGAGGGACTGAAACTCCAAATTGATGATATTAACATGAACATTAATTCATGTAAAAATGAATGAATGAATAGGAACATGCACCCAATCAAAATGCGTCGTCAGAATCAGCTCAGCTTGAAAACTTTGATGTTCCTAAAATCATATGCATCGTATAAAAAGGTGGAGCACACTGATAATCCAACTTTTAATGACACCGACAAAATCTAAGCAAACCAGCAAAACTATAACAACAATAAAAACCCTTCTAATTCAGCCATTTTAAATGAAATAAAAATTAGATTTGACAGTTGAACAGGAGAAAAAAAATGTCAGCAGCAAACAAAAGGTAGTAGTAGTAAAAGACGGTTACGTACTGAATCTCAGAGGCTCCAGCTCCATGCTGCTTGCTGCTGAGTCGCCAAAGCAACTGACACCAAAGAGACAGAGAGCAAGGAGTAATACGCTGCCGAGCTCTCTCTGCCGCCCCTTCCCCACCCGCTCTCTCTCTCTCTCTTCTGTCTGTCTCCTCTGTCTGTGTGGATGCCTCTGCTGAGATGTAGCTAACCTAATCTTCCTCTTTTTCTTTTTCCATCTCTCTCCATCTCTCTCTCTCTCTCCATCTCTCTCTCTCTCTCTCTCTCTCTCTCTCTCTCTCTCTCTCCAGCAGCCTTGGTTGCCATGCACACCAGCCATGTGTATAATGTGGAGTGGTAGTAGCGGTTAATAGATTATGGGTTCACAGGATTATCCTCACCTATTACCTGAGCCCTCTATATCAGACTTCTCTGAAGTTTTGCACCACGAAAAGTGTCCAAATGTCCTGTTAAAAAACCACTGAAGCTTTACCAGATTTTCAGTTTCGACAATAGACCGAACAGGGAGAACGTCAACACTGACACCAATAATTCAGCCCGGCCACCAGGAAAAACTGTTGGCATTGTTATGTTACGTTGTTTCGTTACGTTGTTTCGTTACGTTGTTTCGTTACGTTGTTTCGTTACGTTGTTTCGTTACGTTGTTTCGTTACGTTGTTTCGTTACGTTGTTTCGTTACGTTGTTTCGTTACGTTGTTTCGTTACGTTGTTTCGTTACGTTGTTTCGTTACGTTGTTTCGTTACGTTGTTTCGTTACGTTGTTTCGTTACGTTGTTACGTTACGTTGTTTCGTTACGTTGTTTCGTTACATTGTTTCGTTACGTTGTTTCATTACGTTGTTTCGTTACGTTGTTTCGTTACATTGTTACGTTACCTAGTTACGCTACGTTGCTACGTTTTTATTAAAACACAAACCATAATCTTTTTTTTAATACAAAGCAAGTAGTTTTGTTGCCTGAACCTAACCAATCGTTTTACAACGTAGGGTACAGTCAAGGTACTGCACAGCTGGAGCTTTCTACGGCACATATACATTATTCCAAATGAATGTTTCTGCAAGCCTGATACAAGGCTCATATGAAATGTATTTATGAAACATGTATTTTTTCTACATTCATCGTATCCCGTGATTTTCAGAAACATAAAATGCTGAGATGTAGCTAACCTAATCTTCCTCTTTTTCTGCCCTGCTCCATCTCTTTCCATCTCTCTCCATCTCTCTCTCTCTCTCTCTCTCTCTCTCTCTCTCTCTCTCTCTCTCTCTCTCTCTCTCTCTCTCTCTCTCTCTCTCTCTCTCTCTCTCTCTCTCTCTCTCTCTCTCTCTCTCTCTCTCTCTCTCTCTCTCTCTCTCTCTCTCTCTCTCTCTCTCTCTCTCTCTCTCTCTCTCTCTCTCTCTCTCTCTCTCTCTCCAGCAGCCTTGGTTGCCATGCACACCAGCCATGTGTATAATGTGGAGTGGTAGTAGCGGTTAATAGATTATGGGTTCACAGGATTATCCTCACTAAATTACCTGAGCCCTCTATATCAGACTTCTCTGAAGTTTTGCATCACAAAAAGTGTCCAGATGTCCTGTTAAAAAAACACTGAAGCTTTACCAGATTTTCAGTTTCGACAACAGACTGAACAATGAGAACGTCAACACTGACACCAATAATTCAGCCCAGCCACCAGGAAAAACTGTTGACATTGTTACGTTGTTACGTTACCTTGTTACGTTACCTTGTTACGTTACCTTGTTACGTTACCTTCTTACGTTGTTACTTTACGTTACGTTGTTACGCTACGTTGTTAAGCTACGTTGTTAAGCTACGTTGTTACGTTACACTGTTACGTTACGTTGTTACATTACGTTGTTACAATACCTTGTTACGTTACCTTGTTACGTTGTTATGTTACCTTGTTTCGTTGTGTTGTTACCTTACCTTGTTACGTTACCTTGTTACGTTGTTATGTTACCTTGTTTCGTTGTGTTGTTACCTTACCTTGTTACGTTGTTACCTTCGACATAGTACAACGGACAACACCTAGTATATCGAGTGACCATTATTGGAAGTTACGTTGTATGAAGTTTACATGGTATAATAATGAGTATAACAAGCATGATTGTTTGTGTAAATTAACTTTACGCTTGTTACGTAACGTTGTTACGCCTGTTACATAATGTAACTTAGAAAGACTGCCAAGGGGGGTTGTTATGTATTCACAAGTAAAGATGTACGTTACACTGTTACGTCACGTTGTTACGTTACAATTTTAACCATGTAGTATTGTTGCCTAAACTTACCCAATCGTTTCACAACGTTAACCACGTGAAGTTGTGCGTTTCTGCAAGCATGATATAGAGCAAAGAGAGAATACCTGCTTTTTTTCCTCAACTTGGAAAAAATATATATTATTAAAAATACACAATATAGCAATTCTTTAGGGATTGATGGCAATATTGATCAGTCAATCCATCACTTTGGTCCAGACAGAAACATCTCAGTACTTGACGGATCAAGATGAAATTGTATATATTGTTCCGACAGATATTCATGAGCTCCAGTGGATGATTGTTCCTCTACCGCCACCACAAGGTTACATTTGTAATTTTGAGAGATATATCTAAATAAACTATTTGATGGAACGGATTACCATTGCTAAAGACCTTTACAATGTGTCCCGCCTCAGTGTGAACTGCAGTAACAGGATCCCTTCACTCTTCATCTAGCGCAATCAGCAGGTCAACATGTCAAATTTGTTCAACACTTTGGTTCATGTCCAAATAACTGCAAAGCTAATGACATTCCCATCAGCCTAAACTGTAGTCTGTTTCGTGCTAATTATCAAATTAAAGCAAAGTCTTCAGTGCAATCAGCTGGCAAGACTCTGAAGGCTAGTTTAAGTTTAGCTTTAGATCAGGAAACAAGGAGGAGCTGAAGATTGTACAGAGGGAGCTGAGGAGGAAGATCAGGGAGGGGAAAAAAGTCTACAGGACAAAGATGGAGGACCAGCTGCAGCAGAACAACATCAGCGGGGTCTGGAAGGGCCTCAAGGCGATGTCTGGATACAAGGGGCCCAACCAACAGCCTACGGGGGACCAAAAGTGGGTCAATGACCTGAACTTATTCTTTAATAGATTCGATCAGCCATCCACCCCTCCCCCCATCCAGTCCTCCCTGCTGCTGCAACCCTCATTGTCTGCACCCCCTGTAGATTGCCCCCTCTCCTCCACCTACGGCTCACTGCCCCCACCCCCCAACTTGTCCTTCACAACCTACCAGGTGAGAAAAGAACTGAGGAAGATCAAGGTGAGAAAGGCCACGGGTCCAGACGGCATCAGCTCAAGGCTCCTCAGGTCCAGCGCAGACCAGCTGTGCGGGATAATGGAGCACGTCTTCAACTTGAGCTTGAAGCTGGGGAGAGTACCACAGCTGTGGAAAACATCCTGCGTGGTACCAGTCCCAAAGACCCCGCGACCCAAGGACTTCAACAGCTTCAGGCCGGTGGCGTTGACATCCCACCTGATGAAGACGCTAGAGAGGCTGGTCCTTGTACATCTCCGCCCCCTGGTGAGCTCATCTCCAGTTCGCTTACCAATCTGGCATCGGGGTGGATGACGCTGTCATCTACCTGCTACACAGATGCCTTTCTCACCTGGAAAAGGCTGTAAGCACTGTGAGAGTCATGTTTTTTGACTTCTCCAGTGCCTTCAACACCATCCAGCCGTTGCTTCTGAGGGACAAGCTGGAGCAGACCGGGGTGGACCACCACCTCACTGCATGGATCTTGGACTACCTCACCAACCGTCCACAGTATGTGCGGATACGGGAGTGTGAGTCTGACCTGGTGTCCTGCAGCACTGGGGCCCCACAAGGAACCGTCCTAGCTCCATTCCTCTTCACAATATACACCTCGGACTTCACACACAACTCTCCTAACTGCCACTTGCAAAAGTTCTCCGACGACTCTGCAATCGTCGGCCTCATTTCTGCCAGTGATGACAGGGAATACAGGGAACTGAACCAGGACTTCATAGGATGGTCCCAGCGGAACCGCCTCCAGATCAACTCTGGTAAAACCAAAGAGCTGGTGGTGGACTTCCGCCGGGGTAAACGCTCTCCTCCGGTACCAGTGAACATCCAGGGAATGGACATTGAGATCGTGACATCTTATAAGTACCTGGGTGTTCACTTGAACAATAAACTGGACTGGACTGATCACACACATGCACTCTACAAAAAGGGTCAGAGCAGACTCTATCTGCTGAGGAGACTCAGGTCTTTTGGAGTGCAGGGAGCTCTCCTGAGGACCTTCTTTGACTCCGTGGTGGCATCAGACATTTTTTATGGAGTGGTCTGCTGGGGCAGCAGCATGTCGACAGCAGACAGGAACAGACTGAACAAGCTCGTCAAGAAGGCCAGCAGTGTGCTGGGGTGTCCACTGGATATGGTGGAGGTGGTGGGAGACAGGAGGATGATGGCTAAGCTATCATCCCTGATGAACAACACGCCCTGGCAGCTCTGTGCAGCTCCTTCAGCCCCCCCGGTGTGTGAAGGAGAGGTACCGCAGGTCCTTCCTTCCTGCTGCTGTCAGGCTGCACAACCAGCTGTGCTCCCAGTAGACCACACAACACTAACAACACTATACAAAATCGGTGCAATAATTACACTGTGCAATAAAAAATACTCTGTCTGTATATATCATATTTTATTTTTAGTTATATTTAGTTATTGTGGATTTTTGTACTTTTTTTTTTACTTAGTTGATATACTTTACTGTTTATTACTTATTTATAATACTTGCTGCTTTTGTTTCTTTTTTACCATGTATCTTGTTTGCACTGTCCACTTTGCTGCTGCGATCCTGTAAATTTCCCCACTGCGGGACTAATAAAGGAGTATCTTATCTCTTATCTTATCTTAAGTCATGTTGGACAATGCAGGTCTGATTGAACAAATGCATCAGTGGCTCGGTGGTCAGTGGTCTTTGCCAGATTGCATGTAATCTGGAAAAAGGTGGTTGCTGTGCTGAAAATGTTGTCAGATTGGATTTTAGTAAATAGCATCCAAATTTGAGGTGAAAAATAGAAGCAGGAAGCAGAACCAGGCTCCATTGAATATCCATCAGGAGTTTAAATAGATGTTCATGAAGTTAGGCGTCTGGAGAAGCTCTGAGTCATATCGTCATAAAACTCCTCATCACTCACTGATTGGTAGCATTCAGCTCAGTGGACATGTTTCAGACTTATATCTCATAGTGTTAGATGAGCTCACGGGCCTTATGAAACCAACAATATCCTGTTTTCTACTGCAAATACATCACATGAAGACGACGGAGACAGAGGGAAGAATGTGATATCATTGAGCAATGACGATCCGCGTCCCACGAGATGCTGGAACAATTATCAGGCAATTAAGGAAACAAGCACATGGTTTCAAACTCATTTGCAGCTACAGGACCATCTATAACACTGTACCAGAGTGCCACAGTGCTCAGGACAGACTTTGCTCCTGAGCCTGTGTGTGTGTGTGTGTGTGTGTGTGTGTGTGTGTGTGTGTGTGTGTGTGTGTGTGTGTGTGTGTGTGTGTGTGTGTGTGTGTGTGTGTGTGTGTGTGTGTGTGTGTGTGTGTGTGTGTGTGTGCCAGTCGGACAGAGATTACGTCACTTCTCCGCATTCCAAATATAAAAACTTCTGTTCATTGGCTGCAAAAAGCCAAGATGGTCCCCGAACCACTGGGTGACGGTGCGATGACTATGTCCGCTTCTTGTAAAGAATGAACAACAAACTGATCACGATGAGCCTCCCAGAGCCATAAGAGGAGCATCGCACGTCAGCCACCGTATACAGCGTTGTCACGCCTGAAGTACACACCGGACGTCCCATACGAACACAAAGAGGGTACAGTCAAGGTACTGCACAGCTGGGGCTTTCTACGGCACATTTACATCATGTCGAATGTGTTTTATTTAGCTATGTTTTCTTACTTGTTTACAGAATATTATACATACTATACATATCATACATGTACACAAAACACATGTACATTCTTTGTTTATTTCATATATATTAGTGGTGTAACGGACCATTGTCGATCCGTGATTCGACGGATCATCCTTCACGATTCGTCACGCATGTGAACCACGGATTAATTACACAGTTTAACATTAACCATCACAGTGTGAAATACAATTTTACTGACGTTAGGAGGTGGGGGTGGAGTGGAGTGGTTGAAGGGAAACAAGGGAAATGGGGGGAGAAAGGGAGCTTCCTCTCCCTTATATGAAATTTCAATAATTAACTAACCACAAAAGAACCATGAATTATAAATGTAAACTGTATTATTTATTCAATATTTCTTTTGTTTTCTGCTTTTGCATTACTTTTACAATCACCAACATCAATTAAAAACCTTCTCACACATGTAAATGTGAGCAAAGCTATTTAATTTGCTGATCAATTCCACTTTATTCACAGGAAACATTTTATATTGTGAAGCTGACTGAAAGATTTGTAATTAAATATTTCTTGCCAATTTGGTGTTGCACAGTAGGATTTGAAACATAGTGAAAAAAGGGGAAAGTGTCTGCACAGAAGCGAGATGACATTTCTTATGCCACTGGTTTCGTTAAGATGAGAGAATACACAGGAATGTTCACATACACATACATACACACACACACACACACACACACACACACACACACACACACACACACACACATATTCATCCACAACAAACACTTTGAGTGCCGGGGTATGAAATGAGACTGTTTCCATGGCAGGATGTCACACGGGCCTGACAACAGGGCTCACTCTCCCCAGATGCTTCAATTATACGCTTTCCCTGCGCGATTCATTTGCCAGCCGTTTATTTCTGCAACAAACACCTGCAGTTACCCAGAGGGGGCCTGCTGAATCCGCCAACTACATCTGACACAGGTCCCATTTGTGTTCCTCAGTCAGGCCGCATCTAGTCCCAAGTCTGTGTTCTCTTCCAGCCAGCAGACGGCAAATTAATGAGCTGCAAATTCTACTAAATCCACCAAACTAGATCTTCAATTAGTTTAAGGTTTCATTACTGTCACCTGGAATGGAAATTTCAAATTTGATTTTGGTCAGAGCAGCTCTTACTGTACTTGGTGGTGGAGTTCAGCCCATTGTCGACCTCACCGCCCCAATAAGACCACTTTCACTGAGTCTGACTAAGTGCCTGCTGTGCTAGTCAGTAGCTGTGTGTTTTGCAGTCCTGTGGAGTGATCTATAGACTGCAAAACAAGCAGACCCGTAACATCAGACTTGTGTCTTGTGTAACACTGTCATGCTAAGCAGCTCTGCAAGGCCGTGGGACAGTGCATTGAGCTAAATGCTAACATCATTATGCTAGAAGCTGCTGCTGGTTGCAAAAAAATTTAAGATCAAGTTGAGATTTTCTGTTAAGTTCGAGTTAAAGGGTAACTTTGGTATTTTTCAACCTTATTTCTCGTATCTTTTGTCAAAGTGACTAATGAGGACAACAGTTTTTGAAATTGGTCCAGTATTGTAGGAGAGCAATCGAGCAACTCCTCACCGTCAATGTACGTCCACTCTATAGCTTGTTTGTGCTGTGTCTGGCAACAATATGGAAAGAACCCTACAGAAAATATAACCTTTTTCTTTACCTTTACCAATTTCAAAGATTGTTGTCCCCATTAGTTACCCTTTAAGGTCTACTTAAAATAAAATTGGTTGCACAAAACATCCGTAAGTCTTACCCTTAAGGTTTCCTTAAAATATTCACTTCAGTATTAAGTCTTATTCTTTAGGAAGTCAGTAAAACAGTTGCACAAAAGACCATAGCAACCAAATTCAGAAAAAACGAAGAAAATTAACGCATCGCAAGAATCGTGTTCTGAACTCAATGGATACGCCTAACAATGAGCAACTGATTTCACACTATAGATTTGAATCTTCTCACTCTACTTTTGCTCTTCCAGCGCTCTTCGTAATTAATGATTGCTCTACAGTTTTATTCTACGGGATATTTACAGTCTGTAGTAGATGAGGTATTTAATGTCCACGGGTCAACGGCGTGCCGTGTCATTCACCATGTTTAAAAAATTAAGATCTTAGTATTTAGTAAGAGGTTCAGGTTGAAACATATGTAAGAGAAGTTATGACATTTTTAGCGTTTTGCTTGGTGTAGATTCTTTTTTTTTTTTTTACCTAGCTTTGTTTTTTTAACACTCAATGGCTGAAGGAGGAGAAACGGATTTGGGAGTTACTGACTTTGTTAACAAAGAAAGGAGGATGGACTTTGTCTTTAAGTGAAGGCAGCTGTGGTAAGTTAACTGCTTTTGCATTTTTACATCTGCGTTTCTACTGTGTTCATTTGTCTGTCGTGTCGTTTTTATGAATAATATGAATGGCTTGTGCTCTAGCGCTGCAGCGTTGCTGGATTGATTTGTTGCTTTGTTGTCATATAAATATATGTGACTGGTTCTTGTGAGTTTGTTCTTGTCATTGTGTTAATTACATAGATTTGGACTATATGCATTGTCCGTTAATTACGAAGCATCCCGTCATGCGCGGGGTTATTGTCTGGACAATTGAATCTGTTTGGGCTGTTGTTTTCTTTAACAAAGCAAGCATGATGGTCTGGAGAAATGGGGATTATGTGGCGATTGCTTTAGCCCTGTCTGAATCAGTAGGGAACAGCTAAACGCTGCGGGGAGAGTTCGTAGATTGTATGCCGCAGTTGTTTCCCCGCTAAACTAGATTAGTTTAGCCTAGCCTCCCTGAAGTGCGGGGCCTCAGCTGTTTTTTGTTATTGTTCCGGGTTCAAAAGGTCACAGTCCGTTGTCTGTTACGTGAGCGCAGTCCACCGAAAACATTATATTTCCCATAATTTAAGCTTCTGCATTTTCCAAATGCACTAGTATTATTCAAACGTATTGTTCAGTTCTTAAGCCTCGTACCGAACGGTTTAATACGAATACGTGTATTATTACACCAATAGAAACAAATAACCGTAGCTTGCGCATCATAATGAGATTATTAGGAGATGGCTCAAGTGTAGTAGGACAGCACAGAAGGCCCAGGTATAAAATGCACGGCCCGCCACTGGATTCTGTGTAACATCTCCAGTCCTCCCCATGCCCCTAAGATAAGGAGAAATTCAAGGGTAATACTTATGG
Organism: Leptoclinus maculatus; assembly: GCA_032191485.1. Taxonomy (NCBI): domain Eukaryota; kingdom Metazoa; phylum Chordata; class Actinopteri; order Perciformes; family Stichaeidae; genus Leptoclinus; species Leptoclinus maculatus. The sequence continues at coordinate 20,494,196 of JAVDOI010000012.1, read as the reverse complement.
AGAAAACTGCTGCTGTTTAGCATGTTCACCATCTTAGTAGGGCATGAGTAGCCATTGAAGAGGTTTGGATAAACGCTGAATCCCATCATGTTCGTGAAGGGGGCTCATGATCTCTACACTTGAGTAATCGGAGCCCCAGGTAGAGGCTAATGAAGCCCATCTTCTTGCCTCAAAGGCTGTTGGGAAGCCAATGAGCCGACGCTACTTTCAGCCAATAACACTTGGTCACTGGGTTAATGTTGCAGACAACACACACCAGTGAGCTGCAGAGCTGTGTGATGAACATACTGTATGTTAGCAGCCAATGGAGAGAGGGAACGGATGTGCAGAGATGCATGCTACAGAAATAGTCGTTGTTGACCTCTGATTGATTTGATTAGATATTTATTGACTGAGTGACAAAGAGTGTGTGTAGCGTAATCTGAACTGATTTGAGTGAGGCATTGAGAAGATTCCCTTTGCAGGATTTTATGGTCTTTTGAGAAAGATGTTCGACATCTCACCCAGAGTCAGATAAGAAGATTGATATCATCTTAACGTGTCCAGCAAAAGATAAATCTGGTAATCGTTCAGCCTACCTTAGCACAAAGACTAGACACAGTGGGAAGCTGCTAGCCTAAAGACCTCCCAACAAATCCAAAATGTGCCCTTGTCTGTCTGTCCTTGTCCTCAGTTGGCTGAGACACTGTACATCCGCAGTGACTGAAATGGCGGTAGGACAATAATACTCTCGATGAGTACCTTAATCCAGATCAACAAAAAGTTGAAACTAGCCTGATTGTATTGTTGAATTTATTCAATTGAAGAGGTAGTAATGTTCAATATGTTTCAATGGCATGAACACTGTATGACAGGAACCAGGAGCCTTAATTTAAGGGTTGGCCTATATTCTTTTGTGACGACCACACCGTCAATTCATCGGAGGGCCGGCATTTAGTTGACAACCGTTTTTATTTGAGGAAATACGGTAAGTCTCTCCTTATTGAAGTACTTCGTTGACCAACTGTGAATAAGCTTGGAGGTTCCTACAAAATAATGACAAATATCTTCAGCAACAGGCGTGAGGCCAACTTGAACTGGCGCAACCTTTTTCATCATCTTGAATGCGGAGAGACAGTTTTAATCACCGACATGTGTCAGCCTCCCGACAGCCTCTCCTATGAGAACACTGTGTTCTCATTCATCTATTTCCACAGAGAAACATCAACTCTTTCTTGAAATCAACAAGCTAAAGATATTTTCATTGGATCACTGTGGATCTTTAGTGTTTTTTGATGAGATCAAGGCATGTGTTGCCGGCTTTGTTTGGGCTACACTTCATGTCGGCCTTTCCCCCCTAAATTGGATAGATGCAGTTCAGTGGTCCAGCGAGGACATAGATTAGTTCTAAGTTAGCTCCAGCTCAGATTGAGCAGCCAGATGTAACCTGAGTGAGGAGGGTGAAGAACAGCGTTAAGGCCCTGATTTATTCATTCGGGTGGTGAGGAGGCTTTTGTGGCACGAGCACAGGCACACACTCCTTTTGAGGCTGCAAACTCATTTTTAGCTCCACTCATCAGGTGCTTTCAGGTTTCACTCCAATTCCCTTCATTATCATTCATTTTTATTCATCTTCACTCGTGTTTTCACTCTCTCCTTTCTTCACACATTCTCCCTGGTCGGCTTCACTTGTTTTGCTCCCGGAGATGCGATCATGGTGTTGGATTATTTTCAGTTCTTTCTCATGTCTTTCTCTCTGGCTACCTGTCTTCATTGTCACAGTTGTCTTGTTCTTTATGTCTAAAGCTCCATTTGCAAAGAATGACTGTGCCTAACTTGCGTTCAACTCAAATGACCCCACAGAATAAAAATGAATGACCTGACTTTGCAATTGAACAAAATCCTGTTTTTTGGACTACAGGAGGTTTCCACCAACTAACAACGTCTTTATCAGTGAAGCTTTGGGCTTACCAGTGACAGATAACAACAGAAGCTTTGGTTGAATTCTTTTGAATGTATTTATTTTGGGGAAGTGATACAATATGAGCTATACTTGTGAGTGACTTCTCTATATTTACACATCCAGGTAACAGGGCTGTGATTTGTGTTTATTATGTCTATTTAATGGAATGAGAGGTTATTGCTAGAGTTCGATTAATCTGTGCCAATAGGATGTTATACAAACTATTGTTATCGGTGGAACTGGGCTTGAATAATGTCCGATGGCTGCGCAGCCACCGCCAGTCACAAGGGGACATACAACACAGTTTTACATGAAGGTTACGTACATGGAATGGGAAATGCACTTGTACTTGTACAGCGCTTTTCTAGTCCCACGATCACTCATTCACACCCTATGATACACTGATGGCAGGGGCCACCACGCAAGGTGCAACCTGCTCACCACAACTAACATCCACACACATCCACACACCGTAGATGGGAGCAATTTGGGGTTAAGTGTGTTGCCCGAGGACAAATCGCCATGGACTAGTGGACTAGTCCCCAAAATAATCTAAAAAACAGTTTAACACCCCATGAAATGGCGTCTGTAGAGAATGGGAAAGGGTGGGGGGGTTGCCATAAATGCACGATAGACTTTAAATTATGCTTTAGATCATTAGAAAAACTTATTTTACAGTGAGCTAACATGAGCAATTCATGTCATGTCTGACCTGTTTTCAGTTTATTTCGCCCAACAAAAGTTATCTCTTAAATACATAAAACAATACTATCAGCTCTTGACCAGAAGATTATCGTATTTTTCCTGCTCCAAACTATCATTAATGTATCAGCCTTTAAAAAATCCACTATCAGTCAACCTGTATTTAATCCATCATATTTTGCCTGACATAATAAGTGCAGTAATCTCAATTTATCTACATGAAGGGAACGACTATTGCATTCTATTTTTACGGGTTTATTTGTTCAGACACTGAGAGCAAATTTCAGATTTCTTTTGCACATTTACAAACTCACTGAGGTCATGGACTTTGTTTGGCCTGTGATGACATCTTCAGGTTATGGTTAGATTTGTCTTACAAACTGTTTTATCTAAGGTGTCTCATCAGGGAGAATATTACAGTAGGTGTGATGTGGAAAACCTGTCGGGAACATGGCTTTCTAAATGGACACACCGCAGTTTTGGTATTTGTGTCACCTATTCTGAAAACTATCAAACAACCCAATTGAAACAAAGTGTAACTAAATGACTGACAATCGTCATTGACAGTCACTGTAAATACAATAACCAATAAAATGACCCGCCAACTAGTCAAATTGCAGTTTACATCCATGTCTATACAAAAGGTCATCACTTCATTAATTTATCATATGAGACGTTTGTGTGAAATTAGCATAATTAGCATATGAAATCTTGAATTATGGCCAAAAATGTTTTTTGTTTGGTGACAGAGACTCTGACCTCCAAAATCTAATCTACCACCTTAAGTACAGGGTGACGTTTTTCCCAAATTGGAAGAAATCCCCTCCTGGTGTTCCTGAGATATTGTGTTCACCGAATGGATGGGCAGAAGGACCAGCCAGGAAAAGAATGCCTCCGGCCATGGCTGTTGTCGTTAGGCACGATAGTGCAAAACAATTCAACTGCACTTCAGAGCATGCAAGAATCTCTTAGTGCAAGTGAAGTTGAGGAACTGACCCTTTAAAACACCAAAGTCACGCAAAAACCCAATAAACTGATAGAGGCAGCGGTAGATCAGCAACTACCGTGTTCTGTCAGGTCAAATGACTGGTTTTGTTAATGGAGTCCTGTGACTTTAAAGCGAGCATAGATAACAGCTTCAGTTCCCCATCAGAGAGGGCTGAACACAAAGTAAAGAGGTGAAAATATTCTAAATATAGCGAACACTCAAATCGCTCCTATAGTGGTACTCCTGTGTGTTTCTCCAAACTCCATCTACTGTAGATAATACATTGACGATGGAAAAGTACTTCATACAACCCCACTTCAAAACATCGTCTCTGGAGAGATGAGATCAATATATGTAGAAAACTTCACCATGGAAATATGTAGCATATTCACACATTAACGCAGATTTCTCTCGTCAACATCTACTCTGTTTCTACAACGTCTTCATTAGATAGTAACCCAGGATGTCAGCCTCCTGTTGATCTGAGCTGCAACTGATACAACATAAAGGGCATGATTACCTGACCACACTACAAGGGGGCATACATAAAGCATGAGCTTATCTGGATGAGCAGATGTAGCCTAATGTGTTGTCTGTATGTCAGGTTGGTGCAAGTGCACAATGCTCCATCTTTTGGGACTGAACGACTAATACTCAATCATTTCCTCCATCTTTTAATGTGTTAACATTTAAGCAGTTCTTTGTCAACATCATCATTGCCAAAGAGTTTCATTCCAACCAGGATGGGTGGGTTGTACTCCATAAAGCACGTTGCTGCTGTTGAATAGGGGGTATAGAGTTGCTACGACTGAAAAGTTATTTCAGGCATGCAGTAGAAATGTTGTTTATTTTGTTCATAATGTAATGTGACAGGCAGTTGGAGCACATTCTCCTGTGTGAAGCATCGCAAACAAAAGGCATCTGTGTTAGAAAATATCTAGTTCTGTGATGAAAAGATACGAGTATACGGATCGGATTTATAGCCGTTAAAAAAGTTTTTATTTTGCCATGCACTTCAGGTTGGTAGAACAAGCTCATATTATCACTTCATGAAGACGATACGGTTAGCATGTTAGCATACAGTTGTCTATTTACACAGGGAGCAGATATTGTATGTTAATGCTATATTGACATACATTTGGAAGGGTGTCTGTGTCCAACTGATGAACGTCAGTCCAGGTGTTCGCTCTCTTTTAGCTCCGTTTTTGGTCTCCACCACATCCTGAGGAAAATAACAGTCTCTGTAGCTGCTAAATATTCCACTATGTTTACCAGCTAGTCGCTGGCTCTATTCAAAATCGCACACTACTATGATGTAAAATTGGCGATGCAGTGTGTTCAACTGCATAGTATATGGATTTGTGAATGCGAGAAATGCCTGGATGTATACTAGATTAGCTGGAATGAGAAGTGAACTCACTTAGACATACTCAACTGTCCCAAAATGCATTGCGGCTCTTCAGACTGCCCAATGGTGGACTGTGAGGCAGACGGTTAAAATAATTAACCGTTGGATAAAATAACTACGGTCATGTGATGCAGAGAAGACATGATGCTTGAGTATACTTCAGTGTGAATAGTCTGCTGGTGATGCCATACTCAATCCTTCAGTAGGTCGGCAGTATGCAGCACATACTGATTGAGTAGTATGCACTGTGTAGTATGCATTAGTTAGGGTGCAATTTTGAACACAACAAAACATACATTTGTCTGTTTACCATATGTTGCTTGGCTGGTCGTGTACAACAGGTTTATCAGCGTTTTCACTGGAAACAGCTGTTATTTTAAATCAGATTATTGGTCAATGTCAGATGATTCCAACAGTTAGAATTAGTTCTTGATTGCAACAATAAAGTATCTTGAAATGCGCCTGTGAATGGCCTCACATTTAAACATTTAGTTTAAATAGCTGATGGCCACTAACATAAACCCATTGGGTTGTTACATTGAGGGTATTGCAACAAAAAACAACAACAATGGGAATTCACAGCGGCTCCTTTTGACACATCAGAATAAACATTGGTGAGATTTTTCCTCACTCTGAACTGCACCGTAAGAACTGAGCTTTGCTGACAAATTCCCTGATGGTGCATGATTAAAAACACGGTGTAAAAACCAGAGGAGGCTGCCAGTCGTCATAGCAGTGGCCTAATCTGTCGATGTGTAATATGTTGAAATCTCAAAATGATTGCCATAATGTTGCGGTGATGTAATGAGAGATGTAGTTCAGTGAGACTCTCTCCTGTTCTACTCCTGCTGCTTCATTCCTAAAGCAAACATGCTGCCAATAATATCACACTGCAAGAGAATGTAATATAATCTATTGCCTTGTGCATAGAGTGTACATATTCATACAGACACTGAGAGGGTTAGGAAGCTAGCCAAGGCTGGCAGTCCCATTCGGTATCTGCGGCCTCATAAAGGCGATGGTGCAGCTGAGGACAAGTGTCTTTTCTCTGCTCCAGTTAGAGATGCTGCACATTCCCTGCAGCCCTACAGAGAACACTGCAGACGTATTCCCCCTACTCTCCACCTCTCTCCGTCGTACTTCTGTTATTCTCTTGTTCCTTTTTTATATTTCATGTCTGACCTGGCTTTCCTCCCTCTCCCATCTGTCTCTCATGGTTGTGTGTGTCCTCTTCCTTTCTCTTGCCGATAGTACCTCTGTCAAGGAGGTTAAGTTTTCGGGTTTGTTTATTTGTTTGTTTGTCAGCAGGGTTATGGAAAAACTACCGGCCCGGTTTTTATAATGCTTGGTGGAAGGCTGTAGGCCACGGAAGAACCCAAAACATTTGGGAGCAAATCCCAACCAATGGGCGGATACACACTTGGCAGAGGAAAATTTGTGTTTGTGATTTGTGAACTTGACAAACGTTGCAGATCACATAAACTGTCACTAATTATTATTCATTCTAAGAATAATGCAATGGCAGGCCAAAATATAACTTGTCTGCTTTCAGTTTTCAGTTCTACTTGTCAAAGATTGTTTGAGATGAAAGAAGCTCCAGCTGCTAGCCTGAGATGTGTGGAATCTTGTTGTTGGAAATGAATCAGGCAAGCAAAACGAGCAGCATAATAGACACATGGTAGAGCGACACGTGTCACTCCCAACTCGGCAAATACTTGATCAGTGGCCCTACGCTTCAAACTACGACGCTCTACGCACCTCTCTAGCGTCGGTTTTAGACACGTCGGGGATGACGTGTCACTTAGTTACATTAGTGTCTTCTCAAAATAAACTTCCAACACAGGTTAAGTACGTTTTTAGGTTTACTCACGCAACAAAAATACTTGGTCAAGTTTAGGAAAAGATCGTGTTTGGGGTTATACATTTGTTTCATAAAATAACATAAAATATTGTTATATTAACTGGCGTTGATAAGTACAGGAGTTACGTAACAAACTACCATAAGAAAAGTCAATGTTGCCTTGGTTTCATACAGGACAAGAACAGCAGACTCCTGGGTAGAAGTCCTGTGCTTGTTTGACCCGTCCAACCTCCCCTCCCGCATGCCCTGAACGGACTCTACGTCAGTTGCTCCGACCGTCTAACAGCGACGTGTATGGGTTTACATTCACGTTGAAAGACATCAAGTGCATCAGAGTCGGTGTGGTGAAATCAGGCTGGGCTCTTGATGCTACATTCAGTCTGGCCCTCCATCACCACCGAGGCTGTCTGGCAAAGCTAAAGCTGCCCGCATTGATTGCTCTGTCATTAAAATGTATGTCGGCCTGTCTCATGTATTTATGTAGGGCAGGCTGCAGGTTGCTAGGGGACAAGTGATGCACCCACAAAACCAAATAGGATTTATGTCTTTGGCATTTTGCAATGAGGCCACGCTTTGTGAGCGTGTGTGTGTGTGTGTGTGTGTGTGTGTGTGTGTGTGTGTGTGTGTGTGTGTTCCATTTGTCAATACTGGTAACATTAATGCTAGGTGACCCATTGTTTCAAAACCCCAGGCAGAAACAGACAACATGTCGTCTTTAAGTCTAGTGGACAGAAAACATTGAAAATACACATTTAGGTGTTTTTCTTTTTCTACTTTGTCTATTTGCGTCTTTAGATTTCTCCTAAATTCACCAAAAGGTACCATTAGATACCTAATTTGCATATTTAAACATAAAAAACATAAAATAAAAAAATGTATTGTCTTAATGTAAGTAATCAACTGAGGACGTTCATGGTGATTTTACCCTATTCACCTGTAGTGTCTTATAAAACATCTCTTTAAAGGCCGGTTTCTTAAAATGAGTTTTTTCTCAGACTCAGTAGCTCTTACATACACTTTCATACTGTCTGTATTCTGAAGGTTCTTGCAGAGGGTCTGTTCATATATTATTCATAGCCTTCTTTTAATGAATGTTGTCAGCATTTTCTGTTTTAAGGAGGGATGAAAAGAGATTTCTAAAATTCCCTTTGACTCTAAAACATCAACAAAACGTAACAAGAATTCTGAACCCGGCTTCATCCAATGATCAGATTTTTGTTCTAAGAAATACATGTAAATTAGCTGATATTTATTAAGAGAATACATCATTTGCATATTTAAACAAAAATGAATTGTTTGTATGCAAGTCATCAACTGGGGAAGTTTCATGTTGATATCTTCCAGTTAAATGTGGACCCACTCACCTGGGGTGTCCTCCTTAATTCAAGATTGTTATGAGTTGTATGAGTGAGTCAAGGTCTTTGCATGAAAATTATCTCAGATTTTTTAATAACATGACAATCATGGCCTGGGGGGGATGGTGGGAATACCAATGAGGAGAGTGTAGAGGGGTGAACTGACACCTGGGCGGGGTCCATATTTGCCTTCAAATAGTGTGATACTGGTCATCTGCACTCTCTACTCAGAGAGATTAATCAAACGAGAGTGATGGCAGAACAAATATTCATAGAAAAAGGGAGGAATTTTCAGATACCAATACAAAGCGGTCACAATGTATCAATGAATCACATCGATCACCTGGTAGTAGCATTGTACAGTCTCGACACCACTGGCTGTCACGTCTATACGGTTGAGGGTTGATGGCTCACTGTGATAGTTTCGGTCCAGCTGCTCTTTGTGGAAGGAGTGTCGATTTTTGGCGTTTCCATCTTTACTCCTGACTTGTTTATCGCACAGCTAACAAATCACTTTGTTCTCTGGCTCTCCTTCGTCATTTGGTTTAAAACCAAAGAATCGCCACATGGGCACATTTGCATTTGTTTTGCTAACGAGAGCGGACGTCTTTACTGCTGAAGTTTAGAGCTACAAGGGTAATTACTAGGGCCGAATAGCTTTAAAGCTTCATTCATAACAATGACATTAATAACCTACAGAAACATTGCATGCAATAGTCTACCAGCTCTCCTTCTGAATATAGTGTTAACATTCTTAACAGGCGGTGCATAACTGAATATGGTTCTATGGACACGATTGGACCACTATCGTGTCCAACCAATGTGGTCGGACACAAAGCTGCCGATGACGATCAGTGGAGCTCCCCATTAAATGTAATGAGTTATTAAAGCCTTTGCTTTAATCCAACTCACATCTTGTAATTACTGCTCTACACATTACAGCATTTAATACTCACATTGACACATAATATAGGAAAACACACAGTAGCATGCTCCTTTGGTAGAATTTCCCTGGAGCCTTTGATGCTACATGTAGGTTGGATCCCCATCACCCTCTGCCTCATTCGACATGCTCTTTAATATTGCATGATATCATCTTCATTATCCCTCCCCATCGCCCCAGCAGCCGCTCACACCTCACCCTCACCCGCTCCATATTATGCACATAAGGGTATCTTTTTTTGCCATTACAGTGTGTTATATAATTCATTAGCCTAGTGTGTGGCAGTTGGAAAATGCAACGAGCAAGCCAGAGGTGCTATTGGTGCTAATTGCCTTGGATATATAATGAGATTCAATGTAAGGAAAGCCATCCTTTGGTGGTGGGGGGTGGATGTAAGCGCATGTACACACACACACGAGGACATAAGGGTTGTAGCCGTGCGAGCTGACTGGCTCCATTTCAAATATGCGGCAGAGCAAACATCTGCACTGTGAAAGGGCAAAAAACACTACTCATTAAAACAAAACAAAAATACACTATAAAAACACCAGGATATTAATTTTTAGGAAGCATGAAGTCCATTTATGTTAGAGTGCATATTAGGCAACTGGTTGTAGTTTTTTTATAATAATGTAATTCATCCAATCTATTCTAGAAACCAGTACTTGCCAACCTTTTAGGCCTGTTACTGTTTAAAATGAAGCAGTGTCTCCTGGCGTGAATGAACACATGGCAATATATGAGCTGCTGGGCCTCAATCAACCCCCCGCTCCTCCAGCTCGCTGTGGATGCGTTCATCTTTTCTAATCTCGAATATTAGAAACAGAAAAGGAGTAGAACAGAAATTGAACTATTTTAGTCGTTACTGCAAAACCTCACCTCAATGAGTTTAAACAGAAGTTCACCCGCTACAACAGTGTAATGGCTCTTCTCCCTTTAATCATCCTGTGACCCCTCATCATGGGACTCTTGACCTTGTGCTGGGGAGCTCTAAGTCAGTTATCTTGTGCTGGGTCGCAGGAAGCGGGAGCCCACAGTATTTCCCATAATGCACTCAGCGAGAGGTGCTGTGCAACCTGGACATGGTGGCAGTCAAATACAGACGGACAAATACACACTTTCATTAGCACCTACAGGTTGTTTAGTTTCTAGCTCACCTAAGTATCTCTGTGCACCATTAACAGTCACTGTCTGGTGAAAAAAAAGTAAACTTGTGAAGAGAATTATCAATTCAGATCTACATTTTAACACAAATCCATATTCCAGTATCACCAAATCAACCATTACTAGGAGTGGAAGGGTTTCCAGAAACCCTCTTCGCCTCAGAGCCCGGGTCAAGCAGCGAGGAAATGGGCTCATTAACCCCGGACCTCTTCACTTAAGATTAAACGGAGGAAACGCAGACAAAGGAAGCTTTCCATTACCAGGAGTCTGATGCCAAGACAATGAGTTAATTAAGGCTCAGTCTGTCTTTCGCAGGAAATCATGAAGTGGTTCTGAATGAAGCAGAGGAACTGGGTGGACTGGGTGGTGTATAAAGGAGGGCGCTGCAGTGCCCCCCTCTGGTTGTGTGAATACTTCACCTATACTGACTCATTGAAATAGAAGTTGAATATTAATAAACATAATACCCTCTGCCCATGTTATGAGGTAACTTAGGAGTAAATGAGGAGGGCAATATTAAAAATGTCAAAATGTGGAATACCACATATAATCTGTTTGCTATAATAATGTCATTTCTCAGAGGAGGAGCTTCACTGGGGCTTCCTCTGTTGCCCCAGCTGTGTGACTCTGTACGTTATTCAGCCATACAGACACATAGCCCTGGGTCAGCAGTTTATCATTACAGACAGACGGTAGGCTTGTATGCGATCACAAAACTACCTCTGCAGATACAATCGAATACTGCGTGAACCAATCACAGACCACAAACGATTATATGTGTTCCATCTTTACTACAAAGAGCTTTGTGCTTTATACTGCCTCATCTTTAATGGGGTTTAATTCTAGCGGAATATATGAACAAAGACTGACCATAAAGACTTCATGATTTGTTTGCACCACAATGTGTGGTTGGGTGTTGTGTCTGCAGAATCCATATGGACCAGGTGGTAATCTCCACCAAGAGATCAGTGCCTTTCAATACCCATACTACCAAACTATTTAGTATGCCAGACAAAGATGTTGTGTGTCCCAATGCATAGTATGTATGCATGCACAATGCAGTGCGCCAAAAGTACCAGGATGTCCTACAGCATCCGGTTGTGTTTTGCAGCATGCAGGCCAGCATGCTTTTCTGGCTATTCATAGTTTTTAGTCACATGACATGTGTGGTGACCTGGAGGGCAAAACATGTCTTCTCGCACTGCACTCTGCATAGAAACGCAGCACAAGCCGGTCAACTTTACCTCTGTTTCAAGCCACGAATAGTTGGATCACCTTTAAACTGAAGAAAAAATAGATCAAACTGCAGGTTTTGGGCAGGTTTTTCGATCTGGATGGGTCAATGATGCTGACGTTTGGGAGGTGAAGGACAAGGAATTCTTCATTGTCAAAGGAATTTTGACGGTACAGCACGTTTAATGGCTAAAATCCTTTCAGGGTTTCTTTCTCAGACGAGATTCTGAACACGGCCCAGGCTCGTGTCCTCATCGGTTAGTTGCACAACAACAGAAATCCCTCACTCCGTAAACTGGCGGGCAAGGGAAGACAGCATTGTTTGGCCCTCCAAGGGGGCGTTCCCTTGAGGACGTGACGTCACAAGAAAACTATGAATTCTGACCCACAATCCTCTGTGCAGCGAATCTATGAGCAAGAGGGTCAAAGCTCGAAGCAATGTTATGAGGAGGTAGTTTAAAACCCACCAAACACTCACTACTGTTGGTATAGCTTAATGTGAGGGCGCTGTAATAACTGATAGTGATGAGCATATCAACATTTATATCAACTCAGAGCTTTCTTTTATTCTCCTGGGCAGTAACAGTGAGTAAATCAAAATTGATTAATAAAAGCCATCCCCAGAGGAAGTGACACTTTGAGCATAATTAGTGCTGAGGTAACAAAAGGGGGTTATCCCTGAAGCTGGACTGACCCATATCAGTCGAGGTACGTTTATTACATATACAGTAGATCTGTATTGGTGTATATGTCAGCCGAAACAGAAATTACAAACGAGGGTTGATCTTTCATTTTTCTAACACATGATTCCATGGTGGTCAAATCGTGGCTATTGTAATTTTGGAATAAGATACACGAAAACAAAACAATTACAGTATGTTGGTATTACTTTTACAACTCTTCAGACGATGATGGTGTTCCTTAATCACTGTGGGGTCATGCTGCATCAAGACCAAACATCACAATAAAACACGTGAAATGAGACCCATGCAAACATTATCCTCAGATAAAAAACAATAAACACAAAAAACAAGCAAATGAATCTCAAAGCTATTCACTAAAAAATACAAGAAGAAGAAGGTGAAAACCTGCAGTTATCAGAGAGCCTCCCCTTCCTTCTGACTATCCTCTAGGGTTGTAATAACAGCATTCAGTGTTAAACTGACTCCAAACGCACATGGGAGAAGTTTGCCTACAGGGCTTTCTGGCAGAAAGGGTTTATTTTATCCATAAACCTGATCAACAAGGCTTGTTGCCTAAAACCTTCTAGTACTTCTAGTGGAAAGCCCTAAAAGCAAACTTCTCCCATGTTGAACAGCCGTGTTAGGAGATTTGTTGCTTGATTAGAAACTATAAGTATTCATTCAGAACTTAAATGAGGCTGCTGGATCAGAGCGGCCAGTTCTTTAGGAATAATTAGTACAATCAGCCAATCAGGACAAAGCATTCACCCAGACCACTGTAGAGGTCAAACAAGTGCTGCAACTGCTGGTACTGCAACATTCCAACATAAATGAAGGCATTGATCTTCTAGGACCAGTCCTCTGCAATAGTCTAGTAGGTGAAACACTATCTGATCTGAGAGAAAATATACCCGGAACCTTTCCCAAAACAGCTCCGGGACAAGATGCTGCTGCCCTGCAAAATCTTCTCCAAAGTCTCCTCTGGAGGTCTGATGTGTCCCGAGCCAGCAAGCACCACAACTTCAGAGTGGGCTTTTCATGTTCAGTGCATGAACTTTCTCTCCACTAGTTAGCTTCGCAGTCTGCAGGACTTAAACCACAGTCCTCACTGTTGACTTGAGCAGCAGCAGGTTGAGATTTCACCTTCCGATTATGTCTGCTTCATTCTATGTTTTTCTGCAAATTGCATCAAATGTCCCAAACCAACAATGTGTTAGTCCCTCTCTATCCTTTCTGACTTCCTGTCTGTGGCTCTCAGCTCTAAGCTTTCATTTTATAAAAGGCTCAATAATGTCCTCAAACGTTACTCAAATAGGAGGAAGTAGTGCATTTGTTGGGAGCTATTTTCAGCGGCGGATCGATTAGAGATGCGCAATTGTTTCTGTTTTCATATGCCCAGTCGTATCTTATTGGAGAAATAAATGAAAAGATGCACACTTCTTTAATTTCCAAAATTCTTCTGTTTTTATATAACGAAACATAATGCTTCAATCCATATTTGTTGGAGTTAAACAAGCCTCCCAAAAATTAAATTTTCACTGTGAAACTGTCAAAACACTGCTTGCTCTCCCACTTTCAACAGCGAGGCACGCACCTGTATTAATGAGGTGGTTTGACAGCAATCTCACAGCATCATGAATTATATTTATACAACCACTAAATCATATTTTCACCATTTCTTTTTTGTTTTGAATTTCATAAAATATGACGAAAGACATTCAAATCTTCTGACAAAAACCTCAATATAAGCTTTGAATGTAAAAAAAACAACAACAACAAAAACAAACATTCCAAACAGCCCAGTCCATAACCTTCACCTTATGGAACGTGTTTGTGAGCAAGCTTACGGAGAGCAGAAATGCAGGGTGTCAGATCCATGGAAAAGAGACGGCGAGTAACTAAAGATTTCATATTCACGCACTGATTAACAGGGATAGGTGGGCGATCACCAGAAACATCACTAACAGATTCTAGAGATTCTATTAATAACATCTCAGTTCTGAGTTTTGATATCAGTGTGGGGAAAAGAATCGTCGATTAACGATCAGATCACGGATGAATCCACAGTGTTTGTGTTCATGTCACCCAGCATGGCTCCCTGATGTGTTCTCCGTAGTTTTTTAGAGCACAGAAGAAGAAGGTATATCAGGCTTTGATACATACACACTTGTTGTTGTTAGAATACATTCAGATGTGTCATATATATATTGTATTTGGCCGTAACATCTGTAAGAACACAGGGCATCATAAGAATCCCAGCTCCTCAAGATTAAATCTTGTTTACAATGTTAATAAGAAATGCAGTAAACATGAAAAGAAGCCTTCATGCTCTACATATAGTAATGTGATTAGAAATAAAAAAGACGTGGTGTTTTCTCAGCTCCAGTTTATGATCATCATAAAAACACCAATATGAACTCAGTCACTGTTTTTGCATCAGATTGATAAACATTGCCATGAGCTTTATACCATGAACTCGTGTCACAAAAATACATTTTAGCATAACTGTTGCATCTCTGCCTATATGACAATATACAGCATCATCATTATCATAATTACTCATCGTTTACGTACTGCAATACTAACCGTCTCAATACACACACTCACAAGCAGCGCTCTGACTGACAGCCCTCCATCCACCCTGGGCCTCAGCAGATGGTTTCTAATTGTGTCTGACGGCAGCGTCAGTGTGCAGCTGAGACTAAATTGGAGGGTTTGGGTTTTAGGTAAACACAACAGCTGCTTTCCAGCCCGCCTCAAACACCTGCGGCCTCCCCTCCGTCCCTCATTCACACATTTATTCACACGCTCATGCTTTCCCTCCGTCTGCCTGGAAGTGCTTGCTGGTTGTTAAATGTTACTGAGCTCATTTTCACAGTATTGTATCAGCTACTGGAGGGTTGACAGCATGGGTTTGACAGTGCTCTCAGGCTGTTTGCAGCAAACTATACAAAAAGAAAGTCTGTGGGAAGCAGATCAACTTTACTCCTTGAATACCTAAAAGAGGAAGCTTTGACTTCAACATACAATAAATAACAGTAATAAAATAACCAGTAGTCATAGTTTTATGGTCGGAGCTGTTAAAATGCTACCGTTGAACTAGCTGTTTGAGTTATAGCTCAAGTTGCCTTGGCATGACCTCCGATGGAAGCTGCATCCTGCTTGCACAAAAAGTTCAGGCTGATTTGCATAAGTCCATCCTGTGTACTTACAGTACTAAACACTGCAGCTACGCATGTTAAAACGGAAGAAAAACGACTTGAAGTTTACAGTTTCACAGTATCCCGTGGGATTATAATTGACGGTTATCGTGCCGATTACATTTGTTTATCTGTGTTATTCCAAAAAACGGACATAAGTGAGTGACAGTGTGCATGAGTTTAAGGTACATTTAGTAGTTCATTTAACATGCTATAGTCCTGCTAACATGTTTATAATTCTGTTTATTACTATAATTCTGTTATCATTCCTTTTAGGGTAACTGATAATAATAATAATGATGATAATAATGATAATTATGCTTCCAGTTTTAGCTAAACCCTGTGTGCTAGTTTCCATAATGAACCGGCTGATGTGCTTCTTGAGGATGAGACAGAGAGGAAGAGCAACTTTTTCCGCATTTTTACATTAAAATTCCAAATTTGGGCCCGATGCTGAGGTTTAAGGTTGGAGATGCTAAGGCCTAAACATGTGCACATCTTGATGATATAAGCTGAGAGCTGATGACCTCAGAGAGCCTCTGCCGAGCTGCTCTTCTTCACACAGCAGCTCACTGTGGCATCTATAATTTAAACCAGCAGCTGGTTTACATTGGATTG
The DNA here is from genome assembly GCA_032191485.1 of Leptoclinus maculatus. Classification (NCBI taxonomy): domain Eukaryota; kingdom Metazoa; phylum Chordata; class Actinopteri; order Perciformes; family Stichaeidae; genus Leptoclinus; species Leptoclinus maculatus. The sequence continues at coordinate 20,478,099 of JAVDOI010000012.1, read as the reverse complement.
TACGAGGCCGACAAACTTCACTGTTGAGTTTGCGCTGGTCGTAGCTCCCATGAGCTCTGCTACGTTTTTTGTTTCAATTTGATGTCCTTTTGTGTTGAGATAACCGCACCAGCATGAGAGGGAGGAGAGCCGGGATGGGGGCTAAGCTACTCCAGCTATAGGACCTGAAGCTATTACACCACCCAATCTGCTTCTGGCCTATGTCCAGTCGCAGGTCGGTGACTTGGTCCACATCTTCACAGAGACCTGGCTCCGTCGTGGCGTCTCAGATCAAGCTGCACTTGACGGGCGGACCACAGGGCAGAGAGCAGGACTCCAGTGGGACCAGAGGAGGAGGATTCTGTGTTCACATCATGATGCTTGGTGCTCAAACACAGTCACAGTTGATGGACAATGTTCCCCTGATGTCGACGTTTGAATGTTTCGATGTCTGCGATGTTATCTGCTTGTTCCTGCTGTTTATATTCCTCCTGATGCAAATTCTAAAAAGTGCACTGAAGGAAGGCACTCCTGCTTTTGTTTTTTTGTTTTTTTGTCATGTTTTTCTCGTGTAGGCTGCGACTGCTTTAGGTGGTGTGGACTCCTTTAGGATTCCATCGCTCTTTGCTTCACTGGTGTGCATCAGTCGACATCAATACCTATTTGAGCTAATCGTGTTTTAACAACTCAAGAAACCGATGGCGTGACCAACCGCTGACCGGCCATCGACGTAGAGTACCCCGCTCAGTCTGACCCCAGCTGGTCACGTGTGGCAACAACGATTAAGGCTCAACAACAGCCGCCCTGTCACAGCCCTCGGTGCTGACAACAGCAAACGTCACCACAGCAGGTATTCTGAGCATCCATGGAGTCAATCAAATGTCTCCCTGCAGCAAGGCCCTCATTGTGCTCCCGGCGCTGGGTTTAATCACCGAATTCCTTCACCCGGCGCATCAAAGGAGCACATGCCCGGAGGAGAGATGGAGGGTGTAGCGGAGCGTGTGACTGGTCGATAGAATAGAAAAACATGGATTTTGAACAACCACACTGCAACCAGTTCACTCTTAACGTCTCTCAAAATATCTATAGAATATTCTCATCTATACAGCTTTGAAACAGCTTTACTGTAATTTAATGTAATTTGGCTTTTATGTTTGCTCTCTTCCCACCTTGTGCTGTGACTGCTGCGCAGCAATTTCAAGATTCATCTCATCTTATCTTTATCTCTTCTCCCCCAGCTACTGACGAGTCATTAGTGTGTCTCCCTGAGCCATGAGCCATGAGACTGACAGTGAAACCTCTTCCCCTGCTGTTGACCCAAAGCCTCATTACAACCCACATCAAAGTGTTGGAAGGCAACAAGGCAAATAAATAGAAGCCAAATACATTCATAATTTTATTAAATAAATAAAAGATCTGCATTTATTTCTGTGTTTCCGTCTCATCATTCCCATCCACCTTTCTCAGCTCACGCAGTAGGGACACATCTTTAACCTGTTCTGTCGCCATCAAAGACTTTCATGGACAGAAGGTGATGGCCTCCGGGAAAAGTTCTAAAACTTCACACGTGTTACACACGGAAATGTCCGTTAACAAAGGCTACAACAAGACAGTAAACTGTAACAGCTAAGATCAACGACACTCAGCAACAAGCACTAATGAATACAATCTGGGCTCAGGCAAAGCTTTAACAGGAAGCTGGAGTTCAGTTTGTTGTCTGCAGCTGTTTGTGGGTGTCTCTCCTCTGAGTTCATCAAATGATCCAAAGCCAAAGAGTTATGAACATTTACACACTTGGCGCGACCGCGGTAACTTCATTGATCACTATTCATAAGGAATGATCCCCTACATGGAGACAGGATCGATCAGGACCAAACGAGATGAATCACAATCTGTTCTGGCAGCTGGTCTGATCCCATCGTCAGATAGTTTGACTTTATTTCTATTGATTTAATATTTTGAGTAATTTTATTCTCTGTTGGTGTGAAATAAAATAAGTTGTGTTTTGTCAGAGTGTGTGTGTAATGTTACTGATATCGTCCTGTGTGTCTTCATCCCAACATTACAAGAAGAGATGTCCTGATATGTCCTTGTAAAGGTTTAGCTTGTAACGGTTTAGCTTGTAAAGGTTTAGCTTGTAAAGGTTTAGCTTGTAACGGCGTTGTGCTCATGCAGCAGGACGTTGCACCAAACTCTCTGCTGATGAATGACACTTGTGTCCTTTTCAGCCATGCAGACAAATAAAGCTCAGTCACTCCAGCAGCTGTGTCTGCAGAGCAAGACAGCCAGAAACAGGGAAGCTGCTGCTTGACCTTTGCAATTGTTTCATTATTTACCCTGTATTCAAGTCAGTGGCATGAAAATATACACTTTTGCTTGATTAAATATGAATATTATTCACAGAAGATGAGCTTGTTGGGAATGTTCCCTACCCACTATAACTTAAAATACAGACGTGTGTTAGCATTTATTCTATAAATGTTACCAGTGTCAAAATGTGAACACAAATGAATAATTGCATAATTCATAAGCAAGTCCTGCTTTATAATGTGCTGATTAATACTCTGGTCATATCAGAAAGAGGCACAGTGAAGTCCATCTGCACATCTTTGCAAAATAGAAGAGCTGGTAGCTTGTAACACAATGACAAATCACAAAAATAACGTTTTTCACATAGCAGCCACGGTTGAATTTCATTGTTGAAACAGAGCGGCTAGCATTGGTAGCCAGAGCAACAAGCTAGTGGACTGATGAGGTCTCTCTGCCACGACAGTAAAGACTCGTACTGAGCCGAAATAAAAACCAAACTCCTGATAATGTTATGTCATCGCATCGATGCAGAGTTGGCCACAATCGCATCGCGGTGCATCTTAGGATCAAGACGTTTCCACACCTCTATCTATAATAATACTTCATATTAGTGTGTAGGAGCGGTGAGGATCTGATTGAACAGCAATGGGAATGGACACCCATTTAGAATGTTATCAGCCGATTGAATGGGCCTTATCAGTGATTATCACTACTACTATAATGCTTGTTGTTGGCAACAGCAGCGCATGAACATCAATCCCATCAATTTCGCTGTATTTCTGTCTTTATTTGTTGTTGTTTTTCGTGTTTATCACTCATAGCAGATGACAGAAGACATTCATCACAAAAGGAAGCGTGGGGATTAAGAGCAGTGGACTTTGAGACGATCACTGCTCCACGGCCGACCAACCAGCCAGACCTGCCGGACCAAACGCCACCAAACAGGGAGGGAGGAGAGCCGAGATGGAAGCTAAGCTAACCCAAGCTAGGACCTGAGGCTACTCCACTACCCAGCATGCACCTGGGACTCTGTGTTTACATCATGATGCTTGGTGCTCAAACACAGTCAAAGTTGATGGACAATGTTTTTTTCCTCATGAATGTGAAGATGTCGGCCATATTATCAGCCCAGAGAATAGTTGCTGCTGTTTACATTCCTTATGATCCAAATTAAAAGAATGCACTACAGGAATGCACTACTGTTTTAGTTTAGTTTGTCATGTGTTTGTTGGGTTCTGAACATATACTAGTAGGTGAGCAGGCCCCTTCTAACCCATATTCTAACCATATCTATGAGGCTGATAACAGCTGCCATCATTTGAAATCAAAAGCTTGATCTGAAGACCTTACATTTCCATCAGAAATCTCCTGGTATGAACCTTTTGTACTATCTAAAGTGAAAATGAGTTGCGTTGTTTTCCCACACACAGTACGACATCCTCTGATAGAGCATCACTGCTGGCAGACGCACCATCATCACCACCTGGATCATTGACAGCAACTACACCAGAAATATACTGGACGTGCAAATTAACAACATGCTCAGGAGGTTTCCTCTCTGATTCTGTCGACCTGGTTTCACACTTGCAACGTGTAAATATTTTCATTTCAAAAAGCAATCTTCGTTTTGCGTTTTCTTTCGGTAAAACATGGTGGGTGAAGATACTTCCACTGATCCAGAGCTTGTTTTTGAGAATGTTTACAACACGTTTTATACATTATATAATGTGTAACTAAGTCCTGACAGCAGCTGAGTTTACTGCATGGGATTGAAAGTCAAACAGTAAAGCACATGATATTACATCAGTCGTATAAACTAACAGACATTCCCACGTCTGCACTGTAACAATCACTTTCTGAAAGGCTTGAAAAGCAGTTCAGTTCGACTTTTCTCAACACAAGCTCATAAAAGCTTTTGTTGCTGCTCTTTACATTCCTTATGATGCAAATGAAAATAATGCACTACAGGAATGTACTACTGTTGTAGTTTAGTTTGTCATGTGTTGTGTTACAAATGGGCTACAACTGACTTTGGTTGTGCATCCCTGTGTTGCATAATGACAATAAATGACCCTTGAATCCTTGAGACAGAAATGTGCAGAAGACACACTTCAGTTCTTTACAGACCAAAGTTCACAGTCAGCTGTTTTCACAATGGGAGGAACAGGACCTGATGGCCTTGATGCCCTTTTACATTGTTCAACAGATTTCAAACCTCCTCCCATCACAGGCACAACCTCCTATTAATACATACAATCTGGCATACAATCTCTAGCTTCTCTCATCTTTCATCATCAACCAACTTCACATTCATCTGGGCCTCCTCCCATTAGACACACAACCTTTTCTATTTCCACTTGATTAACTTTGGTACAGGGTTAAAACATTAGAATATTTTGTTGGAAATAAATCAGATATGTGTATGAAGAATAATAACGCAGAAAATGAAGGCGATTATCAGATAGTCAGATAGTGGCTGTGATCCAATCAATAACCGCTCCACCTATCTTACACAGCCCATGACATCTCTATCATCTCTCTCCACACGTTCATATTTCAGACGTTACATCATCGTCTTTTTCATGTTAATTAATTAGATAACCAAGATTTTAAACCATTCTTGACATTGCAATAGAAGAAGGCAAAACAGCGTATTGTTGTTTTCAGCATACCAACAACATGCTTGAAGTTAAACAGCACTAATACGCCACAAGACCAGAGACAACACACCACAACATGACACCAAACACATTCACACTCAGATTCCCGGCACGCCGTCATTCATCATTGACACTTACCGATGTTGATGACGTTGGCGGACAGGAAGTGGCTGCAGGGAAGGCTGGCGGTGCTCACGAAAGAGTCGCCGTCCGTCGTCACGGTAGTCCTCGACCTCAGCGACAGGTTGGGAGAGTCGGTCACCATGGCCATTCTAGCTGCCACAGCCGCCATGACCGCTGACGGATGACAATGTTCAAGGTGTAGGTGCTGACCTCGCTCCCCAAAGAGAGTAGAGTCTTTAGAAACTGGGATGCAGGCAAACGGAGCTCAAGAAATATTGTATCTCATTGGTAAAAAATATCGGATAAAATCACTGGAAGAAGGAGCTAATTTAGCTTGAGAGGTTACTCAAAGTTCAGTTGCAGTAGAAAGCTGAAAAGGAAGTGAACTGGGGACTGACTGCCTGCTATCTAGAGCTGTCAAGCTGTCAGAACAACCCTCAGTGAAATATTCCCAAAGCAACAACTGCAATCCAATCCAATATTCCAAAGTGATGGCAGTCACAGAAGGACGTCTTTGATGAGAATTCCCAGACCCGTTGCGGAAGAGTCCTCACATGACACGTTTCATTAGTTGAATATGATGAATGGAATCACTGGTCCTGATCATAATCCCAGTCAGGCCGAGCTGCTGCAGTCACCTACAGCAGAGGACACACAGACACCTTCTTCACTCCTCATGGTTGATGAGGACAAACACAAATATGACATGTTATGCAGTTTCTGCTCAGAATACTAAATTAGATTTTTGTGTATTCGTACTAGAACTCCCTAGTTCATTTGTGTACGTGATGAAGGAAGGATCGTGATTAACATTAAATTCAGCACAAAACATATACTTGTATGTTCTTTTATTCCACTGTTTTTGGAAGAAAAATGGAAAAATAAGATTGCTTTGACTGTATGAGCCAATGTGGACTGTATCCAATAATCATTTGCAAAAAAATGTTCTTTTAAAAGAAATAGCACAAAATGTAAAAGGTTAGGACACTACATCTTAAAGCAACTCAACATTGACTTCTCCCAGCGGCCGTGGTTGCTATATTTGACCTAATGTCAAATATGTACAATATACTGTAATCAATGAAGCTCATGTTATAGGTGGGGGAATCGTCAAAGTCATAATAAGTAATAACAGTAATTGTAGTGTCCCTCTCAACGTGCATCAATCCATAAGATGGTCAGGGGTCACCGAGGGTCACTCCAAGCCCCCTTTGTGCTCTCTCAAACTTCACTTGACCTCAGGTTCCATTAGCGATGCCGCTGCTGTGGATGTCACAGCACAAGTCACTGATTCACATCGCTGTGAGAAAAGGAAACCCGGAGGCAGCAGCGAACCGACACAGAAAAAGAAGCTAGTATGTGGAGAGAACCACGAAACAGAAATGCAATTTAGTAATTAAAGGATAGGGATTTAAAATCAATAAAGCTTTTTAAAAGGCATTCAAGATGTTCCTTTGCTCTAGTTTAAGAAGAAAGCTTCAGTCTACGTAGGATGCAGCATGACTGGTGCCGGCATGTTACACCACACCTCAGACTCACTTCACCTCTGCTACCTAAGCCTCCTTTGTTTGCCTACCTTCTGCCATCACTCACAGAAACCCACCCACATGAAGATTGGATACACCTGAAAACATGTACCTCTCCGCCTGAAAGTCTCCTTTAAATCAGCTTTCAAAGTTGAAAGCTTTAACACTGTGTATGTGATCCGCCGCCCTGCGAAGGACTGAACAATGTGTGGTGTGTGTGTGTGTGTTTGGGGGAGTGAGTCAGGGTTAGCTAGACGAGGTGGGCCGGCTGGAGGACGTGTTGAGAACTGTTTCTGTTGAGAAACGTTGGCGGTCAGATTGGCTGAGCTGCAGGTCTGGGCACGTTCTTGTTAGCGTCGAACCCACATACACACACTCCACCTGGACACAGGAGAAGGTGTGTGTGGGACTAGTGCTGGTATGTGAAGTGGTTGGGGAAACACCAACATGCTTTTATTCAAACTAACATGTTTCAAACAGTCATCAACGGACCAGGGAGGGCATCTTGTAACATGAAACATTTAACAATTCCTTTGTACTCAATGTTGTAAGTGTGACTCAGATATCAGGCAGAACTGCATCCGTTCAGTGCTTTAACACGATGTTCAGTCTACACATGATTCTGTTGAAATAAAAGTTTGGTACTATTTAAGAGCTTAACCCAACCTTGTGCCACTGTTGACAAGGGGCTGGTGGGAAATCCATTGCAAACAACAGCAATGTCTGTTTCTCACCAAATGTAGCTCTCGAATCAAGAGAGTCCAATAAATTACTGTTTGAGTTAATAACATACATTAAAATTATGCACAGTATTCATTATTAAGATCAGCTCAAGGTCGACCAGTGGGTAGCCAATTGCAAAATTTAGTTGGGGAAACTTAAGGCCTTAACGCACCGGGGGCATGACTTATAAAGGACACGAAAATGCAAAAGATAGCAAACATGAACATGAACATTGTTGAATATCCACTTCCATTACAAAATGAGGTATTGTCTTTATGACAATAAAAAGGGATGTCTGCTACACTGAAATCTGCCAACAGTAATCACATTACTTGCTCTATTCTATCGGTGAGGAACTCTGGGATTTTTTAAAATATTCTCCACAGACCCTTTTACAGCCGACGTCACGATTACATCACAGTGTTAGCTAAAGAAATAAAAAGGAAAGATTGGAGCACAAATCTCCTCAGAGTAGTGGGCTAAAGTTACCCATCGAAAAGGTCATCTGGCTGTGCTGTTTGGTACCAGAATTGATTTTGCATACATTTAAGATGATAAACTGTGATTCTATGCAAAACGGGCAAGGCGTTTCAGAAATGGAGAGAAAATGTTGCTAATATTTTAGCTTAGCCTTCTACTAACCTCCTCGGCTGTCACGGCTACTACACCTCAGCGGCTAAACTATTAGAGAGATGAAGAGATGGCCTGCTTATTTTCTGTAACTATTGTAGCATCAAAGCATGGTGGAATTAGAAAGCTAACTAGCGGACGGCTGGCTACTTAGCTGGCTTGCTAATTCCGCCATGCTTTCATGCAACACTGGTTACAGAAAATGATCCAAACAAAGTTATAACTTATTTAACGAGAGCAATCTGCTTACGCTGTGACAAGAGTGTGTGGATGAAGCATTAATTGTTACATTTTACAAATTTAGCGGCTGGCTAGTTGGCTAGCTACCGTGCCAATTCCACCATGCTTTCATGCTAATGTTACACTGGTTACAGAAAATTAGTGCAACAGCGTCTGCGCTGCGACTACAGTCCCTCTGCCTCACTCCTTGCCTCTAGGAGACTACTTCGCCGGGAGGAGAGCAGGCGGGAGCTCTGGAGACTAACTAACTAACTAACTAGCTCTGGAGGTGGACAAGCTAGATAGCTAACTAGCCACCCGTCCTCTCAGTTTGCTTCTCCCAGATTGACTACAGGAATCAAAGTCATTTAATTGGCAGTGGAGGAATACCTCAAAATTTGATTTAGATCAAACACCAAGTAATAGGTAATGGTCACCATGGGGTCCAAATGTAAAAACACAACTGTTTGAAACCTACTTGAACCCGATGTATATAAATAAATGTACAAAAAGGGGACCCAATCTGAAAGGCATACAAAAACAGTTATTCTGAATGGACCAGAGGATCGTTGGACCTGATTCAAAAAGTGGGCGATACAAACAGACCCAAAGAGAGAGAGAAACACTCGGAGCAGAGAGATGCAGCTGCAGTCAAAATGAGCAGCAAAACGTGAATTTCCCTGAACCTCACAGTTCAATTAACTTCAATTCAATTTATTTATGCGTCAAATCACGACAAAAGTTATCTCGAGGCACTTTTCATATAGAGCAGGTCTAGACTGTGCTCTACAATTTACAGAGACTTAACATTCCCCCATGAGCAGGCACTTGAGCAACAGTGGCACCTCACAGTTTCACTCTCATTTGCATTTTATGTATTAAAAAACACTTTTCTTTCTCCTCTGATGAAAAAGCACCTCGTGATCAGAGCTGATAACAATTCCTCTTGGATCTGCTTTGGTATCAGACATATTGACACACAGACCTGAGACCTGCCGCCATTCAACAGGACCCTTGTTCTGAGTGAACTTTGTATTGGAGAGAAATGTGCCATGATTAATGATGCAAATGCAATATTAATAAGCTGCTTGTCTGTTGCTCCTCCTGAGCTTTCTTCTGTTTTTCCCTGTTTAAGATTTTTTTGGGGGAGTTTTTCCTTATCTGAGTCGAATGGTCTCAGGACAGAGGGGGTTGTAGGCTGTACAGATTGTAAAGGATTTGGGATTTGGGATATTGGAATATAAATTGACTTGACTTGGTACATTTGGCTTTACTATTCTACTACTACTTTTTTTCTAAATGAATGCCTTAATGAAATGCTTGTGAAATCCCACCAAGCAGGGGAAGAGAGAGTTGGAGGGACCTGGTAAACTCAGTATTGTTTTATTATTACAAATATATATTATTTTTCATTATTATAATTTTCTCTTTTCTGTATATGTATTACCTATCCGGCCTCTCTAACATGTTATGATCACCGTGAAACGACGATATCTTGAGTTACTTTCTGTTTGTTGCAGAATGAATGTCATTTTACAAAACATATGTTGCTTTTTTACCTAATTTTCACTCTGATCCAAAAATCTCCATTTCAGTAGCTCTCACATACACCAAACATTCCAATTTCATTCCTATCTATATTCTGAAGGATTTGACAGAAGGGTTTGTTCAGATATCATTCATAGACTGATTTATACACATATTGCTAAAAACATGTCAAAAAAATAATATCCATCATTCCCTCTGTAAAACCTTTGACTCTAAAATATCAACAAAATGAAACAAGAATTTTGAACCTGGTTTCATCCAATGTTCACATTTCTGTTCTGGAAATGTATGTGAATAACCACATATTTGATCAAATCATTTCTTATTTGCGCATTTAAACATACATTTTCAGAAAACTTAATACAATAAGCAATTGTCTTAATGGAAGAAATCAACTGGGGAAGTTTGATGGTGATTTCTATTAGTTAAATGTGTTACCCTATTCACCTGGTGTGTCTCTTTAAATGTATGGGGTTTTACATTTACATCATCACTTAGTGGAAGATGTCACACTTAATATTATCTATCTGGCCTCAGCACCAGTTCTAGCTTCTGTAGTAACAAATCTGTACTACAATATATGTGAGGTGTTACAGATCGCTAGCTACAGCAGCGTTATGAAGAGTAATGACTGTAAAATGCAACAGAAGAGTTCCTGAGGGCAGTAACATTAAGCTGCAGGTCAACACCCTGTTGCTAAGTACAGCAAGTTAGAGACAAGCTTTGAGCACGGCCATGCGCTTCCCTCTCCGTTTCACAACACCAGGCCCGACTGACTGAATGTGTGTACCGTACAGTCCGCGTACACGGGACGTCCACTCCACAGCAGCTCTCCTTAAAGTGTCAGAGTAACACGACACCTCTCATGACTAAAACCTACACAGGCACAATGACAGCTTGGATCATGCTTTAAACGTGTTGTCAGAGAGTGAGTCGGCCTGCCTCAGCTCTCTAAAGAGTGTGTTTCAGCTGCTGGTTTGGACCGTTGTTATGACTCACATTCTGTCCTCTGTAGAAGTGGCTGCTTTACTAAGCTGAGGGGGAGAGAGAAATACTCACAGTGGATTTTCAGTGCTGTGCATGTGTGGTTTACCCATCTTGCGGGGACATAAATCTGATCACACATTGTGGGGACTTGCCTGTTTTGGAGGGACAAAATGGGGACAATTGCCCGTCCCCATTACATAAACGTTTACATTTTAGGGTGAAGACTTTGTTTAAGGTTAAGTTCAGGGCTAGAATAAGGGTGGTAGGGTTATGGTTAGAGTTAGTCTCCAATACATGTATGTACAGTATGTCAATGTAATGTCCCCAAAGGTAATGAAAATATGTGTGTGTGTGTGTGTGTGTGTGTGTGTGTGTGTGTGTGTGTGTGTGTGTGTGTGTGTGTGTGTGTGTGTGTGTGTGTGTGTGTGTGTGTGTACACAAGCAAAAGGGGCTACAATTAATAGTAAATTGATCAAGAGAGTGCTGCAGGAATGAGTCCTAAAACCCAGAATAGAGTCAGCATTGTTGCACTTTTTCTGTCTCAAAGTCAATGTTTTTTGGTTTGAAGTCTGAATTAAGGTCTGTGGTTAACACAAGCTGAAGAGATGTTAACGTTTTGTTCTACGATATAAAATATGTCAGTAAACACTCCTCTCCTGAATTTGGAAGCTGTTACGTGTCTTCAAAAAGTGTCTAAATGAGTCGACTAAACGTCCTCACTATACCACTAGTCCTCCTTTAGCTTAGTGGTGGTGACGTGAAGTCATGTGACCGTGGAACTTTTAACTTCTAATGATTACATTCATGCTTCAAAAGTCTTTAAGTGGTGTCCACTTGTAAAGATTATCTTGCTGAACAAAACATGTAAGTAGGCCTATCATAAACGTTTGTTTGCCACTGAGACTATTTTCTGCAACAGTCCAATGGAAGAATCCCATTGGATTTGTGTCGAGGGAACCAGTGTGATGCTGACTTCCTGCTTGGCCTACAAACATACATCATCCCTACAGCACTCTATGATTCTACAAGACTGTGCACATACAGTATTAGTCAGTAGGTACAAGCCAACAGTCAAAAGCATACAAACACAATGGCCCTTTCTTCCACATTCCCCACCTTAACACATGCACACACAATGGGATCCATTCAGAGCACATCATTTACAGTGGTTTCACAAAAGTGTGCAATCAGCAACACTTTAGATAATGTGCACGACAATGAAGCACATGCCGCTGAAAGGAAGACATTATGTTTAGTTTCATAATCATTGAATAAATGTCAACACATGGTTCATCATTGGGTCAACAAAATAACAGCTAGTTCAACATTTCAAAATAACTAACTGTGACTAAACACTATAATTCACTGGGCATTGTGCTGGTCATGTGACAAAGCACTGAGTACTGATATATACAGAGTTAGTTCCATACATATTTGGACACTGACTTTTTTTTTTACTTTTTGTTTATCCAAGTAAGTTGGATACTTGCGGACTCTTCAATACGGGCTTTAGGTGCAGACTCTAAGCTTCAATCTGAGGGTATTAACATACAAATTGGACTTTTGGTTTACAGCTCTTCATATGTAGCACCGTCTTTTTCAAGTGGTCAAAAGTAATTTAATTTAAAAGCGGTTTCATGGACAGATGTGGGCTATTCCTTTGTTCTTTCTTCTACTAAGCAGGTAAAAGGTGCAAAGTTAAATCCAAGTGTGTCATTTGCATTTGCATCTGCTGTTGTGAACCCACAACATGTGGTCAAAGGAGGTCTCAATGCAAGTTAAAGAAGCGACCTTCAAGGGCGTGACGAACAAAATACTCGCCTGAGAATATTATATGTCCAGGGCTTTTATTGTGAAAGGTAAGAACTGAGGGAGTGGATCTGGACTGCGCTGCCTTTGTCAATGTTGAAAGGAGAAATATAGTTCAGAATATGGAGCCTCCAAATTGATTTCAATTTAAACTCAACCCTTTCTGCACAATTAGACTGGTTGATGCCTTTATTTGTGGTGCGAAAGCTCTGAAAAATCGACCATGTTCCGGTTTATATTTGTGTTCTGTGTGAAAGTATTCATGACAGAAACAACAGTGTGAAAAAATATATCGACGTGCGAAAGAAACACTCCTGGTGTGTAAAGGCCTTAAGTAAAAATAAATCAGAGAGAAAGCGGGATTGACAAATCAACATATTGGCACATTCTGACTCGGCAACGCAATGAGGACTGGATGTCCACGGAACAATGGGAAATTATCGCAGGATCTTTTCCATTGTAAAGAAAGAATGCTTCACAACATCCAGCCAAGTGGAAAACACTCTCCTGACGGTAGGCATATCATTATCCATTGGAAACACCTTGCATTAAAATGCTTGTCTTATCCAGATCGTATCTACACATGACTTAAGATGATTACACCGAGTATTAATGTGTGTCTCCGGTGTCCACATTGAGATCAAATTGGGATTCAATCGCTGTGTCCGGCTCAAACAACAGAACGTCACATCCTCCTCTCCTCTCATGTACGTGGACTGAAAACGCATTTACACTTTTGTTCAATGAGGTCACAACCACCTCTGTGCATTGACACCAGTACTACCATGTGGTCGAGCACTATCTGATTGCAATCACGCATTTTAGGCTGTATGCAAAGGCTGTATATCATGAACCTGTACCAGAATGATGGGAAGAAAAGAGTGTTGGAGTTTGTGTTCTGCAAAATTTTTACATTAAAATTTTTAACTCAAATGTATATTGGTTCCAAATAACGGTAGTCGGCCTTGTTGACAACAACAAATTCCAAGAGGACGAATCCTGACTTTGGTGAACCCCTGTTTTTTTTCTAGCGCAATCATTAAGTAAACATTTTAATTTGTCTTGTTTGTGACAAGAGCTCAAAAGTTGCCCCCTGGTCACCCGCTTATACGTCCTATAGCAGAACCAGAAGGCCACAGATGCCCATTAAGACATATCAAAATCTAACGGGCTGATTACCATGAAATGTACTGATCATATTCATGCTCCCCAGGGGATGAACCCTTTTCCCTTTGGACACATTACTGTTCCAGCTGCACCGTCCATGAAAAAAATGTCCCCTCTTATATGCAACATATTAAAAACTAGTGGTTGTATGAACATGAAGTGAGCTGAGGATATTCATGGTCCACAGAAGTTACCTCCTAAGGTTTTTGGAGACCTCTAGCCATCGTCAGGCTTAGTTTCCATTTGCACACAAGAACTATCACAATTTTATGGATGAATTGCTGTGAAATTTAGTTCATTCATGTTTCCCAGGGGCTGAACCATTTCCATTTTGTATACACTATGAACACAATATTTTCAACTTTATATCTTATACCCAGAGGAGCATTTTACTTTAGTCAACATTTCATTATGTTGAATAAATAGAAGAAGAAAAAACAGCAGCAGCACACTTTCCCGGGAGATTGGATTGTTGAATCTCTTTATCCCTGGTAAAGTGCTAGGTTTCAATTCTGTTATATTCCTGTGACCGAGCCGAAAGAGGCTGAAAACCAACACCCTGCTGAAAAACAAGCCTACACAAAGGGACAGAGAACCAGCCTTTCCCATCAAACCACGCACACGATCATACCTGCCATGGCTGGGAGATACAGTTGGCCAGCAGCATGTCACAGATTTTAATTCTTGCTATGATGAAACCAGATGAAGAAAAATGTGAAAATCGTGCCAACCCTGCTGTTTATTGTCACGAAGCCAGACAAGGGGTGATATGGTTTGATACTTAAGTGTGACAGACAAAGAAAAACATTGGAGGCTATAATCTGTTCATACACACCAACATCACTGCATGGCCTGGCAGAGTTGCTGCTGCTTTGCACAGAAGCAAAAGTCTCTAGAACAGCAATGTCTGTAGGCTTCTTACCTGGAGTAGAAGTAAGTGCCTCGGAGCAAACATCTGCTGCTTACCACATCTCTTTGCCAGTGGTTTTTATTGGACCACTGCCATGGTCTAGCGCCATCATTGGGTCAAAGTTTGAATTTGTCCAATACTTTGGTTTTAACATTTTCCAACTCGTCACATACTGATGCTTTGTCAGACCCAGTGGCGTCCAACAGACACCGATCTTTCAGCCAGAAGACCGCTGTTCATTCCCCATATGGAATGACCCAAATTGTTGTATGCGTGTAACGAGCAGAAATTGACGTGAATTGAATGTGTGGCTAGCTTTTGTAGGAAAACGCACGAAAAACTAATGAGTAACTTCCTTCATCACTTCCTGGAGCATGTTCTCCGAGTATCTAACAATGGCTACTGGTTACTTGAAAGCTTGGTGCATTTCATACAGACGCTGAAGGGCGCCTTGTGCATCGGTACCAGACGTCAAGGGGCATGACGAAGCATCAGTATCTGATGCCCCAGGAACTAGAACAAGCTGCTGGTTTATGACCAAGCTCATACCATCACCGAGACTAAAATGTAATGTTGTTAAGAAGACAGCTGTGGACTTAGTGCTTAGTTGTAACAGCCACGTTAAGATAATTATAAAATCAGCTTGTCCAAACAAGTGTGTATATTAAGGCCGGGTTGTAACAGTCTGTCGACAGGTCTCTCCAAAAAAGCAATCTGACAGCTGCCACTGATACTTCAGATCACTGAATATCTGTGTTTCAAACATTGATTGCGAGTACTTGTTCCTCAATTAGGGACAAAATTCTTCTGTAATATGTTTCTGAGTTACAAACCAAAACATCGAAGGTTACAGATGTTTCCTCCGAATGCGTCAATGAAAAGATTAAACATGGGTTACAAAAAAAAAGCTGGGTTATGTCAGTCAGGGCTTCATGATTAAGATATATTTGGCCTCATTAACATCCAGACTTTAAGTGAAAATCACCTCAGACAATGATGAAGAAAACTGTCACAGGTACTCGTTTCAGTCTGATGTTGGTGAGATAAAGTGATAGTCATTCAAAAATAGCATCATCACCATCATCGAAAGTAGAGAACATGCAGTTTGTCAATGAAAACTACAGCAAAAAACATGTGATGGCGAGGGGAAGAGTGCGTCTATACATGTCTCTTCTTCAGACGCGGATTTTGTTGTATCCCCTGTTGGATTACAGTAGACGTGTGTTTTGTAATGTTAGCTAATGTTAATTTAATGTTTTTGGGCTGAATCAGGCGGCAACCTCATTGGCTTCACTCGGTTCTGCCGAGTGAAGCCAATGCCAAAAGTCTTAAAACTTGCATTCTCTCTACTGACCAACTCCTCCGGTTTGCAAAAAGAAGTCAGATTGTATATAAGTCTATGAGAAAATGACTCTACTTCTCTCTTGATTTATTAGCTCAGTAAACACTGTAAACATGAGTTTATGGTCTCAATCTCTAGTTTCAAGTCCTCTTCAATACAGCATGATGTTCATTTAGTAAATTATGGTCCATTTAGAGTCAAATAGACCATGAAGCAGAGCGTTAGGGCGGGCTTACTGTGATTGACAGGTTGTTGCCGCTACCAGAGCCGTATATGGCATCTCTACGTCACTCCTCCGCATTCCAAATATGGTAACTTCTGTTCACCGGTTGCAAAAAAAACAACAACATGGCGACGGCCGTAATCCAACTGGAGACTTTAAAACGACAGTCCACAAACCAATTGGAGATGTCTCGATGTAGTCCACTTCTTATATCCAGTCCATGGGCTAAATGCATTTACAGTCCAACTAAACATTTGACAAAAAGCAACAACAGCACAGCTGGGACAAACGTATTATTAACATCTGTAACCACTGACACCGATAGCGACAGCTGTAACAAAAGATGTCCTTTTTTGTTTTCGCTAAAGTTAACTAGTTTAGTTTTCAATGAATAAAATGTGACCAACTTTTACATATTTCCCTCAAAAGATAGTATTGCTCGGTAAATTCCCGACTCTAAAGGGCAAAAAAATGATAAAAATCCCACTCCAGAGACCCGAGGCTTTACTCCAGTGACAGACATTTGACAGTCAAAAGGCAAGTTATATCACGGCTCATTTCCAAGTCAGATGTGGTTTTCCTTCCTATATGGTCAACCAGACGATCAAGAACAGTCGGCAATGTGGGCACCGTATCTGAAAAGGTCAGAGTGACTCGCAACCAGATGCACAAGATGAAAAGTAGGGAATTATTTGGTGGAGAAAAAAAAAAAAACACAACTCTGAAAAGGTCAGGAAGTGTGTTCAAAACTAACAAAGACACTATTGGAGTTTGTTTTTGTTTTTTGAGGCATAGGTTAATGATATTCCCTCATATTCAAAGAAAGGATGCGTGGTCTCTACGTCTCAGAATGTCAATGTGATTTTGTCGTGTTTCAACCTGCTGTCACTTTCATCTAGATGTGCTGCAGCAGTAATTACACACTAAAGACACATTAATTGCTATTCCCACTGCTCAGTGCTTACGATGTGATTAATTTTGTAACGCAATGACTGCTGGGTGGTGAGCTGGCAGAATTTAAGAAGTAATCTGTGCTAATGATTCAGAGCATTTCAGTTTGACGGCAGTCTACATAGTGAAAAGTCCTCCTCAAAATACATTCTGAACACAGCTTCTCCAGTCTCACACACAGTGCAGTTTCAACAGACGATTTGTTAAAGAAAAAGTTCAACATTTTGTCGCTTTCTTTCTGAGAGTGAGATGTAATGGGGCATTCTGTTTGAGCTGAAAAGTCGTAATTTCCAAGTTCCCAGTTGGAAATTTCAACTGGAATAACCCCTGAAGTCGGATTTCTGACTCCTTAAGTCGGGAAAACCTCACCAACCCTCAAAATCCAAGATGGCTGCTCAACAGAAGTGAAAGCTTTAGTAGCATAGGCCTACTGTTATAAGCACTTCTGTCTTGGTTGTGTCTCATTAAATCAGTCGTACACAGTACTGTCCGACTTCTATCTGTTGGCATGTTGCTAAGGTGTTTGTATGCGAAGAAATACAGTATAATGTGTCGTTGCTAACAAGCTAACTAGGCTAGATCTGGTATTGCTAACTTCTTTGACTAGAACGCAGTTAACTCTGTTTTGTTTGTCATCATCATTCCCAGCTCCGATTTACGACTTCCGAGGTAAATGGAACGCAGCATAAGAACAGAACTTGAGTCGGAACTTGGTTAGCTTAGCTTAGCATAAAGACTGGAGGCAGGAGGAAACAGCGAGGCTAGTTCTGTTCTATTTTGTCAAAAACACATTTACCAACCCAACACGAAATTGTCCAAAACTGACGCTCGGTCAGTCTCCTAAGATTCAAACTATGATGCTCTATGTAACCCTCTAGCGTAAGTTTTGGGCGTGTCAGGAGGAGTATTTCCTAATCTGAATCGAGAGTCTAAGGACAGAGGGTGGCCTATGATGTACTGATTGTAAAGCCCCTTGAGGCAAATGTTATGACATTGGGCTGTATAAATAAAATGGACTTGACTTGAAATGTAAATCATCAACTATTTGATATTCATTGGAATGAAATGAGCACTAGACTGTGATTTAATCCGCTGAGAAAAATGCAAATGACACGTCACACATGATGAAGTATGCACTTTGAACAGCTGAGAGCTTCCTTTTCAAACCAGTTGATACATTTTTTTTTAATGTCAACAAACACTGTGAATGACAAAAAAGAAAAATCAATACATGTACCAAAGCCTGACAGATCTTCTTCCTCTGTGCCATAGAGCTCCATTAAAAACACATCATTGAGCCACTCTAGGTGACATGTTCCTTCATCACCATAAACACTCACTAGTTTATTGTGACTCAGATCCACTTACACAGTGAAAATAGTCCCCAAAAATGCACCATATCCTCAGGTTTGAGTAACATTTGTTAAAAACTATGACTTTATGTTTAGACTACCGTACATACATGTGAGCCATGATTAAAGATTCACCACGTGGCTCCGGGGTGATGGAGGACAAACAATATTGACAGGACTACATTTGGTCTACACAAGGGATTTGTTGACAATAAGAAAAACGAAGGATGAAATGTCTTTAAACCTTCAAACATCTCCAATGCAAGTAGCTCCGGATCATTATAACGAGTCCCTCCAGTGAGTTAGTGATACACTTACATTAAGTTGAGGAACTTGCCAAGAGACAGCTTTAAAAAAAGAAAAAAGAAATGTGCAGCAGAGGCCAAGTTATCCTGATTCTTCCACCCTAAAAGGAGTTACGCTCCAAAAGCTGTGGATCCTATAGTATAGTGCAAATCTGCACTGTATTTCATTAGAACCCTCCCTGCCTGGTAAGTGTTGAACAGGTTTTCTCTTCAAAATATGTGGTCTCCCAGTCCACGGGTCGTCACTCTCCATGATGAGTAAATTGCCTGAAGACATGAAATAAATCCATAAAACGCTGCTTTAAAAAAAAAAAACATTGAATTTATAATGCATGAATGGGTATATTGAGTATCTAAAAGATTTTCTCCTTTTAGCCTGTGGTGTTTTGTCTGACAGAGGCCATTTTTTGACGATGTATTCATACAGTCACTGTGAGTGTGCACCACCACCAAACAAACCCCTGTTTGTTTCACCTTTAGCCTCATAAAAAGTAATTTGGTACAAAATATCTTCTCCGACTTCAATCAGAGAATGTGGCGGAGCTCCTCTCATGCTCTGAAGTCACTCAGATAGACTGCTGGCATTAAGCCCAGTGTAGGTGACTATCGGCAACTTAAAATGAGTCACAGAGAGAGACTAACTTGCGAACACGCTGGCAGTAAATTAATCACGGATCCAGTGCTTGAGTTTGTAGTTTTATTTGTATACAACAAACATACTCTTGTGCTGAATAATACACATTGAAAAACGTTCAAGATAGTTTCTCTTGATGTACAAAGATAATCAACGGCGTCAAACAATAATAGTGATAGTGTAAATAGTGTAAAAAGTCTCCCTCTCTCACCCCCTCTCCTTCCATTCATCCAACTAAACTACTGAACAGCTGATATCCCCAACACCACGTAACTCAATTACCGGAAGTGACAAAAAAGGGTGTACAAAATGACACAGACTATACCTGGCTCCTACACCCAGGATTTAAAAAACCCACGCAAGGTGAGGAAATCATGAGTTTACAGTATATAGAACATAATTATGTCAAGTTGTAAAACAGAAACAGACTGGATAATTCACTTCATGTGCCTGTATCTGCACTCCACCACAAATACTCCTGCTGTCATGAAGAAGGGAGGATGAATCATAAATGTTGATAGCTGTGCACACGTTTAGACCGTCTCTCTGAGTTACACACACAGACCAAAAACCCAAAACCTGGCAAAGTCCTGAAGTGGGTGTTCTCCGCTTTCAAATGCTGTTCTGCAATCTGGCTAGCACTTTGTTTGGAGTACTGAGGAACTTGAGTATTAAAGTATAATGTACATGGAGAATCTACTGCTGAGGCCACCACTGAAGGAAAAAGTCTGAATTTCAAATTCCCATTAAGTCCGCCAAAATTACTGAAAAAAAAAAACTAATTTGTAATTGTCTTGCCGAAACAACTCATTTTCTGATCTGACACCCCTATCGGATGACATCAATCATCGGTGACCTCCAAAAAAATCACATTAGTTTTTTCAGATCTGCCAACTTTGTGGTTAAGCTTTGCTTTGATTAAGTGGCCTTGGGGGTGTGCTGCTTCAGGTAACGCTATGAAATATAATCCAGAAAGTCCAGTTTGAGTAACAGATCCATAAGTTTGAAGGCATCTGTAGAAAAGGTAAAATTACTATGTTTTTCAATGGAGTCTGGTAGGTTTGGGGAGAGCATAACGGCTGAATAAAGGGTTTGTTTTGACCAAACCAGATTGTTGGAACAGTGGAGAGAGTGAACCGAGTTTTGATTTAGTTTCTGTAGAGTTTGAATGGAGTGTGTTTTACAATCAACGAGGAGTCTGGTGGCTTTGAGGAAAGTATACTTTTGTATGTTTTGTACGTTAGTAAATTAAAAAAATTTTCCAAATCCGAGTTGATTTTATTTAATAGGCCTACGTGTTTTAAATCTGTTTATATTGTTGCATTGTTTTTTTCAGATGTTTACAATACCATGAGACAGGATTTTACAACTTGGAAAAGTTATCACAGCTTTTGATCTTTTTTTGTGACGGTCAAAATGTAAACAATAGAAAAACAGTTAAAAACTAATATACGAGGAATGTGTGAGGAATGTTTTTTGGTCAGCACACCTTGCTGGATGTCGGCACATTGCAGCAGAAGTTGAACCTGGGTAGGCAAAGTTAAAGCTTGAGTAGGCAACTTTGGAGAATTCAGCTAGAGAACGCTAGATTAAAAAATTATCTGATCATAGACTGTATATAATGTAGTCATCGTCACTTAAGCCGTTGGTTTGTCGACTGCCGTTTTGAAGCCTCGAGTTCGGCGATTCCGCCGTCGCCATCTTGGATTACGGCCGTCGCCGTGTTGTTTTTTTGCAACCAATGAACAGAAGCTACCATATTTGGAATGTGGAGGAGTGACGTAGAGACGTCGTAAACGGCTCTGGTAGTGGCAGCGACCTGTCAATCACAGTAAGCCCCGCCCTAAAGCATACCCTGCTTTATGGTCTATTTGACTCTAAATGGACCATAACTTACTAAATGAACATCATGCTGTATTGAAGAAGACTTGAAACTAGAGATTGAGACCATAAACTCATGTTTACAATGTTTACTGAGGTAATAAATCAAGAGAGAAGTAGAGTCATTTTCTCATAGACTTCTATACAACCAGAGGAGTCGCCCCCTGATGGACATTAGAGAGAATGCAAGTTTAAGACACTTCAGCATTGGCTTTACTCGGCTGAACCGGAGGTTGCCGCCTGGATCCAACCTAAAAACCCAGCCCAGTGTTGTCAACACGGAAAAAAGCAGCTGGCAGCGCCAGCTCCAAAAGTCACCATATAAATATATATATATATATATATAAAATGTCCACTGGACTCCAAAGCCTGTAGGACAGAGGTAGCCAACACGGTGCCAGCGGGCACCTGGTCGCCCGCAGGGACCATGTGAGTCGCCCTATATGTGAGTCTCTTCACATATATTATTAATATTATTAAAAGGTGATCTGTGCAACTTTGTTATTCAGGAAGTTTGTATCAAACAAGTAGCCCTTCGTACTACTCAGTACCCTTGAAGTAGCTCTCCGTTTCAAAAAGGTTGGTGACCCCTGCTGTAGGAGCACCTCAGGCCTTCATGGAACCACCTGGGGAGTCCCTGCAAGTCCACAAACCCTAAATGCATCTAAGACAACCAGCACTTTGTGTTTACAAGAGGAAATGAGTGTGTGTGAGTGTGTGTGTGTGTGTGTGTGTGTGTGTGTGTGTGTGTGTGTGTGTGTGTGTGTGTGTGTGTGTGTGTGTGTGTGTGTGTGTAGTTCAGTGTGAATCCCAGACTTGACATGTGTTTGATACCACAGCTGAAACAGATGTTGCCTGAGGTAATTATGGAAATAACTTGCTTTGTGTCTCCTCAGCAGGTGTCGCCTCAGTTCATTTGCTGCCTTCCAGTTGTGTGTGAATGTGTGTGTGTGTGTGTAATTTACTGTGAGTGTGTGTCTCCGGGGTCCTTAAAGGATGTGTCTTTACAAACTTCCTGACACCCACGTACGCTCTACAACAGCTCCTGTACGCTCTAGTGTTTAGCTTCACAAACACAGGTTCAATTGTGATTACCATAATAAAGGCAGCAATACATGATGCTGATGTTTGGCCTAGACAGTGCTGTCAATCTCTGCTATGATACAGTTGTATGTGTGCTTGCATGTGGGCTAATTCACAGATAAGCACGTGTTGTTTTTGTATATTTTCACGTTATTTAGTTTAGTACGTGGGGAGCGGTTCAACCAGACTGGCAACAGAAAGAGACAAAGATCCCTGAGCAACAGCTGAATAAGAATACTGTAGAAGAAATCTGCAGTCGTTGGTCAGAAGAAACTGGTAGCTTAGCATCAAAATGTGTTCAGATGTAATCAGGAACAGCTTCCTGTTTCACATGCATCTTAGAACATGGTGGAAGTAAGAGGCAACGTGTTGCTGAAGCAAAGCCCTTTAAACGTATTATATCGGCTGAACAGACTACGGACTGACACATCACTGTTTAAGTCTCTTCAATCTAACCAGTGTGTAGACCGCAGAGGGCCCAGAGAAAAACGGCTACCCTTAATATTTGGAGCCAAAATGCACCATCATGGTTGACTAATAATCGAGGGTCACTTATGCTTTTCTGGACTGGAAAACAAACTCAATATCAAACGGCAATAGGACCCCTACAGTGTGGGGTCATCAACTAATTGGAAGTTTGAATCCGTTCATTCTTCTTCTTTTGGGGCCAAAACTATTTTCAAATGTAAATTATAGATTTGGTGCCTGAATGATACTGTTTCTGGCTCTGTTAATATATGTATTATTGAAGGACAGAAGAACATCAATGTAACAGCTGATTGTTGTGTATGAAATGGAACATTCACATTCCCTCTCACATAACCCTCTCTATTGAGTTCTATGGGCCCCATATGTTTTTACTTTATGTGTATGTTTGTAACTCGAATATTTTGTTTCTGTCGTCGTTGTTTACGGTTGCATGGATTCACTAATATTTAAATGCTGTTCTGTGTTTAGGTTGTTTGATCTTAGTGTGCATTTACATCGACTTCTTATTGTTTTGATGTCTCTACACCTTTTTATTTGGTTAGTATTATTCTGGCTTTATTTCGCTCCTCGACTTTTCCTTCTTGCATTTTGTAAGGATTTATTCACAGTCATCATTAGCATTATTATTATTTACTTTTTCCATTCTTGCTCACCAACTTGTTCTACAATTGTGTTTTGCATAATCAAAGTGAACAACTGATCACAAACACAAAACAAACAATGGAGTTGAGTGATTTTGCTTTCAACTCAACATGAATACAATAACATGTTCACTATAATCGTATTGTCAGGGAAAATTTGAAATGTTTCATGACGTGAAAGAACACACATCTTAAATATATAATAAATACAATTTATTTTAATTCCTTGCACAAAAACAGAGAAGTTGAAAGTATAAAATATCAGCAATAAATGATACGGAGACTGGAGAGATACGGCACCTCAGCAATTGTGTATTGGAAGTCAAAAACTTGTGATAACTCCGCACAATATGCTGAAGTGTATCTGTTATCATCACCCCGATTTACCTCTGTTGGCCCACTGAGAATCTAATCTGCTCTGCTCCGATACGGTGAACATAATGCACCTGATTCATCCGATGTAGAGCACACACAGTGCAGACCTTCACCTGACCTGAGGGTGCATGGTCCAAACACAATCAACGTTCTGAAGACTTTTTAGCACCACAACAGGTCCAATTTATGAACGTTAACAACAAAGTACAAGCAGCAACGTTGTTCTCAGCCTTCCGAGTCCTGTCCCTGTCTGGGCCGATGCCTTGAAACCAGCTCACACGACAAACACAGTTTGGTGTTGAGTTACACGGTGCAAGCAGCCGGTCAAATGTGTGTCTTACCTGTCACAATCCCAGACTCTCCCTGTGTGCTCTTTAGTGGTTTAGTCCAAGCGGCAGAGTGCTCCCCGTCCACCTCCCATCTGGAAACAAGTTACAAGTAGCTCCCAACTTAAGAGGAAAAAGGAAAAGCCCCGCTCCTCCTCCTCACTGGGAGCAAAGTTCAGCTTCCTGGTGAGACGGACTGTTGATACGGTTGTCATGTAAAAGGATAGCAGTGGGCTTATAGTGGGATGTTCTCTGTAGTGGTTATAGTATACCTGGCTGGCTCTGGGAGCATGCACTGCGGAGACAAAGAAAACTGGTTCTACAACTTTCCGGGCAGATCCCAGCAGAGCTGCCTGAGCTGTGAAGTGAATGAATGAATGAGTGTACCTAACCTACTTACACAGTACAAGAGCGCCCTGTAGCAACTTGCACAGTGGTTCTTATAAGTGCGTTTGTAGCAGCAACACAATTAAAGTGATGTCATGATATTTGCATAGCCTGCATGGATATTAGTCATGAGTTAGGATATTCATAAGGGTTGTGTTGTTATACTGCCTGCACATTTATAATCCATCAAACGTGCAACACTTAACCATTTAATCAGCAACCTTCATGTTGGGAAATAAAATGTGCACATAGTATGACTAAATGGGTAATTTAATGAATAAAATATAAAAAAATCATTTTGATTTCTGGTTGAAAACAGTTGTGTTGGAGGAACGTGTGCCCTTTAAAACCCTGGCTATGAGCCTGACGGTGTTTTCTTGTGTTGTTACTTGTGGCTAAATTACATTGTTCTTAATATGGTATTTTTACACAAAGGCCTGTCTTATGACCTCAGAATAAAACCCCAGTGGTAACGGAAAATTGCATCTAATGGGCTAGATGATAGGGCTGTACTAAATTCTTAGTCAACTAACAATCCTACGACTTGATTGACCAATAGATTAGTTGATTTAATCCACAGATCTGTACAGCTCAGGTTCTCCACAAATCATCCAAAAAAAGCACCACTTCAAATTGTGTGTTTACCAGAGATGTTTTCATGAGTTTCTTGGAAACAAGTCATTCAGCATGAGAAAAGCATAACAAAATGACAAATCAACTAAAGAAACCTTAGTCGATAAGACAAAATGTATTGATTACTCAACCAATCGACTAAGAGGGGGCAGCCCTACTCCAATCACAATAAAAACAACCAACATTGCTATGAAGACAACAGAAACATTACAATATGTATTAAATAAGTAAAGCACTAAGATTGATAATGACACCAAAGTTCCATTTCTATTCATATCCAAAAGTCCTGCAAACCACAGTTTCTAGTTGAGAGTGCGCCTGTAATGCCTCCTCCCGCCAGCAGGCGGCACTGTGATGTATGAGCGTCATTATCAGTCTGTTTAGTGTGTTTTCAGGGCATCAACTTCCTATTTGTTTTCTGGATTAACATAGAAAATGTTGGAGTTAGCTGTATGAAACCGTAACAATCATAACTAGGGAATATTAATGCATATTCCGACCATGCACTGTATCAGGACTGAGTGTCGCACCGCGGACACGAGACAGTTAGCTGGTAGTTGTCGGTGTGCTGCTTCTCTTGCTGTGTACTTTGGCATCTTGCACGTTTGACAGTCTTTAGCATTCAGCATACTGTCCAGTAAAAAAGTTAGATTTCTGTTTGTTTACAATGCCGCTCGCTCCCGCAAACCAGTCCCAGTTGATTCGGTCCATTCAGAAGGACGAATATTATCAAACCTTCCTGAGAAACAACGCCAACGAAGCCTTTCAAACACTCGCTGGTGAGTTTGTTCAACACGCTGGAAAGTAGCATTCGTCTTCTACAGCTAGCTTCACTTCAACATGTCACGTTAGAGCTACCTAGGTGCGGTCTCTTTTGTTCTATCAGTTCTGCGTACATTGAATACACCGGTCAGTAACGTGATCTACTCCGTTAACATGGCTCCTGCTGTCCACGTAGTGTTTCAGTGGACTTTAAACTGGAGAAATAATGGCCCAAAATGTTTTTAACAACCGGTATCTATTCAGATAAACTCTGCTTTGTCATTGTGTAAATACAAAGTTGAAGAGTAAAAGCTCCTGATTACTAAAAAAGGTCATGCATGCATTGGTTCGAACTGGTAAGGCTACGTCAATTGAAACGCATATATTGGACGTAGTAAATGACCTCTGCGCATGCGTTGATCTTTGTGAGACCCAAACCCTAATGCAGTATGTCTGCTCCTTCTCACACTATTGTTTCACAAAGGGTTTATTCAATTCACTTGCTAACGTTACTGTTTACAAGCAAAATATGAACCGGATATCATCGAAATACAACCTTCTGTATTATGTCACAGTCTAAAGCTGTATTCTTTCTGTAGGATCCAAAAGATGGCTGGACTGGAGGAGAGAGATAGAGCTGCTGTCAGACATCGCATACTATGGTTTAACGACATTCTCAGGTAGGTACCGACCAAACCAACATGAAATCTGACTTAACTTCATGTACGTTTAATCAGCTGTCTTACGAAGAATTGATTATTACTTGTAGGTTACCAGACCCTGGGCGAGGAGTACGTCAACATCGTCCAGGTGGACCCCACTAAGCGTCGGGTCCCCTCCCGGGCCAGGCGGGGCCTCTTTGTCCTCTGCCACGCCTACTTCCCTTACCTCGTGGACAAGGTCCTGGTGTGCCTGGAGAACGAGCTGGAATGCGGGCAGGAGAGGCACAGCGGTGCCGGGCAGCGGCGGGCGGCGTCCGGGCCGTGGTGGAGCCTGGAGTTGTGGCTGAGGAGGTGGATGCAGAGGGCGGTGGGGCTGCTGTCGGAGCCCCAGAGGAGAGCGTGCGTGCCGGCCGTGTTCGTCCTCCACCAGGGTCTGACCCTCCTACACCGACTCCACGCCACTCTGTTCTACATCAGCGGCTCTTTCTATCACCTGTCCAAGAGGGCGGCTGGTATCAGCTATGTAGGGGATTGGTTTTGTGACGTGTTATATAAAAATACTATTTACATGTTTTTATTTTAGTTTGACATTTCAGTTACACACTTGTGACACACAAGTGCCCATTTAATCCGATCTTTAATGACTATTGCAATGTTCCGCCATCACTTGAGTAGGTACTTGACCACAGGGACAACGTGCCTACATAGAATCATGTCAAAAGATTAAGAAGACCACGACAAACGCAGGCATGTCGATGTCATACAGTAAATCTGCAGATTTTCCCAAACTCTTATCATTTTGTCATTTTTTGTAATTTAATTTTGTCTGTGTTTCAACACATCCTGTTAGTTGTTTTCCAGCCTTTCAACATTTTGTCACATATTTCCTAACCATGTTAGACGGTAGTTAGTTAGTGAGTATGGGACACACAGTAATGAATAACTGTCCAGAAGAGAGTTTGCTGCACATCATTTCACAGTTTATTGCAAGAACTCTCAGATTTTTTTGCGATGTCAAAATATACTGAGTTGACAGTTATTAGGTACACCTAGCTAAAGCTAACAGTCTAATATTCTTCGAAATGTGTGCTAGTAAATCCTCTTCTATCCTGTGTGTGTGTGTGTGTGTGTGTGTAGCTGCGTGTGATGGGCCTCGGCAGCGATGACGGGACCATCAGGAGCAGCTACAGGCTGCTGGGGGCCCTGTCCCTCCTCCAGCTGTTCGTCACCGTGTGTCTGCAGCTCAACAGCTTCAGACAGAAACAGAGAGCCAGGCAGGAGTGGAAGCTCTACAGGAGCCTCAGGTACAGGAGCCTCTGGTACAGGAGCCTCTGGTACAGGAGCCTCTGGTACAGGAGCCTCAGGTACAGGAGCCTCTGGTACAGGAGCCTCTGGTACAGGAGCCTCTGGTACAGGAGCCTCAGGTACAGGAGCCTCTGGTACAGGAGCCTCTGGTACAGGAGCCTCTGGTACAGGAGCCTCAGGTACAGGAGCCTCAGGTACAGGAGCCTCAGGTACAGGAGCCTCTGGTACAGGAGCCTCTGGTACAGGAGCCTCTGGTACAGGAGCCTCAGGTACAGGAGCCTCAGGTACAGGAGCCTCTGGTACAGGAGCCTCTGGTACAGGAGCCTCTGGTACAGGAGCCTCTGGTACAGGAGCCTCAAAAAAGGGACATAAGAATAATAGCAGTAATATTAGTACTAATATTTCAGCTAGTAGTGAGTACATATCGAAACATATATACACCTACACATACATGCACATATACATACACACACACACACACATATATATATATATATATATATATATATATATATATATATATGTGTACATATACCTTCCTACATGTAGACACATGTACACAAAAGAGTGTCAATAAGAGGAGAGTGTTTGCCTAACAACATCAGACGCAGAGTAGAATCGGTTCTGGATTCCCATCCCTAAATTATGATCAGATCATTTCTTTAGGTCTGCAAGCTCCTCAGCGAGTGATTCGTGAACAGATGGAGGATGCCGATTGCACATCAACCATCTCTAAAAACCTGCCGGACTGTTTCTTTGTCACAAAAGTGTTGTGTAGCAGTAAAAAGAATGAAATGCATGACTTTGAGTTTTAGTGCTAAACTCCTTGACCCGTCTGTCTCCA
Organism: Leptoclinus maculatus; assembly: GCA_032191485.1. Taxonomy (NCBI): domain Eukaryota; kingdom Metazoa; phylum Chordata; class Actinopteri; order Perciformes; family Stichaeidae; genus Leptoclinus; species Leptoclinus maculatus. Next base: position 20,449,313 of record JAVDOI010000012.1, on the reverse strand, counting down.
GTCCTCAGCGCACACACAGATCTGGGCCCAGAGCAGCCAGCTGCATCCTCTGCCTGGAGGAGAGGAGACACTCCACCTCCACTCCCTGTGGACACCTCTTCTGCTGGGAGTGCATCACAGAGTGGTGCAACACCAAGGTCAGGCTCATGTCATGACTTTTCATCTTGTTGCTACTCACTGAAACCTTTTGTGTCCGATTAGAAAGGGATCATGTTTTGAGAAGGGATTTCCCAGAAGCTTTCTGTTTCTTACTGTTTGTATCAGGTGATCGACATCAAGTGGATGTTAACACTCTGTACGCTCAGCATAATGAAACTAGGCATGGGGCCATATGAATATTTCATGTCACCAGTATCCTGGCCAAGTATAAATGCTCTAGATATCACCCTGATAATCAAAAATGAATATATCATCTTTTATAGGCCACTAAAAGATACACACGTTTAGTTAAGAAACAAATACTTGTATTGCATCACAGAGAGGACACACATCTTTTCTAAGTGAACATCCTTTCAAGTGCAAAACAATCATGAATCCTTCTGCTCCCCAGCAGAAAGAAGGATCAATCAATCAAAATAGCAGCACTGTAAGAGTGTTGGTGATACTGTCGGCATACTCGGGCTCTATTTTTCATTTCTCTACATAACGAGCTAGATAGCTTTTTCAGGTCACTCCTTTGAGAATATTCATCATAATCCTTAAAATAGAAATTCACCACAATCCACTTATTGTTTTTTTTATACCACAGTCTGGCATATGTCAATCATGAGCAACAACCCTGATTTTTTTGCACACAAATGTAACAATGTCACACGTGTGTTTGTGTTGGACGTCCCTCAGGCAGAGTGCCCCCTGTGTCGGGAGAAGTTCCAGCCTCACAGACTGGTGTACCTGAGGAACTACAGCTAGAGCCACTGAGCCTGGAACTACACACCGCTGGTGGACTGTCCAGGTTCTCAACATCTGTCCTGGCAGGCTGTCCCTCTGGAACATGTGGAGACCAACGGGTCAACCAACGGGTCTGAGAAGTGAAGGCGATGCTGAAGTGCCTTTAACTTTCATTCTCTCTCATGGTCATCGGGCCATGTTCAATACGATGTTGGATTGTATCAGTAGAATCTTGTAAATATCACTTTTAATTAAATTAAAACGTATACTAATAAAATGTCTTTTGTTTATGAGGTTGTTTGAATACTTTAATGATTATTAGGTGTAGTTGTCCTACAGAATTGATCATCTAAAGTGTATCAAATGTACAGATTACTGCTGTTTTTGATCATTCACTGCCTGGTAGAAGAACTGCCCAGTGTAAAATGATGGAAGATGAAGTGATCTAGTCAGGTTGGGCAGTATTTCTTATAAATGTATTTGAAATACAAAGTAATTTGTATTTGATAATTGGACCTCTGCATTTAACCATCCTAAGCCCTTTAGGAGCAGTGCCGGCCTTCGTTTACATTTTTACATTACATTTAGTACTATGTAACCTATTAAATTGGTCCAATTTTCTGGGTTCGCCTGCAGATGGAAAGACTGTTTAGTTGCTTAGGGAATAACCTACCACAGAATTATGAGGAATAAAATTTTTCTTTTGAGTGTGATCTGCATTACTCAAAGACATAAAGCTGCACAGTTTCCTTTTGATTATGAACACAATGATCGGTGGTGGTATTGGCTAAAATCTAGCTCAGGGCACCAAATTGGTCAGGATCAGCTCTGAGTGGGCTGCTTTGAAGCAGGGTCTCGGTGTCTCGCTCAAGGAGACTTCGACATGCGGACAGGAGGGAGGGATCAAACCTTGTGGTTCAGGGACAACCCGCTCTACCCTAACTAATGAGATAGCTGTGCTGTCACATGTAGCTCTAGGCTGAGGTCTCTCAATCTGTTGTTTACTCCATTACTTAGGCCAAACTTTAAGCAAATACTTCAAACAAAATCCAATTAATTGTTGGTTGGAAGTACAAAGCTTTTGACATGAGCACCGGAGACTGTGATTTGTGTTTGGCATGCTGATTCTTCTGTACCACGACCATGTGTTGGCTTCCCTCTCGGTGTTAGGACTAAACCTCAGAGAAGGGAGTGGAGATCCAGACAGAGTAGAACAGAGTAGAACCTTTGCTTCTTTGCATTGAAAGGAGCCAGTTCAGGTATATTGGGTACAGGGATGTGCGGTCAGGGGAGGCAGGTGAGGAAGAGCCTCACCAGCCATCATGAAAAGTAAAAAACAAATAATGATAAAATAAAATAAAAAATATTTCTCTGATCTGTGCTATAAATGTAATTTATGTATGATTCCAAGCATTTCAAGCATTTTTATAATCCAAATCGCTGAATTTGTTCATGTCCTGTTCAAACAGAGGAGACACGCGAGGTGAGGCAGCGACGAGCTGTGCCTCGTCTCAGATTGCGCAATCCCTCGTAAAACTGGGTTGAGCGCGTGTCTTTTGCTTTCTCATTGTTTGTCACCACTGTAATATTTGTTGACGCTTTTATTATATGTCCTTTCTTTCCATAGAATAGGTCATGTATTTCACGTATGTGTAGAACATATTCTTGCTGATCTGACATTAAACCGCAGTGAAGAAGCAGAGAGGGGAGGCACACAGTACCTCTGCCTCAATGAAGAGGGCGCGTGAGAGCCCACGGGTCGGGTTCATGCTTGTTCTGCCGTTGCTCTTCTTCTACACACATCTTCTTCCACACTCCCGGTGGAATCAAATATGTACCTTACCCCTATATGTGTGTAAAGAATGCTGATATGAAAAACAACCAGTAGTCAATGTGCAAGCTGCCAATTGAATGGTGATTTAAGCTGCTCTATTGGGTTCATATATTTGTAAATCTGACTCTAAAGAGTCAGTGCCTCACCAGCCACGAACCTCACCGCACGTCACTGACTGGGTATCTGATAAGGATGCCTCCTTAACCCCTCCCTTTAGAGGTTTCCTGGACACGTGCATCAAGACATCTGGGCTGCCATGCTTAGCCTGATGCCACTGCAATCAGGACCACCTCAAGTTGGATGGATGGATCTTTACCAAAATGTAATTCTTATAAGTCTTTTCCTTAACCAAACTCTTTAGTCTTATGACACATTTCCACTGCATGGTTTAACGCATAACGCTTCTCAACTCGATTTAGTCTTTTTTGGGTTTCTGTTAGCAACAGTTGGAGATATTACGTGGTACCTGGTTTAGGTTTTTGGTACCACTTCGAGGGCTAGTGAGCTGAGACGATACTAGAAGATGGAGCTAAAACACAGTAGTCCACTGATTGGTCAGAGAGAATCCTCACTAGCGCAAAACGGGACATCCTGCACAAACCTGGCATTTTTAAATCCGCCAATGGTGAATTTTTATCGACTCAACCCAGATTTTCAGGTTGCGGAGGGAGGATTGAGTAAGTCAAAATAATGTTACAGCCATTTCAAGCGGGATCACTACGGTGATCAGTTACCTGTGCTTGTTGTTAATTTAATTGAAGCTAAGGAGCCTTGAGAGCACCTCAGTCTTCGAACCAGTGCTTAACTTGTCTACTGTGTTTTTCTGCAATGTTTCATTTTTGTATTTTGAAAGGAAGAACACAGGCAACAGACCTTTATTGCAGCACACCTCAATTATATGCTTGGACTATAGCTTCAATGAGCATTTTCAGCAGCAGCAACATATGCATGTTTCCTCGTGCTTGATTGCCCGAGGAAACAAGCAGAGCTACGAACACCGGGGGCTCCAAGGCCAATGTCAAAAGAATTGGTAACTACATTCAACTTTTTCAAGGATTCAAGGATAATTTATTGTCATTATGCAACACAGGGATGCACAACCAAAGTCAGTTGTAGCCCATTTGCAACACAACAAACACATGACAAACTAAACTAAAACAGTAGTACATTCCTGTAGTGCATTCTTTTCATTTGGAAAGGAATGTAAACGGCAGCAACAAAAACTATTCTCTGGGCAGATAATATGGCCGACATCAGACAGCCAGTAGCATGCTGGGTAGTGGAGTAGCCGTAGGTCCGAGCTGGGTTAGCTTAGCTTCCATCTCGGCTCTCCTCCATGGGGCAGTTTGGTGGCGTTTGGTCCGGCTGGTTGGTCGGCCGTGGAGCAGTGATCGTCTCAAAGTCCACTGCTCTTAATCCCCACGCTTCCTTTTCAGATGTTGATGAATGTATTGTATCATATGCCAATAGTGCTCCAGTAAAAAACAAACAAATTAAGACAAAATAAATGATGTCAGAAGCAACACTGCGGTGTCATTAATTAAGCAAAACATTATCTATTGTCAACAACTTCAATTCAATTTTTTTTAATTTCTTTTTTGTAATTTGCCTCAGAGGGCTTTACAATCTGTACACATACGACATCCTCTGTCCCAGGACCCTCACATCGGAACAGGAAGAACTCCCTTTAACAGGGAGAAAAGAGGGAGAGACCTTAGGGAGAGCAACAGAGGAGGATCCTCTATCAGGATGGACAGAAGTGTGATAGATGTCATGTGTACAGAATGAACAACATAACAGAGTTACAACACATTCAATGCATATGACAGAACCACGGCAGGAGGCAAGACCAGGACCAGGTATAACCAGGATCCATGGAAACCTGCGAGAAACATTTTAATGCAGAACAGAAGAGAGACTGTGTGTAAAGATTAGACTTTGCTAAAGGCAAACAAGTATGTGCAGTCAGCACACCCTGCTAAAAACCAAGCAGATGCTCTTTAAAGGATCGTTAGCAGCTAAACTCAACACATTAATGGTTTTCTGGAGCCTTCTCTCAGCCCAGACCAGCTGCCAGCACTCAAAAGTGTTTATATCCAAACAGTGAGTCCCAACACACTCAGGTGGCAATTTTTCTGTCCTGTTGACAAGCAGCCAGTTCACTTACACTGCAGTCATTTCGGATAATCAGGTGTTCCCCCTCCTCGGAGAGCATGGCTGGCAGAGGAAGCAGATGCTGCCAGGCTAGCGCTGATCCCCGAGCTCAATTATGTCTATTAGAAAACACTGTGATGATGGATGTCTGCTGCTCTTCCTCCTCTCTCTCTCCTCGTCATTTACAGTTGGCAGTTGGCTAATTATACCCTAAAAGAGAATTCATTTGATTGTTATGAACAAAGGAGAGATGTAGATGTTGTTAGCTGCAGAATGATCTCCACTTAGTGGACAGGAAGAGAATGCAGGCTGTAAAAAACACTACTAAAACAAATCAATGAGTTTCATGGTTTGTAAGATTCAAGATTCAAAAATCGTTATTGTCTTGACAGAAAATTGTTTTAGATTTGGGGCTCACAAACAACATAAAAATCATACAGCCACGAAAGACTCAGAAGATTACATTAACACACAAACAATCTCATAAATAAATAAGAAGGTGTGTGCAAAGATGCACTAAACAGTAGTGACAGTGTTTGGCCTTGTTTAAAATGGATATTTTCTCTGAATCATCAATCTCATGGGAGCAGCTGGAAGGATTGGTGAAGGGTCCTCGGTGATGACGTCTGCTCTTCTTTTTACTGCTGTAAAGGACTGAGGGTTGGGTCTGAGTGGTGCCGGTGAGTTTGGATGCATGCTCGATGACACTTTCATCTGAAAGGAAATTGTACCAGCATGCAATGTCAGGCCACCATACTGTCTTCGAGTGATCGGCGAGGATGATGACGATGGCGGTTGATCTAAGTGCCATAAATATCAAAAGTGCAAGCAGTGCAGTTGCACCAAGCATCCAGTTGAATATATTTATTCGTGAAAATGAAAGATTTCACATGACGTCATGTAGCTGACATACATCAACTGAAATGAAGACTTCTCTCAATGAAGTGAGTTGAATCGTCAAATCATTTATATTACAAGCGATCAAAGCAACCTAATTCAACACAAGTGAACCACAAACCATATCCAAATGGGGTGTAACGTCTCATGAAAACCACAAGTTCAATCTAATATAGAGAACATCACACACCAGTAATTATACAACATAATTGAGGCCTGTTGAGTATGTCAGTTCAGAATATCTGTCTTTGGGAAAGATCTTTTGTGATGTATCACCTTCTCTGTTGAGACATATTTATTCTAAGCCAATGAAACGAAGAGAGGATGGTGTGCCTCTGTGTAATGTAGCGCCTGACCATTATGTAGTCCAGCTTTCCTGTTCTGATGGCTGTTCTGTACTCAGGTACACTGACTTTAAGAGCTATTGTAGGTCTGCCTATGTAGGGAAAGTCAACATTTGCAGAGTTGCAACTCTATTTTTGATGTACTTTTGTTTCTGAAGTTGAGCATCCATTTGGAACGCATTCTTGCTGCCTTTTTTAGAAGAAGAAGAGTGTGGCAGATCTAACTTCTGATCTGTAAATAGATGTGGACCCGGCTTAAGACCATGGCCATCATTAAAGGAATACTTCACCCGCAAAATGACCATTTGTGTATCAGTTATTCACCCTGTGTTACCTTGAATTGTTTTTCTCGCATGCCTCCCTGAATGGAGTAAATCCTTGATGAACACGTGCGTTTCTGAGACACTTCCTCCACTCGTACTACAGCGGAGGAAGTGTTTTAAATAGTATGATTTTTGCAAAAATGCAGGTGTTTGGGTAGTAGTGAGCACACGGCTGGATCAATGAGACTTGGATTATACTGCACGAGTTGTGTGAGAGTTTGTGATCAGATCTTTGATACAGCTTTGCTGTTGTTAAACGTGGCCGCAATTTACTTAAAGTCAGGAAGGATCCACTTTGTTTTCGCCCGTTCACCGTTCAAAACGATGTTTTCTTCAAGAATTCTGGGTAACATGCGGTGAGTAATAGATGATACAATATTGGTCATTTTAATGGAGTATTCCTTTAAGAACATGTGTAAAGATATGAAAATATATCTTCTTTGGCTTGTTCCTGTTAGCACAGAAATGTAATTTAGTTGTAGTTCTCCATTTATCTAATGTCAAAGAGTTTTATATTACCAAAAGAGAGACGATCTCCCCATTTTATAATTAGTTGGTGGCCATGTGTGGTCATGGAGTGCCCTCTGTTGGGTTTTAGAATGAACTGCAACGTGATGTTGTTGAGGTATACTGTAGTTTCTATTCTAATATAACTGTATTATTTATTTTGATTATGGACTACTTCGATCAAGAACTGATTCCATATTCACTTATATGTTTACTTTTTTCTGGCCTTTGAAAACATGTGTCTGGTTAGTTAACTTTGTTTGACTAGTTTAACTTTGTTACATTTTGTAAATAAAATTGATGGATTGGAATACAATGTCTCAGGCTGCTTCATTACTGTACAAAGTTAACTGGAAAATATTGTCCTTTTGTTTACAGAGTAATTCTGTGAACACACAATGTTCCCTTGATCACTCAATCAGCCAATAGCAGGCCTGCAGAGGTAATGCATCGGGGTTACATCCTGTCAGTCATACAGCTTCATGAACACTGTGTCTAACATCACTCCCTATTTACTGTACAGTACACCATATTTACTGTCTGCCATTTGAATAAGTGGTTTAGTGTTACTATGTGGTAATAATGCCACAATGTGTGTTGTTGAATGAATGTCACTTTCAATAGAAGTATAAAAACAACATGTCACTCAACACGTGTAAGTGGTGTCTTGTTGGCAGCCGTGACCAATACAACTATAAGCATGTGACTCCTGTATGCCAACTGAACCTGCTTCTCACTCATACAGTGTATGACTGCCACATCAGATGAGGATTTGGGGGCTGAGAATCATGGTCACATAGGCTAGTTTTGCCTTTTGAATTGGTGATTCATCAGTCATCTGACCACCACATTTGGGCTGCTGTTGGTCCAAACTTTACCGACTTCCCAGGATATGAATTAAATCTGCCTAAATTGACAGATTTTCTTTTTCTTTTTGGCTATTTGTGAGCAAAAGAACAAATTGTAAACACAACAAACAGATAGATGATCACATTCAAAAGTTCACCAGCTAGTCTCTGTGTCTGTCTGCTGTCTGGGCACTAGGCATAGACTAAGAAGTGGATGTTGTCACCGTCACCGTTGATTTGTCGACTTTGGTTTTGAAGCCTCTAGTTTGGCCGTCGCCATCTTGTTTATTTTCACAACTAGAAGTGAGACGAGAGTGTGGAGCTGAGTACAGCGTGACCATATTTTCAAACTCCCAAACCGAGACCTTAAGTGTACTGCACCGTCACGCATGCAGATGTATGGCCTTATGCACGCACCATAGACATTTTCATCAGGATGGGGGATGAGTATTCCAGTGTTTAGCTCACCTAGCTAGCTAGCTAACACACCTTTCAGCACCATGGACAGCACCTCAGATAACTGTGTAACAATAGTAACACAAGTTATTTGTCAGTGTGCACAAGCGCAGCATAATGGACCCCTGTGACACATTCTCTGCCAGCCACTGTATATTGTACATCTGTCCGTCTTAATGTGATCTGTTTTATCAGCATTTCAATGGAAAATGTGCTCTTGCAGTGTGTGCACAACGCAGCATTTTTGTTGCTCGGTACTGTACGAGCTCTTTATAAAAGACCAACGGCTAACAGTTAGCATACTGACAGGTTCTGTCAGGAACAGCTGCAAGCGTCATTGAAACAACACATTGATCGACACAGACAGACAAATCAGTGTTGAATTCAGACACGTTATGTTTTTTTTAATTGTGGTTAAAACTGGGACAATTTGGTAGTGACTGATGAAAACGAGGACATTTGAATGTTTTACAGGTAAGTGTTGTGACTCAGGACAACCAACTTGAAACGGGGACAATCCTGGACAAACTGGGACGTCTGGTAGGCTACAACCAAATGCTGAACAAGACATTTATCAGCGACCAAAATGTTTAATGAACTGAAAACAATCACTAGGTAGCCCCGCCCTAAAGCATATCCTGCTTTATGATCTATTTTACTGTATATGGGGCCATACATTATTACATGAACATTGACACTTTTTGCAAACAGAGGAGTTGCCCCCTGCTGACCATTAGAAAGAATGCAAGTTTAAGACACTTCTCTATTGGCTTTACTTTTCAGACCCGGATGTTGCCGCCTGGGACAAAGGTTTAGTTTCAATGACACAGTTACTAATGACAAATGGAAGTTTGTGGAAATGTTTTTATATTTTCCTGTGGTGTGCAGTGTCTCTTATAAATTAACAAATGACAGGTAGTTAAGGAAATTTGAATTCTGGTACAGTGGATGACCCCATGCTGCCGTCTGCTGGTTTGTGAACAAATACTGTAGGAACGCTTAATAAACATGTATGAAGAGGACAGCACACATAAAATACAACCGCTCATAACAACTAATTACTTGGCATACCTTCAGACACTGACATATTTGTATATAAATTAATCTTTTTAACTCAATCACATAGTACATTCTTAAAATCACGTGGTGAGTCTAAAAGAGCATGTTTTTATTTTTTTTTCTCCTCTTTTCTGACATTTAAAGAGAAATAATAATAAGAACAGTGTATATGCTTTCTTTCATTTTCAACATTATTGCACAATGTTCCCCCTGCTTCGTGACCTCTGTCCTACGAGCTCGTGAGAACAACAGAGTAATCTACTTTTTATGCCGCGTGTGCACATTCCAGCCCTTTTGATAGCACAGTTCCATGTATTTGAGTAGGAGCGCTCCGTGTTGAAACCGATCCGTGACCAGCTTCCACTTCCTCTTCCACAGCCGCTGTAGCAGCGCTGCTGCCCGGTCACGTGACGGACGGCTCGTCGGGAGTGAGCAGAGCGCCGCTGCAGGACGGCGTGTCTCTTCACTGTCTGTCCGTACCTGGAGCCGAAGGTAAGAGCAGTTAACCCGCGGTGCTCTGCCGGTGCTTCTGTCTTCTTTCTTCTAACCGCTGCTGAAACGGAGCACTGACATATTGCACTAGAAACATAACGGCTGCTGCAATGTGTCTGCCGACAGCAGAGGAAGTGTTTTTCTCTCTTTTTAGCGAGATTAAGGGAACAACAAGTTATTGGTCCGATAATAGCTCGTTGTTGGCTCGAGACTTGTGATGGCGAAAGATGCCGAGCTAGAAAAAACAAGATGACACATTTTGTGTTTGTGAGTTTAGAGCGTTTAACGGTAAAGGGGACAGATTTAGCTCAGTTTCAGGTTCGTGCTTTTTAAATTGCGTGGCTTTACTAGAAAGTGTTGACATGCTTTAATGTTCAAAATATGTTTCATTGCTGCAGTACAGTGCCTGTGTCTTTAAGTGTTTTGTCAGACAAGACACAACTTGTCTGACAAAACAACGCCTCACAACTCTGGTACGTTGTTGTTTATTTAAGGTACTCTGTAGACAGATAGTGTTTCTTTAAGGTACTCTGTAGACAGATAGTGTTTATTTAAGGTACTCTGTAGACAGATAGTGTTTCTTTAAGGTACTCTGTAGACAGATAGTGTTTCTTTAAGGTACTCTGTAGACAGATAGTGTTTCCTTAAGGTACTCTGTAGACAGATAGTGTTTCTTTAAGGTACTCTGTAGGCAGATAGTGTTTCTTTAAGGTACTCTGTAGACAGATAGTGTTTCTTTAAGGTACTCTGTAGGCAGATAGTGTTTCTTTAAGGTACTCTGTAGGTAGATAGTGTTTCTTTAAGGTACTCTGTAGGCAGATAGTGTTTCTTTAAGGTACTCTGTAGGTAGATAGTGTTTCTTTAAGGTACTCTGTAGGCAGATAGTGTTTCTTTAAGGTACTCTGTAGGTAGATAGTGTTTCTTTAAGGTACTCTGTAGGCAGATAGTGTTTCTTTAAGGTACTCTGTAGACAGATAGTGTTTCTTTAAGGTACTCTGTAGACAGATAGTGTTTCCTTAAGGTACTCTGTAGACAGATAGTGTTTCTTTAAGGTACTCTGTAGGCAGATAGTGTTTCTTTAAGGTACTCTGTAGACAGATAGTGTTTCTTTAAGGTACTCTGTAGGCAGATAGTGTTTCTTTAAGGTACTCTGTAGGTAGATAGTGTTTCTTTAAGGTACTCTGTAGGCAGATAGTGTTTCTTTAAGGTACTCTGTAGGTAGATAGTGTTTCTTTAAGGTACTCTGTAGGCAGATAGTGTTTCTTTAAGGTACTCTGTAGGTAGATAGTGTTTCTTTAAGGTACTCTGTAGGCAGATAGTGTTTCTTTAAGGTACTCTGTAGACAGATAGTGTTTCTTTAAGGTACTCTGTAGACAGATAGTGTTTCTTTAAGGTACTCTGTAGGCAGATAGTGTTTCTTTAAGGTACTCTGTAGACAGATATTGTTTCTTTAAGGTACTCTGTAGACAGATAGTGTTTCTTTAAGGTACTCTGTAGGCAGATAGTGTTTCTTTAAGGTACTCTGTAGGTAGATAGTGTTTCTTTAAGGTACTCTGTAGGCAGATAGTGTTTCTTTAAGGTACTCTGTAGGTAGATAGTGTTTCTTTAAGGTACTCTGTAGGCAGATAGTGTTTCTTTAAGGTACTCTGTAGACAGATAGTGTTTCTTTAAGGTACTCTGTAGGCAGATAGTGTTTCTTTAAGGTACTCTGTAGACAGATAGTGTTTCTTTAAGGTACTCTGTAGGCAGATAGTGTTTCTTTAAGGTACTCTGTAGACAGATAGTGTTTCTTTAAGGTACTCTGTAGGCAGATAGTGTTTCTTTAAGGTACTCTGTAGGCAGATAGTGTTTCTTTAAGGTACTCTGTAGGCAGATAGTGTTTCTTTAAGGTACTCTGTAGGCAGATAGTGTTTCTTTAAGGTACTCTGTAGACAGATAGTGTTTCCTTCTTTTGGTCCCTTACTCACTCAGACCACAGTGCTGAATCAGCACCACCCAGCGAGCACCAATATAAATATAACATAAACAATGTTCTTATACAACCATAATCTCCCTTTACTTCTTTAAATGTCGTTGTCAAAGCCATACAAGAGCCGGATCCCAGATCACAAAAAACGTGAAGAGGGATCTAAAGTTCTATTTGCTCCCATTTTTCTTTTGTGATCTGTGATCCGATCTGTGGCTCTGATCCGTGATACGGTCCAAACCGTGAGTTTTATGATCCGTTGCACCACTAGTAAGATGATAAGTGTTGTTGTGATTAAGTCAAAAGTAAACAGGGAATGTATGAGCTATACATTCTACGTTTTTATTACAAACTGATTTTCATGTTTGAAGGGAACCATGTCTGTGGTGAAGCTGGAGGAGTGGCGACAGCGGATTCGTAAAGAACTGGACAACGCAGTGGCCTTCTGGCTCAAATACTCTCACGATACGACACATGGGTACTGTACCAAACAGTTACAACTCATAACTTGCATGCTGAGCAGTTGTATACAGCTGTTTGTGCTGTGCATGCAGTTCGTGTTTCCTTGTGATAAACTTCCTGCTCTGTGTTTCAGAGGCTTCTTCACTTGTATCGGGAGGGATGGGGAGGTCTATGATGAGCTGAAGTATGTCTGGCTGCAGGGTAGACAGGTGAGTCTCTCTCATGATACTGGCAGTGCGGAACAAGTAATCCACTGCCTGATATGTGGTCATCCGATGTCAGGTGAATATATTTTGGCTTGTCTCTTTCTCAGGTGTGGATGTATTGCCGCCTGTACCGAACCATGGAACGCTTCCGCAAGCCTGAAATCCTGGAAGCAGCAAAAGCCGGTTTGTGTGTGTGTGTGTGTGTTGGAATGTAAAGCTCTTAGCGTTAGCACTACTGACGTGTCAAGAGAGAGTTTTCTATTCTCTCTTTGGTTGAATCTTTGTTATTAATTAATTCATTATAATTCATAGCTACACAACATATAATGTGGGATATTTGAACAGGCTGTCTTTGGAAATTGAAAACTGGGAAAGAGGGCATCAAAGAAAACAAAGAGAGCAAAGGGAGCAAAAAATGCCAACATTGCCATCCCTACAGCAATGCTGGTTGTTTGCATGTATTTTTCACACTCATGTTCGCCAGAGGATGAACCATCCATGTATTATCTTTTCCCTCTTATCTGGGGCCAGCAGGCTCAGAAGGGCATTCTAGACTGGCTTTCCTTCAACGCAAAGGAGCAGCGGCTCTACTCTGAGCTCCTGCCGGATGTCTGAGCTGCCCATCCTATCTCTAAGGCTGAGCCCAGCCACCCTATGAAAGAAGCTCATTTCGGCCTCTTGTATCTGTAATCTCGTTCTTCCGGTCACTACCCAAAGCTCGTGGTTATAGGTGAGGGTCGGAATGTAGAAGGACTGGTCAATCGAGAGCTTTGCCTTCCGGCTCGGCTCCCTCTTCACTACATAGGTCTGGTGCAACGCTTGCGTCACCGCCCCTCTGACCGAACAGCCTATCCATCTCCATTTTTTGCAGTATGTTATTACCCTAAGGCTGTTCACATGTTGTCGACATTTACACATGAACATTAGTTTAACGTGACCTGAGTTTCACACATCCACAGCTAAATCTTTGCAACAGATGGTGCGCACTGTGCTTTTGTAGACTCCAGTGATTCATGATAGTGTTTGCTGTGCACTCTCTGCTAATCATCATTATGGCATGTAACCTGTCGTCACTGTTGGAAGGAAACCTTGGAGCTGCAAAAATGTCATCTTTATGGAAACTAAGAAACAAACCTTTCTAGGCCCAGTTTGTGATCATTGATGTGTTTTTCAAATCAATCACTGGAGCAGCTTGTGAAAGAACAGCAAACACTGATCTTCCTTCACAATTCCAGCTGACCACTGTTCTCCAGCACAAACGTGCGAGCATTACAGCTCTTAAAGGGGACATAGCATGAAGAGCTGACTTTTTCAATGTTTGTGCACATACGTTTGGGTGTCTGGAGTGCCTACCAACCCACAAACTGTGAAATAAGACATCATTATTGAAAATAATCAGGCTGCCAATGTCAGAAAACATGTGATTCAACAAGCCATTCAGATTTGCCTCCCCTTCCTATGTCACATGCATGCTCATTAGAATCATAAGCTAATGTTATGTTGTTCTGCATCTTAGGGGGAGCTTTCCTGAGAAAGTTTGCTCGTGTCTCCAGCAGCAGCAGTGGCCAGTGGAAGTGTGCCTTCTGCTTAACGAGAGATGGTAAAGCACTCAAGATTCAGAGGACCATATTCAGTGAGTGTTTCTACATCATGGCCATGGATGAACTGAGCAGGGTCACTGGTGACAAGGACATGCAGGTACAAAGCAATAATCAAAACTAGATTGTATATAATACATATGTTGGTTCTCCTGGTCCATGACAATGTTTCTGAAAAATGAATGTCTCAGGAGGTAGAGCGGGTCGTTCACAAATCACAGCCGGTTGATCCCTAGCGCTGTGTTGTGACTATAGTTAACACGTGTATTGTATTTGCGCTACGCCCACTTTTTGCTGATTGTGCATGAACAGAAACAGACATTGAAACTCATCAAGCTATGGTAAAACTAGTTCCCCTATTTATTTTATTTTATTTTATTTTGCAACTCTGGATCGTGGTTCCCCAAAAATGGTCCCAAATCTATTTTGACATTGTTGGACAACAGAAGGTTCCCTATAGTGCATAACTGCTGACAAAAACTTAAAATTCTGATGATTCTGGATATTGAGGGAAGTAAAACATACCGCTATGTATGCAAATGTTTTGTACTTTGTGGTCTTTTATTATTTTGTTTCCTCTACAAACTATGAGCCTGTTGGACCCCACAAATATTTAACACAATTGAACCGTCAATATAATAATCTTTGCTGTAATAATAAAATGATGCATTACAGAGTCAGCATCAGTGACTCAACGTACAAGAGGTTTAGTCAAACGGAAGGTGAATGTGCCTGAACACGCTTGATCCTCCTACAACTGCCCTCACATTCCCACACGGTTACACCATCACTCTGATGAGCCTCTGCTCTGTCGTGTGTCACCAGCTGGAGGCTGAGCAGATGATGGAGCAGTTGATCTACTGGGTTCGGGTGGACTCGTCGGGCCTGGGCCGGCCCCAGCTTCCCGGAGACGTTCCCACCAACAGCATGGCGGTCCCCATGATGCTGCTGTGTCTGGTGCAACAGCTAACGGAAGGCCGGGGTCGGGAGGTTGCTCAGAAGTACAGAGAGCTGGTCAGCTGGTGTGTTCAGCAGATTCTACAACACATCCAGGTATGCTTCGTGATTGAAATGACCCCATGAAGTGGTGAGATTTAGGGCAGTTCAACGCTAACTTCTACAAGTAGGCATCAGCTTCTATATGGTTGCCACCTTATATTTTAAAGAGTTGGCAACACTGAGCTGGGTTTATGGTTAAATCACTTAAAATCTAGCATACTCTTGCTGCTCAAGATTACCAACCCTGCGTTTAATATGCTTCTCTTGTAACTTGGTACAGAGAGACGGCACCGCTATTCTAGAGAGTGTGTCACTGGAGGGAGCAGAGCTGCCAGGTTGCCAGGGCCGACTGCAGAACCCAGGTAAACAGTGACCAGTCAGCCAGATGATGGCGAGCACAGTGAGTTGCATGGGGGGAGCTCGGGTTGGGTTCTTATCCTGTCCTTTGTTGCCGACCTCAACATTTTCCAACGTGTCTTTGGTCTTCCCCCACATGTCGCCCCGTGCTGACTCAGGCCATGCCCTGGAAGCGGGCTGGTTCCTGCTTCAGGTCAGTGCAGAGCAGGAGGACGAGGAGCTCCGGAGGACCGCCATCAACAAGTTTGTGGAGCTGCCTTATCAGGACGGCTGGGACAAAGAGCACGGCGGCCTCTTCTACTTCCTGGATGTGGATGGTCACTGCCCCACACAGGTGAACCAATCACCCATACACGTGATGGTGTTTCGCTTTAGACAGTTGACAGTTGCAGCTTGTGATAGAAGATATTGTTTGCATTTGTCTGATCACTGAGTTTTATGAAAAAGCATGAAATGAGGCTGTGTGCTGCTGCTTGTATGTTTGACCAGTTGGAGTGGAATATGAAGCTGTGGTGGCCCCACTGTGAGGCTCTCATCGCCTTCCTGATGGCCTACAGTCAGACCAAGAGGCCCGAGCTGCTGGAGAGATTCTCTGAAGTTTACGAATACACCTTGAACCATGTGAGTTGTTGGCGCTGTAGCGTTTCATTACTTATGTCAAAATATAGCATTTTTCTCTTACTTTTCAGTCTCATGCACATGTGCTACTTTAGGTGCAGACCTGGAGTCAGGACGCGGTTAGCTTAGCATAAAGACTGGAAACTGTTTATGGTTTTAGAGAAAGCTACGCGCTGTTTTCTTGATGAACAACATGCAGGCGCTGTGTGCAGCATCAATGAGATTCTTCTCCACACTGGCAACTAAATAACCCCCCCACTATGAGCTTTCCTTAATCTAACTTTTTAAACACCCATGTGGTGTTAGTTCTCAGATCTGCTGTGCATTTCTAGTGTTTTTCACAATATATATATGTCATTGAAATGGTGAAGCCACTGTACGTATACACCACTAAAACTGAAACAAACTTCCTTGCACTTCTCATCTAAAAACGTATGTCCTGCATTATTAATTGACGTGTTGCATAACAGCTGTTGCTTTTCTTCCCTGCTGAGAGCAGTGTTGGGCCAGTTACTCAGGAAGTGTAATAAGTTTTTACTTATTTCTTTTAAAACCAATAATATTACTTGACTTTCCTTATTAACTGGTATTACTCATGGCTGAGCTGCCACATCAGACGACAAATTGGATGTTGTATTTTATTTGCGGTTGAAAGCAATTTGTTGCTCGCACAAAGTTGACAAAGAAGGCAATGTTCGCTGCATCTTTGACTGAGACAAAATGATGACACATCAGCGAATGCAAGCAAGTGGCCACCTACTGCCGAGGCAATACTCGCCCGAAGGTTCACTCGAGTTCGACGCGATGTGAAGATGTTTACTGGCTCCCCACGCGTTCACGTCATCGTAACTTACACCCACCTGGCACTAAAAACAAAATGTAAAGTGTAACTGGGTTTAAAAGTGCTCAGTTTGACATTCAGCGCATTAATATAGCATCCAACAACTATTATCTTTGTAAAGATATAGAGGAGTAATGTTTGTGTTGTTATCAGAGCTTCTCTGTGCTTTGTTGACATGTTGGTGCATGTTAGTGCATGTGAGCGTAGCCCCACTGGTTAGCTCCGGGCTGCCTCTCTGTGCTGCGCGTTATTGCGCGTTATTGCGCGTTATTACGTGTTATTGCGCGTTATTGCCCAACATCGGCCAAGAAGAGAAAAGCAGACTCTGTGACGATGGCTACACCTTAAGTCATTGCGTTCCTGCGATGCAAAAGACCAAAATGAGTTTTTCAGGTTTTAGCTGAGACACTGCACAAAAGAGCTGGGCGGCTGAAGTACTTCCAGCAAATAACCCCCTCCTAAAACTAAAAATATCTGTTTTGTGACCAGATTATAGCCAGGCTAGCTGTTCTGCTCTTCATGCTAAGCTAGGCTAACCACATCCTTACAACTGTTCCACTTAAGCCCGAGCGCCCCCTTTTTGGGGGGCTGTGGAGATAGTTTAGCATATACCGTCGGAAAGAATACACTTATCACAAACGAATATAATGATGTTGCACATCAGATTAAACAGCAGAACCTGGGCTACAAGAATATGTAAGCCGTTTTCACATGCTCCAAACACAACTCAAACAACAACTAAATTAATTACCAAATATCAAAATCCATATAGCGGCACCTAGTCAACCCACTCGCCACATTTCTGGCTCTACCGCTGTGGTATTTTATGCAATACGCACACACAATATCTCAAAAGAAAGCAGACAAATCCAACTACAACAAAGCATCAGCGAGATATGAGCCAAAGAACACCAACAACAGAAATCGCTTCATCAAACAATAGTTGTAAAATTTCTCTTACCTTTGCTGTTTTGCTTTTCCGTGATATGTTTATTTTCCTGGTAATTCCACACTGAAATACGTTAGACCTACGTCCTGTGTTACACTAAAATCATTCCGGGCGTTTCTACGTTGCTGTGAGTCCATGCAGGAAGTCTGAGAATTGCCTTGCGTCACAACCAGCATGTCTCACAGGACGGCGCCCTGCTGATTCTGATTGGCTAACAGTGCTGTCAATCTCATTTTGGTCGGTATAGCTAAATTCTATAAGCTCTAACGCTTCAAATGAGGTGTCAATCACTGAAATCGACCAATGGGTTGCTGAGATAGAGCCCTGCGTACTCACAGGAGGCTGACATGGAGAAAAACTCCAGTACGCAGAGAGACTCAGAGAGGATTCTGGCTTTCAAAATAAAGCCCAAACTGCTGTATTTGGATGTATTGAATGCCATTAGTGATATACAAGTGAAATATATAGTTTAGTACATGAGAAAATTCAAATGGCACACATGGTGCCAAAATGACCATTTTGGAGACCTCGTCTGAACCCTCTGTACTAAAACCTCTCTAATTTTGTTCTGCTTCACTTTATCAAAGTCAAACTTTGCAGAGAGACTGTTCACATATTGTGCTATGATTTGGGAGAGGTTTAGACCTACAGCTGCATCATTCCAAAGAAATAATAATCCTGTAAGTGCTTTTTGTTTTTAGGCGAACCTGAAACTTTTCAATTTGTGCTGTGTCCCATCTTCATTTACTCTTAACCAGTAACATATATTCTGATATTTCACATCTGAACAAATCTCACAAGTGTTCCCTTTATTATAACACCAACATTATTCAAATATACCTTGTGGTTGCAGAGATATACCCTTTTTAGTATGGGTATGCAATTTTTGAGCAGAGGCCTAAAAAATAGGTCAGTTTTTAACAGGTTTTAACACACAGACATGAGATTTGACATCCATCTAAACATCTTTCTCAGAAAGAAGATTTTTGAAATATTCCTTTAACCATCCACAGTTGTGCAAACCAGCTCATTGACTTTTACCAATTATTACCAATTACCATTTTAACCATGAATTATAAATGTAGCACATGAAAGCCCTTCAGCAGATTTGAAGTTGTGTCATGTTTGGGTTGTATCCACATGGTTTAATGCACTTATTGTAAGCCTCTTTGGATGAAAGCATCAGCCAAATAAATTCGATGCAAATTACGTAACATTGAAAATCACATGTGCTTTATGTGGATGACTCCACAGAGATGAAACCGTTTGAAGCTTGTCGAATGTTTTGTGAATATATAGAATACATGCACCATAGGCCTTATAATAGTGTACGTGTGCTTGATTCTGTGCAGTTTCCTGATCCTAAGAGCGGCGAGTGGTTTGGCTATTTGACTCAAGAAGGGAAAGTGGCCCTGGATTTTAAGGGAGGCCCCTTTAAAGGTAAGAACATAAGTGACATTTATCAAACTTCACACAGCTACCTCTGGAGACACTAAAGGCTTCATACTGTACACCTGGCAACACATACTGATGGGGGGAAAAATGCTTTAATTCCCCTTTAAGGCCTTCATCGTCTCTGTTTATACTGTGGTTTTGTAATGCATAAGTATTACCAAACAGACAAACTAGTTGCCACACGGTGAACTTGGAGCCGTCGCATCCCCTGAGGGCCTGGGACCCCCGGGGGGGCCCCGGGGCAGCTTCCCGCTCTACCTGCTCAGTAAGATAATCGTGTTTCTCTCCTCTTCCTCAGGGTTCTTCCATGTGCCTCGCTGCCTGTACATGTGCGAGCGAATGCTGGATGATCTTCTGGCAAACAAGGACTGAGCGTTCTGACGTCAATGTTGTAATGACGGGATTGAATCTGATTTGTCTGTTCACTAAATCAAACTACAATAATCAGTTTTATAAAGATAATTGCACTCCTTTTCAAATAATGTGGGATACATTTCTTGGTCGGATTACACCCGTCTGACGTCTTGTTTTTAAGCGACTGAGAAGATCTCCCACCATTGAGTTTGTTGTTTTAACGTTCTTCTCGTAATGAATTTTGTGAGCTGAGTCCTCCCTCATCATACATACTAAAACATCAACACCAAAAGAAATGTTTTATAGGAACATGTGCCTTCTACATGCACACTGAAGTTCTGAGCCAGCTTTCAAGACCTTTTTAAGAGGCATTTATCTTTACATCCTATTCATTCCAGTTCATACAGCTAATGTAGCAACTGTGCTACAAGCATGCTATTCTAACAAACGGGTGAACCATAATGTATGTTAGAGAAAGATGTAAGCTACAGTAGTTTAGTGCTGATCACATGCTTCTAATCTGTTCCCAGGCCAATAAATGCATTCTAAATTGAGATAATTCATAATGTGACATAATAAATATGGTTAATGCAAATCAATTTTATTTAATTATTTTGTAATTAGACAGTTAATGATGTTGGAGTTTCAGATATGACGGTTGATTGATGGACATTTTGTGAAGGTAGCATTCCAGAATTAGACTGTAAAGACGCTATGTTCCACCAAATATAGTACACAGTACACAATCAGTTAACGAGTCAGTCATTTTTTTTTTGTATTTTTCATCACTTTGTAAAGTAGATGTGACCAACTTGCCAGCTAACTGTTGCCTCTTTACACATCCAGCATGAAGCAACGTTTTTGGGGGGTCATGTTCATGTCCAGCTCCTGAGAAAGAAGTCTCTTTAGCTGCTAAACGCGCCACTGTGTCCACCAGCTAGTCTCTACCTGTGTCTGTCCTGTTTGCTTTGGAGCGGGTAGTGTACAGTGGCTTTACCAGAGCTTTCCCCCTGGAAACAGCTGCTGCTGGAAAAGAGGCTGATGAGAGTGATGAATGTGAACCGAAACACTTAACACATCTACAGGTTGTTGCTGTTATTTCCTTTCCTAAGTGGTATGTCTAGCGTTCTTTTGTTTAATATAATATTAAATCCAATTTAAATTGAAATATGTACTGTATAGAGTTGTGTGATTACTATATATATATATATATATATGTATTTATATATATATATATGTGTTTATATATATGTATTTATATATATATATATATGTATTTATATATATGTATTTATATATATGTATTTATATATATATGTATTTATATATATATGTATTTATATATATATATGTATTTATATATATATATATATATATGTATTTATATATATATATGTATTTATATATATATATATGTATTTATATATATATGTATTTATATATATATATATATATGTATTTATATATATATATGTATTTATATATATATGTGTTTATATATATATATGTATATATATATATATATATGTATTTATATATATATATGTATATGTATTTATATATATGTATTTATATATATATATGTATTTATATATATATATATATGTATATATATATGTATTTATGTATTTATATATATGTATATGTATTTATATGTATATGTATTTATATGTATATGTATATATTTATATATATATGTATTTATATATATATATATATGTATTTATATTTATATATGTATATGTGTATATATATATATATATATATATATATTTCCATCACTAGAGTGGGACCTGAACATGAGGGGACGGTAGTAGAAGGGAGGGTTCAAAAGCTACCAGGGTTTGGTTGGTAAACACGTTGGTAAGCATTTTTGTATGGCGTCAATAAATAGAATTGCACATTGGCAAAAACCAAAGAGAACTATATTCAGCCTAAACCGATTGTTGTGGTGAAAGAAAAAAAGAACACAGTTTGGCGAGTTAACATCACAGCAAAACAAATTGCTGCATTGAATACGACCCATGTAACAAACCGGAAGCCTGATGTAACGGAAGCGGAAAAAACGGAAAGCGAGAAGTGAACTGTTTGATGATACATGCGATTAAATCGGTGGTTTATTTAGTCTGATTTACCATGGCGTATATATATATATTTATATATATATATTTTAGGGAGGGATATAACGACGTGAATAAGTAGCGTTAGCGTGCCTTTTGCTCTTCTGGGCTTTGGTGTAAACACATCTGACCAACGTTAACGTTAGCATATTCTGTCTGCCTCGAGATTCATGAATTAGCCAAACCGGATGTTTTAGTTACGCTGACTGACTGACGACACGAAAACTACAAGGGAAGTTTCAAGAGTCATGTATCCCGCAATGATGGAAAGAGGTCCGGTTTACAGGTAACGTTGGATGTATACCAAAGTTGAATGCGTTTGATGTCATCCCGTTTACAACGAAGGGCACGTAACGTTCATTAAAGCAAATTACAAAAACCGTGGACTGGTAGAACTTTCGCGACATCCACAGTCCCCTTTACGGTTAGTTTTAGTAGTGTTTTCCGGGAGAGGGGGTGGTACCGTTACCACCACGTAAGATTAATGGTAAATGTTGAGTTTAAAGTGAGTTTTCAATGTCACAAAGGTGGCTCTCTTATAACCCAGTGTGGATACAAGTTACCATCGCGATCCAGCAGGTTAAAGGAGTGGCGTTAGAAACTCTAGCTCGAGGCTCAACATAGCTCACTAATGTGGCATCGAGGTCCTCTCCTCTGGTGTAATGAAACAGTGCTAACATCATGGCAAAGAGTATAATACCAATAGCTACCACAAATAAGGACAGGAATACTTCCGATTAGAATTGTTATGCTTAAAGGAGTAATTGAACATTTTGTGAAATAAGGTTACTTGAGTTGGAGTCAGGACAGGGTTGGAGTAGATTAGCAGGATGCCAGTCTTTATGCTAAGCTAGTCTTAACCATGTTCTGTACAAACACAGCGTCATGAAACAAGGGGCGTTCACATGTTGTATTTCAACCTTTTTATCCAAGGTGCTTGGGCGGTTGCGTGCCTGCAGTTAATATTAAGTTGTGGTAATTTAGCATTAGAAGTAGGGGTGCAACGGATCACAAACCTCACGGTTCGGTTCGGATCACGGTTCTTGAGTCACGGTTCGGATAATTTTTCGGATCAACAAAGAAAAGGGGAGGAGACAAATATAACTTTGCATTTATTAATTAAAGAACTTCAAGAACACTGAAAGCAAAGAACGTTGGGCTATAGTCTTACATAAAAACAAAAACAGTGAAGATATGATGAAAAAAAAAAAAAAAACATTCAAGAATATTCAATTCTGTTAAGTTTTCAGATTCAGGTATATTGATGCCCTCGTCCTTTGATCAATATTGAAAGAAAGAAACAGCCATTGAGCTAGCTTCCACTGTTTCAACTGAACTGAACTGCTCGGCAACAATCTGGGTCTGTGTTTACTTCCTGTCAGGTTATGTCTTTCAAATACACAATAATGTTCACCATTACTGTGACATTATTTTCAAAAAGATGAGAATATCTACATTGTCTGAGGAGAGGGTAGACCTTTCTGTGGTGACTGGGATGTTACTACTGGGCCTGTCTAGCTTCACTCTGACACTTCTGTCAGCACCTGCCCCAGGTGTGTGTCTGTGTGACTCTCACAGAGGGGGCGTGTCTACAGCACCTGTCTGTGTGACTCTCACAGAGGGGGCGTGTCTACAGCACCTGTCTGTGTGACTCTCACAGAGGGGTCATGTCTACAGCACCTGTCTGTGTGACTCTCACAGAGGGGTCATGTCTACAGTACCTGGCCAAATCCCAATGTCCCCCTTACGGACTCACGGACTTTGAGGCGCGCTCCCGCGAAGTCCGTGAGGGTTTAGGGATGTCCCACTGTCAAATCATCAAGTGTTTGAGGCTCTCTGGAAGACATTTTGAGCCCTTTATGAACCCTTTCCGTAAGTCAGCATGGTATGCTGACTTAGCCTAAGGGAATTACCCACAAATCATTGCAATGTGACGTTAAACACGGGGTAACCAGTGGACGCATGGAAGACGTAAAAAAAAAGGTAAACAAAGAGGACGGCTCACGTGTGTTCAGCCTGAAGTATTACATTTACTCAGAAACATTAAGGGTTAAAATAAACATGAAATCAGAGGATATTTATTTATTTATTCGTCAAATATTTGATTTTGTCATTGAAGTTGTTTTGACAAAAACGAGTAAATAGATTATATGAAATTACCTCATCTTGTGAGGAAAGAGCCTGAAGACGTTTAAATCAGGGAGTACAAAGTATAAAATAAATACCTACAATTATACATCATATTTTTTGTCGTTTTCATGGTAACATGATATGTTGCAGCAAAGTGTTGTCCCATTCCTATTTACACCATCTCAAGCCCTCACAGTCTCTCACACTCAACCACTCACCAGGTGACGTCAGTAAGTCCTTGAGGGTTCAGGGTTTGAGGGTTTAGGGGGGACATTGGGATTTGGCCCCTGTCTGTGTGACTCTCACAGAGGGGGCGTGTCTACAGCACCTGTCTGTGTGACTCTCACAGAGGGGGCGTGTCTACAGCACCTGTCTGTGTGACTCTCACAGAGGGGGCGTGTCTACAGCACCTGTCTGTGTGACTCTCACAGAGGGGGCGTGTCTACAGCACCTGTCTGTGTGACTCTCACAGAGGGGGCGTGTCTACAGCACCTGTCTGTGTGACTCTCACAGAGGGGGCGTGTCTACAGCACCTGTCTGTGTGACTCTCACAGAGGGGGCGTGTCTACAGCTCCGCCGTGGTGAAAGCGGTCACAGTCTTTTCCTCTTCATAGAGGAACAAGCTTCATACTGAAGTGGGTGCGTGAGTGGATTTCGTAGCGTGGCTCAAGCATTTTAACCAGATTTTGAAATCCTTTGTTTTCCACACCGGAGTGTCCCCCGTCGCTGACAGACGGGATGTTGTCTCTTCATATGTGTGGACATGCCGATGTATTGCCGTTGTCGTGTGTCCTTCTCTTTAAATAACGCCTACATACCATAATGCTTTTGTCCACCACCCTTATCCGTCATAAGTTACAGGGAAGACAAAATGCTCCCAAACTTGCGACTTAAATGACGCCGGGGGCTTCTCAAGTTCCTCTGCTCGCCATGACTTTCACCGAGAAAAAAAAATACTCAATTGATCCGCGGTTCACGAGTGATCCGAACCGTGAGGGGTGATCCGCACGGATCACGGATCGAGCCGTGATCCGTTACACCACTAATTAAAAGCCTCATTGACTAAACAGAGTCCAACCTAAGATAAATGGATTTCCAGAACTGTTAATCCCTCACAGTAATTTTACTGCTCAAATACAGAATAAAGCAAATATAATAGACTGTGGAGCAGGCCACAAAGCTCTGGGTAGCCCTTTACTAAAATGATTAACTTCACTACATTTACCGTAGACTGGTATTAACCAGGCGGCAACCTCCAGTTCTGCCGAGTGAAGCCAATGCAAAAGAGTCTCCAAACTTGCATTCTCTCTTCTGACCATCAGGGGGCGACTCCTCTGGTTGTATAGAAGTCTATGAGAAAAATACTCTACTTCTCTCTTGATTTATTACCTCAGTAAACATTGTAAACATGAGTTTATGGTCTCAATCTCTAGTTTCAAGTCTTCTTCAATACAGCATGATGTTCATTTAGTAAATTATGGTCCATTTAGAGTCAAATAGACCATAAAGCAGGGTATGCATTAGAGCGGGCTTACTGTGATTGACAGGTACCAGAGCCGTATACGGCGTCTCTACGTCTACGCCGAACTCGAGGCTTCATAGCGGCTGTTCCAAAAACCAATGGGTGACGTCACGATGACTACGTCCACTTCTTATGTACAGTCTGTGATATTAACGAAAGAAATTATAGAGTTTAAAATCACAGTTGTTACTAATACCATTAACAGTGGCAGTGGGTCAGTTCTTACAATCCACTGGCCACTCTAGTGGACTCACTGACTTCAAGGCGTGTTCCTAAACAAAGTTTGTGAGGGTTTAGGGCTGTCTCTCACTGTCAAATCATCAAGTGCTTGAGGGCTCTCTCTGAGACATTTTGAGCTCTTTATGTAAACATTCCTTATGTTTGCATTTCTGCAGACTTTACCTGGGAGAATTACCCACAAATCATAGCGTTGTGACGTTAAACATTGGGTTACCAAAGGAAAGTCGAATGCAATAAAACAGGTAAACAAAGAGGGCGGCAGGTGTTCAGCCTGGCATGTGAAATTTACACAGAAACTTTTTAAGATGGTACATAAAAACACATGAAAGCATTGCCTATATTACACACCTGGATTATTCACCAACCGTTTCTTTTAGTTACGCTTATTCTAGCAGTTTTGACACAAATGAGTAAATAGATTTGACAATTACCTCTCGTCTGTTAAGAGCCTGAAAGACGTTCAAATTAGGGAGTAAAAACGTCAAATAAACAGCCACAATTGTAGATAACATGTTTTGGTGCCGTCAGGGTAACGAGATATGTTGCCGCAAAGTGCTGTGCCATTCATATTTATACCGTTTCAAGCCCTTGCAGCCTCTCGCACTCAACCACTTACCACGTGATGACAGTTAAGTCAGGGCTTAAGGCAATAGGGGGGGACATTGGGATTGGGCCCAGGAACCTGAAACTGAAGCAGCTATGGAATTTATCTTCCTTATTTTCATTTTTTACATTTGTGCTTTTCCCACTGTGACGAGTCAAAATGTCTGCTGTGTAAAAGGCCTTTTGATATCAACCTTCACATCTCAACTGCAGCATTTTAAAGATCTGGACCTATATTGTTTGGAAAAGCTGCCTTTTGGGAACATAGATCAAATCAGACATCAAATCTGTCAACCATCTGCTCAATTAATTCTCGTAAAATGTGTACCTTTTTAATCTTTACTGTTCTTAACCGACATGTTTCTGTGTTGTTTTGTCTCTCAGTGGGACCGGTGTCTTCTACCAGGCAATACCGGCTGTTGGTGCCGATGGAAGAAACATCATGAAACTGATTCCAGTACGAGTGGTCCAGGGACACTTTGTCAAATCTCAAATAAGCCAGCTGAAAGCTGATACTACACCACCGAAAGCTTTCACCGTCAATATTACCTCACCACCAGTTGGCATTGGAAAAAAGGCAGCTTTGAGTCCTCCTGCAACCGAGCAAATTTTTAGGAAGCAGGTTTCCATCGTGAATACCGTCCCTTATCAAGTAGGTTCGGATCTTGGTAATTCACTCAACAATCCAATACAGCAAATACAACAGTGTGTGAATTTGTTGCCAATTGTAACTCCGCATCAGCTCCCAGTCACAGTGAATTCTCCAGCACCCCCCAGAGGACAGTGCCTTCCGATTCTCCCTTGGCCACAAGTCCGAATAGTCCCAGCATCTGAACTACCTGCAGGTATCAAGAAACATACTTTTACTCCATCAGCCAACTCTTCTCCAGGTTCAGGCTTACCCAGTGTGACCTTGTCACCTATCACAATTGTCAATCGAGGCGTTACTCCACAAAGTGATTCTGGACATGACGCGTTCAAGTTGCTTTGCAAGATAACAAATACAACCGTATGCGGACCTCCATCAAAAGGATCAAAACCACATTTAAATTTAATTCCAAATGTTCCACAAAGGCCCAACAGCCCCATAAAGTGGTCAATTGAAGAAGAGGACAACTCAATGGCTCCAACTCTTGATCCTATAGATTCTTCTGTTACTTCAAAGATTCTTCGAGTTCTTGCAGGGAGAGAAATTGCTGGGAAGCACTGTAAGGTCATTACAAACCCAGGTCCAACTCTTGATCCTATAGATTCTTCTGTTACTTCAGAGATTCTTCGAGTTGCGGCAGAGAGAGAAAATGCTGGGAAGCAGTGTAAGGTCAGTACTAAATCTGTTACTGGGTTGAGTCGGGGCAAAAGTGGAGAAGAACAGGAAAACACGAAGCAACAGAGTGGACATTTAATGGCCATAGTTCCTCTTATGGCAGCACCTGTACCAAAAAGTGGAAAGTCTGGAAGACCTCCAAGTGATCTCCAAGTCACAGTGAAATCTCCAGCACTCCCCAGAGGACAGGGCCTTCAGATTCCCCCGAAGGTACAAGTCCGAACAGTCTCAGAATCTGAACTACCTCCGGGTATCAAGAAACAGACTTTTACTCCATCAGCCAACTCCTCTCCAAGTTCATGCTTACCCAGTGTGGTCTACATGTCGCCTATCACAAGTGTCAATCGAGGCGTTACTCCACAAAGAGATTCTGCTCTTGACACGCTCAAGTTGCTTTGCAAGACATCGAATAAAACTTCATGGAGACCTCCATCAAAAGGATCAGAACCACATTTAAAATTAATTCCAAATGTTCCACAAAGGCCCAACAGCCCTATAAAGTGGTCAATTGAAGAAGAAGACGACAACTCAACGGCTCCAACTCTTGATCCTATAGATTCTTCTGTTACCTCAGAGATTCTTCGAGTTGCTGCCGAGAGAGAAAATGCTTGGAAGCACTGCGACGTCTCTACAAATACAGTTTCTGGGTCGAGTCAGGGAAAAAGTGGACAAGGACAGGAAAACCCCACGGTCATGTGTAACGGGAAGCTTTTTTTTTCGGCCAAGAAATCCAGCCCACCATATAAAACTGGACAAAGTGACGCACTCATCGCAGCAAAAAGAATTGTACCTTCAACCCAACAGTCACTTGCATCAGTTGCACCTCAGAAAATTCTCAATCCAAACGTGTTGAGCCAAGTGATTGACCTTTGTGATGACGACGCTCCAAATGACTGGTCTCAACGAGCAGCAGCCGTTCATATGTCAGCAGTCACTCTTGTGAATGAAGACAATGTAATATTTGTGTCATATACTCCACCCAGATCTGAGTCTCAAGATTTGAGACGAATAACACAAATGGCACGTGTGACGGAAACAGACCAGGCGGCCACAAGCAGCTCGAACAATGTGACGGTACAAAAGAGCCTAGATGGGACACCTGGTGCTCTCGGAAGAAGAAAACTTGGCCAGAGCATGTCGGTCAACCCGGTCATGAATCATACACATGTTGGTGTTTCAGCAGGGACGGACATGCATGATGATGATGATTGCTTGATTGTTAACAGTCAGCAGAGCACCTCCGCTCAACAGTTGGAGAGCATGGAAGTCGATCCCAGCAGCAATGGAATATGCTTTGAAATAAATAAGGACACCCACAGCGTGGAGGTGAGGGCACTTCTATTGCTTCATTACTTTGGAAAAAAATGTTTTTGATATAAATATTTTCGAGCAGGGAGTCGTGTAACAACTTTTTTTAACGCATGTAACTGCATTGATGAATGTACATTTAGTCGGCACTGTAGAAGCTGTCAGTAGCCATGTTTCCATTCACTTGTCAAGTGAATTTTAAGCAAACTTTTAAAATGATGCAAAAAAAGAATTGCAAATTTGGCGCGTTTCCATTTACAGTATTTTTTAACTTGGCTACAGCGCACTTTGGTCAGAAGTTAGTGCTACAGGCTACACATGGTTGTAATCCGCCAGTAAACGGTGTAGAAGAAGTAGAAGTTGCAAACATGGAAAGGTCTTCAGGAATTTATTTCAATATGGCAAGTTTAAATAGTTTAAATAGTTCTTTCATGTCGGCTAGTATTGGCCGTGTTTCATGCTGTCCAGAGACGAAGAAAAGCATTTGCACGTTGTGGAAAGGCTTTAGAACACACCCACATCAGAAACAGCTGGTAAGTCATGTAAGTTAACTGTTTGCTACGTCAGAATTTATTCGGCAAAGACGTTTCCATAATTAATTTCGTGCATCCTCTTTTTTTTATCTTCAAAGGCAGAAAGCACATCAAGTGAGCGTAAAAACCTTTTTCCGCGATTAAGGAAGTTTAATCGAATTTTGCCGTTTTCATTCAGTTTTTTTTAATGCAATACTTCAAAATGCCCAAAAACAGATGTTAGTGGAAACACGGCTACTGAAGCGCGTTTCATCACCATATCTAGTGTTCACACTACTAGACAGTCTGTGATCGCTCTGATCGCCTTGCTGACGCCAGCAGACTACTTTGGCAGCAGGAGGCTCCCGGAGATGGACCTTCAGTTAGCGAAAATACGGGTCGGATTTCAACCACATTGTGCTGAATCAAATGCCTCGTTTTGTCTTTCCCTCATACATCCAACCACATGGACGCTTTTAACAAATACACCACCCACTAGTGGCACAAGTAATCTGTCCCTTTACATACATAAACTAGACACACTACCACTACATGGACTGAGTGAAGAGCTAGACTTGAGATGGTACTTCATATGTTAAGGTCAGCTCTTATTGTTTGAGTTTTGATACAGTTAGTTGGAATTTTATCTTCGGTTTGTTCTTTTGGCTGGACGGATGTATTTTAATTTAACCAAAGATGGTGCCATGATATGTAAAGCACACACAGGTAGCAAGACGATGCAGGTGATACAAATGATGACTTGATTACCGTTGATGTGATTATCCTATAGGATGCATTATGTCAGAAAATGTCTTGAAAAATATAAAAAGTGGTTTCCAACCCAACATTCTTGCTTGGCCCCAGATGAAGACACGTGTGGAAATGTTGGGCTTTTACTATTATTAAAGTAATTTAGCGACTTACAATAAGTGTATTCAACATAGGTATTCAAGAGAACTACTAGTCACCAGAAGTCAGAAGTGCATCTCCTTTTTTAAACAAGCATCTAAGAGCATAAACCAGAGCCAATGTACAGTACAGAAACAAACGAATACAATAAGTGCAACAAACTAGTATGAATACAATAAGTGCTGAGTGGAAGTCTCAGGGTAGTACTTCTTGAAGAGGTGAGTTTTCAGCCTGATGAAAGATGGGCAGCGACTCTGCTGTCCTGACGTCAGTGGGGAGTTCGTTCCACCACTGTGGGGCCAGGACAGAAAACAGCCGTGACCGGGTCGATCGGCCGCAGGGCCCTCTGAGCGACGGGGCAACCAAACGCCCCGAGGCAGCAGAGCGAAGTGGTCGGGCGGGGGTGTAGTTGACCATGGCCTGGAGATAGGAAGGCTTTTGATTTCCAAATAGTGATTGATAACCTAACCCTTCAACTGGATACTTCCACAGAATAGTGTTGAGGTGGTACTTTATATGATATAGCCCAATATCACACATTTGCCTTTAAAGGCTTTACAATCTGTACAGCATAAGACACCTCCAACAGCATTTAGCTCAAAGCACTGCATTGTCAGAGCCACTAGCAGTACTTTTAATTCGTAGTGTTGTTTATGTATTGTTTGTATTTTAAAAATGTTTTTTTTGTTCCTGCAGAGCTCCATCACCAGTTTGACATCTTCGCCGGCGCCCGAATCCTGTCAAAGAGCCGATGATCTGCTGAGACGGATATTTGGGATCACGGCCGATGTGAAAATTTGCCTGCAGAGGATTGAGGAAGCCTCAGTCGGGTCTCTAGAGAGTGAGTGCGTTAGGTCAGTGGAGGAGGATCAGGAAACGACAAGCAGGTTTAAAGACGGAGAACTTTTTTTGCAGCACCTTTACAGTCAACAAGAAACTGAAAGCTGCAATGCGCTCACCAATGGCAATATAGTGAAAGTACTAACTCAACAGGAGCTGTCCGAAGACTCCTCCACTCCCAGTCCTCACTCAGATGTTGGACCTCTGGAGTGTTCACATTTCAAAGTGAACACAAACCCTTCGCCCAAGGGAACATGCAGTGATGTTGAAACAGAGCCAATGATTGGCTACGGGGAGCCCATAGATGAGGACTTCCTCAGTGCTGATGAAAATGACTTCCCCGACTCCCAGGACACAGCTGGCCGTTCTCAGACTTGTGCGGATCTGAATGCGAACACGAGGAGACTGGGAAGAAAAAGGAAGCGCCCGACGTGTCCATGTTGCATCGCCGGCACTCAAGATCCAGCAGCGAGGTCCAGTGCAAAGTCAGACGAGCCAGAGAAGGGGGCGTGCACGACGGAGCGGACAAGTAAGAAAGGGGGAAGAGCAAAGGCCTCAAGTAAAGACGTGAAAACATCTGGAAGCATCAGCTGCCTAACGGCCAAGAACAAGCACGGCTGTAAGACGTCCGAGGATCCAGCCGGTGACGGTTTATCCACACCGTCCACGGACTCTGATGAACTCAAGCTGCACGAGCAGATCACGAGACTCAAAGAGCTTCTGCAAGAGAAAGAGGCGGCTTTAGAGCTGATGAGAAACGGCAGCATTTCAAACTCTTAACATTCTAACAAAGTAATTAGATACATTTTGTATTTAATGTTATTGCTTCTATTTATTTGTGTTGGAGTTAACAAGGACTAACACAAGTATCACTGTGGCTTCAGTACATGTGTGCAAATGTGTGATTTGGTTTCAGTGGTTCTAGTCTGGTGTATGGGCGACCACAGTTTTTTATAACTGCATGAGAGAACTGCTGCAGACATTTAGAGTTGACCCACTACTGCTCTACATGTCCATACCGTTATCAGTCTTATATTAATACCGGGCGTCTAAATCCACATTTATCTGAGTTTAAATGTACGTCATATACCATACTTTCTGTTGCAGCTACTCAAATGTGACTTTATTTAATTTTTTCTCATATCAGGTATCATCTGTCTGCATCAGTGACGATTGAGACATTGTGGAAAAACTGTAAATGCCTGATGGGCGATTAACTGCCTCAGAAAACACTGTATGAATGTATAGTCCGTCACTAAAAAGCTTTTTCTATTTTATCTTTTGTGAAAATTTTACATTTTGTCTTAACAAAAAGGATTTGTTAAATGTGATATTTATAAATACTAATGTTAAATTTATATTTTATTAAGGCACCAATGCAAATAAATTCACTTTTTTATGGGCTGTGGACAGCAAAACTGACTCTATAGACTATATAACGTCCGGCGGTGATGTTCTTATGTCGGTCAGTTGTCAGTCTTTTGGTCCAACCCTTTCCTTAAAAGCACTGCTTCTCAACAACTACTCTCCAGGTGTCCATGGCTTTTGCTGGTTGTGGATCTGGGGATGGATCCTATTGTTCTACAGAACCCTGCCTTGACCATTCCTTTAAAACCGCAAGATATACTTTCTGTCATGGTCGCCATAAAATATGTTAGAAATAAGCACAGAGAGAGAAAAGGGAGGTGGGGGGGGTACAATTATATTTAAAAAATACAGTAGAGAATAAAGAATAGAAATAGAAATGAAAAATACACCGTGCAAAAGTAATACAATAAAACATACAAAAGTCAAAATTACAAGGCAAGACTTAAGTTGGTATCACAATTCAGTTGAGGTTCTTCAACTGACAAAGACAAAATATAATTTGGCTTTCCTAATTATAAAATGTTATGACGAGATGACTTTTGGTATTAAGAGCAGTTTCTCCAAACCGGAAGTAAAGATGTTAGGCAATCGTATATATTAGAGTCGTAAGCACTGCGAGTGGTCCGTCAGGCGCCTGGCCTTCAGAATAAAAGAATAGTTAAAGTGATCTAGTGTAATTTGATATTAGATAATCATATCTACTAATTGATCATGATCGGTGATCCCCAGTACAACTGCACTGCCCCGCAGCATTAATATGACTCATGCATTAAGAACTAAAGAAGGATTCCAATGCATGTTAGTCCTCGTGTGTCACTATTGTATTGGCAATTGTGAAGTCCTGATTAGTTTTTTCCAAATGTTACTCACGTTACATGTTTGTGTGTGGTAAAATAAGCACTATGGGATATGCAGTCTCTGCCGCTTATATTTGTTTAGGTGATTTTGTTCACTTTTATTCTGGAGAGTACGGCACCGGAAGTACTGTTTTACGACGAAGTGAAACTGCAACAAAAAACGAGTCGCAGCATTTAAAGCTGGATACGTTCATGCTTGATCAAGGTATGGGCAACACTATTCGGGCTTCTTTTTATTTAAGTACGGTCGGTAGTATTTAGTTGACATCATTTGGTTCACAAGTCGACGATAGTGTGAAACGGCAACCTCAATTTTCAGTAGCGTCGGTGACGTTAGCTAACTTCTCTTTACGTTAACTAGCGTAGGTTTCTAATGAAGGGGCGCGTGTTCACGTTGTCTTTGGTGGAGAATCCGAGCATAATGGTGTCGAGCACGAGAAGGGCGGTCTTCGCCCTAACCTCGTATCCTTATTGTTGTAGATCGAGAAATATTGACATTGTTTCCAAGCCATTTAAACCCGGAGGTGAACTTCCGTTTCGGTACGACGTCATTCTGCTCAGTGCAACGTTAGGCCGAGTCAGTCCGGTACACCTGCATGCTAATTCTGACACCCACCTAGTAGGCCAACACAGGAAGGCTTCACCAGTATTGCTCATAAAATCATGAATTTCCTTACTGACAAGATGCCTAAAATAGAATATAACTCCATTGTGTCATTCTCTCCCAAATATGGGAGACCACAGAGCAGCACGTTTCATATGGGCACACAGGTAACTATTAGCTGCTATTCTAGAGATGCTGAGTCCTAAAGTTACATGCTAGTAACCGCTAGCCTATGAATCCTCCAGGGTTTAGGGTTAAACATGACTTACCAAACCTGAAACAGTGTCCATTGTATTGTATTAATCAGATATGGCATATCTGACCATTTTCTGATGATAAAAAGCGTATACAAGCTTAGCACGTGGTATAATAACAGGGATACATTTCAAAGTAAAAGTTGTTCTAGTCAGTGATCAATATCCTGGCAGATTATGTCCACATCCAGTTCCCATTAAAACTGAACGTCATAATAATAATAATAGTTCCAGCATAGTGACTCCCTTCTGATGGGTGTCAGCCTCTAGCAAAGTACTGTAACGTAGGGAATACTCTGTATTAGTATTTATCGTTTTATTTTTGAGTAATCAATTAATAGCCCAAATTAATTACAAATGTCTATCCCAATTTACTGAGAATCAGAATCTTCACTTTGTCTGAAGATTTGAAAAGGCTTTTCCATTAGTGATGTGTACCAGAAAAATAGCAAATCTTCACATTGACAGTGTGTGAAAACGGTGTACATGTGTCAACTGAAACCGCTCATCAATTATCGAAACCGTCAAGTAAAGAATCACCTCAACTTGTAAACTAATAAATGCAAGAACTGTTAAGTTTAGCCATAAAAGATAATCCGAGAAATGAAGTCCCATCCCCAAATTATGTTTCAGTATTGAGCTGGGAAGAAATCATGGGAAGTGTTGGTGTTGTTGGCATCTATAACTCTTAATGTAACTCTTAATGTGTCAACAGGGAAATACTTAGAGCATGGATCTCCCTGGCAAACTTGAAATCTACATCCCAGTGGAGGCTGAGGTAAAAAGCATCCCTCTGTGGAGTTTACCGAGGTCGGTGCTCAGAAGAATGGGCCTCCCGCTGTCTGGCTCTAAGGGCTCCGAGAAGCTCTCAGACTCTCCAGAAGGCATATGGATTTATCCAGCAGTCCTACGGAGGAAAGGCCAGAAAGTGGCCTCCCACGCAGGAAACAACATGATGGAAAACCTGTCCTCGCTGCTGGGCAGAGAGTTTCGGGCTAATCCGGGTCCCGTCCAAATGAGCTTCGTCGCCGCCAACTACGCGGTGTTCAAGGCGCTGAAGGACACCATGCCTGGAAAAAAGGTCTCCGCGCACACATCTCACGCCTCCCCGTTACCACGGGGTTCTGCACCGCGGGTGTACAAAGATGCCGTCATCCTCTACAATGGACACGTGTACCTGTCCATCAGGAATCCCAATGAGAGCCGGACTCAACCAGAGACACGTGGACAACAGCTAGCGTCCCAGTCTTCCATTCCTTCAACATCAGACGTGTCCTCTAAAAGCCTCAAGAGGGTAACATGACATTTCATTCAAGACACTGCTACAAACTAGTAAAAACAACAGTAAATGTGGGAAACACGCAGCAGGTCAGCTGACAAGTAAAGCTTCAGCCTTGAGGCGGTACAGTGGTGCTTAAATGCTCACGTTACCGGTGATGTTTAGCAGGTATAATGTTCTCCATTGTCACAACCTTAGTTAGCATGCTTACATTCGTTAGCATGTTCGTTAGCACGTAACACAAAGTACAGCTGACACATTCATGCACCACAGAGGATGAACCCTTGTGATTTGAATGTCTCCATGAGCCTTCCTCTAGCCTCGTCCTCAGGACAAACTTTACATTTTTAGCTCATCCTGACACTAGTGGGATTCAAAACTTTCTCCGCACCTTCCCTTTGCCTCACTTTGACCATGCTTATTGGAAATGGCCCCAATATATCAAGCTGTTTTTTGACTGTATGAAGTTATAGAAAGATATTGTGCGCAGTAACATTGGTCTGTCCTCCTGCAGCGCCGTTCCCCCCCGGTTTCTCTAGGACCTGCAGAACTACAGAGGAAGAAATCACATGTCACTCTGCCCCAGACCTCCTCTAAACAGCTCAAGGATCGTCTCACCAAACCAGATAATCACTCCACCACAGACCAGGTGAGTGTCATAATGATAATAATTAGACCTGTATGGACATGTCACTCCCTCTCTACTCGTCCCTGTAGTAGAGAGGGAGTGACATGTCCGTACAGGTCTCCTAGTCAGAGAAGAGCCTTCATTCCAGCGGGTGGTGGGTGGAGGATTGATGCGTACACTTGGATGTGGACGACATGTGCGCGTCCTGTAAGCGAGGGCATAGTGGGTCACCAATGAATGAATCTCATCCCTCTGCGATACTACTCTGTTTGTCCTGCAGGAGCTGCTACATGACAACAGGCCCAAGGAGAGACGCACCACACCTAAAGCAGCACCCGGTGACAACAAGAAGGTCACTATGCACAGGGGAAGTGACGTATCCTCAACCACGACCACACATCACGTCCCTCAGTCCGCCGGCAGCCGTCGTCACAAGCAGGGCGATGGACAGCAGGCTGCAGAGGAAGCAGCAGGCACAGAGTGGCTTCAGCCTCCGGGGGAGCAGCAGCAGCAGCAGCAGGAGGAGGAGGCCAACAACTGTGGTGAACATGAGATGGTGACGGATGATGAAGAAGCTGATTATATACACGTTGACAGCGGTGAACCTGACAACACGGTTGGTATTGTAGAGCAAAGTGGCAACCAGAGCTGGCCCACCAGAAAGCCTCAGGAGTTTGACTTTAAGCAGCTGGCAGAGGAGGAGAAGATCGCTCGAATGAAGGCCAAGCTGGAGCAGCGTAAAGCCGCTCTCAACAACCTGCACAGTCACTAGTGGTGCAGCGGATCCTAAAACGCTCGGGTCGGGTCACGGATCAGAGTCACGGATCAGCACAAAATACAAGAGAGAGATCCCCGATCCCGTTGTTTTGCCGTCGATACTAATTGCCGATCATTGGTGATCCATATTAACAGATACAGATCTCTTTGTTGTTTGGTCTACAAGGATCCATCTGTCAGTGAACCATCAAACATTCTAAATGTTCTCCTTTTACTTTGTTTTAGTCATTTATAGCGGTTTTTATCTTCATGGACTAACACATCTAGTCCTTAGTGGTTTTAATGATGTATTATGAGAGCTAGTGTAAACGGCTCATAATTCATTATGTATATATATATACATGTGAACACACCATGATTATGTTAAAATTGACCTTCTCAAAAAGCCCCAATTCTCATTTATACTGAGCAGAGCCTGAACGCATCATAATGCAGCTGAACATGTGTCCTCCTGTCAGTTTAGACACAGATTAGTGGTTTACAATGGAGCGTTATCAGAGATCAGGATCAGATCTTAAAACCAGGATACTAGTGAGCATGTTAACTTAATGACAAGACCTTTTATAAACTAGTTGTCCTTCCTGACACTTCCTCGACCTTTGCTGGAGGACACATGCTCTAGTTTTGTGACCCCTGACCTCTGCTATCAGGCCCATGGACTGTGGTAAGAAGAGGTCGTAGTCACCGTGACGTCACCTGTTGTTTTGAACCCTTGAGTTCAGCGTTTTGGCCGTCGCCCTCCTTCTTTTTCTGGCTGTCGCTTCTTTTTTGGTTTTTTTTTTGGCTGGTACAACCAAACGCTGTACGAGACATTTTTAGAAGAGCAAAACGTTTCAACCGTATTGTTGACGGCAGTTTGTTCTGTTACTAGTTCTGAACAGTGGAGTCATCGGTGGTATCGGTGACTCAACCAGGAGGCTGTGATGTGAAGCGTGGACCCCGATGAGCCCACCTGTCGTTGACTTTGCCGTTTAATTGTTCGTTGTGAAGACTTTGATAACTGCCTCCTTTTGAAGGTCTGATTCTGTTTTGGACAGGAATCCGTTGTTTGTCACTGCACTCTTTTTCCATGTGTTTATAAAGTTGCTTTGAAGAGAGAAAACATCCACCGCTGCATCGTGGTCGAGCAGCCGGACTCTGAGCACCGCGGTGAAACACACGCTGAAGAGATTTTAAGGTTTTGTTCTCCGACATAGAATAAATAAATCAAACAAACGCCCCTCTCCTGAATGTAGAAGCTTTTACGTGTCTTCAAAATGAGACGACTAAACGTCCTCACGAGAACTCTAGTCCTCCTTTAGCGTAGTGGTGGAGCTCCTTTATAGCCTAACGTGAGCTTTTTACTTCTACTGATTCAGTTCACGCTTCAAATATAATAACGGTGGTGTACGTTTGTGAAGATTATCTTGCTGAACAAAACTTGTAAGTATCGTAAACAGTTTATTTTCTGCAATAGTAAAAGATCTGATGGAAGAATCTCATTGGATTTTTGTAGAAGGAACCGGGGCGATGCTAACTTCCTGGTTCACAAACAAAAAGACGTCATCCCTTCAAACCTTCAGCGAGGAATTTGGGGACGGCAGAATCCTCTTTCCTTTCGTAAAGGATGGTCTAGGGCAGGGGTCGCTAACTGGCGGGCCGCGGTCCGGACCCAGACGCCGTTGTATCCGGACCCAGGACCTAAAACCGATAGATAATTGAGAATTATTAAAACTTCTATTTTAACCGGCGCAGCTTTTCCAGCATTTACGGCTTGTTACTTGTTCAGCGGTGCAGGAAACACGCCGATCAATTCGTTGTAAATCACATCACGTGATGCAGCTCAGACAATCAAATGTGAGTCTTCTGACGAGTTTCTTGACTCGAGCGAGATGTTCACACACCGTGACACACGGGGGAGAGTCGAGGATAGAGAGAGCAGAGCAGGTAACGTATTACGTGAGTCAGTAAAGTCATTTCTCTACACAATCTTCTAAAAGAGACGAGTGTTCAGAGAGACCAGCGTCTTAAACTAAGAATGGACGGACTCGTAGAGGGCAGTTTAAAACCAGTACGTCTCATCTGTAGCAAACGGACCCACTCACATCTGAAACCTAAACCTAAGAGCCCAATATGATCAGAATCTAACACATGAATTCACTGTTCAACAATGATGTGAACAGAGAATGGAGCTGAAACAAGTATTAATAACCACAGATAAAGTCCATGCTCACTAGTTTATCAAATGAGGAAAATATGATATCGTGGCTTTTTTGAGTGACATCACTTCACACCTGAATGAGTTTAAAGCTCTTATTTTACTTGAAATGAGAAGAACATTTATTTATGTATTTCTATGTATTATTTATAATCCATCCAGTTAAGTTTGAAAACTGAGAATAATAATTGTTAAAATATAATTGATGTGTACTTTCTTTATTTGATTTGACAGTTGTTGACTACACAGAGACGTTGTTACTACTACTAGGCTTCTTGAACATATAGATATATATATATATATATATATATATATATATATATATATATTTTCTCAATCTGGACCTTTTGGAAATGGAATTGAATACCCCTGGTCTAGGGTGTCCTACGCTCAAGGAGACGAGAAAGGATGCATTGAAGTACCTTTCCTTAGCCTTTAGAAAAACGTTCTTGGCTGCCACATGATACTTCCGGGTCATGCAAACATTATAAGTTATTATAAGTTCTAGTGTCGACATGTTATTGCAGATGTTTGCTGTTGTCCTCCTTTGCTTTTGTTTAGTCTCGTTGCATGTTTCCATAAAGCTGCAGCGCGTCACTCTCTCAGGGCCGCCGTATGGAATGAAGAGGACCAAACAATTCTACCCACTGATAGAAATTGGGTGGACAAAATAATAGAAATACCTCACAGCATATACCTCAATAAAAAAAGCTCCAACACAAAGTGAACTTTTCATGAGGGGAGGATTTCCTGGAGAACTTTTGTCTTTGTTTTTTTAATAAGGATATCGTGTCTGTGACTCCGATGAATATCCTGTTACATACACGGTAGGAACACATCAGAACAGAGACAGCGTGTTGAATCATCCGATAGGAGTTCCAGATGAGATTTGAGTGGAGAGCAGGGAGGAGACCTGCCCCTCCTGCTGCTGACTATAAGACTGCAGGTCCACATCAGTCCGTCCACACAGGCAGGATGCACTCCTCATGCCGCCCTTCTCCCGTGCTGAAGGTAAGACCGTTGATTCTGCTGAACCGATGCTGCGTTGGAGTGCTAGTAGCACTGATGATTGTAGAGTCTAAACCGGTGTCGTAGAACTGAGAATCTTGCCTTTATTTTTCACCAATATTAAAAAAAAAAATTCTTTCCAACAAACAATTTAGGAGATAATTTGGAAGTGATGGTGCCATAAAATAAAGCATTACTTCATCTGTTTGACAACTGTGCACTTTGGATTTTGAGCCGTTAAGATTTTAGCTTTTGGAACCGGCTCATGGACTTTGGTCGCAGACTAACTGAGTCCAGGTCTGACTCACCATGCAGATGGGAAATGTATTTGTATTGATATTTTGTAAATGTACTTATCTTGCACAACTTTTAAATTACTATATTGACCAAAAACAAGAACTCTCTCGGTCTGGCTTTTTGCTCTTGCTTTTTCCAGAGCTTTCAACCACATCTCACTGTCCTCAGTGGATGGAGTCGTGATGGCTTGCTCTCTTGAGATATTTCAAACTCCTTTACAACAGGATACAGTTTCTAATCATAACCTCATAATTGAATTGACAGCAGTGTGATTGCTAGATGGGGTCATGCACCTAGAACGGGGTCATGATAGAAAACCTGCTGCATTCCCCGACTAACAAGAGAGTTGTTAGTTGTCAGTCTACTCAAACAATATTAGAGAATATATTCATATATTCATTCACACCAATTTATTCAGTGACCACAACTTCTTGAAGTTCTAGTAAAAATCCCAAAAGTTACTGTTGATCATCATTCCAGTTATAAAGAGCTTTACCAACATGATGTCCCTCCACAACTGTCTAAACAGGTTTGAAGCCCAACATTGAAGGAATATCTCTTTGTCTGATCTGTCGTTGGCCTAAATCGGTCCAAGTTTAAAAGTTTGACTGAAAGATGTATCGGTTGAGCGTGTCTCAATAATGTTTGCGTTATTTCTTTTTTATTGTGTCCCTTTAATCTGTTATCAAAACTGTTCATTTAGTTTTTCTATTTAATTCTAGTTTTCTTATTAAAATGAGGGAAAA
Source organism: Leptoclinus maculatus (assembly GCA_032191485.1). NCBI lineage: Eukaryota > Metazoa > Chordata > Actinopteri > Perciformes > Stichaeidae > Leptoclinus > Leptoclinus maculatus. The sequence goes on along the minus strand of JAVDOI010000012.1, from coordinate 20,408,183 downwards.
GGAAATCTCACAGTCGGTAGACAAAACTCATCAGGTGTTATTTACGTGTCCCCACTTCAACAACACAGAGGAGTCGATGTAGAAAGGTCCCTTTGTGTTTTCATTATGAGCTCGGACAGAAGTATTAACGGCTCCCCCGCTCCTCTCCAGGTGTTGTGTGTGTTCTACTCCACCATGTGTCTGGCCGGCTGGCCGCTGTCCTCGGAGGCAGCCCGACTCCGCTGTGGCACGGACCTCCTCAGCGACCTCATATTCGTGTGTGGGGACCGTGGGATCTATTTAGGTAGGTCCACGTCCATGTGATCCACTTGTTGTTGCATCTGATGTCGAACATGTTTTGTTTTTATACTATTGCAGTACAAGTCAGGAGGTCACCAACATGGTTACGGGTTCATTCTCTGGAAACCTTCAGATATTAACAGATAATGTTTTGGACACGGTGCAATACTGAAGCTGGCACGATGACGACCGGCTGAAGAGTGCTTTTCATTTTGTTGATAGATTTTCTCATACATACTTCAAAACAACTTTACGTTATCTTGGCTTTCTCCCATTGCACGCACAAAACAAGCACCTATGCATTATGTCCCTATAGGCTATGTATTATGGTATGATTCTGTCTTGTTATGACAGAAAAGCACATTGATTCTATTGTCTATTTTTTGATAAAGATACAAAAAGATAATAGCACCTAAGTGCTATCAAGGTTATTCTACCCTGTGTGGTAACACTTGCACCAGCAGAGGTGTAGAACAGATATGGCCATGGTCATCATGCCCACACTGCAGTAACTCTGAGCAAGTTATCAGCTCCACAACAACAGCCTGCTCATCTATTTACACAAAGACCAGCCACAACAATGCTCATCTGAGCTGCAGACAACTGGACAGACTTTGTGTGCAGTTTCATATCTCGTGATTGGTCTTTCTGTCTGGGCCACGTTTGATTCTACTGTTTCATCCAATAGTGGTTCATCATTGGATACAAATGTGTGGCATTTAAATGAGCCGACCTGATTGGTCACTTCACCTTGGACCTCGTACTGTGAGGCAGGTTGCATCATTTCATTTCAAATACAGGTAATAATTACTAGAGTATAATCACTCGTACTGCACACAGAGAATTACCCACATGACCTTTCACTTGATTACCTTTGCTCTGTTCTGACCAAGGCCACTTTACTCCTCACGCTATCAGACCGGTGGCAATCCACCAAAATGGCAGCGCGCTCACCAGAACACTGTGCCTCAGTGAGCGATAGCTCTGTTGTTAAAACACGTGTTATCTGAGAGCAGCGCAGCTTTCACAGCAATAACAAAGAAAAGGTGTGGACGGGGACAAACGGCAGAGAACTCGCAGTATGAGATTCCCCTCGTTATAACTACATATTTCAGACGTGGAAGTTTAGTGCATTGAATGCTAAATGCTATCGTGCATATGCTAACATGCTCACATTGACACCGTGTTAACAAATAGTCGATTATTTGACGATTCGATCTAAAAGAGCCTGATTCGACTAACGATTTCTGTCGAATCGTTGCAGTGGTGGAAATGTGTGGTTAGGAAACAAAGGATCATTCCATTCCGTCTGTGTGGGGGTGCGGAATATCAGATCTTACATAGAATTGCCTGGTTTCTCCAAATAAATCATGATATATAGCCTTATTTTGGTGTAAATATCAGCCTATAAATAATACTATTACTAAAAAAATGAAAATGAGCTCAATGAGCAAAACAAACGCATTCGACAATCAGTCGATAATTGTTGTTTGTCGGAAGCTATCGTGACAACTACCATCCAGATTGACATGAAGTGGTCTTTTCATATCCATGGCTCCCAAAAAGATGAGCCCTGATGATTTTGAAAACGTTTTGAACCGTCCTTTACTGCAACCATCAGGAATACATTTCCCCCTCAAACAGTGTAGTATCTTAAAATGCAATGCATGGATTGTAGTTAAACTGGCTGAGCATGTTCCCTAGAATGGGCCCTTTTGGTCCAAATGTCTCTCCTCTAGCACCACCTCCAGGACAGGCTTTGTACTGGTCCAATACCTACGCGTTGTGGGGTGTAATGCCGATTGCAGTTGGTAGAGGAGGATGGACTAGCATGCAAACGTTAAAAAGGTTTCAGATATCTGTTGCTACCATGTATATGTTGGCTTAAAAGGCCTCCAAATACATTGAATTTGGCTCGTTTTTTTTCATTCCATGTTGGACATCTCTCTCTCTCTCTGCAGGTAAAGGTACGTGGTCTGGTTACGGCACTCGGCCCAGGGGGAAGGGGATAGTGGACCAGTGCTGTCGGTCGGCTGGCTGTGAACTTCAGCTTCTGGAGATGTACTGTGCCAAACCAAAGAGCCAGCAGCAGACGACAGCTTACCCAACCACAACCACGGCACCTCACACCACAACCACGGCACCTCACACCACTACACAGCTGGACACGGTATGACCTCTACTGATTGAGCGTGAGGGTTCAGTCTTGACCTTTGAGCGGTAGCTGGATAACGTAGTCTTGACTCAGAGTTCATTTGTTAGGTTTGACAGCCCTGGGAAAAGCTATCTCATAGTCCTGAGCAGGGACTGGAGTTGACTCAGGTGTCATCGCGTGATCTAAGTTCAGAACTTTGGTCACATGATGACATGTACTTGTGTTACGTGGAGTGGGAGGGTAACCCCTGTTTCTGTCAAGGACAGTCTTTGGTGTCAGACGGCAACCTCCGGATCTGAAAAGTGAGGCCAATACCGAAGTACCTTAAACTTGCATTCTCTCTAATGTCCATCAGGGGGCGGCTCCTCTGGTTGTATAGAAGTCTATGAGAAAAAGACTCTACTTCTCTCTTGATTTATTACCTCAGTAAACATTGTAAACATGAGTTTATGGTCTCAATCTCTAGTTTCAAGTCTTCTTCAATACAGCATGATGTTCATTTAGTAAGTTATGGTCCATTTAGAGTCAAACAGACCATAAAGCAGGGTATGCTTTAGGGCGGGGCTACGTTGTGATTGACAGGTCGCGACCACGCCTTTGTCCGATCTGGGAGTTGTCTGTGTTTTTGTCTTTTTTTTTTTTTTTAACCCTTTCACAGTGTGTTTCAGTTCAGGAAAGTTAATTATAATATTTTGGTCGCCTACAAATATTCATCATTCCTTTGTACTTGCATGCTCCAATGGGTGCATAAATACATTTTCAAACAAAGAGAGACCAAATCTGAAAGGAGCCCGAGGACAGACCCAGTCCGCTTAGATCAGGGGATAATTAGACCGGATCCTAGAGGGACCCACAGCAATACAAGTGGCACTAAGAATATTCAGTTATGTTCCTCTGTTGGCTGAAGTCAAATAGAATGTCCCTTAGCATAAAGCAACAACCACCGCAGGAAACAAAACTCTTATCAAGTTATAGTTTGAGAAAAGTAATAATTTATACATTACATTACAAAGTCAGTAGAATTGTAATATATATGATAAAACAAATCCAAATGTGACGACAGGTGACTTCAATAGCTAAAGCAAAACCAAAAGGTGCACCATAATAAAGTTGGTGAATCCTAACGTGGCCCCCCCACACAGGGCCAAGTTTACCTGCTACAGCCAGACAACATGTCCTTGAATCAACTCCTTATTCTTATCTTTTGTCTTGCAGACTCAGCAGTTCCAAGCAGTTTTTCAGAAGAGACTCTCTGAGCACCTGGGAGCTCCTGACAGTCCGAAGAGGGAAGCTTACAGAAAGAAAACACAGCCTTCCCTCCGACGGAAAAGCAAAGTTTCATCGTCTCGCAGGAGGATTAAAACAAAGACCACAACCAGCGGGCCTCCCGCGACCTCTAAGAGTCCCCTTCAAAGAAAGGTGACCGTCAAATCGTGACCTTTGACCTCGTGAAAAAGCTCAATATTTATAGTTACCGGATTGGACCCAGCCAGTTTGAAAGACTGGTACCGACTGTTGTGATGTACATTCTCTACCAAGTAGGGATCACAAACTGATTTGGAGGGAAACCAAGAGTTGCTGGTTGACATCCAGACAACTGAGGTCCGTACTCCATCTCTGGGCTGCTGTTACGCTAGCCTTTGGATCTCGATGGAATCTCTCACTGAGCCTTTCTTTCCTCCGTCTTTCTGGATCAAAGTGTCATTACATACATTACACTGGCCTCAATCCATCACTCTGGTGATGCTTAACCCACGATGGACTTGGGCTTGTTTGTAACAGGCTGCTAAATGTCAAACAAACGACAACACTGCATTGTTTACCATCCCAGTCTAGACAAATGGAGTGTACCACATGACACGCTATGGATTTTTAGTCATTTTCCTTTTTGCCAGTAGTCAAGTAGGTTTTACTGCGGCTGTCTATTAGCAAATTAGTCAACATATCCTCATACAATGGTTCATTTTTATTTTTTCCTGCGTTTTCCTATAAACGTAAAGCGCAGTGCAGAACCCGTTTAGGCAACAAAACAATGGTTAGTGCTTCGGAAACTATTGGGTTTTTGGTTATAATAAGTAAGTTTCTAACATAAAAAGATCTAAATAATGTTGGCGTCAGTTAAGTACGTAAGTTAAGTTAAACAAAAGTAAGGCCAAATAAGTCAACGCTGACTTTCTGTTTCACACAGGACACTCACAGTGGTCTCCTGGGTGTACGTTGTGTGTTTGTTTGACCCGTCCATCCCCCCGGACCTCCTCCCTACGTGGACTTTGTCTCTTTCAAATATGTCCCCCTAATGCCTCAGAGACAGTCCTGCACGACCCGTCTCAAGATTACATGGGTTATATATATATATAATTACTATCGGTGGGTATAAACCTGTTTTAAGAACCCGGTAAGGTTTTATTACGAGTAAACGAGTCATTATTATTGTAATGAGGGTTGTTGTGATGAACGTGTCAGAAAACAGTGACATACACATTTAGCAATTAAGAAGCAACATTATAATTCATCTGGAGTGATGTTTGTGTCCTCTTTACAAACGTACAGTAACTCCTCCACTATGTTCATCAGCTCGTCTCTTAACTGTGTCCGTCTGCTGTTCACTGGCTTTTTATATAAGAGCTACATGTGTCAGACCAGCTGATAATACGTCTAGATGTGCTTGATTTCTGTGCTATTTCTAACAGAGCTAAACATGAGATGTTAGCTAACAATATCGTCTATTTTAACACACCAATTATCATATATTTATGATTTATGTGACAGCTGCAAAGTATGTGTAGTGTGTTTTCTGGTGCACAGCATCTGTTCACATTTGTTTTTATACTTATTATAGCACTTTTGACTGAATCACAGGACCGTGTGTGAGTTCTTATTGAATGGGTCTGATAGAACTTGTCAGTTGTACTGATTTTTACTTTTCACGTCAAATGTATGGGGTTTATTATTTTGTGTGCATTCATTATTTATTTCACGATGACAACATAAGATTATAATAAATATTAAAACTGTAGAATTCTTCGTGATGTTCCTGTTCCCATGCCATTCCTCCTCTGGTGGCGCTTCACTTTGCACGTTGCTCACACGCACACTTTGGATTTCATATGATTTCATAATTACAACAACACAAACCAAAGCTTTTTTTTTTGGCGTTGAGCAGCGCTGCGTCCATAGACGGCTGACTCATTTGACTTTGACATGACTGAAGTTATCATCTCTTACCGAGAGCTTTGAAGGCCACCTGAGCCCTCTGTGTACAGTCTGATAATACCAATGGCTACACTTAAAGGGACACATATTCTATCAATCTACATTGTTTTCATGTGACAGGCTCAACATAATCCACAGGCTTTGTTGTGAGCAGTTTCATGTTGGAACTATTTTCTATATGTCCAACTACACCCACCCGCCGTATCACCACGCAGCAGGAAGCGTGCGTCTCTACTCGATACTGCCAGCGCTGAGCTAGCTAACGTTAGCCATTGATGTTTGCATCTTGTGCTGCGTCTCCTGCACGGTTCTATGGTCGATGTAGTTGGACTGAGAGACATTAGTCCCGACATTAAACTGCTCACAACAAAGTCTCTGGGTTATCTTGAGTAACCAGGTCAGGATTTCTGGAAAGAGACGTTGCTGTTGAGTTTTTCAAATGCATTTATTTGGTGCTTTGGTATCTTATTGTCTCATTATATTTGAGAGAGGGCAGACGTCTCTTTAAAAGCACTACAGGTAAGAAGACAAATAAGTGTTTTTGATTTCCTTTAATAAAGTAATAAAGTAAAGTCTCAGTTTTCATTGAGGGTGAAGGAGTATGAGCACTAGAGGAAGTAGTGGCTTTTATCTGGGACCAGGTGCATTATCTGCACGTCTTCACTGATACAACACAGCCCAGTAACTAATAAGCATATGAAAGGTAAAACACAGTGTTCTAAGGGAATACCAAGCGTGACTTCATTTCTCTCGGTATGTCTACTGTGAGCACTTAACTCCTATTCCAAGCTGCAGTGTGACAACACTGCCAAGCAGCTGGCTGAAGCCTGCCCAGAACTGTGATTTAGGACAGGATATTGCTTGGATTTTGGACTGTTGGGCACTAACGGCACGGCTGGTTCTTCAGGCTGTAGCCTACCATAAAAGGCCACAGATAGCGAGTACTTCCAAATACCTGCTTTTTCACAAAACAGATTGCAGAGCAGGTGACGTTCATGATAAATACTCTTAAAGTCGTAGATATGAAAAAAAAGCACACCGCCACTCACTATAGCCGCTCATATTGTACATAAATGGGAAGTAAATTGGTTGCTTAGTTACAGAAAATACATTATTATTGTACTCTTTGATAATGAAAGGTCATGCTCAGTACTCTCTTCCTCTATATTTCCCACACACGCACTCAAACACACAAGTTTAGTGGAAATGTGGAAATGGAAATTATTCTTCAAACTTAGTTACAAGGCTGCAGGTCTTGCTCTCTCGCTCTCTCTCTCTCTCTCTCTCTCTCTCTCTCTCTCTCTCTCTCTCTCTCTCTCTCTCTCTCTCTCTCTCACACACATCACATGTACTTTAAAATGAAAAGTGTTACTAGATTATGGGTCAACACACGTCTCACTCGATTCCTTAGATTCATTGTTCTCACACTCGTAGCTCTGCCGGGAGGCTGCGAGGCCCTGTTGCACTGGAGAACCTTTACAGTTAAAACCATCACATCACCTGGAGATCAAGACAGAAGACAAGATTAAGGAACAAGAGTGTTCCTGTTACAATAATTAAAAAGCAAAAGCAGCATGTGTTCAGTATACCTTCAGTAAGTAGCATAGCATAGAAGTAACGAGTATCACTATTACACAGCGTTCAACCACAACTAGCTCCAAATCCACAGTGCAGTATGAACATGAAATGCAACAGGCTACACTGAAATGTATCATGAAATCTTGAAGAAGAGGAAGGTTGAAGCTGGAGGACCCGGAGAAAGCCCAAGCCGGCTAGTTACTTTAACGAGTTACTAAGTAATGTAACACTCAGAAGAGCGAGTGCATTGATCGTTCACAAAAGAATGCAGCTTTTCAAACTTTTATAAAAATACAAATGTGTTAAATAGGTAGATTGGATTGCAGGATTACATTGAATCACAGATTGCGATCCTCATTGAATCTCACCTACACCTCTATAATCTGGTTGAAACTTGACAGGCTCTTTGAAAAGATTTCTCAGGCGAGAAGGTGCTTCTTCTGTCTCCACAACATAGTAACAGCTGTTCACCGTGGGCTTGATAAGGCAGGAGGGGAGAGCGTTCTCCTTGTGGCTGCCTGCGTCACAGCCAGATAGTGATATTTACTCCCATCTCTTCCCATGCAGAGCTATTCTAATAAAGCCCCCCCCCCCCCCCCCTCACTGACTCTCATGGCCATGAGTAGGCTATTGTTGTCAGCCCAAATGGGGAAATGTTGGACTGGCAACATTTTTGTACAATCGTAACAGATCTATGATGAAGGAATACTGTTGCCCTTTTTGGTGTTCTGTTCCAATTCTTTTTCCAGCAGCTCTCATAAAAATGTACAAATAAACCTTTAATGCAGACTTCATGACACGACATTCCATCTGTCAGGCATTGTGACCAATGGGCGAGTCTGTTGCCATATACAGTATGATATATGCATGAAAACAATGCCTGCACACCTGTGGCTGTGGGATAACCCGCCCTATACATCACCCCACACACAATATGTGGGTGTAAGATGTGTTACGGTTGGGATATATGCAACAAGTCCTCCAATCTAATGGACAAAATATGATACTTGTTGTTTCCCTCTTGCCTCAATCAGCATTTTTTTTGCTGCCTTCCAGAACTGTTACAAATGACTTATAATAACGATTCACATGAATGCTTGCTTTCTGATCTGCCACCTCTCTGCAGGGCTGGATTATCCTTTAGGGGCCCCTAATGCATTTAATGTGTAATAATATTGTATGAATAATATTGAACGTGGCTTGTTTTATAACTACATTGTTGAAGGAGGTTAACAGGGTCAAGGCGGCAGCATATGTATGCTTCCAAATGGCAACATGTTTTGAACCGAGCTAACTATTTAGCCTGTTACCTGGCTAGCTTTGCCTTTATGGTTATATATGGTTAAGGCACTGGTGGGAAAGATCCCAATCATGATTAAAACAAACCAACGTTCACTGTCAATAAACTACCATAGTTTCATGTTTCAATAACATATTCAACTCAGTCACTAACTTTGATTCCTCCGTTTTCATAATATAAAAGCAGTTGTTATGGAAAATGGCCATTTTAATATAGGAACCAGTGAAGTTTAGCCTGGCTCATTCTTCACAGTTATTAAGTCGTTTCTGTCTGGTTCAGTGCAGTAGATGTAAGTAACATGTTGTAATGTAAAGTGGTATTACTTCAGTGACACCTCTGAGAAGCGGATTTATGACAATGAAACTGGCTACAGAAATACTGACACAGGTTTGACTTGACACTCACAGACATTTCTGCTCTGCGTGCACACAATTGGCACAAAACGCCAGATGGATTGTTTTGTGTACAGGGCCTGTTGGGTGAACAGACAACAGGTCCACCTGTGACTAACGTCAGGAGTTCACTGAGTCTCTGTCAAGGCTGCTGGAGGATCTGGATGCTATCTTTTTCTTTTTCCTGCCGTCCTATCAGCAGGCTGGTATCTGCAGCAGAGCAGCTGCAAACACAAAGACGAGCGGCCACGCTAACAGCCCTCAACCTGGACCAATGATACATCACGCATCTGAAAGCATCAACAGCTGACGGCATTTGCCATCAAACTGGTCATGTAGAGTACCTTGAACTGTCCGTGAACTGTTCCCTAATTCCCTAATTTAACGCTTTCATTATTGTTTTCTTTATCTCTGTTTAGCTTGTAGGCTTTTATCATGCGGTGTTTCGTTCATACAGCAGTCACAACACTTACCTCCCGTTGCTAGTCCTCCTGCCACAAGCTCCCGTATTGCTCTGCAGGCACTGGACTGATCTCAACTGATCTCAAACTGGACTTGTTTGTACTGGTTCATCAATGATTGTGCTTTTTTTCTCCTGTAGATATTCTGGGGAACTGAACTGTACATATCATATATTTTCTCTACATATGTTCACATTGATGTGTTTCCCCTTTGTGTGCGTTGTTGTGATGGTTTATGGTGTTTCTTTTCTCTCTCTCTCTTTATTTTGCTCTGAGCTATATGCTGTACCAAAACATCACCTTCAACACTGTGGTATGGCGATAACAAAGTTTATAATATCATTTTATTGTTTCACTTGCTATGCATTGCCTGGTGAGAACATATTACAGGCGTAGTTGGGATTGCATGGATGTCAATACCACCATAATGAAAATGACATCATGATCAGTGAATGATGTTTACTATCACAGAAAACAATTACAATATAATTGCAGACAAGGAAAATCTAATTTTCAGATAACGAGGAGAGTGAGAGATTAGAAATGCTCTGAATTAGGGAGAGAATTCAAAAGAATGTCATAGTTATACTAAAGATAATTAGAAGAGATTGCTCTTGGGGTCCATCAAAGTTATACATGACTTCTTATTCTATAGATTAATAGATTATTGACAGAGCTCCTTGGTAGCCAAAGCACATTCCACATAACTCAATGTCTCTGTTTCCAGTCGACCTCTTCTCTTTCAGCTCCAATGAAAGTGAAAATGCCCAAAAAATAATCATTAAAAAAAAGAAAAGATTAATGACGACCAATTCTCATACTTTAAATAACATCTCGGTCAAGTTATGTGATGTTCTGTGTAATACCACTGGGTATTACATTGACGTATCATTTTATACTGTGATAATCAAAACAGCCTTTATTCTTAAAGCATCAGAATTATTTAATACGTCTACATAGAACATGAATGTAAAGACTATGCCGTTTCAAAATAATTCAGATGACATCAAACAATGACATCAAATGTCTGACTTCAGTCAATCCTCTGTGGCCTGGAGCTGCAGGAGACACGCAGGCGTCAGTACAGTTCTGAGACTTGCACAGCATGTATGAGTTCTTCACTTTACTTATCATTGTCTCCTGATCTCCTTTGGTTGTGCTGCACAGTGTGAATAGGACAATGTGTTTGGGTACACTGTTAAGATTAATACACAGATGATTACTGAGTGGGACCAGGAGAGAGTGTATCGTCCACACAAACATTTGTTTTTATTCAGCAGTTTGTCACTCAAGTCTTTTGACCTTTCTTTAATCTGCTGCTTGCATAACTTCTGCCTGTAAAAAGCAATGGAGATGACAGCCTTCTTCCTGTGAGGCTTGTCTGTACCAGATTCAGCAAACTCTCTCAACTTGTCGTAAACCGCTTGTTTAAACCTGATAGATGCCAGCTGCTTGTGAGTTTTGCGAGTTTCATTCACAAAAATGTTGTGTAAAAAGCTTGATCCCGTGGGTCATCACAGAGGCATGTTGTGACAGAAGTAAAGAGAGAACGGTAAATGATGTTAAGAAGAATTGTGCTAAAGCAAAGCAGTCTATGACTGAAGAGGGAGGCGATCGGGGCTGACATGACAGAAATACATGAGAGAATACGTTCCATCACGGGGATGTTACACTGTCAGGAAGATGTTCTGATGGACCGTGATGCACAGAAAGTAATCCATCTACGTCGTCTATAACTGCCTTCAGAACAAGTGTTTAGTGATCTGCGCTATTGTGAGGAATTTAAGCTTTAAAGCGCTCCACATTAGGGATATTATGTGATACAGTGTATTTGCTTGTAGGAGTGTGTTTTAGTGTCTGTGTGATCAGGTTGAGGAATGTGCTGAGAGCGGGGGATGGAAGAAGTGGCTGGCTGAGGTGTCAACAGGTCAACAGCCAGGGAGGGGCTTGTTGGACTTCAGCCAATCGTGGGAGCTGATCGATAGGCTCAGGAATGTAACTCTGGGGGACAGAGAAGTGTAAATCCTTTGAGAGATTCAGACTCCCTCCGCACCATGGGACAGACAGACCATTCTGTCCTGTGGCGTGAACGGGGCCTCATATTTCATGGAATATTATTTGTTGCTTGTTTTACTATTGATAGTTAATTTAGTTTGCATTTGTTATTAGATACTTGTTTTACAAATATAACCACATGCACCTAGTCGTCTCCCATATTAACGTCCGATGTTCTGTTGACCTATACGTCCACCCTGACTTCCTCCCTCTGAGGATTTTGTCGCTGTATAAAAACCTCATCTTACTTCCTCCTTTTTTTATTTGGAGGGCGTCCTCATTTGAACTTAAACAGACAATGTGTTGGTGCATTTGCTGAAACAACTGTTGCCGTCGTTTTTCTTGGGTCTTGAATTTTTGTTCGTGCACAAGAAGAACTGTTGAAATATCATCAAATTCTCTTAAATCACTCACAGACGCTTGGTTCGTGACCCTTAAGCGTAACTTTTCAACAAGCACGTTATTCCAGTACACTTCAACATGTGGTTAACTTTGTGGAATCAAACAACCTGGTTAGGTTCAGGAAAAGATCGTGGATTGGATTAAAATAAGTAAGTTAAGTGTGTTACCTAACATAACTTACATGCATAAGTTAAACTAGCTCAACGTTGTTTTGGTTTCACACGGGACACAAACAGCGGTTTCCTGGGTGAAAGTCCTGTATTCAACATTAAAAGGATCAGAAACCACCAAAAATGTAGTGGTGTGTTCATCAGATAATTGGAGACAACAAGACTCATGTAAAGGGTCACTGCCTGTCAGAGTCCTGTGGGGGCTGAAGCTACTAACAATGTTGTTGTTTCCAATTACTTACTGAGAGAGAAGGATGGCCACATCAGTCGTTTCAGCAAAAAAATGTTTACAAAAAGCCTGTAGTGGACATTATAATTATGATGGGCGCAAAGGAGGAAGTCAGGTGACGTTTGGGTGGATGGAATTACTTCATGAACTAGAAAATGGACTCAAAGGTGGTGCCCAAAAAGTCTTATAACTTCCGGGTCTATACTCCGTGTACTGCACGTGTGCATTGGTGTTTCTCCAGCTGGCCACTCGTTCCCGCTTGGCCCACAGACTATTAGGATGACATCACACACGTAAAACTGATCATATGAAACCTCCATGGTGGCGCTGTATCCAGCTCTCTTCATACATCCATGGTCGGGGTTGATGGATGGGTCGACCCCTCCTCACTTCCTGGTTCCAGCTTCTTTTAACCATGACCTGAACCACATGGTCATTGTTGTTGCCATGAACTTAGCAAAGTAATTTGAACACTAACCAAGTTGTTTTTTGTGCCTGAACCTATCCAAACCTTAACCATTGCGTTGTGAGACATTTATTCTGTAACATAAGAAAGACACAGTGATGTTGTGCTGCTGATCACAACACATTGATCGTTCTGAAGGGCAGTGACAATGTATTTTGTCATTTAATTTAATTTACATTTTTCATTCGGAGGACTCTAAACAGGTATCAAGTCGAGATAGTGCAACAAATAAAAGCAGAAAAGGAACATCTCTTCTCATTCAGGAGCTGTTTTTAAGTGTAGCCGTGCCGTCTGATGGGATCTGATGTTTGAACTTGGACAAGTATTATGTAACAGATCTCATATGTGGGACAAGGACTTTGTGATTAGTCCTTGTCTGTGACTCGTTTGTCTAACGTGTCCAGACTGTGTGTCTCTGAGTGACGTCCTCATCTAGTCTGTCCACTATCGCCTTTGACAGCACAGGAGGAGTGACAGCAGGAACACACCAGTCTGAAGAGATGTGACTCGGACATAAATGTTACGAGCGGTGTCTGGGGGGTGCAAGAGGGGAGTTTGAGGATGATAGTTTTGTTTCAATGGAGTGACGTATCTGCATATAAAGGAAAGGGATACATTGAGGAGTTACTACATTGACCAATAACTCTTTGAATGCACACACAGCATATCAAAAAGAACTGTACAGACAAGGCAGTATATTATGTCATGTACAATATGTAACCTGTAGTGAATGGCTGCACCTCCCCAGTAGATAATGTGAGCATATCACCACCACTAAGACCTGTCCTGAGTTCGATTACTGTGTCTTCCTTTGCTCTTTTTACAGTAGCATTCACTTTAACATTATGTCAGAAGTAGCCCGATAGAAATGTTACTACTCAACAGTGGTGGGCCGTCAGGGCCAGCTAAGCCTTCTCTGCTGGCCTAAACAGAATCACAAAGTCATAGCTATTTTATAATTTAATAAATCACAAATTCACAAATACACTACATGTATTATCATTTTTTTTCCCATTAGCTTATTTTCTCATTGCACAGCTCCTGTCTTCCTCTGTTGCTCTGCTTCCAGCGCAGCTTGTTTTAAGGAGAGCTTTTATCCAATCAGATTCAGCCTCTATGTCTCTAGGTAAGGAGAGAGGCCCGAGGTCCTCTAGAGAGACTTTGCAGTTTCCTGACTGGTTGCAAGTGTGTTTTTAAATATTTTCAGTATGGTAGAATTTGAGTAACAAAAACAATGCTGATTTAACCTCATACTCGACTGTTGTCTGTATGTAATTAAATATATAACATAAACACTTTTTTCTCATATTCTCTTTCTTTCAGTGACATCCTGAGAGACCTGAAGATATCCACCATGTGCATACATGTCATCAACAACGAGGGTGGAGAAGTTGGACGTTATGATGACAGTGACATTAATGCTGAAGGAGGAATCATTCTGGACAACATTGGATCCGTAGCCCGAGCTCCTTACAATGAGGCCAGGAGTCACCTATGCTCTGAACACATGAATTCATTCAGAAAGTGCTCTTGCTTTCCCTCAAAGTACTTTGACCAAAGACCAAAGTCAGTGCTGGACTGGTGGATTTCTTCAGCCGTTCATGTGAACCCTGTTAAGCTGCATTATTATTTCTGGTTTGGAGGTGACGGAGAACATTTACTATAATGTGAAATGCAGCTTAAGAAGATGTTGAAAGCTGAAAAAAGTGTGTTGGACTGTTTTTATTAACACGAGTGAACCCTGGACATAGGGGCTTGTTTTTGTGAGACATTGGGTATTATATTCACTCAATGCATCCTTTTGATGTACGTGTTCGCTGTCTGGTAGCTATGGTACTGGTGCATTGTTGTTAGCAATGGCACTGTTAAGTAAATGTCCTGCATTCAAAGTCTTAAGAAAAAGTGTTGTCAGCAAGTATTCTCATCAAAATGTACTTTTACATTTACTGCACAATCAAAAGTATTGTGCAGTAAATGCACAATAAAGCTTTAGTTTATTTTCATCTGAAAAGAAACTAACGCTTTCAGACGAATGTTAAAAATACAATATTTACCTCGGAGATGTATGGGAGGAGAAGTGGAAAGTATAGCAGAACATGTAAAGTACCAAGTACCTTATATTTTAATGTAAGTACAATACTTGAGTAAATGTACTTATTTACATTGCTGGTAATGAAGATAATAAAGTTGTAAAAAGTGAGTATTTTGTTTGCTTCATTTGTGTAAACATGGAATGTATTGAAAGTTAAGCTACTAGTAATAGCTAAAAATGTTTAACTAAATCAAACTTAATTTTAGTTTGTAGAAATTAAACCATTAAATTGATCTGAATCTACTAAAACAAAAAAGGTAAATAGTAATTGAGGTTACATAATACGTTTTAGTATACTGAACATGAACATAGTGAGTAAACTTTACTCAAACTAGTTGAAGTAATATTATGAATATAAATTAAGTAAAGTCAACTTAAAATATATATCTGGATTTAGATACATTTATTTCGTGCAACCACTTACCTAAAAAAAATTAAAGTAAATCCAACACACAACATTTTTTTCAGTGAGGCTCAACTGTCTTCACTGGCGTCCATGAATCAAGAAGGACTTCTTACTGGAACTAAAACGCACGGATGTACTGAACAACCGTGAGATTAAACTCTTTATTAACAAAGAAAGGAGGATGGAGTTTGTCTTTAAATAGTGAACAGCAGCTGTGGTAAGTTAACTGCGTTTGTTTTTACATCTGCAGTAGCTTTAATATGCTTGTTTATATATTATTATTTGTACAACTTGTTTTTATGAAGATGGATTTTTGTTTGGTTTTATATGTGATAGGAACCATTGTTACGTCCAATGTTGCTCTGGGGACATATTTAGCGGTGCCAGTGTTGCCAACTTGCCGACTTTCTCGCTAAATCTGGCAACTTTCCAAACCCTCATGGAGACTTTTTTTGTCAAAAGCTACTAGCGACAAATCTAGTGACTTTTTCTGGTGTTGTTAGAGACTTTGCTGGTGTTTTGACTCAATGACGTTAAAGCGCATACGTTCTACAGTTACTGTCGTGAACGAGCAGCGGGTGCTGCCGTGAGCCCCTCCGCCGCCCAAAGCACACAGAAGCCTCGCGCAGCAGTCAGAGCAGAGAGGAGACGCACTCTCGGCGTATTCTCTGCAGTTAGTGTATTTACAGGTGTTGGCTTCATTTGTACACGAAACAAATAATAACCGTAGCTGTGTGTCAGCTGCAGGACAGCAGTGAAGGCCCAGGTATAAAATGCACGGCCCGCCGTAATAAAACTCTGACATGAATCAATTGGAATAACTTGGCTGGAATCCGCTTTGCTATCATATTGAAGGTCTATCCGTATCCTCGCGAAAGACAAATAATTAGTATCAGACAGCGAGGGGATATCAGGCTGGCCATCATGTAACATAGTTAAAGATTATATGGCTGGTGTGACCTACTTTGGTTTGTGAGGCTTATCAGAGAGGATATGGTGTGTTTATCATCTATGTCAACTTTCAAAGATGTGTACAATGTTGGCTGTGAATCTGTTTATTGATGAGAAGTACATCAACGTGGATCTCTTTTTGTGTGTATAACAAATGTTAACTCTCAAAACAAAAGTACCAGGTTTGCCTGTATCAATCAAAGTGATGTTTGCAACTTAATTTCCGACTACACGCCATACAAGAATAATTCTGTCTCAGTTGAAATAATAAAGGTGTTTAAACTGGGCTCCTCTACAACACAGGGCCTGGAGATAAGATAACAGCCTAATGCTGGCTACCGGCAACCTTTACTATCAGGAAACAACAAACAATATGATATGTGTTTACTTCTTGTTTTACTTCAGTGATAGAAAACATTTTAATATGTATCAGTGACACGCTAACACTTAGTGTGATAGTAGTACAGGTACAGAAGAGTCATAAGGGTAACATTCCTGTTTCTCTGTGCATAGTGTTTCCTGTTTTATTTTGAAAGACTAACTTCTCCTGTCGTTGCCGGGCAATCACACCTAGACAACCATTGACGCTCACATCGACCCCTACAAGTGAGTTAGGGTGAACAATTAACCTAAGCTGCATGTGTTTGGTCCGTGGGAGGAAGCCAGAGAACCTGGAGACATGGGTAGAACATGCAAAGTCCAGGTAGAAGGGCCCAAGCTGAACGACATGTTCATTGAACCCCGTGCTGTTAGGAGACAGTGCTGACCACCGCCATGCCGTCCAGTACTACTACAGCAGTGCAGAAATACTCTGTTACGAGTAAAAGTCCTGCATTCAAAGTTTACTGAGAAGAAAGAACAAAAGCTCAATGTACTTAAAGGTACCCTGCTACTGTATGTAACAATTTCACATATATTAATTGCTTTGCATTGCCAATGTGTGAACAGATTGTAATGTAAACGTGGTTGCCTATGGACTGATTTCTATGTGAAGAAAACATATTTTTCTTCTTACCTGCATCAGCGTTTTTGCATGAGGGGCCTGTGGGGCACGGCCCCACCAGAGGGCGATGTTATACAGAAAAAGTTATCGGCTTTTCTCTATTTCAGACACAATAAAGGCAAAAAAAAATTAAATTTTCCACCATATTCTGAATTAAATCACTTCTATAGAAACATACTGCTTCGTAGTGTGTGTGAGTGTGTCTCTGTGCCTGATGCTGCTTGCCCTTTTCCGCCTGGT
Organism: Leptoclinus maculatus; assembly: GCA_032191485.1. Lineage (NCBI taxonomy): Eukaryota > Metazoa > Chordata > Actinopteri > Perciformes > Stichaeidae > Leptoclinus > Leptoclinus maculatus. Next base: position 20,390,791 of record JAVDOI010000012.1, on the reverse strand, counting down.
GGGGCACGGCAGACCCAGCCCCACTGCACTTGTAGATCTGGACCAACAAACCATCTACGCATGTATGTGTGTGTTCATCTTGAGTGGGACCTGATGAACAGGGCCTCTAGAAGCATCCCATTGGTTGATTTTAATAGTGGGTCTGATATTGTACTTACATTAACGTGACAAAAGTAGTGACGACTCGTGAGGACTATATAACTACAGTATGATTTAGAAAGGTAGAATTAAAACCTGTATAAACTTTGTGGAAAGTGCAGATTGCCTTGCGTGGACATGGCGATTCGGCCGGCTCTGGCATTTTTAGATGCCTATTTGAGACTATGTGCGAGGGAGACTCCAGGCTCAGGAACCATTGTGATGCTCAACCCTGTTTTAAGGGCACTGCAGCCATCATTCAAAACAAACTTTTGGATTGCATGTACAATGTTTACAAGGATGAGGTTGCTCAACAGATGACAAATGCACCTTTCGTTGCTGGTCACGAGTAGACTATTTGATGTTGAGAGATCTTTAACATTGTCCTTTGGTGGTCCTATATGTTGGTATGGTAAGCTATGTCGTCAGATCTGCATTGTGTGATTTCAGAAGGCATTATTCTTCTTGAATTGTGTCATCTCTGCTGTTGGTGGTACATTAGTCACAGCAATCACAGGGTCTCCCCTCTCTCACTTGTGCAGTATATTGGTTGTGAGAGTATGGTTCAATGTGATTGGTTCGATGTGAGGATTACATCATCACATTTTCTTGTATGAATATTGTGTGGCCCCACCAAAATTATTCATACCATAATCGTCACCTATTTGTGCTATTCATCAGTGTAGAGATAGTTTTGGTGTGAGATTTGGAGATGTCTGTCTTCTCTCCACTATAATGGAACTAGATGTCACTCGCCTTCTGGTGATCAAAGCACCAAAATACATTTGAGAAATTCAACAGCAATGTCTCTTTCCAGAAATCATGACCCGGTTACTGAAGATAATCCATCGACCTTGTTGGGAGCAGCTTCATGTAGGAACTATTTTCTTTCAAACATATTTCCTACTGTATGATGTATTCAGATCTCAGAGTTTATTAAAGTTGGTTTCACTGTGTGAAATGACCCGGAAGTATCCAAATGTCAGCCATGATAAGAGCTGGTCAAATTCTCTAAATGAAAAGTGCTTCAACGCTTCCTTTCTTATCTCCTTTAGCAAGGGATACACTAGGCCTTCCTTTACGAAAGGAAAAGAGATAATGCCGACCCACAATTCCTAGGGGCAGCATTTAAAGCGACGCACCATTCTGCTTTACATGAAAACAAGCGATATGCGTATGGATTATAGACTTAACAATTATTGTCCTACAGTCATATACTCATGGGATTCATGCTGATAAATATGAGTGAACGGTGACGACCATTTTGTTTCATTGTATTCGTATTTTATTGTTTATTCAAAAAATGTAACAAATAAGTAAAAAACAAAACAAGAATAACCCAAAAATGAACAGTAAACATAACAAACTGTCAGAAAACAAATCTTCATGAACAAGATTAAATGATCAACAAAAATAAATATGCACAAGAAGTATACACTCAAATGGTCCTCTTCTCCATAACTCAAACACTTCACTCAAAATGATTCAGATAACCTTTGGTGACTGCTAGCCTTTATTCCTTTTTTAATTTCAATTCCAGCCTTGGAAATGAAGTCATATTTTTCACTGGGTTGTCACGTTTAAAATGATAATAATCCTGTACTAGTCCCACGGCGGAGACATTTACAGTGTTACAGCAGCAATAAGAAGAAGCATCAGTTCAAAATGCTGTGAAGCAGCCTGTCACTGAAATGGCGTATTGTGTCCTCCATTGTGGGGAGATTGTAGTGTCACCACAGTATATTTGGTGTTGCATCTTAATTATAGGTCTTAGCAAAAATACAATCACATTCTCTTTGCACCGTGATTGTATTTACGTGATTGTATTTACATAAATCACTGATAGTATTCTCCTTCACTTCTTTCCTTGACCTCATGACATTTTCCATCAGCTTCAAGGAAAAGTAGTTAGGAAGTAACATTAGGACGTCATTTTTATAACTCTTCCACTCCTGATTTTTGAAACAAGGCCCAGAGCCTCAGAAACAACCCTGATACTGAAATATTATTATTATTATTAAGGATGAGGTATCATGTGTTCACAATATCATCTGACCCTCGAGGACTAGTTGATGAAGCAGCAGCGCTCTCAAGGCTTGTAGTGCACTTAAAGGTCCTAAAAACCCATTTTCTTCAATCAGCTCAAACCACACCCACACAGTCCTGATGACGTAGACTGAATGAGTTGAGTGTTAAATGTTGCTTTTTTTTAGTCATGACTATTACTATCAGTAAAATACTGCAGCCTTTCAGGGGCTGTAAATGGTATTCAAACCAAAACTAACTGTAATGGTTGCATATTATTGATCCACACATGAAAAAACTGAATCCCAGTACATGCCTAAATGTTCTCTATCTGGGATCCACAGCATTAATATAGCAACAAACAACTACAGTATTATCAATGGAAAATGAGTGCTTTAGCTGCACGTGAGCGTGCCCCGCTGGTGAGCTCACCACCGCCCCTCTGCCCGATGCTCATTTGGCGGTTTCAACGCGGCCCCCACCCTCCAGGTCCCACTATGGTAGTCACTGTTACTGCGAGGGGGAACCGGAGGGTGGGCACCGCTGACGTTGTTTGCACTGGCAGCACTGTTAGCTGCTAGCTGCCGGCTTAGCTGCTGCCATGTGGAGAGCGGTGCGGAGTTGGTGGTGGTTATCATATGTTTTTGTCCAGGTTGTAAAACTATAGCCTACTTGTGGGCAATAGAACAACACAATAGTTCACAATGTCCATACTGTCAGCATATATTTCATATCTTTACATTCTTATTTTCAAATGAAGACAATGATGCTTTTGTCATGTCTCATCTAAAGCATGACAAAAAGCTAAATAATCACACAAAGTAAAAGTAATTGTCAACGTGGGCTACAAAGATCTTTTCCTTGGTATTACATCTGGACGTTTGATACAGTGTACATCTGATCATGGTGTTATGTATCTTGTTTAGATGAGATAGGTCTGTCTACGCCTCTCTCTGTCGGTGATTCAGTCATTTTTATTTTATTGTTTTATTTTGAACGTTTAAAAAAAGAGAAGAAAAATGTTTGTAAAAAACAAAACAATAAATAACAGAACAGAAAACATATACAACAGACTGTCAATAAGCAAAATAAATTCACATTTAATGTCCGAAATTCTGTGGGAGGAAGCAACATGCTTCTGTAGTCCTAAAGATACTAATCCATCACTACTCAACACTCAAAGCATCACAATCAAGAATGTGACACTGGTTAAAGATACCTCCACACAGTACTTCAGATCCGGTCAGAGTGCACTGCTTTATGATCCAGGATGTGTGCAGTTTCTCTCAGAACTGCAACGCTCCTTACCAACTTTGCAGAAACACCAAATTAACAGAGCTGTATGGGGTTCACTTAATAATGATGCCTGCAGTATTGTTCTTTAAGCCTGATGCAACCACACTCAAAGCAGAGTATCTTAAGTGTAGCTTCTTTTTTATTCGTCAGTAAAAGGGACCCTTTCCAAGAAAAAATAAAGTTTCAGCTCTGGCTCCACTTCACTGACCTCTGCTGACAGCCCAACCTGCAGAGGAAGAACCCCCCCATGGACTGCTCTGCCACACACACTGCAGCTCTACGCTCCGTCCAGCGGCGGCGCTCCTCAACACGTTCTGTCCAACTCGAGTGAAATCGGTGTTTTGTTTGAGTTCGACCCTGCTGCTCAGATAAGACAATTGCACCTACTATACACCTGCCCACACACACACACAGGTCACAGTTTGCAGGACAGCTGCTGATTTGTATAATTTTCATCTGTTCTGCTATCAGATCCACTTTAAGAACATCATTTCAAAACACTTGCACTGACCGTGACTTTACATTCACACTGTCATCTACATGTACAGTAGAAGTGGTTGAGCTGCCAGCACACACCCTTACCACACAGAGGGAACTGTCAACAAGTTGTCATGTACTCTTATCAATGTTTGCTGATGTGTTGAATCCGCTTCATGCAGGAGAGCAACGATGAGACTTCCGCCCATGTACTCTTCATTTAAATGTCTCTTCATATGGTGAAGTTGTGGACCTAAGCAGTCCAGAGCACGGGATGCCTGAAAGTAACAATGGCCTGAAGTGAATCATGAACACCGACATGTCCTATCAACTAATACCATCTACATAGGTAGGAGGAGACAATGTGAGGGCCCTGAGAACCCATTTCTAAGGGCCACTTCTTGGTGTTAAATCAATTTGTTGGTGTCAGGTGAACAGGACTGGAGTCTGAGGGCATCTAGTGGATGGTTCGAGGACGGCAGGTTTGGGGTTTGAGAGGAGAGGACATGGCCTGGGGGAAGTGAGCTGGAGGTGGAGACAAAGACAGGGAGCCAGACCTGGCAACCCAACAAAGACAGAGAAGAGAAGAGAGTCCTTGTGACAACTTCTAGTCAAGTCAGTTGTCCAATATCACAAAGTTGCTTCAAGGTGCTTTAAACTAGCCCTGTGAGCAGTCCCTATATTGATTTAGTGAATACTCCTGGATGACTTTGAACTCTGCTGGGGGGACCAGGACTTAAAAGAGTACGCCACTGATTTAGCATTACACAGCTTTAAGACTGTTGGTCTCATGGTGGTCAGTTTTAAAAGACAGATTCAAATAGATAGCAGTGGAAACACAGATGTCCTCCTTTTTTTTTATCCCACTAATTCTTCTTCCTTGTAACTCTTTTGTGTCTGCCAACACAAGCAGACTCAGGTTTGTAGAGTGCATATACAATAATAATCGTTATCCAGTGCACTAACTGGTTCCAAAAGCCGATGAACAGGTTTCACTGCACAATACACACACACACACACACACACACACACACACACACACACACACGCCTACATTGTGTCGCAACGTCATTGTACTTTGACATTGAAAGAGGAAATCCCAGCCTGAGACTGAAGTCTATCGACCGCACACTTCAACTAGAGCACTTCCTCTTACAGTGCACTTGCTGCTTCATCGTCACCAACAGCAGTTGTTTACACTGCCCGTGTATGCTGAGCAGGAGAACATTTAACGCTGGTATTTATCGGTTGAAGGAATAAAAAAAACCAAAGTTATGACAAAGTCAGAGCATTAGAACCGGATTCAGTTTCCTCTGCTCAACCGAGACAAATGGACAAGATGTCACAGCAAGCGCAGGAGGTGAGTGAGCTCCTTCCATAAACCATGCGCTCTGTGTTTTCACTTCAAGGCTGCTTCACTTGTTTCAGTAGGCTCAGCTGTGATTAGCTTGACATTCGTATGCTCACTTTACATATTTATTGAAATCAGTATCTGAACAATATCATGAGTGAAGGTAGCAATTAGGAAACCAGAAGAAAAAAGAAACAGCACGGGGACATTTAAAGATGTTAAAAGATCTGAGATATTTCCTGTGAAGGTCACATGACAGGAGGAATGGAGAACTTTGATGTTAGCAACTTCACTTTTACTTCCTGTGGTAAGAATTATATGACAAGTGCACACCACTTTAGTATTGAGTCTAGGGGAGGGGTGTGCATGCATTTCTTGACTTGAGGGTAATGTCATGTGTAGACATGAAATGTACCCGCAAACATATCGCTCGACTATCAGCGATTGCAACTTCCTGCACACCTGTCTCAGCTAGCAAAGTCTTTCCTGATCTGTCCAGGCTTTGCTGGCTTCCATTGACAAATGATCTACTTTATATGGTATTTATTGTAGCATGAAAGAAGTTTGATCATATGATTGTAAATGGTATCCTGGGGGCTACTCCATTACTATAAGCTGAACAAAAGCATGTGTTCCATCAGGGTGTTTATGTTTCAACAATGGAGTTTCAGCATCAGAGCAGGCGCAGACAGAAGTGCTGATCAACCCTTAGGTCCTTCTCCCACTTCCTCTACATTGTCCAAACATTAGTGAGCAGTCAGTCATTACTTTGTGAAGTCAAAGTGTATATGATATCACAAAGCATGCATCAAAGGGCTGTACTTATGATAAAAACAGCAATGAGTAACAGGAGCAAAACACACTAAAATGTATAGAAGTGAGATATAGCGCATTGCAAACGTAATAATTGGACACACACACTACATGCAATATACAAAAGGGAAAGCTGGATAACTGTAATTGAGTATTTTAGGGCAAACTAAGTGAGGTTTAAGGCTGATGTGTTATGAGTTTACTTTTGAAGTAGTCGACTGAGGCAGACTCTCAAACTTGAGTCGGAAGACGATTCCTGAGAAGGGGGGGGCTCGGTACCACCTTTTGTTTTTGGAATAGTTGGCAGTTTAAAATCGTAAAGCCCGAGCAGGCATGAGGAGTGACCTCTAAGTCACCTCTAGGTGAAAAGTAGGACGGTGGAGGATCTTGAAGTCTGATCCAACATGTACAAGGAGTCAACGTAATTAAATAAGAATAGGTTTTGGTTAATATCATAGAAATAGAAGAGTACAACCAACATTTCCGTGGTATGAAAGAAAAATGGTGATTGTTGTTAGTTGTCATGATGACAACACACGTCAGCAGGGCTGTGAAGTGTTGCTGCAGCACGCCAGGAAGAGAGCGGACGCAGCTACGAAGACGGATGGCTGCCAGTTACCTCGTAGCTAGTCCTCCTGTGGAGCGGCGGGAGTGAGGCGGACTGTTAAGGGCACCACTGCGCTCTGAAACCCATTATTTACAACGGCTTAGCAAAGCGTGGGCACCAGTGGCGGCTGGTCCATAGAGGGCGCTAGGGCGCCGCCCCCCCTTGAGCTACAAATAATACAAAATAAAATAAATAATAATAATAAACTATACAAATTGACAATATTTGTGTTTTTGAAACATGGAATCACCCAGTAATATGTGCAAAATATGATATCTGCGGTAAATATATGCTTTTCCTGCTCGTCCTCTCTGCTTGTGCACGTCTCAGCTGGCTGGGGCGCTGGAAAAACTGCCCCAAAGAGGCGGGTCTATGAAGCAGTTTAGCCAATGATGCTTTAATGCTGACTAAAGATATAAATGAGTGACATACAATTTAGCCAATCAGCGTCCTCAAATAGATTCAGCTTGGGGCAGATTTCATTCTGCCCCAAACTGCGCGTTCTCGTCAGGACTAGTCTCTACAGGCGAGCGCCAGCGCGAGCACTGCTCCTCCAAGACCCGTTTGAGAGGAGAACTGAGAGGAGAAACTACTGAAAGAGCTGATCCCAGATCAGCCTGACCTCACAATCAGACAGCAGACTAGCAGGAAAGAGAAGCAGTACATGAAGCTTCTCTACTAGCTGTACACCAGACAGGTTTGGCTCGCTGGATGACGTCATGCTAATAACTTATTTAGCTTTTTAAAACAACGGGGACAGAACCAGCATGGACAGTTAGGGAGTGAGGGACATGAAGCACCTGTCTAAGAAATGGATATATAGTTATATATATATACATATATATATATATATATATATATATATATATAAAATATGTGTGTGTGTGTGTGTTTTATATTATAGTGAATATTATTATATGATATATATATATTATTATATTATACAGAATATTATATGATATATATATTATTATATTATACTGAATATTATTATATGATATATATATATTATATTATACTGAATTCCCTGTGAGGGTGACTAAAATAAGATGTCCTGCGTGTTCGTCAAAGTGTTATTTACTGCTTTTTTTAGTGTTGGAATGAATGTTAAATATTTAACTGCAAAGTAGTAATGCGTGTTTGATACCTTCATTTGTTTGCATTAAATCATTCTGGGATGTTTGCTGAAATTGATTGGATGTGGCACAGCCCTACCAACAAAATTTTCCACCAGCCACCACTGGTGGGCACAGCACACCGCTACTCAGATTATTTACTTTTAAATTTGAAAAGTACCAACACACCAATGTATTTATACTGTCAAATAAATGTCCTCTGATGAATTTCACTGAAGTAAAAGCGCAATTATCATTTTAAAGTTACTTGGAGGAACTTTTAACTGGTTAGGAAACAGTCTCAATTTAATACCGATGCCTCTTTATGACCTACATAAGTAAACGAGAAGATTGTCTATTTCTATATAGTTATTCTTAATTCTGGTCGGTCCCACCTGGTCCAATTAAGGCAAAATCAAACAAATCCATCAGGTTCACCAGAAGAATCCAGCAGGGCCTTTAGCAGCAACCAGCCCACCGTGGACAGACCCAGATCCGACCTGCAGTCGGAGGAGGAGGAGAGCTCAGCTCCCAACAGCAGCGTCTCCTCCTCCTCCAGGAACAAAGCTTCTCCTCGATTGATCCGCCGGGAGGCAACACCGACTTCTCGCTGATGGAGGCCCAGGTCATATTGCTGAGCCCTCTAAGGGAGGCACGGCAGAACCAGAACCAGGTCTGAGCGGGATAGACTCCCACACCCTGCTGCAGTAAAGTGAGAGTTTTTTTTAAAGGGACTCGGAAACTCTACCACTTTTGTCCACAGGGACCGCCAAAATCAACACAAATTAAAAATCCTTGTAGTACCTTTAAGTGAGTAAAAGTAAAAGTACTCATTCTCAAAAATGGACTGTGTGAGTGTTTATTGATATCTATTACATCACTGGCAAGTTATCCGCTTTATAGAATAAGTAAGAACATTTATAGACAGGACGAATGTGAGTGATAGCAGAGTATACAATGACCTGCTTTATTGAACTGGAAGCGATAAGCCGAGGAAAAACACTGCAATTCTGTCATAAAAGAGTGTGTTCGTGATGGAGTCTGTAGAAATCACCTCCCGTATTGTGTAGTTACAGGCGTGGTCACTATGGCGACTGAGGCCATCTGTTCTTTGAAGTGAAAGATAAGCCAGAGGAAGGGCAAGTGTGCACAGGTCTAAAGGCACTCCAACGGCCACTAGCCAGAGGCCTCAAATAACATTTGCATTTTGGTGGTCTGATGTGCTTTTTCAGGGCTTCGTGTTAAGTGAGTCTTCATTTGTTTTATACTACCACTGGAAGGCCCCAAAATGACTTGTTTCCAACTCTACACGTGGAGACTTTAAAGGAGAAATATACTTATTTGCTTCCTTTTTGAGAGTAAATTGAAGATGAAGATCAATATCGATGTTAAGTCTGAGGGTTAAGTACAGATCTGGAGTCAGGCAATGCTTGGCCTAGTTTAGCATAAACACACTGGACAATTCCTGGAACTTAATTTGAGCACTGCTCGGGAGATGATACTTAATGAAAGTGCTATATACTTTCAGGGCCATGTTCACTATACCCAGTTTACTCAAAACAAACACGAAACATAAAACTCACTTCCTGTGCCACGGGATTTTTCCACAGGAAAAGATCAATAACTGACTGAAAAGCAAATGTTAAAGCTTGCAGAAACTGCAAATTCCACGAGTGACAAGAGCAGAAAACTGACAATGTTTTACAACAAACTGATGTTACAAATACTTTTCTTTATGACACGCTCCACTAACCCTGCATCGATGCATTCCACTTGTACACTGGTGGTTTATATTGAGTTTTCCCATAGGGCATCATCATGTCCTGTCATTTTGGTCGGCTATAAATAGCGGCCGTGTCTTCCCATGCAGAACCGATAATGCTCATATAAAGTTCATGCAGTTGAGTATTCAAACCAAGCAACAACAGTGGCTCAGTGGCAGTAAAGGAATGGTGTCTGTAGTGGTATCAGTGTCAGTGACCACGCTGACTGAGCCACGTTAAAACTAGACAGCATGAGCCTGACCACCAACTGTTTACATGAAATGCCCTCACTTTCTAAGTCATACAAAAATAAGTGTGAATGTACAGTATTGCAATTAAAACACTTTACGCGAGTTTAAAGCTTCATTTATAGGAGGGCCATAGACTGTATATGAGAAGTGGACGTAGTCATCATGACTTCACCCATTGGTTTGTGGACTGACATTTTGAAGCCTTTGAGTTCGGCGATTTCCCTGTCGCCATCTTGGATTACGGCCGTCGCCATGTTGTTTTTTTTGCAACCAATGAACAGAAGTTACCATATTTGGATTGCGGAGGAGTGACGTAGAGTTCCCGTATACGGCTCTGGTAGCGGCAGCGACCTGTCAATCACGGTAGCCCCGCCCTAAAACATACTCTGCTTTATGGTCTATTTGACTCTAAATGGACCATAACTTACTAAATGAACATCATGCTGTATTGAAGAAGACCATAAACTCATGTTGACAATGTTTACTGAGGTAATAAATGAAGAGAGAAGTAGAGTCATTTTCTCATAGACTTCTATACAACCAGAGGAGTCGCCCCCTGATGGACATTCCAGAGAATGCAAGTTTAAGGTACTTCGGTATTGGCCTCACTTTTCAGATCCGGAGGTTGCCGTCTGACACCAAAGACTGTCCTTGACAGAAACAGGGGTTACCCTCCCACTCCACGTAGCACAAGTACATGTCATCATGTGACCAAAGTTCTAAACTTAGATCACGCGATGACACCTGAGTCAACTCCAGTCCCTGCTCAGGACTATGAGATAGGTTTGACAGCCCTGGGAAGTCATTTTCCCATAGACTTCCACAAAATCTGACTTATTTTTGCAACCGGAGGAGTCGCCCCTGCTGGTCAGTAGAGAAAATGCAAGTTTTAAGACACTTGGCTTCACTCGACAGAACCGAAGGTTGCCGTCCGAGGAGGACAAAACATGTCGACACTACAGGATCACCAAAATCCAACATGGTTCGTCCTCTTTGGACCATGATTATCCACGGTAAAGATCTTGGCAACCTGGCCCCTATATCTACAGTACTAGATCAATCATCTAATGACCAAATCACTCTGAGGAGCAGCAGCCTGATGAGGTGGATTTATCACCTGATATGTGATCCCGCGATTCTCGCGTGATCTTGTGACATCACGAGAATCCAGCTGCCTCAGGGGACCAGAAGACGCCTATTGCAAATGTCTTTGAAACCCGACCATTAGTTAAGACACGATCAAGAGTGAAGATTGTGACCCGACAATAGCACTAAATGAAAGGTCAAGAGGTCACCAAAATCATTAGGAACAGTAGCTGTTGGGATACAGATAGACATGTAACATGCTTATTTATTTTACGATGAAGGTGGAAAACTAGACCACTAATTGATTGTATGCTTTGCCTCTTAGTTCATATTTAATTTAAATGTATCTTTATTCTCCTTTCTCTCAGAATTTGGGGCAGCAACTGCCGCCGAGAAAGAGTTCCAGCTTCTCATCCTTCCGTGTTAAAAGTAAGACAGCGTATCATAAAATGCATAATATACAGACAACACTTGCATCTCTATTAGCCCTTTACTCATTGATGACTCTTCATTGTGTCCATGTGAACCTCCGCAGAAAGGAGCAACAGTTCTGATGACGGTGCATTTACACGGCGGAGAGGGTTGATGTCATTTTCATCAGTACGGGAGACATCGAGAAAGGGTAACTGATGCACTTTCGTAGTTCCCCTACAGTCTATCTAAAAAATGACCACAGACAAAAACGTGACAGATCAGTTTCCTTCTGAAGAACACTGGTCAAACCTTGTGGGTTCTTTTTCATTTCTAATCCTAGAGTCAGTCCCAGATGAAGATGGTGCCTCACAGCCGAACCGTACCAAGGACCAGGTGAAGCAGACAGGTATGTGGAATGCTAAATGGAGCCTTAGCTAATCGGCATCAACTGTTTCATTCAGGCTTTACAATCACTGGCTCATTCACCAGCTGCTTGAGTTAATACAAAATGGATTTTAGACACAGCATGACAGCATGCTGTCAGCTCACCATCCCACCCTCCTTCTAAGAGTTTGGCGCTGCTAATTAAACTAAGAGTTAATGTTCATGCACTCGTTAGGGGGAATAGTTCACCGGCACAATCCTTGTTAAGAGCAAATGCCCCTTACCCTTCTGTATTGTGTTGCTTTCTTAAAAATCTAATTTACAGACTACTCATTTGCACCAGCCAAGACATTTTCACACATGTGTCAAACTCAAGGCCCGCAGGCCAAATCCGGCCCGCCACGTCATTTTATGTGGCCCGCGAATCCACCAGCAAAAAAAAAAATAATTACAAAAATAAAATATATATGAAAAGCTAGACTTGCAAATAAAAATATCCCCATGTTCGAAATGATGAGATAGAAAGTCATAATTATGAGATACTTAAACACAACAGTCATAGAAGCAGTTCTTTGGCTGGTTACCCTACATTTGACATATGAATGGATTGTGAGTACATTGAAGACTACTTTAAACGTGACTTTACAACAGATGAAATACTTCAATTGCTTTCTGTTTCACGTGGGATTGTACTGAGCAAACGCACCCTTGAAAGGATTTCAAGCAAGAAGCAGCTCTGGAGTAGAAAGAATAAAACCGATGTGGCAACCTTCATTAAACAGCAACTGGAAACATCTGGTCAGTGTCATGGTTACAGATGGATGCACAAAAGTGCCATGGGGATATTTTTATCTTATTTTGTAATTTTATTTTCGCTGCCGTAAATGGGCTTCCATATAAAAGGCATATGATTGTCTTAAAATTAAAGTCTATGCTGCTTTACAGTGACCACAATGCATGTTGGTTTTGTGACCCGCGAAATGACGGCATCCTGCCGCGAGACAGCAGTTTTTCCATATCGCCGTTTAACTTTGTCAGTTAAATTTTATTTCACACTGTGATGGTGAAGGGGGGATCCGTTACACCACTATTATTCACTCACGGCAACAACATGTTGTCTGTGACAACCGGCCCTTTGAGGGCGACCATGATGCTGATGTGGCCCGGAGTGAAAATGAGTTTGACACCCCAAGATTCTTGGATAATGCTGCCAGCAATAACATTTCATCAACTAAGTGGAGAAACATTTCAAATGAATGTTTATCAGAATCAGAACCGTTTATTGCCAAGTACGTTACACATCCAAGGAATTTGACTTGGTGAATGGTGCATAACAATAAACAATGAACACAGTGCAATAATCGAGACATAATTCAAAAATAGAAAAATATTAAAACTTACAATAAAATATGGTAAACAAACAAACGGATAACAGTACGTTAAAACAAGTATATTATCAAAGTGGCAAGTGTATTTTAATATATAAAGGATGTGCAAGGGAGTGTAACAGTAGGAAACTGTCCTGGGGGTGTAAGAGTCAGAGTCAGTGGGGGTCCTGAGCTTTGTTTATGAACCTAACAGCAGAAGGGAAGAAACTGTTCATGTGGTGTGAGGTCTTGGTCCTGATGGACCGCAGCCTCCTGCCAGAGGGAAGGGACTCGAACAGTTCATGTCCAGGGTGAGAGGGGTCAGCTACAGTCTTTCTTGCTCGCTTCAGGGTCCTGGAAGCGAACAAGTCTTGGAGGGACGGCAGATTGCAGCCAATCACTCTTTCAGCAGAGCGAATGATGCGCTGCAGTCTGTCCTTGTCCTCGGCGGTGGCTGCAGAGTACCAGACGGTGACGGAAGAGCAGAGGATGGACTCAATGATGGCAGTGTAGAAGTGCACCATCATTGTCTTTGGCAGGTTGAACTTCTTCAGCTGCTGATTGTCCGAGAGACTGAGACGTGTTTCCCCAGCTTCACACGCTGCTTCCTGTCAGACAGGAAGTCTGTGATCCACTTGCAGGTGGAGTCGGGCACGTGCAGCTGAGAGAGCTTGTCATGCAGCAGAGACGGGATGATGGTGTTGAAAGCAGAGCTGAAGTCCACAAACAGGATCCTGGCGTAGGTTCCTGGGGAGTCCAGATGCTGGAGGATGAAGTGAAGGGCCGTGTTGACTGCGTCGTCTACAGACCTGTTGGCTCTGTAGGCGAACTGCAGGGGGTCCAGGAGAGGGTAGGTGAGGGTTTTGAGGTGGGACAGGACAAGGCGCTCAAAAGACTTCATAACCACAGCGGTCAGGGCGACGGGCCTGTAGTCATTAAGTCCTGTGATCCTAGGTGTTTTGGGGACAGGGATGATGGTGGAGCCCTTGAAGCAGGCTGGTACATGGCATGTCTCCAGGGAGGTGTTGAAGATGTCTGTAAACACCGGAGACAGCTGATCAGCACAATGCTTCAGGGTGGAGGGGGAGACAGAGTCCGGGCCGGCTGCTTTGCGGGGGTTCTGTGTTTTAAAAAGCCTGTTGACGATGGGGGGGGGGGGGGGGGGGGGGCTGGTATGGGTGGTTGATAGGCGTGGGCCCCTGTTGAGCTGGTATGGGTGGTTGAGAGGCGTGGGCCCCTGTTGAGCTGGGGGAGGGGGTCAGGACTTTCCCACTGTCTATCAAAGCATTCAGTAAAAAGTATTTAATTTGTCTCCGCTTGCAGAAGCTAAATGCAATATGTCATAAGCAACTTAAAGCATTCGATTAAAGATGGTCAGGGGTTTCAGAAAGGACAATTTTTTAAGGTAATAGAATAAAAATTGGCAAAGCGCCTGCGACATTATCAACATGGAATGACATACTGATCCATTTGAAAAGGGGTTGGAGAGAATAATAAATTAAAAATATCAAAAGTTTTGAGATTAAAGGTATGAATTCGTGAACTCGCATCTTTGCAGATGTCCGAGATTAATCACAGAAATCCAATACAGGCTTCATACAAAGTAGTATTGCAAATTATGAACTATTAAAGGGGCATTCATAATTTGACATGTCATGGTCTTTTTACTAGTCATATAGATGAAGCGTAGCTTCCTAAAGTCTGTTCTATAGTATACTGAGTAGGAAGTGTTATGACCATATTTTCAGATCTGCCTTCGCAAGTCCCCCAATTTTATTAGAGTGCATTTGTATACCCTGGAGAACAGACCATATAGTTTCCTCCCAGTACTATGGAGAACATCAGAAGGTTAGTTGGAAAATATGCAAGCTATTAGCCCTGATGTGATCAGGTATTTGAAGGCTACTTCACGGATGTAAACTATATTTTACTGCTGTGGGTATTTCTCTATTTACAACCTGAACGTATAGTAAACAGCATTTTCAAGTGTCTTTACAGTCTTGTCAAAGTGGAAGAAAAGTCATGAAAGTAGGTCTGATTCAGCTCCCTGACATTTACCGGGTTAGTATGAAGTTAAATTCTGACCTGCTCTTACTCAAGGGGTTTGAGTCACTGTCTGCTGGTTGTTGCTTCACGGTTACAGCTGGAGGGACTTAAAGAACAACACGCACCTTTTTGTTTCTGTCGCCCTGTCGAGCTTCAACGATACCTTGTAGTTGTTTTAATTTGACGTGTGACTAACTTGAATTAGTTTACACGTCGCGATTTCTCATACAGACAGAGTAAGAAAAAGAACTGCTGTAGTAGCGGTCAACATTAGGGAACGCGTAAAGGGGCGTTTTTGCGGACCCGACTTGAACGCAACACAACAGAGGACACCAGCGCTTGGGCACGCTCCGAGCAGCAGAAGCTGTTTCAGCCTGTGAAGCACGCGGATAGGGGCGGTGAGCGCGAGCCGGGATGCGGTGTATGTGCGGGAATGGAGACGGTAGAGTGCCTCTGCTGTACTACTGAGTTTGCGGACAAAAACAACCGAGAGGACTGCGGTGTGTTTGCGGGGTGAAGCAGATATGAGTGAAGCGGTAGTAAAGAGAAGAAAGGGGGGTCGACTGACGAACTTCAGGAACAGATGGAGTGAGTACTGGACACTGTCCACTATGAATTATGTTACTGACGTAGTCTACGTAGGTAGGACAAAAAAAGAACACTGAAGAAGTTTACAAAATGATGACCTACGTTGCTGTTAAACGGTGTTTTGTTCACCGACTAACGTTAACACGTATCGTTGTCAACCTGTTGGAGCGTGCGATGTTGACATGTCTCGCGCAAGTTGTAACGTTATATCCGTGTGTTAAGTTGTCAACCACTTTAGTAGGTAAATACGGTGGACAAATATAGTAAAATAAAGTGCATAAAGCATGCTGAAACAGGGGCGTTTCTAGGATTCAAAGAAAGGGGGGGCTTAGCCCCAAGGGGAGTGTTTAGTACCTCTAACGTGGGCACGTTAAATCCTCCTCTTTCTAAACTCAGTTTGGTATTATTTGGCAGCTGGCTGATATTGGAATTTAAATAGACGTTTTATTTTCCGTAAAACAACGCTTTAGTCGTTCACTGTGTCAATCCAAAGTCAGACTTCTGGCCATGACAAGTGCACACTAGGGCCCAATCCCAATGTCCCCCAAAGCCTTAAACCCTGAACCCTCAGGGACTTACTGACGTCATCTGTAAGTGGTTGAGTGTGAGAGACTGTGAGGGCGTGAAATGGTTTAAATACGAACGGGACAGCACTTTACTGCGACATATCAAGTTGCCATGACAACGTCAACACATGTTTTTTTATTTACGATGTTGTTTATTTATTTAAAACGTTGTACTCCCTGATTTGAACGTCTTCCAGGCTTTCGCCTCACGAGAGGAGAGGTTTGGTGAATACATCTGTGTACTATAGTCTCTGCTTTCACGTGTTTATGTGCTATCTTTAGTCCTTAATGTGTTTGTCTAAAGCTGAGGACCCATGTGCCCTCCTCTTTGTTTACCTTTTTTTTTTAACATCTCAGACTTCCACACTTGGTAACCTGCGTGTTTAACGTCACATTGCTATGAATTGTGGGTAATTCCCTGAGAAATGTGGATTTACGGTAAGGGTTCATAAAGGGCTCAAAATGTCTGTGAGAGCCCTCAAACACTCGACCATTTGAAAGTGGGACAGAACGAGACCCTCACCTACTTTGCAGGCACGCGCCCCCAAGTCCGTGAGTGTGGAGATTGGGCCTATAAAGTTACTTCAGCATGGTGCCTAACTCGATGCCTTGAATCTTGACATTTTATTCCACTAGCTCTTAGTTATTTAACGGATTCAATCTGATAATGTGGGTCACTTTGAAGCCCAGGGAGCTGACATGGCAGTCACACATGTGTCTTTTGTTGCAGTCCGTTTGAATCGCTGGTGTAATCAGAAGGATACCAAGCCACCGTTCACATCTGAAGTCCAACACCTACTCCCGCAGCATAGCCTGTGTGAGGCTCTTCATGGCTGGCTACATATTAAGCCAGGAATGTGGCTGTTGACACTGAAAAAGGATCCCCACTGGTGATGAAACAGCATTTTGGGAGCTACTGTCTGAATTTGGGACTTTTTGTTAGGACTGGACTGATAAATAAGTGGACAGATTGTATATGAAATCTACAGGTTGCAGGTTTTCTGAAGGAGAAATAGAATTTGAACAGGATTCAGGGAGTTTTTGTGTCGTGCACTAGTGACGGCCCCATTCCTTTTCTTATAGAATTGGTTGGAACATGTTCAGGAGCCTGAGGGCTGCAGGCTGTTGAACCACTTTTGTTTACACCCTCATCATAGCTGAACAGCAGCAGCACATCTAGCAGTAGCATGTAGCTGAAGACAGGTTTGCTCTGATGTCATTGTCGATGTCAAGAGTAATCTAATATAGATTTAGCTCTATAGTTAGTATGTTTCTTGGTAGCTGATTGAGAGCAAACCTGTTCAACTGCAAGGCGTTGGTGTGGAAACACTGGCGTTGCTATTGACACAGTGCAAACAGACTGAGGTTGAGTAATACGGACTTTAGGCTTAGATTAAAGGTTGTTGTTGTCAGGACCCGGATTGAAAGTGAAACCTGGACAATGTCTTTATTTAATCTCGTCCAGGATAAGCTCGTCTCGGGCACGTTCATCATGTACTGTATTCATTCATCATGTACTGTATTCATTCATCATGTACTGTATTCATTCATCATGTACTGTACTCATTCAGCCTTTTAACCGAACCCATACGGGTACGTCCAAGTCGGTGATAAACGCGAGGTCATGTTCAACGGCAACCCAGACATTGCAGTGACACAACCGCACACCAACAAGAATGCAGTTTGTGGTCCAGTGTTACCGGTTTTGTCATCGGGTGATCCACTTGGGATCAGAGCTTCTGTTTGTGGGTGGCGGCCTTCTCGTTACCAGCACAGTTCAACACGTTGAGCAGGATCTACCAACTTCTTTTGTTAGGGCGCATGTCCAACCCATATTTGCCCTCACTGGGCTGAACTGTGTGGTTCCTTTTTATAGAACACTAGTTGAACTGCATTGTCTTGTGTCGACACAATCATAAATGGGCGTTGGTTTCTTTGCAAACAAATGATCCTATTTATAGATTGGTTCGGAGATATCCACCTGTGAAATTCTAGGTGTGTAAGAAATTATTTTAAAGTATATTTTTGTCATGAATTTGTGTCTTTACTCAATTGGTCAGTGTTTTTGACTACATTCATTTATACTTCACCATATGAAAGTAAATTTAACCATCGGTACAATTTCGGTATGACATTCCTTGCTATAAAATGAATTAAAAAAATACAGGTCTACTCTGTAGATGGTTTCATGTGGCAAACAATAATTGTTTGCTCTTCATTTCAACAGTAATGCATCTATAGACAATGTGGCTTCATAAAGAATAATTTCTCTCTTCAATGTGGAATAAAAATGCACGTTTTACTTTTGATAATGAGTTGACATAAGATGAGATGCCTTATCGACTTTTATGTGGGCCAATTTCTAGCGAGGTATCGTTCTCTCTTTCAGATGAGACCAGTTGTGAGATTTGCTCTTTGTTTGTCGTGATGTCATTTCACACACTTGAGGTATTTCCCTCTTTGCAGTGGGAAGTCAGTGTGGTGATGGAGTTTCCCAAGAGAGGTTCAAATTGTTGAACTGACGAATATTTTCTTCAAATAGTCGATCGACGGATGAAATCTTGAATCAAAAACACTGATACCAGCTTTTTTTCCAAATGCTGTTTGTTTACCATCTGACTTCGACAGAGTTGTCTTTTTCCCCACAGGGCCTGAATGCAGCACAAGTATAAAAATTCTTTCCTCAGAGTCTGAAGTAAACAAATGATTCAGCACTGTTAGAGCTGCAGTATACAGAGCATTAATATGGAAGAGCTGTGTTGTTGATGGTGGTTGTTCTTGTACAATTGCCAATCCAGATGGATAGGACTGCACTTCATCTACAGTACTTACTAATACCATATGCTCCACAACAACCAGAGCTCCAGTATGTGTGCTATTAGCTCTCTCCGCAGTGATGTGTCCTCATCTGGGCCGTCGTCACCAGTCTGTGTTCCCCACAGCATACTTTACTTTCTGCTTTCATTAGTTAGTTCAGTGGTTTCGGTTTCTTGGTTGAAGCGGGTCAATATCAGGTTTTTGTGTTTCAGAAGTATGCCAAGCCTTCTTCAGAAAGTCAGGTTTAGATGAGTCTGACCCAAGTTACCATGGAAACGTGACCTGGTCCTCGTCGACCTAGTTTTCAGGCTGAGCTTCACCTCAGACTAAACCGACGTTTCTATCAGTCTGCTGCACGCAAACACAATGCTGTGTACAGAAGGTCGACCTCAGTAGTCCCTCAGAGCACATGAGACACTGAGCTGTGTATTGTATCAGTCACTGCTCATTCAAAGCCCACATTTCAAGTAGCTGCACAGTGCTCTAGGCTATATAATGTGCTTCTAAACTTCAAACGCTGCAAACATTTGATTTATTTCACAAAAATCTCAATGTGAACTAAATCAAATAAAAGAAATGAGACAGACACCCAGAAATACTTTTATTAAGAAGGTAATTGAACAGCATTTCCATGGCGACGTTGTCACTTGTACAAATGAAATGGTAAAATAAGTTCCTGTGTGATACCCATAAATCATCTGGCTGGGCTCATTTTTCATACGTGAAAGTTGTTCGATGTCGTGCTTGGGGATTCAGCCCATTTGTGATAGAAAGGAAACTCGCATTTCAGTCAGGAATGAGCAGCGCTGGAACCAGACTGGACTTAGTCTGACCTCGTGTTCCTTATGAAACAAACACATCCTGGGTCAGTTTGTTTGGCTTCTCAAAGTCTTCCTGAAACGCTCCTCCAGATGTGCTTTTCCTCCACTTTGGTTGAAAGTACAAGTGAACGCAAAACGGAACATGAAATTCGTATATTTGTTAGTGACGTAACAGTATTCATCAAACTGACGGTTTCTCTTGTCTGTTGTCCAGGTGAGCAGCCCAAAGAGAACCTCATCTCTGATGTGGCTGGGAAACACGGTGAGTACAGTAGCTGGAGACACTTTTCTTTTGACTGTACAGATAAGAGTTTCTTAAATCCATTTACCCTGGATAGTCAAATGCAAGGTTTTAGGTCCAATCACTAGAATAGATCTTTATTATCATTGTGCTTAGAAGAAGGACAATCTGTTTAGTGGTTCTTAAGCAGTGTGCTACATTAAATGTCCAAGTAAATAAAGTCAAACAACAAATACAAATGAAAGCAGAATATTACACTAGTGACTAGTGTAATGTTCATTAATATAACAGTTGGTATGATATGATAGTAAAGAATGGAGCACAGCTGTTACAATAGATTCTAGAAGAAAACATTTACAGGCACTAGTTATGGCTGTGCAATATCAATATATCTATATCGTATAGATATTGTGAAATGAAATTTGATATCTTAATAGGGCACAAGTATTGTTTTTTCCTGGTTTTAAAAGCTGCATTACAGTAAAGGAATGTAATTCTGTGAACTCGCCAGACTTTTCTAGCTGCTCTGTTATCTGCCTTTACCACTTAGCCGTTATAAATATTCTGTGAAAGCACCAATAGTCAACCCTACAATAGTTGCAATACTGATATCGGGGTATTTGGTGAAAGATATTGTGATAATGGATTTTCTCTTCTGCCCTAGTACCAGTGTCACTTGACTCCAACCTGAGCAATCAGCCAGGCCACTGCAAACCCTTTAGTTGCTTGGCTTTAAACTATCAGCGGGAGTGAATGCTGTTGTGTGAAGGCTCTCAGTACTGAGCAGCTTCTGCTTCTGTTTTCTGCAGCAACCCTCCCACCAGGTGAAGATGAAGGTGAACGACAAGGGGCCCTCAAGAGGTTCAGTGCCATGTGGTCCTCCTTCCGCAAGGGAAAAAGAGATAGTGAGTATTACATTGCATTGACACATCAGAGAAAAACAATTCACTTTCTTTTCCTTTTTTTTTTGCATTGCAAGTATTTCCACTTTCTTGTTCACTGTTACCTCAGTGCCCCGAGTGTCAGACCAGAGAGTGGAGGAGCTGGTGCTGGCCGTTAGATCACGGTGTGGTTGGGGGTTAAACACCCGGTGATGTTTTCTAGTGGGGAGTAGGGTAGGGGAGGGTAGGGTAGAGTAGAGTAGAGTAGAGTAGAGTAGGGTAGAGTATAGTAGGGTAGGGTAGGGTAGGGTAGGGTAGGGTAGGGTAGAGTAGAGTAGAGTAGAGTAGAGTAGAGTAGAGTAGGGTAGAGTAGGGTAGGGTAGGGTAGGGTAGAGTAGAGTAGAGTAGAGTAGAGTAGCCAATCTGAACACATAGTGAACAGACATGACGAACAGTGTTGAGACACTGGGGGATTTCCATCAGGCTCCTCATTTCCCTCAGAGAATCTCTGTGGTTTAGGTTTAATACTGAGGGAAATGAAAACAAAACAAACTATGATGTTGTTATTCCCCACCAAGCAAACTACCTAAAAAGATTTATAAACTACTATTGCTATTTTACCAAAACTGCACTCGTGATAAGCTACCAGCCCGACAGACTCACTTCAAAGGAACAGATTTTTCTGGAACTTATCATCACTGCGCACCCCAAATATTTTGTAAGGCAAATCACCCTACTGATCATAAAACAAAACGTAGGCCAAATTTGGGAGTATTTGTGCATGTGCAAGTGTGGTAGGAGATGCTTCAGCAGGCCTAAAAACACACGGAAAAAAGCCCCTTGCTGGGGCTCTTTTATTTTCAACAAAAAGGGAGGAATGCAGCAGAGAACACGTGAACAGGCTGGCAGCCAGTGGAGAAGACAGGATGAAGCTGGGCTGTTGGAATAGGCTGGATACTGGTCTCTGAGCAGAGCCGGGATCAGTTCTCTGGGCCAACGTCTGTAAGCAAACATTTGTTCAAGGATTCAAGGGTCATTTATTGTCATTATGCAACACAGGGATGCACAACCAAAGTCAGTTTTAGCACATTTTCAACACAACAAACACATGACAAACTAAACTAAAACAGTAGTACTTTCCTGTAGTGCATTATTTTCATTTGCATCATAAGGAATGTAAAGAACAGCAACAGAAACTATTCTCTGGTCAGATAATATGGCCGACATCACATTAAAAACTCTACATGAGGAAAAAGACACTGTCCATCAACTGTGACTGTGTTTGAGCACCAAGCATCATGATGTGAACACAGAGTCCTCCTCCTCTGGTCCACCAGAGTCCTGAGTCATCAAGTTCAGCTTGATCCTGGACCACGATGGATCCAGGTCTCTGTGAAGATGTGGGCTCAACAGTCACGAGCTCCCAGTGCTTTCATCCATCTTATTTTTCTGCGACTGAACTAGTGGAGTAGCCTCAGGTCCTAGCTTGGGTTAGCTTAGCTTCCATCTCGGCTCTCCTCCCTCCCTGTTTGGTGGCGTTTGGTCCGGCAGGTCTGGCTGGTTGGTCGGCCGTGGAGCAGTGATCGTCTCAAAGTCCACTGCTCTTAATCCCCACGCTTCCTTTTGTGATGAATGTCTTCTGTCATCTGCTATGAGTGATAAACAACAAATAGACAAAAATGTAGCAAAATTCATGGGAGCTACCATCCGCAGCATGTACATGCGTCACCGTTGCCATAGCAATTGTTGCAGACACTGGGAATAAATGATGGAGTAGAATCAGAAGAATGAGAAATTCTATCTAAAGAGAGGATAAATATAGTTATATCCAACAGTTGGCATAGTGGATGTTTAGACATCCAGCCTCTGACTTCTCTTGGGCTGCAGCCAACCAAAGAAAATCTTGGTCGACTGAAATTTTAGCTGCTCTGCAACCGATTAGTATTCAGGGGAAAAATAAATCTCAATGATATCTTCAGATGAACTAACAAAGACAGAGATGAGCGCCGCTGTGCAGAGTGATCTCAGCCAATATATTACCTCATTAAGATTTTAACTTCACTGCAAGAATGACCTCATTGGACAAACCACAGTGTCGTACACCTACAAACTGTGCTGGGGCCAACGACATAGAGTGAATCACTATGTCCAATTCATAAATATCAAAGCACCTTATGGACACCCTATGAAACTGTCATGATAGTGGGATCCACATTGTCAGTGAGGATGAGGAGACACTGAACAAATGACTACATGCAATATGGTGATAACTGACCTTCGCTGTGTCCTGCCCTTCTAACTGGCCAATCACAGCGTAGCATCGGCCAGCTCTGACATCAATCTGTCTCTGCTCCATGCAACTGTTTCAGATGTTCTTCATTTTCAGGCTGGTTTCGTGGATTTGGATCTAGTCCTGGTTAAACGTTGTGTAATAGTGATACTTGTTACACTGAGAGGTGGTAAGAAGTTATGAGTTTCTAAAATGTTAGGTTTCTCAGTTAAAAACCTGTGGAACTAACAATAGCAGAGTACGCTAGCACATCATTATTAACTAGCGTTAGCACGTCTATGCTAAGCTAGCTACTGAAGGTATCCTGAATGTATGCACATGCTGCGTTGGCTTTGTAATGATTTCATTGTCTTCTGTCTCGACCTCCAGGTGAGGTGGTGGTTCACTTTTACACTGTGAACTGTAGCTTTAGCTTCTATCTTCATCTTTTCAACCTTTTTTAACTGCTGAATCAGTTTGACATCCTGGATATATCCTTCAGACACATATTGAAGACTGCTTGTCTGCTTCTCTCTGGAATCCCCGTTTATTTTATGAATATATATCCCTGAATATTTCTTCAGGGAGTGCAGTTTGTGACAGCATGTGCTCAATGGTAGCTCTGACAGCTAGATGGAGTAGTGGAATTTTTGTACTTGAGTAGGAAGAAATCATTTAAAGGAATAGTTCAACATTATGGGAAGTACACCTTTCGGGGGGGATCGTGTGCTGGAGCTGTTTCTTGGTGAACAACATCCTGGAGTCGTTTTGTCACAGTGTGGTTCTCAGGTTTGGTTCCATAATGCCTGTGCAGAAATCCAATTCCAAATTTGGAATTAGATTTGAACTACTACTTGAAAAGAAAGACAGTGAGCAAGTGGGGAAGTATCATTGCGTCCCTTCTTTGAGGATGTGTTGATAATAATTTAGACTGTGGTTACACTTGTCTTTTCTCCCGAGGAGAGGACGAAAACCAGGGCTGGAGCATAGCTGAGACCGGCCGAGTCCTGTTAAGTTACCGCTGATGAAAACCCAACACAAAATAAAAGCTTTTAAATCACAAAATAATAGGGGACTTTTATTGTGCAGAATTTGCTTTGACATGCTAATTCTGCTATTCTTCAATACAAACTAGTCTCCTGATACTGCAGAGAGGAGGAGAAAGCAGCAAAAGTAACGTTGAATTTAAAGGAAACAAAATGTGTTAATCCACCGTTTTACAGCCGCCCCTTTGACCCCTAAATGTGTCTGATCACTATCCGATCAGGTGCCGATCCAAGGGGCCTCTAAACCTTTCCATCTGGATCACAGTGGTAACCCTGGATGTATTTCCACATTTCTGTGTAGGAGCCAAAGACCCTGAGCCGACAGAGCCGCTGGGCCCCGTGGTGGCAGACAACGCATCCAGGCAGCACCGCTACGTCAGTGGTCAGTACTTCTTTGAGTATCTGGTGGTGGTCAGCCTCAAGAAGACCAAAGATGGCAGCAGCTACGAACCTCAGATCACCTACCAGTTTCCCAAGGTCAGTTTGATGGTGGAAGGTCCAGTAGGTGAGCCTGACAAAGCAAACCTGGAGTGTTTTTAGGAGTGAGACGGGTTACAGTTATACACTGTCCAGTTGGAGAAGGCAAAGCTGTGCGCTCTGTTATCTATATATTCCCTGGAGGGTCATTTCAATTTGTGGCCACGAGAGGTGGTTTAAACTTCAACAAACAAATTAGGATAAAAATCTGATTGTTTCTCAGAACTAGAGATGTCTGCCTTCTCTCGCCGTTAATGAGTAGATGAACGCTTCCTTCTGCGCGTTGATACGGTTGGCTGGTGTAGTTGGGAAGAGAGAAAACGAAACTGCTCACAAAAAGGTCTGTGAATTATCTTGAGTAAGCGAGTCATTATTTCCTGAAGGAGACATTGATGTTGAGTTTTTCAAATGTATTTTTTTGGCGAGTACCATCTAGTCCCATTATACTGAATAAAAGGCACACACCTCTACGGCCGATATCTCCAACACTAAGCAACTCACACCAAATCTATCTAGACTGATGAGCGCCACTACAGGGAAGAGGAAACGTGTGTATTTTAGATTTTCAGGGTGAACTGTCCCTTTGTTTCTTCTGATTCAAAATGTTGTCATTCTGACCTGTTGGCCTCGGTTGGTCGGTCACGATGGTTTTCCACAGAGGTCAGCTTGGATTCATGCACCATAATTCATGTGGCATAATTTTGTATCCATGAAATGCAGCAGCACAACAAATTATAGAGGAGAAGAAGACTGCAAGCTAGGGCTGCACGATTATGGCCAAAATCATAATCGCGATTATTTTGATCAATATTGAGATTACGATTATTTATCACGATTATTCATTAATTTTAGGGACATCTTTTTATTGCACTTTCACGTTTAAGTGAACGCAGCATAATGCTGCGTTCACTTATTGTGAGTGTTGATGGAGCTGCTACCATGTTAGCATAGCCTAGCACCGATCGATCCGAGCTCCATTGAGAAAACAAGTATTTTAAAAAGTTATTTGCTTGTCGTCTTGCGGAGAGAACTAACAAAACATGAATTCAGACAAATCGGCATAATTAGGTAGTTATTTCGGAGTCCCTTTTTGTCGGTTTATTGCAGTTAAATCACAGCCAAATCAGTTTATTTGGGGCTCATACAGCCGTAGTAAACAGCGACGTGTGGCTTGCTAGACGCAGTGAATACATCTCGATAAAATCCACGGAGCTCCTCTGGACAATGTTATTAACCCAGACATGACGGCGTTTAGTTTCCCGTGATATCTGGGACTTCCACAACACGTACTAAGCAGAAATAGAGGTTATTTTTTCCATGGTTGATGGCGGACAGTTGAACGGCTTTCAGTGCGATAAGCCCCGCCCCCTGTCCAGCGCGATTCACGCGAATGAACACAAATGGTCCCTGGCGAGACCAGTGGCGCGATGGACGCGAATTTGCGGCGCGAATAATGGTGTGAACGCAGCATAACGCACTCTGTGCATATGATTTTTTCTTGTTTAACATCACTTGCCCTAAATCCAAAAAACTTCCAGATAACTGATGATGATCCTTTTCGAGGGACTAGCTCCTCGACTTCTGCTCCTGACATTTTATTTACCTTTCACACGACACCCGTGACCGTCTGCTCTCTGTTCTGTTGTCTGTCTCTCTACTCTTCTACTAATACCGGAGTCGACTGCAGACAGAACTTTTTTTGAGGCTGCTGCTGCAGGGTGCGTGCATGACACCTCCCATCTCGTTCTCCCCCTGGTGGTTGGCCGACTCTTAGTTGAGGAAGCGCTTGATTTGATATGTAGCAGAGCATGCATTTTAAACGTCAATATCGCCGACGATCATGCTCATTTAATCGTGGCAGCCAAAATCGTGATCGCGATTAAAATTCGATTAATTGTGCAGCCCTACTGCAAGCTGATGTAAACATTACAGGACACAGAATTTAAAAGGTACCTCCATCGTTTGTTTCCTGTGTCGTAGCCTCGTCCAAAAATAACTAAATCCTCATCTTAGAGATGAGTGTAAAATCAGACACAGCCACTTGAACTGAGGTTTCTTGGGGAACTTTGCGTGGAGAAAAAAATCAAGAGATGTTCATATTCTGTAGTGTGCGTCTGAGAAAACCTGAACATTTTTTAAAGAACAGACGTGTGTCGTTGTTTGCTTTCAGAGAGATGGGATGGCGAGGTCTCAGAAGGAGGAGGAGGAGAAGACGCTAAAGGCGATCACTCTCTTTTGTTTCCCAGAGGGCATCAACTGGGCTCCTCTAACAGAATACCACAGGTACAACTGCTCCTCTGCCAGCTGCTTCGTCACTTTGATAACTTTGAATCCTGTGTCCATGGTTCAGTTCGGTGTTTGTTATCTCCTCTCCCTTCATGTTTTCCAGTGAGACTTTCTCCTTCGTTCTGACTGAGGTTGATGGCAGCAGAAGAAACGGATACTGCAGGAGGTTACTGGTCAGTGTACAGACTGAAGTTGTCTTCACTGTGTCACCATTTGGATGTCATTCTCCAGTGTTCACTTAATAAACCTCTCCTTTCTTTCTCCGATCTGCAGCCTGGAGGGAAAGGAGCTCGACCTCCGGAGGCTTACTGCATCATCAGCTCGGTGGCTTGTTTCGGCCTCTTCTCCAAGGTGTGTTCAACTGAACTTTTCTAAATCTTTCAGCTTGTTTCTCACTGTGACTAAACTCGGCCGTACTTCTTTCCGAACATCGTGAATTTCCAAATTAGCAACCGGTCACTTAAAAACTATAGGAAACTCGAAAAAATGTGAATTTGTAACCAAGTAGGAGTATTGTGTCAGTGGCCTTACCTTAAGCTGCAAGATCAACAGCTGTTCATGCTTTGTTTATCACCCGGTAATGTGTTTCCAGAATGGAGAGCCCTTGATCACGATCGATCGTTGGCTAGTGAGAGTTAGGGAAATGGCATCTTGCCAAACTAGGTGTGTGGGGTCTGTCTGCTTCATGGGTGTATGAAGAGAACTGGATACAGCGTTGGAGGCGGCGCCCCGCTCATTCCTATGAAAGTTGCTCAGTGGCACATCAAGCAAAAAAAGTTTGAATTACAAGTACAGAAGTCTGATAAAATGACCTGAATCTTCCGGCGATATTCAGCATCCATGAGCCCATAGAGCAAGCGCACTAGCGTTTCCTTTAGCCCCGCCTCCCAGCCCTCGGTCCAGCCTCCTTCTCATTCACATGAATGGAGGAAGTAAAAAAGTTCTGGTTTCGGCTATTCCTTCCTAAAATGTCTTTTACTTATAACTTGTGACTTAGATACGTTCACCAAATATAATTTGGGCTAGGTAGATTGAGAACAAGGAACAATGTATGCTAGCGCCTTGCCTTCCATTTTGGAATGTTATGGAGACATTCATTTGTGACAGCAGGATGTCAATAGGAACAACACAATGCTGGCATTTCTTTTCTAGCACACAAAATGGCATCTTTTGCTGGAGGAAACCAAACTAAAAGATTTAATTACTTCCTGATTTTGTGCTGATGTCTTAGACTTGTACTTTGTGTGGAAATATGGTAATCAATGTTTTAAAAATCAGAAACAGCAGGTCAGAATAAAACAAAACAGAAATTTGAATTGGCCATCAAAAATACTTAACCTTTATACTTATATATCTGGAAAGATCCGCATCAGGCTGTGATCACATAGGACACTTTTTATTTGACTCAAGTTCCTCTATACGATATTCAGAGCATTAATATAGCAGTAAACAACCACCTAGTCTTGTTAAAAAACCCTCTAATGAGACTTTATTTGTAAAGCATGAGAGTTAAAGAAGTTTGGATATGTCAGTGTTAATCAGTACCGTATCATGACTGTGTGCTATCTGTGTGCAGATATTCGATGAGGTGGAGAAGCGGCGGCAGATCTCCATGGCCATGATCTACCCATTCATGCAGAAGCTGAGGGAGGCTCCATTCCCAGCTCCGGGAAACACTGTGGAGATTAAGAGCTTCATTCCTGAGTCGGGCACTGAGGTCAGACCAACACCCCTCCTTATACTCAGATGATCAACAGACCGAACAGAGCTCAGGTTTACCGAAGTTCAAAACTAGTTCTGGTGCAACAGAACTATTAGATAAGATGCATCTCCTTGTTTTGTTTAGGAGAGAACAAAATGCATCCAATCTGGCGTACGGAACACAATTACACAATCAGCCCATTGATATTTAAAGGGGCCCGCATCACACCCAAGATTCAAAGACAACCGATGTTTGATTGAAACTAGTGTTTTATTTTCACATCTCTGACCATTAAGTTCTCTGATATCATTTGCTGAAATATCCAAATGAGGCTACATCTCTAAGAAGAAGAAACACGAGCAGTCAGATAATCAGGTTAGACCAGGAAAACAGTCAAATGATCACATAGACCGTCTGCTGTAAACACTACCTACTCTACCTCCAAATGAAATGCTTTAGCTATAATTTATCGACACTATCAGCTTGTTTCCAACCTGTCTGACTGCTCGTGTTTCTTTCTTCATGTCACCAGTTCTGAGATCTCAGAGGGGATAGAACCGATGGTCAGTACTCGGGATATCTGCCGGTCTTGAAAATCATTTCATTAATTTTCCTCCTAAAAAGGCCTTATAAGGTATAAAAGGGATAGTTTGGATGTTTTGAAGCGGCACTTCTCCATAGTCAGTATTTTACTATGGTAGATGGAGTTTGGAGGAGCAGACAGGAGTAAAGTAATGTAACTGCTGTTGACGGGGGAAACGTATTTTAAGGGCACGCTATATTTAGAATATTTTCACCGCTTTACCTGCCGTCAGAGAGCTGAAACAGAAACACTTCCCCCATCAGGCCACATGCCATGTTTCAGCAGCCATCACAGGTTTTTACTGATGCTGGCCATTGTTTGTGCTGGAGTTACTGTGGTGAAGTGAGGACAAAGACATGGTTCTCCAACCAATGGATGCATCTCATCCCGTCCTTTAGAGCTAAGCTTTAGTGCCTTGACAATCAGAGAGTCAGAGCGACTTGTCACTTGAGTGATGACGTATTTGTGACAGTGGTGGTGACTCTCCACCAGATCATCAGTCTGACCCGGCCGTTGGATTCCTGGCTGGAGCACGTGAACTTCCACACGCTGTTCGGCTGCCTGACAGACGAGGAGGTGTTGCTGGTGTTTGCCGCCGCCGTCCTGGAGAGACGGATCGTCTTCATCGCTGATGAACTGGGGTATGACACACTCACACAGATATGGAGACCTGATCAACCTCATTCATGCATCGCTCGAGTAGCAAACGTCCTGCACTGAGTGAAGAGCAGAATATGTTTTTAACTGGACGGTGTGACTTACCCGGGACGTCCGGTGATTGCATTTCATTCTGATGGAGTCAATCACAAATCAGATGTCCACTGGAGGCATCTTAGACGTGGAGCGTCTTCAAGCAGTCTGTTATTCATCGCTTTGTAGAGTAAAGCTTTAAAGGGATAGTTTGGATCTGTTCAAGTGGAGTTGTATTAAGTTCTTCTCCATAGTCGGTGTATTACTACAGTAGGTGGAGTACCAGCACGAAAGCAAAGTAATAGACAGATAGATAGATAGATGCACTTCTGTGGACGCATTTTAGACACCTAAAATATCTATATCAGTTTAAGGGTACGCTATATTTCTAGTATTTTTACCACTTGCCACCAGACGGACCTTTCAGACGGGGAACTGAAGCTGTGATATCTCTCTATGCTCTCTTTGAAACACAGTGCCAGTTTGCCTCCTCCTGCCCTTTGATTAGTCAGTATGCAGGCTAAAAAACATTGGTATTTCAGTGTGCTGGTGGTGGACACTACCAATGCACAAAGGAAACGGAGGAGCTGCTCACAGCTGGAAAACAAACTGCAGTGTGGCTTGTAAACCAAAAATAACGGTTAAATCTTTGGGAAGACATTTAGCCGTCTCTTTGTGACGTTTAACTGACCCTTCGCTAAGTTCTTAAATGCAGACCGGCCAATCATAGCGTAGCATCGGCCAGCTCTGACCAGGGTCAGACAAGTCTCCAGATCTGCTCCATAGACTCTCATCAATAGTTTCAGATGTTCTTCATTTTCAGGCTGGTTTAGTGGGTTTGGAGCTCGTCCTGGTTAAACGTTGTGTGATAGTGATACTCGTTACCCAGAGAGGTTAGAAGGAGAGATGTGTTTCTAAAACGCTACGTTTCTACTTAAAAACCTGTGAAGTGCATTAGCACATCATTAACTAGTGTTAGCACCTCTATGCTATGCTAGCTATGAAGGTACACAAGTCCCCGTATGGACCAACTACAAAGGGTGTAACGGTAGTGGTGAGGTGCCAGTTTGCCTCCTCTTGGCCTTGAGCAAGGCACCGAACCCCCAACCGTTCTGGGCGCCTATCCGTGGGCATCATCTTCTTGAATTTGAGTTTATTACAGTCCAGTTATCCAACCCTCAATGTTTCATTAGCCTCTATCATTTGACAGTTTGCCATTATTCAAATACTGTCTTTTCTCAGAAATGGTATGATGGTATGATGGTATGATGGTATGATGGTATGATGGTATGATGGTATGATGGTATGTACTAGGTTGGAAGATGATGTGTTTTGGAAGCCGATTGGCTGATCTGGTGACCGTGGCATTGTCATTGAAGGAACCCGTGTTTGTAATTACATTGCAGCTCAAATACAGAGAATAACTGAAGTGACTTGAGTTCCTGATGAAACGGACTGACCCATCAAACTTGGACAGTTAGTTAGAATCAGTTCTGATATCGGCTCCCTTGTCTCCCCCACAGCACATTATCCCAAGTCATCCATGCCGTAGCAGCCCTCCTTTACCCCTTCATCTGGCAGCACACCTTGATCTCCATCGTTCCGCAGATCCTGATTGACGTAGTGTGTGCGCCCACCCCCTACCTGCTGGGAGTCCAGAAATGCATGCTGGACCAGATCACCGACCAGACTGACGTGAGTTGTGATGGAGAACACGACCAAAGCGTTGCTTCATTTCTACAAAGACGGTGTTTGTGTATTAGAACAGCGTTACTGGTGAGAGCTTGTTTTTCTTCTGTCTGTGACAGCTTCTGGTGGTCGACTTGTCTGAGGATAAAAAGGAGACCTTCATTGCTTCAGTAAGTGAACAAGAATGTAAATAATCTTTTGGTTATGAATTGTAATTTTTGAAATTCAATGAAAACATTTGTGTGAAATTGTTTTCCAGGTTGGTGATGAAAGCTCAATTCTGCCCCCGAAGCTCCAGACTGAAATACTAGAGGCACTAAGAAACCGAAAAGAATCATCAAGTAAGTCAAGTGCAACCCAAATCAAACACCGGTGTATCGGTAAGGAGCAGAAGTGTAGTTTTCCGTCCTTTGTTTCAGCGGTGGAGGAGATGAATCGGGTCGTGTCGGAAGCCTTCCTGCATTTCTTTGTGAAAACGGTCGGCCATTACAGCTCGTACGTGAAATACAGCCGAACTGGACAGCCGGGGGTGTTTGAAAAGAGGAGTTTCTACAAGGCCATTGATTCCAAGACCACTCGACACTTTGTCAAGAAGTTCATCCAGACGCAGACGTTTGACCTGTTTATCCAGGAGGTGGAGCAGCAGCAGCAGCCTGGACCGCAGCAAGGTGAGGACTGGCCACACATCATTTGACTCAAAGATATAAATTAGTTCAGATTCAATGTAGGCCTGCCGTCAGATCTCTCTCCAGGGACTTGACTTTCAAAAAAACTGCCTTCTCACAGCCTCACGCTTCTCAAAACATTAACTAATCATGAAATTTAGGTCATTGCGACACTCACCGCTTCTCAAAATCCTCATTAACAAGGATTCAAACTGACTAGAGAAGTGGCAGCGCAACAGCTGTGTCCCAAATCCACCCTCATTCTAATCAGGTTTTGAGAAAGTAGTGTATTCACTCTGGAAAAGTCCCAAAAATGTTCACTGAACACGGTCAGTATGCAGACTAAAATAATGTTAATTTAGTGTGCTGGTGGTGGACACTATTGTCCCACAATGCAGTGCACTAAGGAAACGGAGGAGCTCGGAGGAGTCTCTCTGAAATGGCTTTTTCATTTTTACAAGAATTAGATAATATTTCAGAGAGTTTAGTTAGTGACAGTGTGGTCTCCATGGTAACCCTGACAGCTAGACGGAGTAACAGGGTTGGGCGGGGCTTAGCTAGTTCTAAAGTTGCAGCTTGTATCATTTCCTGTTGGTATAAAACTGTTTTGTATGTTTGTTCATTCGGCTAATACAGTATAGTATACTGTATACAGTTAGCGTGGCGTCTGTAGCACTAGTGTTTGCAGAGTATCCACCAGCTTCAAAGCTGCTAAAGGTTACTGCTCTTGGTTAGCATTCAACAATTACTGTGAAAATCCCAACTTGAACAATGTACACCTACATAAAAACAGCTCGTCATTGAATGAATGAACTCGGCTAGCTAGCTGTATGTAGTCTAGTTATCACATTCGGAACAAGATCGTGTTTTACTATCCTGTTACAGAGACTTTCAACTTGAGCTCACGTTTAAAACAACTGAAGGTTTTTCTTTTCCAGTGCACTGATTCAACCTTTTGTCCTGCAGGAATATTTCACAAAAAGATCCTTGAATACCAGGAGAAGGAGAAGAAGAAAAAGGAAAAGACAAAGAAACACTAGCTCTCCGCGTGGGACCCTGGGTGTATATAGGGGATTCATAGGAAACCATGTGAATGTTGCACTGTGTGTTTGATGTCCCGTGTCAGTTTAGGTTTGAAACAAGTGTGTACCAATGTGTGACTTACTGTATGGCTATGTTGCTGCTACTCTGTGAAACACTGGCAGAATGTGTTGGATCTCAGCCTGTGGCCTGACGAGCAGGGAAATCATTTCACATAAAGATTAGTTTTTTAACCATACACCTACAGTCTCTGATTTCTTTAGGCAGCCGGGCCCCAACGGCTGGACGTCTTTTGTGTCTTACTAACAAATAACTAAGTCCTCTGCTGCAAGACTCCTCCTACAGTTTGAGGAGCGGCCTCCTCTTTCTCTATGGATATTGTCAATTAGATGATCAGAATCAGCTTTAACGGCCAAGTAAGTGTGTAGGTGTTTATTTTGTTGCTCTCAATGTACACACACAGACATGCGGCTTTAAAAAAGGAACAACTAGATAGGTGCACTTAATAGAAGACAAATCTCTGTCTGCAGCGACCACTGCTGTGTTGTGTGATTGAATTAATACAACCTACAATTGGCTACCCCCCCCCCCCCCCACCCTCTAGACACCAAGTGTATCTGGCTTCTTTTTTTCTCCACTCGGGCCCCTCTCCTTGTGTCTCTTCCTCGCTTCTCTGTTCGCATGTCCTATGGGTAGGACGAAGACGGAAAGAGAGGATGCGAGGAAAGAAAATGGAGGATGTACAAACTGGGAAATGAGGCCTGAGCACTGCGTTCCAAATTGCATACTTTTTCTATTTTACTTTTAGTAGTCTACATACTGCAGCTGCACCTCAAAATATGCACTGTTGCATGCAGTATGCACTAAATTGGGGACATACTACTTAATATTAAAATATAATATTGCACCTTGAACTTTGACCCCCTCGCTTGTATATTTGCTGCACAGGATTGTGGGTCAGAATAGACAGAAAAGCATGCTGTCTTGCACACTGGAAAATGCAACTAGATGCAGTAGGACGTCCTGTTTTTTTGGTATACTGTATTTAACATATATGAATTAGGAAAAGCACAACACACTGTTCCACCTAGTCTCACCCTACTGAGCTATGATTGGCTAGTGGCAAGTACTACTGTGCTGTGATAGGAGGATTATCTGACAGCGGCAATGAGCTTTTCTATAACGAATCACTGAGTTGTTTAATTTTACTTATAGAGCGGTTTATTTTCATGCTTCATTGGTAACAGAAATTGAGTGCACATGGGAGAGGTTTGACACAGCCAGACATTTTGTTCAGTTAAGACAACAACCCTACCTGTTTATAAGAAAAGAGCTCGGTTTGAGTTCAAATAAAGCTTTTCTGTCAGAAAGCCCTGACCCTTCAGTGCTATATGATAGTTGGTATAGACCACTCACAGCAGTAGTACTAGCCAATCACAACACAGTAGGGCGGGACAAGGTGAAACGCCTTTGGGGAAAATAAGGCGTGGTCTGAGAGGCGATGACGTATGAACCAGACTGTCCGTGTTGCAACTGGACCGGCTAGTATTTATGTCGCAGGAGGCGTTCAAAGGTCCTAAACATGTTGTTAACTCATTGTAAATAGCAAGATAAGGAATTGGTGAATTTACTGGGTTGCTAGCGGGTCCTGGCTCCACACGAGCAGCGGAAGAGACGCACGGGGAACCGATTAGACTGGCGCAAAGGACCCGGGGACTTGAGTCGTGGTGGGACTGGTCAGGTGTGTGGGGTAAAACACCTGAGTGGGAATGTGAAATGTGTTCCTAGCAAAAGCCTTTAACTAGTTTTAAATGGATGCCATCACTTGCTGTCTTCGTTGAGTGAATGAAACCCTGTGGAAGGCCGGCTGAGGAGAGCCAGGTGTGCAGCGACAGCGGCCCGCTGACACGCCCACTACCGCGGCCACAGGAGGGGAGGGGACCGGATACATGGACGTGTCTGTTCGGTTTTTAACATTACAGAATCCTGTTAACGGGCACCATTTGTGGCAATGACTCTGGGAAATTGCGATTCATTAGTTAGAACCTCAACAGCCTGTTTTAAATGTGCTTTTTATTTGGCACAAGGAAAATGTACAAAACAAGATAAAAAATAAAGAAGCACAATCATGTCCTGAAAATCAAGAGAATATTAAGTGTGTATATATTTAATAATCAAACAAGCAACGACAAAGAGAAACGATCAGGTCAACAGACGAGGAGCACAAAATGTCAAAGTAAGAGTTTGGAAATCTTTGGAATGGAAATAAAAGATCACATCAGAGCAAATGTCCACTTTTTATTTGATATGCACCAAGATGTGTTTGGATGTGTGCAACGTGGTTCAACTTGAAACTCACGCGACTCAACGTCTTTCGTTTCATGGCATAGACGGTGCAGGTGGACTGATGTAGTCTGTGGGAACTCTGGAGGAGTCTTCATGAACATTCTGCAGTCCTGCTCTTCCCTCTGTTGTATTCTTCTTTGCGTTTTGTGGCAGATTGAAAAGCCAACTTCTAGCTGCATAGCGCCACCTACTGTACCGAATTATGTAGAACCGGATCTAGTGCTTTTGTCTGTAATACACTTTCCTGTGTCGGTAACTATAAGTTATATTACAGTGTTATTGCTCTATGTTTTTAACTTTAACTGTCAGTTGTGTTGCGTGTTGAAACGGGTGTTCTTCTTTGTCCCACGCTGACAGATATGTGGCCCCGATGAGACGTCTTCTCTGAGGTATGATGATCTCATTACCAGCTGTGTTGTGTTTAATGTTCAATATTAAAAGCATGCACAACTTTTTTAATTCAGTTACCTTTTAAGCTTCTTCTTCATGAAATGATAGCATATGTTCTGTAATAGACATTGTGATGTCATGATTACATCATCAATAAGCGACCCAACATACCTCCCTGTGTTTTGTGTTTAGCCAGGCTTTATCTATGTTCCATGAAAACTGGTACAACAGGTCTGCATTAAAAGTGGTGAACCAGGGTCTGTTATCGGAGCAGGAGAGACTTCATATGTTTCATAAGTGTTGCTGTAAATGTCTGTTTCCTGTTCATCCAGACTGCTGAATGAACAGAGAGACTTAAAGGACCTGAGGAGACGAGAAGGGGAGTGCATGGAACAAAGATTTAGTTATTATCAAACCTACAAGTAGTAGTAGTTGTTGTTGTACTATTAGTATTACAAGTAGTAGTAGTTGTTGTTGTAGTAGCTATTGTAATAATGTTAGTAATTGTTTTAGGTGTAGTAGTCATATTCAATCTATAGTATGTCATTAAAATGCCATAAAATTGTCATAGAAATAGCAAGTTATGAATAGATAAAACATTCAAATGTCACAGTATGGTATGTCATAAAAGGAAGTTATAAAAAATGTCATAATATAGTATGCTATGACAAAATGATAATATAGTATGTTTAATAGGAATAGTATGTAAAAATATATATTATGTCATAGAAATGTCTTCAAAGTCATAATATGGTATTCCATAAAAAAGGTAATATAATATAGTAAATCATGAAACATGTCGTAGCTTAATATGCCCTAAAATGCCAGAGAAATATCGTAGTAATATAAGCCCAAAAAAATAATAGTATGCAAGTCATAGAATGATAGTATAGTATGTCATAGAAAAGTCTGATCGTGTGTCGTAATATATTATTCTATAAAACATAAATAAGATAGCATGTTATGTCATAAAGAGAAATAAAAAAGAGTAAAAATAAAAAATAAAAATCAGAATGCATGAAACAGAATATTAACAATTATTATTGTGCACACTGCAACTAGCAAAGAAAAACTATTGCTTTCTTTTCAAAACAAATGTTCAAGATTGTTATAGTAAGCACTCTAAATTGTCATGAATTATAGTTTGTCATACCATAAAATAATGTAATGAAAAAGTCATCGTGTCATTGAGATCAGACTGTTTGCATTTTATTCTATTGTAGGTTTTAGTTAAGAAGTGCTATATAAATGAAATTCATAATTGTTATTATTGCTGTAATAACCTTTGACGTCAGGAAACTCTTCGTCCCAGACTGAAGAATCCTCTCTGCTGACTGCACCCTGGCCCATAACATATGTAATAAAACCAATCTTTCTCCCAGTCTTATTCTTGATAAATGCAGCACTTGATGCAATTTGTTTTTTTATAACTTTCATTAAATCAACACTGGATCACAGCAGGAGTAATTACAGCCAGAAATGAAAGGAACTGGTGTATGCAACAAGGAGAACTTTGAGTCAAGAGTGCAGCTGAAAACCAGACTTTTACAAGAGTCTGCAGCGACACAACAGTTAGATGAACGTTCTCTTCCCCTTTCCTGTCTCTGAAGAACTCAAATACACACGGAGGAGTCAACTACAAGTCCCAGAGAAGATTGCTGCAAGAAACACCCAATCCACAGTTAGGTGGCCACTTTATGCTTTTCTCAACATACTATTTTATTATTGTTTGACATACTATGCTATGACCGTTATTACTTTTTGACATACAATACTATGACTTATTTATATATTTTTCCATGCCCTTTTTCTATGACTTTTTAAGAACTTTTTTGACATACTTTATTATGATTTTTAAGGACTTTTTCTACTATATTAGGACTTTATTTAACCTATTACACTATGCCTTATTTATCACTTTTTCGACATACTATACTATGACTTTTTTATTACCTTTTTTCTACACTATACCATGATTTTTAAGGACTTTTTCGACATACTATATTAGGACTTTATTTAACCCATTACACTATGACTTATTTATCATTTGTTTCGACATATAGATTAACAAAATGCTTCGGACTTCTGAACGCCTGCGGCAACATAAGTATCAACCGGTCCAGTCTCATTAGGACATCATCGCCCCTCAGACCGCTTGGACACAGCTGTCTTTTCCCCTCTCTATTGTAGAAATCAACATTTAGACACAACAGAGACGTTTAGCCATTATTAAATAAGCATAACATAACAGGCAGGACTCTGATCTCAGTTGGATGATACATTCAGGAATAAGATAGCTGTAGTGAAAAAGAAAAGACAACAGATGGAAAGGGTAGGTAATAAAATCAAATTACTTTAAAAAGAGTTCCTGATCCTAAAATGTCCCGTTTGTAATTCGTTGAGATGTACTTCCTAAATTGAACCCTGGCCACTAGGCGTCATGCTAGTTCAAACTGATTTGGTGACGCAACCCTCAGCGAAGGAGAGGAAGAGAGGACGAGAGGACGGCAGATACCGCACCTTCAACCAAGGTAAGTGAACAAAGACCAACTATCAAAATACGAAATGAAAGGACTAGAAGACAGTATGTTGAACTTTTTCTTTAGTTATTTATCTTACTAAATGGATTGTGGACGTGCTATGTGCTACGATGTTATATTTGAAAACAAAGGACTCAATCTATTTTAGTAGATAAGTAGCTAACGTTTACTAGCTAACTTTCCCTTAGCCATTGGCTTTGGGTAACTTCAAGTTGTCAAGTTCGTGTTAATGGAAATGGAGATTTTCTAGTTGTAGCTTTCAAAATAAAACTCAGACTAACGAATATGGAGTGAAACAGTCTTTCCTATAAACGTGAGCTTTATTTTGAAGGAGATATCCGGTGTTATTAATACACTATCTGGGAGACTTGACGGAGAAAGGAACTTTAATAGCTAACTAGCTAGCTAACTAATGTTAGCAGGTTAAAGCATTTGTTTGCTATCGGTTAAAGGAAACTACGCGAACTTTAAAATTGCCAAATATAATTGAACCAGGGTTATGTCAAAGTACGTTAAGTTTTGAGTTGCATTGCTCTCTATTTATAATGGTTTAGTCTTAAATGCACGTATGGCTACGTTGCAACCGAAACTAACAACTTTGGTAGCTAACGTTAGCTGCACGTTGTTGACACTGGACAGATCAGTCTGTTTTAGTCAAGAGCGGAATAAAACTAACGTTATGTGATGTTATGGAGGTTATGTCTTGTTTGTTTTTGATGCTGGACAACACGATGAGCACTCGATTTAAGTTTGTGACGTTACAAATGTAACGTACGGCGACATTGCACGTAGCTAACGTTAACGCTTAATACATTTTATATTTTCATCAGTAAGTACGTACTTTCCAGTTCTACATTTTCGCCTAAGTGTTAGCTAAAACTTCAGTTCTTTTGGCGTATAACTAGACAGCCCTTCTAATAAAAACAGACACTTTTACAGTGTACATTGCCTTCATTCCCAGAATGTTTTCGACCAATACAAACTGTCTGTGAGCTCCTTTGAGCCTTATTGTATCATACACATGCTAACGTCAATGCTAACTATGGCTGAAGTATTTTGTATGGAGAGTTCAACATTGCCCTGAAAATATAAATGCCTCTTGAAGTGTAATTCATTTAATTATCTGTAATTTAGGCTAGCTGGCCAATAACACCACCACATATTTCTCATCAAGTAAAAATGTGTTTCAACTTGTCATGTACTTATTCCACATGTCATGTCTGAATAAGCATGGTTAGATATGCATACTGCATAAAGAAACGTGGTCGGTCAAATAGATGTAACTGATTTACAACTGTGTTGGCGCCATATTTCATATCCAATGAACTGCACAGGCTGCAGGTGTGAATGCACCTAGTGTGCATTCACACTCTGTCCCTCTGTGAGTTACAGAGGGACTCCACCATGTTTGCTTGCACAAATCCGATGTCCTCATCATTTCTTCATAACTGCACAATGTTATCAACACGGCTCTGCTCAGACAGCAGAGCCAGCTGCTTTCCTTCCTCTTTTTCTGGGCCAACAGTCATCTAATTTCATAGCTCAGTTTTTTACTCATCGTCGTATAATCTAGCCTCGCTGCTTCGTTAAGCCTTCCATTATCCCAGCCCACCTCTTACTCCTCAGTGGTGCAGTGTTTGTCTTGTTGGCTATGTGGCACCGCTCTGAACGTGTTTCTAGCAGCGTGGACTGTCGATGCATTGTGCCTCTACATCGTCTGTGTGTCTTTCCAGGTAAAGCATGGCGATGACAGGCCCGAGCTCGTGCTCCTCCATGAGTAACCACACCAAGGAGCGGGTCACTATGGCCAAAGTGACCCTGGAGAACTTCTACAGTAACCTCATCGCCCAGCACGAGGAGCGAGAGATGAGGTAACGTCCGCATGTCATTTCTCGGGGGCTGCACAATGATCTTTTGCGAGCACTTTGCGATGCACACAGATTTTTTTGGTGCCACAATCTTGTAATTCCAGGCTAAACCATTCTGACCGTTTGATTCACAGTGAAACACAAACGTGATTCTTCTGCCGGTGGTTTATACACAAATCATTTCTTTGTTTGTATTTCATCCGAGCATGTGGTTTATGTCAGAATTGAGTTGAAGCAACACCACTTCCTGTTGTGACAAGTTTGATCAGAGTGTACTCCTCACTGTCCGGGTTGGTTCAGTCTGGAGGCCGGGGGATTTTTTTATTATTCATTAATTTTTTTAAATGCAGATTTTAATCACCTGACGATGATAAAGATAGTAAACAAAATCCATTGTTTAGTATATGTGGGTTTGAGGGTCAGGAGAGCACAAAAGATAACAACATTAAAGAGATTCAAAGTCCAGACCCCCCCCCCCCGCCTGTTCACAGCGGCTTCTGTTCTACGTTTGTTGTCTCTAAGCACATGCTCAGATAAAGATGCATCGGAATGCAACCGAGTAGTTCCAGATCCTTTTTGAGTATAGTGAGTCTCGGGATTTACATTTTTCATTTTGATGGCCGTGTAGCTGATATCTTTGAGTGTATGTTGTAAACATAGTTTTGTAGTTTTTCTTATATTATGATATTGTTTGTGCCTCCTTGACAACGTGATGGATATGATGGGATGTGCAGTGCATGCACTACGCTGTGGCTAGAAAACGATGTTAATGGTCAGATTGTCTCTTCAGGCAGCAGAAGCTGGAGAAGGTGATGGATCAGGAGGGCTTGGCTGATGAAGAGGTGAGTTACAGACACACACATGTGCCGTGTTTTCCCAGCATGCTCTGCGGCGGTATGGGAGAATTCACTGAAAGTTGTTCTCAGTCCCCGTCTTAGTGTTGGGATGATGTTTCTCTATGCTGTATAACTGTGCATTTCAGTTATTGTTTCAGAATATCCAGATGTTAAGTAGCACGTGTGCATCCCACTTAATGCTGTATTTAAAAAGTGACGTCTGTGCTCTTCAGAAACGTATCCGCCGTTCTCAGCATGCGAGGAAAGAGACCGAGTTTTTGCGTCTGAAGCGGACTCGACTGGGTCTGGAGGACTTCGAGTCCCTGAAGGTGATTGGCCGAGGAGCTTTTGGAGAGGTAAGAGCCTTTTGCATACATACACACCATCAAAAACTCTCGGGTCACAATGTCACAAAGAGGAGAACATACTATATCCACATATGAAAGTGTGGCTTACCCAGAACGCGCTCTCACAATAAGTAAGCACCACAGTGTTGTTCTTCATGGTTTTCAGAGTATCCAGTAGATCAGTGTGACTGTCGGTCTGTACGGAGTTAGTGTTCTATATCTGAGCACACCGACACCATTAATACTCTGAGCTAATCAGTAAATATGAAGTCACAACAGCCTCACGGTTTCTACCCGATGGTTGAGATGAATGAACATTGTTGTTTCTGCCTTCAGGTTCGTCTGGTGCAGAAGAAAGACACCGGCCACGTCTACGCCATGAAGATCCTCCGCAAAGCTGACATGCTGGAGAAGGAACAGGTGAGGCGGAGACATGCTCACACACACAGGAACCCTGCTGGGGCATCAGTTGGACATCTTTAAACCCGTGTGCGTGTGTGTGTGTGTGTGTGCGTGTGCGTGTGTGTGTTAGGTTGGTCATATCCGGGCAGAGCGGGACATTCTGGTCGAGGCCGACAGCCTGTGGGTGGTAAAGATGTTCTACAGCTTCCAGGATAAGATGAACCTCTACCTCATCATGGAGTTCCTGCCTGGAGGTATGACCCCCCCCCCCCCCCCCCTCACCCTTTAACTCTACATCACAATACTGTGGGGAGAGCAGAACCTCTCGAGTGTGACTGTGGTCTGTGTCGGTGCAGGAGACATGATGACCCTGCTGATGAAGAAGGACACTCTGACGGAGGAGGCCACTCAGTTCTACATCGCTGAGACGGTGCTGGCCATCGACTCCATCCACCAGCTGGGCTTCATTCACAGAGACATCAAACCAGACAACCTGCTGCTGGACTCCAGGGTGACTTTTGGGGCTACTTGATGAAAATGATTTAGAGTTCTTGCTTCGTGTCCCTCGTTATCCACACGGAGCTCCTCCTGTGCTCCCTGTGATGAAGATTTGGTCCTTTTGACTTTATTTCTGTGTAAGCTGATGCATAATGTTGGTTCACGTCTTTGTGAATAGTACTTTGTGTACTTGAAGAAGCCGTTTGATGAATACTATGTGTGGAAAGACGTCCCCTGTGCCCAGCTGGAGACCGAAGCTTCCAGCACTTAAACTCTGAACCTGAGTGTGTTTTGTGTGTTCCAGGGTCACGTGAAGCTGTCTGACTTTGGTCTGTGCACGGGGCTGAAGAGGGCTCACCGCACCGAGTTCTACAAGAACCTGAACCACAGCCTGCCCAGTGACCTCAGTAAGCAAAGTCAGGCAACCCTTTTCATTTCTTCCAACTCTTAACTTGCATTTGTCTGTGTTTTATGATGCCAGTCTGTTACTGAGGAGTTTGACCCCG
Source organism: Leptoclinus maculatus (assembly GCA_032191485.1). Taxonomy (NCBI): domain Eukaryota; kingdom Metazoa; phylum Chordata; class Actinopteri; order Perciformes; family Stichaeidae; genus Leptoclinus; species Leptoclinus maculatus. The sequence goes on along the minus strand of JAVDOI010000012.1, from coordinate 20,347,563 downwards.
TGTTAGAGATGTAGGTGTTAATGCATCAGTAGGGTCACAGCTCACTTTTAATACTCCGCTTCTTTTCTCCAGCAGCCTTCCAGAACATGAACTCCAAGAGGAAAGCAGAGACCTGGAAGAGGAACAGGAGGCAGCTGGTGGGTCTGAACAGATGTGATGTGAAGCACGTGAATGAATGCAGCGCAGTTTAAAATCCGATGGGTCAATGTCGCAGGCTTTACTCTCACCAGAGGCCGAAACATGGTGTCCCGAAAGAAAGGAAGCAATAACCCAGCTAACTATTAGGCAGTGTAGCAACCTGTCTGTAGCACCAGCATGGCATCACCTGACTGGAATCCAAGTTTACAGTATTCGACTGTATTTGATTCTCGTACAGCTCGTTGTGTTTGGATACGCTTTAACGTTTCTGAAGGGCAGCGTCTTTTGTTAAAAGGGAAAAAGTATAGTTTTGGTACCAAAGCTTATCGTATTATTGTAAATATCCAGCCCCACAAATGATTCACTTTATTAACAATTGCCTCCTCCTCCTCTTCCTCCTCCTCCTCCTCCTCCTCCTCCTCCTCCTCCTCCTCCTCCTCCTCCTCAGGCTTTCTCCACAGTGGGAACCCCCGACTACATCGCTCCAGAGGTCTTCATGCAGAACGGATACAACAAGCTCTGCGATTGGTGGAGCCTGGGTGTCATCATGTACGAGATGCTGATAGGTAAATGACTCGACGGTGACTATCCATCCTTTGTACCCCCCAGGGGGTTTAGACCAGACCAGACTAGGCCTGATGTGGTTTAAAGGTCTCTGCTGTCCTCAGGTTACCCTCCGTTCTGCTCAGAGACGCCTCAGGAGACTTACAGGAAAGTGATGAACTGGCGAGAGACGCTGACCTTTCCCCCAGAAGTGCCTATATCGGAGAAGGCCAAAGACCTGATCCTCAGGCAAGAACACGACCTCTTTTCTCTCTTTCATCACTTTCAACTTAACATTTCATTTTGAACAAGAGCAGCTACACCTGAATGGTTTGTGTTGAGTGGATTGTGAATGTGTGTGTTGTGAGCAGGTTCTGCTGTGAGGAGGAGCACCGGGTCGGGGCCGCAGGTGTGGAGGAGATCAAGTCCAATCCTTTCTTTGAGGGGGTGGACTACGACCATATCAGGTGGGGGCCGTCGCCTCATGTTCATGTGATTACACTCTTCTAGACCGTCGTCTTCTTTGGCTTTGTGCCTTCACTCGAAGTGTCCTCAGACATTCTAAACCCGTCGTACGGGATCGTCTGTTTTGTGTCTCTCTAAGTCGAGTGTATTTAAGAATACGAGTGATCACGGATCAGACTGCTTGTACTGGGCAGCGTCATTCATAAAACCAGTCTGTACAAGAGTGGCGTATGTTACCATAGCAACAGACCAGGCTAGGTTCCAGTGTTCCGTCTCGTGTTGTGAAATGAGATCTCACCTTCCCTCCCCTTCACCGCCCCACAGAGAGAGACCCGCTGCCATTCCCATCGAGATCAAAAGCATCGACGACACCTCAAACTTCGACGAATTCCCCGATTCCGATATCCTCACTCCGACAGGTACGCGTCTCTGTGACACGAGTCACGGTGTGTCAATGTGTGACGTCGTTTAAAAAAATGCATAACAAACTCTCCTCTTCCTCCAGTCGCCCCGGTGTCCAACCAGACCGAGGTGGACCTGAAGAACAAGGACTGGGTCTTCATCAACTACACCTACAAACGCTTCGAAGGCCTGACCGCTCGAGGAGCTATACCGTCCTACATGAAGTCAGGGAAGAGATGAGCGCCTCCTCGCAGGCTTCTAACCAACACCGCCAAACCTGAAGAGAGTCGTCCGAACCCCCCCCGCTGTCCTCAGAGCCTCAGCCGAGAGGAGAACTCTGTGTGTTCTCTGAGGATCCTCCTTCATACAGGACTCGGTGAATAATAAAGGGGGCTCAGTTTCACCTGCTGCCTTCATTTCTGCAGGTCTTCACTTTCCTCTGATGCTTCCGAAGGGTACCTTTCTACTTCCTGCTCACACATGAAGACTGGACTGGGATTGAAGTGATTGGGATTCTCTCTCCACTTGCCTTTTTTTATCCACCAGTGGATGCAGTGGCACGTCTTTACATCCCGATACCAGCACCATTACATTCCCTCTCCATAACCCAGCACCGCTCTGTCGGACCTGGACCTCCACTCGCCCGCTGTCATGTGGACTCGTCACCTCAAACATGGTCACTTGAAGTGAATCAGGGATTCTGTCCAAATGTTTCTCACTATGAGTCTTCTCTGAAGTGCTGCTTCTGACCGTAACCAAAGACTGTGAGCTGAGTGGTGTTTCTGCTTGATCTGTCACTTCTTGTATCTTTAGAATTGTATTTTTTTAGGTCCATGATCTCCTTTAAGAAGAGAACGTATGAGTGATGCATTCTGTGGAGCAAACACAAGAGTCTCGTTACATGTTTTCACAATGACCCACTGAAGTTGTGCACCTTATGTGATGTTTGATCCAGCTCATTCCTCACTGTGTGTTGTGTTGGACTGGATGTGTCCAGTCACCATTTTACAGTTTTAATGAACACGATGCAAACTCAGATTATTTTTTTAGTGTCACCGTGATGGAGAAGTCCGGATCATCACGACAACTGCTGCAGCTCTTGTAGTGTTGAGCAGCTGTTCAAAGAAGAGAGCGGCGACTGGATCCCCGACTGTGTGCCGACGGGTACCGCTGAACCCACGCGGCCACAGTGTGAGCACCATTCAGTGGACCGCTTTTTAAAATCGAGCGCTCAACATCTTCCAGTGAACACAATATCCAACATGCTGTCATTTAAAATGAATGTAAATGAAGTCTTACGGAGAAAAGTCGCTTTTTTTTTTTTTTTTTTGCCACAATAATTCCAAAATGCTGTTTGTGTGAATGTATTCTGGATCATAGTTCTTCTTTTTCTCTTTTTTTAATGTTTGTGTCTGAGCACATGACGTAGTTATGGAAGTCCATTTCCCCAGAAACAAACACAAAAAAGTAAGTTTCAACCACAATTATGAGCCGAGATAAAATTTACTTCAATAATATTTACTTTAATAATATTGACATTTTAGATTTAGTCAAAACTGTCCAAGTCTTATTTGGTTTTTCTATTTGTATGGAAGTCAATCTGAAAATATTGGATTTCATCATAATCATGACTCGGTGAATAACTTTTACTTCAATTGAAGTCCAAATGTCTGTATGATGTCACATTATTGACTTCTTGTCTAATGTAACACATTTGGAGTTGGCTGATGTCAAAATTATGACAAAACCCCTATTTTGAGATTGTCACGTTCAAAATCTGATCTATCAGACAGTTTGGACTGTCAGAGATCACTGTTTGTTTTGTTAGTAACTAAAGATGTGACTTCATCATTGCGTCATGTTTTCCAGCAGGAATGGGCTTCCATCTGCAAGCCTTCAGTCCCCGTTCCTCCTGGTGACGTAGAGCGTAGTGTAGATGACGCTCTGCACAGTGTAACGCGTTAGAAAAGCTCCTGTTCTACGGCAGGTCACTGTTTTATCTGTTGGAACGCTGCAGCGCTGCACGTGTTCTTCTTTTTGTTTTTTACCAAACTGCAGATGGGTCAGCTTAAAGCAATAGAGCACATGGAATGACTTATTTTATTGATGATGCCTCTCGGTGTGTGTGAGTGAGAGTGTGTGAGGATGCTCGGTAAAGAAACAATGCATTGTGGGTTGCTTGGAGATGCGTCTGTTTTCTACGGTGGTGCTCTGACGCGTCATCGCATGTGAGACGAGTCTTGAGGGCGGGGTTTGTTCTGGGAAGGTGGGTGTACATTATTTAAACCACTGTTCTCTTTGTAGCGCGTGGCTGTTATATTGTTTTCTGCTATTTGACAATGAATTACTCTGCACTTACTGTGTCGTGTCGTCCTTCACCACATCTGGATGAACAGCTGCGTGTAGCGCGTGGCGGTGTGTTCCTCAGAGGGAGGCTTGAGCTGGACTTGAAGTCTCAAGTTTTGACCACCTATTAAATTACTTTGACAAGAAACCGAACGTGCCAGGTATATGCATATTTAATAAGCCTATTGATTTGAAGTGCACGACTCACTATTACGTCATCTTTTAGGACTTTTTAATGGTTAGAATTCATAGACCTGAAAAAAATAATTCGCTTTACTGTTGTGAGTCGACTGCTTCGCATATTTGCTCAGAAATACATTTAATCATATAACGAAGTGTCTCAACAGCAACCTTTTTTATATGAAGAGCCATTTAAAAGAAATGAGTTGATCAGTATGCCTGATCAACGTTAAAGTTAACGTTTAGTTATGACACCACATCAATCTTTAAATCATTTTATTCCATCCACAGAGGTAAATTAAATTAATGAATATATATGAGAGCACTAACAAGAGGGCTGCTATTATGGAAACATCCACATCTGAGTTGAAATCATTTACCAACCTTCCAACCTTACCTGCAATAAACTAAGGTAATGAATACTAGCCAATCAGAGGCAGAGGGCGGGTCTTTGCGTAGTGGGGAAAGAAAGGAATCAAACTGGCACACCTGCCTAAGGTGTCAACCCCTGGGCGAGAGATAGATGCTGACAGAAGAACCCAAAAGTGTTTTGAAAAGCAGATCTACAACCTCTAAATAAATCCTTATCGAGTCCTACTGACACGTGATTGATTCAATAATTCACGAGTCGTGCTGACCTGTACTGTTGGTGCTGTATGTAACATGAGCCATAAAGAGAACTTCTGGCTGTAATAAAGAGACGTGGGGTCACAGTTTCTAAACCACTTCCTAACATCAAAGGAAGTGGTGGTAATTAGGAAGTTATAGAGAAATTGTGTAAATGTCTAATTAATCATTTCTACAGTAACAAGTCAATAATGAAGTGTCAGGTCAATATAGAATACTATTCTATAATGTTGTATATTGTAATCTGCACAGTAAAGTGTAACTCTGATTTCTGATGACGGAATGAAAACATCTGTCACATGACGACGAGTAGTTCATGGAGGCTAATGCCAACCAGTGCAGAGTCATGAAGTCATGCACTTCATGACTCTGTTACACTACATACAGCAGACAGACAAGTCAACAGTGTTATCACAAAAGCATGACAAGAAGTTAACACACTGTAAAAAGTTCACATCTAGAGCCAGAGTCCGTTCTGGGCTGCTGTAGAAACATGGTGGACTTGGAAGACGCTCCCTATGGAGATAGAAATGGCTTTTTCATATTATGAATATTATATTCAATACCTGCAAATAAACCCCCCTAAATATTACACACTGTCCCTTTAAAGTTCCTTGAAGTAGCTTTAAGAAGCTTCATGTTAACCCAACGTCACAGAACACTGGATCACTCCATTGTATTGAACTCAACAGCAAACAGTAATACTGTGTATGAAGGTACTGCACAGCCCCAAAGTACATGTTAACAACTGCAGACAGAATGTTCTGTCCGCGCCTCTGTGTCCACCGTGCAGATGCTGAGAGCTTCTTCGGTGCGTGTGAGGAGCGTCACAAACAGAGGAAGCACACAGTGACGGCTTCATCTGCACAGGTGAGTTAGTGGCGCTCCTCATCCTCCTGACCGGGGCCGCCGTCTTCTTCTCAGTGGTGACGCACTGGTTTTGGGGTCTGGAAGCAGGTTCGGTGCAGAGGTGTGTTCGGCGGACTGCTGTGGTTCTGCAGCTTCCTGAGATGTTCGGCTGGTTGACATCGACTGTCGAGTGCATCAGGAGTCCTGCCCTGATTCCCCAAAACAGATCATGAATATTTATGATACAGGTGTGATGATGTAGCTAATAACATGTTGATGATGTTGATATTATGTTATATTAATATAATTTAATCTACAAACAAGATGTAATGAGCTGCTCGTGTTAAGCAGTGATCAGCGGGCTTCCTGCAACATGGCACATGTACAGTAGGAGCCAGTGGAGATATTTTAATCAAACACAACTCACAACTATCACATCATTAGCACACAGAATGTAATGCTAACTGTAGCTCATCACAACTGTATGTCAGCTACTTTGGTCGTCTTAAATAGGAGCCTACTTACTTTGTTGACTTAAACACCACACTCTCTTCATCTTGCCTCGTCTTCAGTCGTCCTTCTGATCCAGTGGCGGGCCGTGCATGTTATACCTGGGCCTTCACTGCTGTCCTGCAGCTGACACACAGCTACGGTTATTATTTGTTTTGTGTAAAAATGAAGCCAACACCTATAAATACACTAACTGCAGAGAATACGCCGAGACTGCGTCTCCTCTCTGCTCTGACTGCTGCGCGAGGCTTCTGTGAGAGTACCCGCCTGTGAGTGCTTTGGGGCGGCGGAGGGGCTCACGGCAGCACCCGCTGCTCGTTCACGACAGTAACTGTAGAACGTACGTGCTTTAACGTCATCGAGTCAAAACACCAGAAAAGTCTCCAATAACACCAGAAAAAGTCGCTAGATGTGTCGCTAGTAGCTTTTGACAAAAAAAGTCTCCATGAGGGTTTGGAAAGTTGCCAGATTTAGCGAGAAAGTCGCCAAGTTGGCAACACTGGCACCGGCTAAATATGTCCCCAGAGCAACATTGGACGTAACAATAGTTCCTATCACATATAAAACCAAACAAAAATCCATCTTAATAAAAACAAGTTGTACAAATAATAATATATAAACAAGCATATTAAAGCTACTGCAGATGTAAAAACAAACGCATTTAACTTACCAGAGCTGCTGTTCACTATTTAAAGACAAAGTCCATCCTTCTTTCTTTGTTAATGAAGAGTTTAATCTCACGGTTGTTCAGTACATCCGTGCGTTTTAGTTCCAGTAAGAAGTCCTTCTTGATTCATGGACGCCAGTGAAGACAGTCGAGCCTCCCCAGTTGTATTTCTTGAATACGTTTTAATGCGTTTGAGGCTGAAAATGTCCGCTCGGCAGAGGCAGCAGATATTGGGATTGTCACCGCCCAACATGTCAGGCTAGCCCACTGACCAATCACGTATGGCTAGGCCAGCTAGCAGGCTCTGACACGTCAAAGAATACGCCCAACATGTCAAACTAAAGATCTGATTGGTTGAACACTATGACAATCAACAATATCGTCCCCATTCACTTAAACTGCAAAGGGATTCACTTGTGAGTCTGCAGGCCTCGGGCCTCTCTTCTTACCTAGAGACACAGAGGTGAAATCTGATTGGATAAAAGCTCTACTTAAAACAAGCTGCACTGGAAGCAGAGCAACAGAGGAAGACAGTAGCTGTGCAATGAGAAAATAAGATAATGGGGAAAATATTTTTATAAATTATAATACATAAAAAAATGGTGGGCCGTCTGCACCGGAGCACAAACATATTACAAAGTGAGTGACACAAATAATAATTCATGCGTTAACTACAAATAATTCGACTTTTGATACTGTTATTAATGATCTCCATACCCGTATCTCAAGATATCCTCACCTCAGTAAAAAAACAAAGAAATCAAAGAACAAAAGAGTGAGTAATCTTTAACTTATGAGTGCTATTAAATGAATAAACAGGTATATTATGTAAGCTAGTCTCTTTATATATTAGACTATTGTAGCTCACTTTATATCCAATTTAGAATCTTGTACTCACCATTTTCCCCAAATGACATCAGTGATCAGCAGGAAGCCCGCTGATCCCACATCAGTGATCAGCGGGCTTCCTGCAACATGGCACATGTACAGTAGGAGCCAGTGGAGATATTTCAATCAAATACCTCCACATCAACACAAAGGCGCAGTGATACGGATGTAATCAGGCCTGGATCAGGAAGAGGGGTCTCCTCTTACGACCAGGCCTGAGAGAATGAGAATTAAGTGAAGATAGAACACAACAGTTCTTGTTTTTTTGTCCAACAGCCAGACACGTGCAGCTCTATCGAGCTTTCTTCTCATAAAAACATGGATCTGATTATGCATTTAATGAATATCTGTAAATGAGTTCATAAATGGGATGAACTGTAAACCTAAAAGGACCCGATGCTCCGTCCACACAGAGGAAGGGGCCCCTCGCCTGCACGTTCTTACGTGCCTACGTTGGGCTCCCAATAGTTCCATCGTCTGCATGGTGACATAAAATCAATGTTTGAATGTATTTTTTCCATAACCTTTGAGCCCAAACTCGACAAAATGGATGCCTTCAGACCAAAATATATATTTTTTTCAAACCGCTACACCATCGGTTATGTATTCCTCACGTTCCCCGCAACTTTTTATACATTAATACCCACAAATATTCATATTACACCAACAAAACGCAGAGATTCACCCAATCTGTGTTTTTCAAACAGGCCACCACGTATTCTGACACTTTTCACCTTTAAATTCAACAAATAAAGTTAATTTCTGTGCTGAGGAAGCGTTCTCAGTTCTCAGGGAGGTTCATTAAATAAAACAAGGCAACATGAATGTAGTACTTACCTCCACGATGGTGGTCCGGGTAAAGCAGGCCTCCTGTCAGCAGCCATCCCCTCCAGCAGCTTGCTTCAACACAAGTCAACTCGTGTCAAGTCCAAGTGCAAAGTGAGAAAGAGCAACGGTCTGCTGACCTCAAGTAACCTCGGTCGCACGTCACCGTCCTGTTGCCATGACTTTCACTGACGCACGTGCGTGTAAATGTATATTTTGCCAAATGGATGATGCCAATTATTAGATTTTTATTCATGTAGCTTCGTGGTGGGTCTGGTTTTCCTTTTTGACTCAAAACTGAAATGCACGGAGAAGATTTATATCTTTAACTGACCATATATTATGTTCATAAGATCTGTATTTTACCCGCACGAGATGATTGTACCATCAAATAAAGCATGTAATGAATCAGCTGAAGCCTCCACAGTGCACAGCATGGTGAAGAGAACAACTAGAGGTGAAACCTTTATTATTTAAAGTCTCCTCTGGTTGGAATAATCTATTCGATTCATGTCATCTTTACACTTGCTCAAAAATGTGATCTGTCTTCTTATCACAGGACCAGTTTGTCCATAATATCTCCTCTGTAATTATGTTTTATAACTTCAGTATTTAATGCTATCACTGACGTTAACATTTTTCTATAATCTCTGATTCTCAGTATGATCTCATGATTTTTCTTAATTCTTTTGTGATCAAATTGAGTAACGTATTTGTGATTCCATATTTTTCTATTGTCAGCTTACAATGTATACAAGTCTTATTATTCGATATTCATGTATTCATTGTTTCTTGTTTTCTGTTAATGGTTTTATTTTGTGTTATTGTTGTTGAAAACAAGGTTTATGAATGACAGTCTTACCTTGTGTTCATGGACCTAAACACAGCCACTTCGGACAAATGTTCTGTTCGGCTATTTTCGCCATCTTTCCTCATAATAACGACATCATTCCTCATAACGAGCTCTTTCCTCTTAATAACGACATCATTCCTCTTAATAACGACATCATTCCTCATAACGAGCTCTTTCCTCTTAATAACGACATCATTCCTCATAACGAGCTCATTCCTCTTAATAACGACATCATTCCTCATAACGAGCTCATTCCTCTTAATAACGACATCATTCCTCATAACGAGCTCTTTCCTCTTAATAACGACATCATTCCTCATAACGAGCTCTTTCCTCTTAATAACGACATCATTCCTCATAATGAGCTCATTCCTCTTAATAACGACATCATTCCTCTTAATAACGACATCATTCCTCTTAATAACGACATCATTCCTCATAACGAGCTCATTCCTCTTAATAACGACATCATTCCTCTTAATAACGAGATCTTTCCTCATAACGAGATATTTCCTCATAACATCTTTTCTTGTAATTACTAGTTAGTACCTCATCATTAAGAGATAAGGTGTATAATTATCTTTTTCTTTCGTGAATGCAATGTGCTTCCATAGAATACATATACACGTTATTTTATTTAACTCATTCTTTGCATTTCGTCTCATCAGTAAAACAAACACAATGTAGCCTTTATATTGGATTCAATGTTGGACGTAGGCTACTATTATCAGAACAATCTGAACACTCAGGGTTTCCTCTTGTGGCTCAAAAGTGAACTGCAGACATAAATGTTGAATCGAAGATTCAAAGAAATTCTGCTAATATAAATAATGTAAAATCTCCTGCGACCCACCTGTGGGTCCCGACCCAGTCTTTGGGAATCACTGCTGTAAACTTCTGTTGATCTGCAAACACCTTTCCCTCCACAACAAGCAGTAGTGTGTGAATATTAAAGCAAAGAGCAAACTTTGACCCCAGTGAAAACATCAGGCCACATGTAGAATCCACCGGTCTGTATTAGGAGGCCCGACTACAAGCTCCGATAGCTTTACTTTATAAAGAGGAAGCAGCACAATCACCGTCAGAAGTTCTGATACCAGACGGAGACAAACGTGTAACAGCATTGGTGTCATCACTGGAATTAATTGGTTAATTGGTTATATTTGTTATATATGTTGCCAGCAGCACAGAACCACCAGAGCACCGTTTAAGTGAGTTATACATGTATGTAAATATATATAAATCCATTTTAATGTTTCAGCTGATAAGTGTTACAAACCATTTCAGAGGAGCGCCCAAAAGCTCAGGTGAAGAGGACACGGACAGAGAGCTACTGGACTCCATTAAAGCATTCATGTCATGTTATCTGTGATTGGAGATGAAATAGAGAGAAATATTGCTCCCCTCACACTCCTGATGGTGTAGCTTTAAGAAGCTTCACTTTAACTGGAAAAGTTCATTGGCACTCCTTGAACTGTGTCTCTGCTGCTCCTGCTACATCTGGAGGAACGTGTTTGTGAGCGGGAGGAGGAGGAGGAGGAGGAGGAACACCCCAGCAGACGATGATGACGACGTCAGTCCTCGATGTCGGGCAGCGAGGTCACAGGAACCCGGCGGAAGAAGAAGCTGGATCCTCTGAAGAGGTGACCCTGACAGGACGGGACACATACCAGCTGTAAATGCTTTGGATTACTTACTACTGACATCTTCAGTACACAATAAGAGTCTCAGCCTTTAAAAGACCTGCTCAGACTGAAGGCAGTGTGTGGATGTGGAGGTTCACAGGACCTTGGCAGGAGTATTCATGTCATATCTGATCGCTGTTCAGTCTTAATTCTCCCCAGAAAAGTTGTCTCTTGAATATATAAAGCAACACTATCAGCTTTTTGTCCACGATACGAGACAAAACTAATCCTTCACACGTTACTTTAAGTTACTCCTACCTTTGTGTGCAGCAAGCCGGAGTGCAAACACGGTTTTTTTCACCGCATTGAAAATGTTTTGAAGAGCGAGGCGCCAACAAATATGGATTGAAGTAATATATTGTGTGAATTTTGGAAATGATTACCTCGATCTTTTTGCAATACATTTAGACTTTACAACGCTCTGGAGTTATTGGACATGTTTGGCAGCCACCACTGGGACCAATAGAACATATTCCAACCAAATCACACTTCAGGGTATTCTCTTACGAAGGATTTAAATTCTAGTATTATATTTGTGATTTGCACCTTATTGATATTTGATACGATATCTTTGCACTCCTTCCTGTACTGTAACTGCTGCACACAACCACTTCCCTTATAAACTACGAGGATCTGTTTGTGTCAGACTGTACTGTACTTTGTTGCTCAGGTGATTCCAGCAGTGCAGCCAGGACGTGAAGACGGGGGAGCGAGGAGGAAGACCTGCAGCCAAGCTGACAACACAAAGCACAAGCAGTCAGACCGCCGCCTCTCACAGATACAGTACGAGTACAAAGCCTCAGACGTGGTCAAACTGAAAGAGATTCATTCTCAATATACTTGTATCAACTTGAAACTATCCACCAAGTTCATTTGCAGAACATGAACCCCTTTAGTTCACTACGTTGTCCTCCGGTACGAGCTAACAGACTGAATGAACTGACTGGAGAGTAAAATACGGAAGCCCTGAGGGCCAATTGAGAAAACTCATTATCCGAGTTTGATCTCACTCGTTTTCTCTCCTGTTTATGACTTAAGAACAGGTGAAATATGGTTTTGCAAGGATAATCTTTTTAAGTTCAAAATGAATCTGCGAAACAGGTAAAAAAAAGTCTTTGCAGATGTTTTGTTTCATTGTCAGCATCAAGCGTTTGTTGTAATAGTCATGTCAAACAAGAGGCTCACCACTACCCCATGTTCTAAATAGGACTGAAAGCTTTCATACAGGAGAGTTTATACATATTTATATATTGTGAGTTATGTACCATTACTGTTATGTACCATTACTTACTTTTAGTCCTATTTAGAACAAGAGGTAGAGGTCACAATAAATATGACAACAAACAGCTGATCGTGACAGAGAAATATTCACTTAGAAACACGTTTGATTAAAAAATAGATTATGCTGGGAAAACATGTATTTGAGCCGTTAAGACACGGGAGAAAAAAACCTCATTCAGATCGGACTCAGGAACGGTTTCAGGGCTTCCGTAGTAAAACGTCCATCTGGTGCCCGAGTATGAATGTTTGAATGAATGACTCACCCACAGTTGTTGACTGCCATGAGATCAGCCACCAGCATGAACGGATACGTTAGAACGCTCACTGCAATCTAGAGAAGAACACGCTCCATGAATATGAAGAAACGTTGCACATGAGAAACATTTAAAACAACAGTTTGAACGTTGAACTTACGCCCATCACAAACTTAGTGTAGCTCCTTATGGCTGAGGCCTGACTGAACTGCAACAGAAGTACAAGCAGAGAGGTGAAACAGGAACAAAAAGACACATCTATAATAGTTGTATAGCTGGCATAACCTCAGTATCCAGGAGAGCATCTTGACATTCAAACTGAGTAACAACTTTACGCCTTATTCTGTAATCTTCCTGATCAGATTGACATCATGTAGTTGAATAACAGCTGGTGACCAGTACAGTTAAACAAAAGCTGCTCACTCATACAGGCCCTCAGAACTTTGAGAGGGGGGGGGGACTATATATATTCAAGAGATTCTGGGAGGAGTGAACTGCAAACGGGTCAGATAGGACACGAGTACATCTTGTCTGCGCACTGGGACCACAAAGGTTTAGTTCATATGTTCTAACCCGATGGTTGTAAAAGGTTAAAACTATATATGCTTCTTTATACAATCATGTGTATCAGTAAGAATAAAGTAAACACAGCTGGTTTTCCTTCAGCATCAGAGGAGGTGATGGACTTACACTTTCGTCCACAGCGTAGGTGTTGATGAAGTGAGCCAGGAGGTTACAGCACCACAGGAAGAGGAGCTCTCCCACCACGTGGGGTACGAGACCACTGCCAACACACAACACGGCTCAGCCCGATGCACCGCAAAGTGGAGACAACATTTTACTGATGAACAGCGACGTTATGACTCACACATAGAATCCGGCCACTCCTTCCTCCTTAAAGATCTTGACCATGCAACTGAACATCCCACTGCAAAAGGTGACACAAAGTCCATTAACAGAATGTCTACAGTCTAAACACCTACAAGCACGTTTTGTCTGTGAGAAGCTGCTTGACCTTTTATCCGGTTTAAAGCCACATGTTTATGATTAACTTTTCAGATCTTGGTGGTTGTTAACGACACACTCGCTACATATCAGAGCTACTTACTGTTAATGCTAAATAAAAGACATTTCCCACTGCAGCTCCCTCACATCACACGGAGGGACTGGTATTTATCACAGAGGTGAATAACCTCATGGTTGCTTACTTAGTCATGAGAATTGAATGTTAAAATAAGGCATTGAGGCATATCTGCAGCATTGTAGGAAGTCTTACCCGTACTTGACCTCTCTGCCAACAAACTGGGCCATACACCGCACTGACATCACTGCCAAAGGAAAGCAGAACAGATGATGAGCCCAACAAGCCCTTTCCTACTTGGTTCTCATGTGACATCAGCTGTAAAGGGACTGACAACATGGCATTCACTGAAGGCAGCTTAAAATGGACGGATGGTCAAATCGTCTCAGAGCGCTAAAACCAAAAAGCAGAACCTTCTGCAATGTGTCACTGTTAAAGTGAATATGTTTGGTGCAGACAGCCTTAATGAGGACGTACCATGAAACGGATGAGTGGCTACTCTGGACAGGCACTGGATGATCATCTCATGTGAGGTCTGGAGAGAGGAGACAGTTTGCAGAGACCACCTGGTGTGAAGTTGAAAGGGTTCTGATCCATCAGCTGTCCATGTTCAGGTGGATTGATGTGTCAGCAGTTAGCGCGGGGTGGGGTGGGGGGTGGGGTTGGGGGGTTCTACATTTCCCGACGCTGATGCAATGCCTCATAATATATATACGTTTTTGGTACATTGAGGATAATCAGTTATTTCTACATCGTTATTCTTAATGTCTGACGACATATGACGACGAGATTTTTGGCACACAGGTTCACCGAAAACAGCTCAGCCTCCCTCCAGCAATACGTCTGGAGGGAGGGGAGGTACGGGGGAACCAGGACCAGGACTGAGAGGAGCAGACTGTCAGACCCTGCTGCAGTAAAACCAGAGTTTTCTTAAAGAGAATCTGGTGCTGAAACACTACCGCGACATACCAAAATCTCCAACAGAAAGTACGAGTCACTTCAGTTAGACTGATTTAAATAAGTCGGGATGTTACTCAGGAGTAGCTGACCTCTCACCTCTTTGACCACTTTCCTGAGTGAAGTCTGCAGGTCCTCTCTCTTGGAAGGAATCTCCACCTGCTGAAGAAAGAAGTGACATCACGTTGACGACCCTCCACAATATCCACATCTTTAAATGCTTTCAACCTTTTTACCCAAAGACATTTCTCTGATGCCCGATGTAAAGATCCACTCATAGGAGCCCATTCGTTCTTCAGAGAGTGGTTTGGCATGGTAGCCCTGTCACCGGTGTGTGAATGGCTGAATGATGACAAGTAGTGTGAAAGTGCTTTAAGTGGTCTGAAGACTAGTACAGTCCATTCACCAGAGCAATGTGTGGATGAGTGAGGATTGGTAGTCGCTCCTCATCAGTGGACTGTGATTTGTTTCCAGTGAGGCATGACTGAGCTCATATAGTGACTTTGTACCTGTTTAACTTTGCTCCTGACCACAGTGGAGATGGCGCTGGACACGATGCGAGGCGACAGGCCGCGGAAGAGCCCTCTCTTTCCGTCCACCGTCACGATGTGCTGCGCTGGAAGCACAATTCACATTTACCGTCAACTGCTGTCAACTTGTCCGGCGGCGATAAGACATCGATTAATCCGGCCTCACTGGGGTAGTTACTCAGGAAAAGTAACTAGTTACAAGTTACTTCTGAAAATTGTAACTAGATTACTTTACTAGTTACTGCATTTGAAAAGTAACTTCACTACTAGTTACTTTACTTTAAATTTGTTTAAGCAAATGTCCAAATTTACCGCAAAGATACATGGACAAACATCATGGACAAACATCACGGACAAACATCACGGACAAACATCACGGACAAACGTCACGGACAAACATCACGGACAAACATCACGGACAAACATCACGGACAAACGTCACGGACAAACGTCACGGACAAACGTCACGGACAAACGTCACGGACAAACATCACGGACAAACGTCACGGACAAACGTCACGGACAAACGTCACGGACAAACGTCACGGACAAACGTCACGGACAAACGTCACGGACAAACGTCACGGACAAACGTCACGGACAAACGTCACGGACAAACGTCACGGACAAACGTCACGGACAAACGTCACGGACAAACGTCACGGACAAACGTCACGGACAAACGTCACGGACAAACGTCACGGACAAACGTCACGGACAAACGTCACGGACAAACGTCACGGACAAACGTCACGGACAAACGTCACGGACAAACGTCACGGACAAACGTCACGGACAAACGTCACGGACAAACGTCACGGACAAACGTCACGGACAAACGTCACGGACAAACGTCACGGACAAACGTCACGGACAAACGTCACGGACAAACGTCACGGACAAACGTCACGGACAAACGTCACGGACAAACGTCACGGACAAACGTCACGGACAAACGTCACGGACAAACGTCACGGACAAACGTCACGGACAAACGTCACGGACAAACGTCACGGACAAACGTCACGGACAAACGTCACGGACAAACGTCACGGACAAACGTCACGGACAAACGTCACGGACAAACGTCACGGACAAACGTCACGGACAAACGTCACGGACAAACGTCACGGACAAACATCACTTTATTTTCAATGTTCAATAAAGGGCATCTCTTAGCCTTTCCACATAGTGTATTGTAATTGTAAACATATAAAACTCAGCCATTCATTTGAACGAACATTAACCCTGTCAGCACTGTCTGACCAAAGAAATATGCCTCACTTTGAAATCCACAAACAACAGGATACAAGAGGCTATGTATGGTGGGTCAATCAGCAGTAACGCATTAAAAACAGGCCAAAAACAGGCTTTTGGAAACATGAGACCCCACTAAACCAAATGGGGGCCTCCTCCTGAGAACAAAACCAGCTTGTTATAGGAATCATTGTAGTGGTTTAAGAAAAATAGAAAAATAAATGGCACTTTTTCCCAAAAAATAGAAACAGAAAATGCAATTAAATAAACAGAACATCCACTTCATCTTTGCCTAAATAAACAGAAAGTGCACTTTATCCCATGAAGTTTATAATGTTTCTCTATTCTTCAAAATAGCGATTGTATCGCATGAGTAAAAGTCTCTCGACTCTTTTATCCGACAGCCTGTTCCTCCTTGGGGTCAGAACAATACTGCCCAGGCTGAAAAGCCTTTCGACAGGTGCACTTGATGGTATTGGAGTGTCCTTAATCCTAGGGAACCTGGAGAGAACCTCCCGGTTGGATCCGGGCATTTTTAAGTACTCCACGCTCATTGAGTTGACAGCAGTTGAAAGACACCTCTCGTCTGCATTTTACACTAATATTTTTGCCCTTTCGAGCAACAAAGTTAAAATAATGAGAATATCTCCACTGGCTGAACCCTCCTGTCTCCGTCTCATCCATTTTCCCGCTTCCCTCCTTCTACGCACCAGCAGCTACGTCACTCAAATCGGTCTCTGTGGCAACGGTGCCCAGACAAGCACACAGGCAGGAAACATGCACGCACCACTAAAAGAGAACTTTTCGGACTGTCAAAAATGTCTTGGGTAACGCAGGAAAGCACGTTCCTGAAGTCTAGTAAAGTAGTGTAGTTACCAATATTTTGAGTGTAATGCGTTACTTTACTTCATTACCTATAATAGTGATATCGTTACTGTAATCCGTTACTTTGTAACTCGTTACCCCAACACTGACCGTAGGAGAAGAAGCCGGGCAGGTACAGGACTCTTCGTCCGAACATAGTGGTGCCCACCGTTGAGGGGAGCGGTTCATGTCCCACCTGAAACAACAGAGCCGGAGATTAAACACAAGACACCAGGGTGACGCTGACGCTGACCCAAAACACTTAAGAGTCATCAAGCCGGTTCTATTTAAACGTTTAAAAAACTCATTCATGTGCAATATCAGTGTCAATAATGTATGTATGAGCAATATTTCCTACCTCATATGTGCAATAATGTGCATCTGATCATATTGTATTTTTAGCTTTTGTTGTTTTTTATGATTTACTAATATATTATACCTTTACTGTTTGATTATATATTGTACTTGTTTACTTTTGTTGTATTGTTTATTGCTGATGTCTCTTGTTGCACTGTCCACTCCTGCAGAATGTCCCCGCTGTGGGACCAATACAGGATTATCATATTCCATCTTAATCTGTGATAAAGTCGGGCGTTTTCCCAAAACCGTATCCTGTCTGTCAACAGCCGTCTGTCCTCTAATCAATCATTGTAGATGCTGATCACACAGCACAGGTATCACACCAGCCTGCAGGACTTTTGTCAGATGACGTTGTGATGTGTCGTTGGCCGATACATTGATTAATAAAAAGTACATGATGACGTGGGGGGACATTTGGAGGACTCCATCAACGACACAGCAGTCGACGCGTTGCCACAGTCATGAGAGTTGCGGTTAGCTAGCTAACAGCAGCTAACTTACCTGTATTAGCAGCTTCACATACAGCAGCGGGTGCGTGAAGGCTGTTACTCCCGCTCCCAGCAGCAGCACCGCGGTGTCCACATCCACGAGGGTCGGTGGAGCATCCTGCTCGACATCGACTGCCTGACCGGACAATTCCATCTTTAATTGCCGTCCGTAGAGGAGGGACACGGCTTCATGCTCTGCAGGAGTGCCCCGCCGCGGCTGCAATCACGCTCTGCTGGAGTAGGAGGGCAACTGAAAAACTATTTCCGCATTGTACTTTCAAAATAATATGCACTGTTTCAGAGGTAATTTAGGTCGGGACGAAATACTATTGTAATAAATCATACTCATGTATGAGACAGAGCGCGAGCAAAATAGGTGTTTTATTACGAATATGAGGACTTATTATTGCTAAAAAAATGCCACGTGACAGCTAGCTGAACCAAAACACTTGGGCGGAGTCTGGCTCGTGCCATCACATGCACACCGCTTTTTTTCTAATCTTGTGCAGACAGAGGACCAATCCCAATACCACCCCCCCACACCCTCAACCCTCACACCCTCAGTCCTTAAACACTGAACCCTCAGGGACTTACTGACGTCACCTGGTAAATGGTTGAGTGTGAGAGACTGTGAGGACTTAAAATGATGTAAATACAAATGGGACAGCACTTTGCTGCAACATATGCCATGACAACGTCAAAAAATATGATGTACAATTGTGGGTATTTATTTTATACTTTTCACTCCCTAAATTGAACGTCTTTTACAGGTTTATTTGGGATTATAAAAATAGATTGTACGGAGACAGGCGTACGCAAAGTTTTATAAATCTGAATATTTGTGTGGCAAACATATAGTGTGGATCCTACGCACTGTTTTATGAATGAGACCCCAGATATTATACATTATTACGTTAGGAAAGAGTGGACCAGGAGGTACCAGAGATGCTTTCATAAAACCGACATTTAACAATAATTATCCGACACCATATAAAAACCAGATAATATATGTTGTCATAACTTTCTTCGTCCCACCTCCTTTTAACAAGGAGGTTAAAATACTTTTAGAGAGTCATTCCAATTACATTCTTGTGTAGTCTTTTTCATTTCCGTATCTGTAAAATTTAATAGATTATACTTTGTATCTTCTAGGAGGTTCATATGAAACGTACCACATATTTCAAAATATTTGGTATACAAGAAACAAATGAAGAATAGTCCCAATACATGAGTTTTTAGAATTTCTGAGGTCACAAAGGAGTTTTGACATCTGTTTTTCAAACCCAGATGAATGTAAACGAAGCTTTAAAGTAAGTCCAGCAGGTGGTGCTCTTTAGCTTTACAATGGCCCTGGGTCCTGTTGTCTTCTCTGTGATCCAGGAACCAGCAGCAGTTGGTGAATAAACAAAAAAAAGAGTATAGTATGACGGTGATGATGGTTATGATAACATAATTATATGAAATAATAAGAGGACAAATCAACTGACATTCATCTGCATATATTCTTTATACTAAATCGTGTGAACATTTATTCATTCCCTTGTCATTTTTTATCTACATTCCAGCACAAAACTGTACAACTCTTTGATTTTAAAACAGATATATTTTATACTTTATCAGGATGGACAGAAGTGTGATAGATATAACAGAGTTACACCACATTCAATGCATATGATATAAATTATTCATATAATGAGAGAGTAAGCAGAATAATAATGGAATAATTATGACTAATAACAGCAGCAGTGGATATAGTATAATAATAATGATAACAAAAGCACTAATAGCAATAGCAATGTGATTACTAATAATAATGACAGCTGTGTGTAGGTGTGAACCACAGCAGGAGGCAAGACCAGGGTTCAGATATAACCAGGATCCATGGAAACCTGTGAGGAGAGAAAGCACAAAGCAAAATTAGTAATGTGCGTTAATGGGACATGAATTCATACAGAAGGAGATGAAGAAGAGGAGAGAGGAGCTCAGTGTATCCAAGGAAGTCCCCCGGTAGTCTAAGCCTATAGCAGCTTATCTAGGGGCTGGTCCAAGGCAAACCTGAGCCAGCCCTAACTATAAACCTGAGCCAGCCCTAACTATAAACCTGAGCCAGCCCTAACTATAAACCTGAGCCAGCCCTAACTATAAACCTGAGCCAGCCCTAACTATAAGCATTATCAAAAAGGAAAGTTTTAAGCCTACTCTTAAATGTGGTGAGTGTGTCTGCCCCCCGGACTGAAACGGGAAGCTGGTTCCACAGAAGAGGAGCTTGATAACTGAAGGCTCTGGCTCCCATCCTACTTTTGAACACTCTAGGAACCAATACGTTCTGTTCAGTTGAGCACGCAGGGTGTCAACTCAAAAGCCGGGGCGTCCCTGTCCCAGTCTTCATCAAGTGAATTTAAAAAAGGAGAAAATAGGATGAAAAAAAACATTAAACTCAAACATTACATAGTATAATATTTAAAATAATAATCCACTGTGGTCATTAGAACCAGTTATCAAATACCAGAGAAAGTTCAAAGAGATTGAGACACTTAGAGGTCTGAGGCTTAGATGGACCTGAGCTGATGTGGACTCTCACTCATCTTGTTCCTACTATCTAACAACAGACACATCATTATAAAAAAGAAATAAAAAAAAGATTGGAAACGCAACGCTGATGGGAGAAAAGAATCAAAGCTTGAATCGTGGAAATGTCAATGAGACACTTCAATCAGCTTGTCATCTGCAGTCATTGTTTGCATATGGCCATATCATTCATCGCAAACCGCTGAATACCAGTTCATATGGCCTCTTTTTCTCATATGACGTCAACGATCTGCCGTCTGGATGAAAGAATATGATAAGTAGGAGCCCCCCTCCCCCCATCCACATGCACACACACACCCCACAAACAAGTGTGGTTTAGTTGCTGACACTGTGGGTGAGTTGATTTACTGTCATACTGGCAGGTGCTGGTTTCAGCCCACTGACCGTTTGCATTCATGCTGACAGACACAAGCCCTCAGACTGCAGGTGGACACATCACTTACTTCATACCACAGCTTTCTAAGCAGTGAAGTGCTGCTTGTAAAAATGAGGCTTTAAGAAAGCCAATCCTTTCTTTCATGCACCCTGTCCTCATGTATCTCTCCCCAGTCTGACATGAACTATTATACTGTCTGGTGTGAATTCAAGTCAAAATAATCGCGATATCTTTTTATTTATATTTTGAAATAAACTGTGGATCAAATGGCTAAGTGTGTAATGAGAAAGGAGTCTGATGATTACCAACTTTTCCGTTCTCCTCAGCTCTTTTTTAGCTCATCGTTTTGGTTTTGAGACCCACAACTTTGCTGTTTTGGTTCCGTCTCAGTGTTCTCAACCTGTTTTCCTGCAGCAGCTGGCACCTGTTGTCAGTGATAAAATCCTCTGTACACTATACCTGCTCAGCAGCAACCAACAGACTGCATAATGGAGGATTTAGCAGTTAAAGAGACAGATATTTAGCCTCAGGAAATGGTGGAGACCAAAAAAAGAGCTAAAAGAGGGTGAATATTGGACTTACATTCATCAGGTTGACACAAACATTTCTCCTTCCTTTCTTAGCTCCTTTAGGATACACTGGACCATCCTTTACCAAGCGAAGATAATGCCGCCCCACAATTACTTAAAAATATTTAAAGTGACGCACTATTCGGCCGTGAAAAAACCCGATATGCCTATCTTGCACAGGTTTAACAACTATTGTCATACAGTCATAAACTAATGGTATTCATGTTGATGAATATGAATAGACAGTGACAATCCTGTCGTTTCATTTTATATGGATTTATTTACTTCTAACATGTAACAAATAAGTAAAAAAAAAAAAAAAGAATACAAAGTAAAATGAACAGTAAATATAACAAACTGTCAATGAACAAATTATGATTCTTAATAATAAGAAGCATCAGTATGAAAAAAAAGCCTATAATAAATTATTAAACTGTTAAAAAACTAAATATAACTGAACGATTGAATCTCTGTTATTGCACAAAGGCAATATTTACCAAAGGAGGTCTATATATATATATATATAGTAGATTTCATGAGGCCATATCTTATATTTTATGTTTTTTGTAGTCTTTCGTTGTAGTTTCGCCATGGCAGACCTACGTCAGTGACATCCACCGTCGCATCATAATTACGTAGTTTAGAGAAAGTGGAGTCTCTGTTGTCTTTTCCTAACTCCTTATGAATTGTCCTTCACATCTTTCCTAGACCTCATGACATTTTCAAAAAAGACGCTAGGAGATAACTTTTTGACTTTTCGACCGTAACATGGTTTAAAATTCAAATATGGCAACACAGAGACTTGTTGGTACTTTTGGAGATATTGGGTCTTGGAAGCTGAGAATAGTCATCTGATAACTACGTGTGGTACTTATTCATAGTCACGCAGCTGGTAACTTGGTCATTCTCAGACAGAGCTACATTTACGGTAACTGTAAAACAAGTGGCATCCAGCTGAGATAATAATGATTAAACATCACATCCTTCGATCTATATTCCACTTCACCCAGCCCTTCTACGCGTAGCGTTGAAGGGCTGTTGTTATGAAAAAACGACCCAAGTGCAGACACAGACAGGAAGCAGATAATGTTTTTAACAGGTTTATTGCAGGTGAGTTGAGCTTGTGCTATAGGAGCAGAGGGACTTTCCGGTAGGTGGCTGGTCAGTGTGCTGACAGAGAAAGCTGAGGGAATGAGCAGGCAGGTTAACAGGAACCCCTTGAGCACCAGGGACAAACAAGTATTGATTTGGTTGACAAGCCATACAAGGAAAGAAAACGCCTCTCAAAGATTGTTAAAGCTAGAGGCCTGAGCATAGCTACCGCTGTGACTAGAACAATGCTGTGGAGACGAGTCGCGTTCAAATACTGCTGAGGTTGATGAGGATTGTAGCCAGGTGTGTGGTGAGCCTGGAGAGGTGATGAGCTGATTACCAGCAGGCATGTTGGTATAGGCTGGGTCCAGGACGGGAACACACACACACATAGCGAGGGACAAACAGGGGACTACACAACAGAGAGGGGACAGGGGTCCTGACACCTATATGAACCAATATATCATGTGTGCATGGAGACGCCCAGCCGGTCTGCTGTGCTTGCCTGTTGTGCGTGCCCCATTAAAATAGAGTGTTTTTAGCCACACGAAGAATTCATGCTGAAATATGAACTGTGTTGAACGTCGACTCTTAATTTTTACTGTTGTAGATTGTGCGTCATATTATATAGGCTTGGTGAATTCCATTACAGAGGTGTGGATTTACACTCCTCCTCTATCCTGTTAGATATAAGTTTAGATTAAATATCTATGCCCATCATGCTCAGCATAAATTGAAATGATGGAGTCTCATTTTTGCTCATTTAAATCTACCGTTTATTTAAAAGCTTTCTTTAATTAATCCCAGGGACATTGTTTTTTCTGTTCTTTGTTATACACGCACAGCCTGAGTATTTTATTAGCTGGTGGTCATACAGGGTTTGGATGGATCGGTGCACCTGGTGGGAGGTGAGTGGGGTTGTACTCAGGTTTAGCTCGGGTCAAATTCTGAAAGCAGGACAACAAATTGTGTAATGGATTAATAATTCCCATTTGCTTGTCTTCTCTTGTCAAATTGTTGATGTAGTTCTGTGGGGAGGGACTGTGTGGTTCATAACCCCTGATGGTGTCTGTTGTCAGAGGTGAATATGTGTAAGTGTTCGCTAATACATTCACCATATCAACTAAAAGTGTGATTTCTTCTGACCCCAAATAGCCCAAAAAGTGATTACAGTTTACAGTCTTATACGAGGAGCCTCGGCAGACTTTGTGATGGTGTCTGCAGTGGTGGAACATTATTATGTACATCTCAGTGCTGTACTTTAATATAGTTTTGAAGTATTTGTACTTTACTTGGTTTAAATTGCATGCTGCTTTATACTTACTCCACTACATTTATTACTTTAGGTACTAGTTACTTTACAGATTCAGATTATTAATACAAACTGGGTTAAGAGGGTTGTCTGGTAACCGCAAGGTCGATGGTTCGATCCTTGGCTGGGACGTGTCATGTGTCGAAGTGTCCCTGAGCAAGACACTGAACCCCTAACGGCTCCCCGGGCGGCTGTCATAGGCAGCCCACTGCTTTCTATATACAGGGATCGGTCAAATGCAGAGACAAAGTTCCCCCTTAATGGGATAAATATAGTATAATAATTTTTTTTTAAATATACTGTATATTAATCTGAAATTAAATACATTTTACTTTAGGTATGTTAAATATATTTTTACATTACATTACAGTCATTTAGCAGACGCTTTTATCCAAAGCTGGGTGTCATCGGCATAACAATGGTAAGAGAAGTCATGCGAGCGAATAACAGAACTCAGAGATGTTGTGTAGGATGCAAACAGGGAGAGTGCAGAGCCTGAGACGCCCATCCCCTCGAGGTTGGAGAGGAGGATCTGGTGGTTCACCGTGTCAAACGCCACAGACAGGTCCAGGAGAATCAGGACAGAGGAGAGAGCGACTCTGTCACCGCAAGGAGGGCTGTCTCTGTCGAGTGAACCCGGACTGGTGGGGGTCCAAGAGGCTGTTCTGGTGGAGATAGGAAGACAGTTGGTTAAAGACAGCACGTTCAAGTGTTTGGACATTACTTATTTTACACAAGTAAGATTTTAAATACAGCACTTCTTAAACTATCATTATTTTTTATGAAAAAAACTTGCACTGCAGTCTGTGTAAAAAAACTGCCATAAATTATATATCAATATTATTTTCCACTTTTACTGAGTTGATTTTTTTAACATCAGTCCTGATCATAACTACCAAATAGTCATTCAATTTCAGAATTGTTTGTTGACAGAGTGACAAAAGAAAATACATAAACGAAAAAACACAAAAAATGTAATATTTTCTGTATACATGCGAGGGGAGATTAAAAAAATAAAAGTCAATGATTAGTAACAACATTGATTCTGATGCATTTCATTAACCCGCTCAACACTCCATGATACAGCAGCAATGTCCCTGCTGAAACCAGGGGAATAGCATGCATTAGCCTCAAAGGGCAAAAATGGGAAAATGTCTTAATCTGATGGAAAATAGGAAAAAGTAAAATTTTGAAGCCAGGGCACTTGTTTAAAAGCCTGATATAATTTATACTGTAATGGCTGTAAGAGCAGAAATTGTGGTTTTAGTGGGATTCAATGGGGACATTTCTGTTCTTAGGGGTCTTAGTGTCTTGGGTACATTGTTTATTATAGACTTATTTTAGGAGCTGAGGTTGAGCTGCCAAAATTAGCATTAATATAGACAAAATGATAAAAAAATATAAATGAAAAAGCCCAAAATGTCCATAGTGAAGCACAAGGATTAGTAAGTAAGTAAGTAAGTAAGTAAGATCTATTTATAAAGCGCTTTTCACAGACATTAGTCACAAAGTGCTTAACAGGAGCAGAATTACAAACACAATGTGACCATATAAGGGCCAATAATTTACATTAAGAATGCCCAAAAAACAGAAAGTACAAAATTAAAAGCAGTTTAAAAGCAGGCCTAGGACATGAGTTGTTACTCAAACGCCAGTCTAAACAGGTGTGTCTTGAGCTGATCTCAGTTTACTGATATTTCTTAGGTGGAAGAAACAGGATCTGGACAGCTGCTTAACATGGGGGTCAAGGATTGCGCAGGTTGAACTGGGCAGTAGAGGAGAGTGGACCAATACTCTGCTTGATCGTAGGGACAAATTCATCTGGTGCAATAACTAGAACCTCCGTCTTGGTGCTGTTAAGTTATAAGCATTTAGGTAAAAGTTCTGAATGTTGGGCATTACCTTTCAGTGCACTCCTCTGGTCTGTTTTGGTAAACAGAAGCTAACAGCCGTATACTTCTCAGACATTCTCAGATAAACCTGAAATATTACGGCTCAGTTGTGTCGTCGGCAGTGTCTGCTTGCCGTGAAATGAAACAGTCTGTGGTGCAAATTGATATAAAGCAGCTTGAACGACCGCCCCTCGCTCAAATGTGTGTTATGATGAACGGACATATCAGGAGATGGCACCTGTTCAAACATTTGGAAAGAACTGTATAAGATAAAAGAAATCACGGACACCATGCAGTCTGATTCAGTTGAGTCCTTCAACCAGCTCAACTTGTTTGTAGCGCGTGTAGTGTCTTTTAACGAGATTTTAAGGGAAGAACTCGTTTTGGACGAGTGTTTAAGGCTAAAAATCCAGTGCGGTGTATATCTTTGGATTTGGCTGTCCATTTACTCACATTCTGAAATTGTATGCTCACTACCATTATGTAGATAGCGGCATTGTTGCAGAACTGTAGCTTACGCACTTCCTATATTAATGCTCCCCCTGTGTCGGGCCGTCAGTTTGTGGCGTTAAGTCACCGGCTTCCATTGAAAATGACTGTAGTGTTAGACTGCATCAGTAGAAGATGGTGCCTCAGAAACTACAGAGAATGGCAAAAAGAATCATGTCTCAATGAGCTTCGTATGCTGTAATTTCCTGTCAACCCTGAAAAAGTAACCCATAAAATTAAGCTTTTCTGTGCTTGGACGAACCATCCTTTCCCATTATTGCATTTCCCCCCATTTCCTTTGTGTAAATTTATTAAGTTCCAATGGTCCTGAGGTTGAGATATTAATCACTGCTCTCTCATGGTGGTACTACAAATGCCAACTAATGAGTGTTCATTAAAACAGATAAAATAGATTCCTGCTGCAGCGAAACATTACCACAGACTTCCCTTATACTAATGATTGTGATTAAAATACTATCTGGAGATGGTGAAAGCGAACCGGAGATGTCTGGTCATCCCACCATACCGGGGACAGAGATACAAATTGTTTTAGTTTGAACCATTATTACTATTGGTGACGATAACATTGACAAGCAACTGCTGAGATCTGTCACATCGCTACAACAAAATCAGATGGGTTGAAGAAAATAGCAAACAATGAATAAACATGCACTAAAACCCTTTATTTGAAGGTTGAATTAAAAGTGCAGTCATAATCGACAGCCTGGTTCCAGACCTCTGAATCTCCACCACATCTCAGGTGTATCAGCTATAAGGCTGTTTAGTCCAGTTGGAGTAACAATTAACCAATCAGAGCTTTATAGTCAGGATTAAGAATGGGGACATCATCTTCCTACATATAGCTATCTAGCTATAGATAAGAAATGGCATCACATGTCAATTTTTTCTTCTTTACGTTCTTTTAATGTTTTCCTGTAGTACAATGTCCGATGGCGCGCTTTTCTTTCGTGGTAGCTGTGGGTGTCTGTGGTGGCCTGAATGGTGACAAGAGCCGACTGTGGCTGCAGATCAGACGGTACCTCTTTCACGCCGGGTTTGACCTCAGCAAGAGTCCTTTCCTCTGATATTCTTCTTTTCTTCTTGATCAAATGAATGCCCATGAAGAATGAATTCTGATTGCTCACTTGTTCCTCTGAATACCATCTATTGTCATGTTATGATATAATAAGTTGCACTCAAGTCTAATATTACTGATCTGGCTTTACCAGACCTTGTGTTTTGGGTGAGCAGTTGACTCGAGTCCTTTTCATTTTCAGAAATTAAATAAATGGTTTTGTGCTCCTAATAAAATCACATTTCTAACTCCAGTAATTTGTTGCGTGTTTTATAGATCAATCATAATTTCTCTTTTACTTCTTAGTACTCAGTAACAGTTTAGTTAGAGCATCCTTCCCTGTTTCTATGGAGCAGCCTCCTCTGCTATCCAAGTGAATCGTGACTCATTTCTCTCTGTACTCGTTTTATGCATGCTATCTCAGTAATCCAAATTATATCTGGCCACTTCAATAAAAACACAGGCAGCCTTAATCACTGACTTCATTCACTTAATTATATTCAGTTTGTTCTCAATCACGAGATGATCTGTTCGGCCTTGAAAGTCTCTTTTTTGTCCCCTGAGCTGCAATCATCTCGCTCCCACCATGCCTTTGTTCTAGTGGTCCGGCCTTATCGGGCACTTTAACTGTCCCCTCTCATGTCCGGAGCAGACCGGCTGACAAGACCTGCTGCCAGCGAGGATCGTGACTCAACAGCTCAAATGCTGTCATCCACTGACAAGAACAGAGACTGTGTGCTGGAGTTAATTAGCAAAGGTGCCCTCATCTGTGAGATGGTAAAAACTCATTAGCAGCTTAGTTGTGTTGTGTTGTCGTACTGAAAGCTGCAGGCACACGTGAGGGGGTGGAGTGGTAACAACAGTTCTGTGTTGATCGTCATCCCTGTCGAGTCCACCATGACGGTATCTGATACTGTGGCCACAAACTGCCACAAACATGTCAGGGGGCCCACTTCTCCCTCTGCAATTAATTAGCTGGTAGCGAGTATTCTTCATGTTTCACAAGTTTACTGAGTTATGCAGCTGCAAAAACATAGACAAAGTTAGAATGAGACCGTGAATATTCCTGATGACAAGGGGAGACACAATCCCACTGACCCCTTCAGTCACCTACACGTTGACCGATCAACTATTTTGTTCTCTTTTTGCATTAGCTGGAGTTGTGAGGTGTGACGGCTCCCTTTTGGGTTTCCAGTGACGCCGCATCGATCTGTTTGGCCGTAATCCTGCTGAACGCCTCGGAGCCGGGGTGGAAGTGCAGCCTCTTCTTCTTCGGGATGTCACATGTTAAACGGACTGTGTCAAAGTGTTACAGCTGGAGTTCGGCAATAGGATATGATGTAACGTCCCATGAGGGAGGTTAAAGTTGAGAATGGCCACCAGTGTCATTGTCTGTGAGTGTACAGTGTGAACGCCATACTGTACAAAGCTTTGACGTATCACATGATCACATCCCCACAAGTCACATTACACTGTTGATATGAAATACCGGAAAAGAATAGCTTTGTTGAACACAACTCCAATTTACAGTTAATCCAAACACTGTAATGTCACAAACATTTGTAAGATGTAGCCCTTGACTCAAGGCTAAAGCAGACTCAGCAGTGGGAGCCGTTAAGAGTCCTGCAGAGATTAGCCACATCCTAAATCAAATAGGCTCACCGTCTCTCCAGACGGACCTAAAGCATCATGTTTATTTGCTCTGGCAATAAAGGCCAATACACGCAGGATTAGAGCAGGAAGACACGGCTCTGTCCAATTTATACAGGCCTATAAAATACACTTTCCAATTCAACCTCCTGATCTGCGCTCTATAAATAATGTCCATGGTCGGTTTACGTCTGCTGCTCTTGTGCAGGGTCTTGTGGTGTTAGAGCACCACCTCTTAAAAATGTAATCTGATTAATGAATGTCTGCATGACTGTTAAATGGTCATGTATGAACCATCACAAGCCAAGAATGAAAATATGACCTTACATTTATAGTTGTGGTATTTTTGCATTGTGATCATAAAATCATAGAAGCCTCTCTTGTATCACAACACCTGTTGCTGTTACGATGTCACTTAAAAGTGCACTCATTTGTATTTTAAAGTATTTTCACTTTCAAAAAACAGGTAATGGGATGAACCATCCGTCAATCAAACTTTTGTTTAGAAATTGGAAAAAACATGTACGGAACTCGACGGCAAGAGATAAATCATTTTTGAGCCCGTTTGAATTGTGCCATGAATGGCGTTTGTCAATTTATAAAATACTTTTGCAAGTCAATAAAGTCACAGTTTGTCGTAGATTTGTCATAATGGCATTTGTGTTAAATGGTTCAGTGGACTACATCTCTCGTCTTGCACAATATTCGTCACCAACATGGCCACTACTTTAGCTTGCTAGCTAGCTAGCTAGCTAACTTAGTTATGTTACACACGCACAAATGTAACGTTATCGTATACGTTTCATTCTGTGACTCTTATTAAGAGCTGGGTAGTGAAAGAACGAGCCGTTGTTGGTCTGAGTACATGGTACTTGGTACGAAACACATTACAAAACACATTGTACCTGTAGCAAGAGACGTCACTTCCTCAACCTTTGGGTGTGTAGTCTTTCTAATTACGTATTTTCACAGTTTTATACTTCAACAGTGACAACAAAATTATCTTTGAAATTAACAAACTTATATGTTGATAGGAATAGGAATAGTATCAACAAAAGAAATTCTGCATAAAGTCCTATGGTGGTCCACCAGGAAGAGGCGGGGCTTTGCCTCTCTATTACTTGAAGCCTGACAAGATGAATTTTCGTATTTTCTCGCGTGATCTCGTTACATCGCAAGAATCCAGCTGTCGTGCAAAGTAAGTATTTAGCATCTAAAGAGACAGATACGTGGGTGGAGACCAAAAACAGAGCTAAAAGAGAGAGATTATTTGACTTGCGTTCATCAGACGACTCTGTGTTGGTTACAACTTGTTGTACTGTGCATAAAAGTGACCAGAAATTACTTATATATAAGTTATTGCACATTTAAAAAAACAACCTAGTGTGGCTGTATAGGGTTGTTTAGAAATGATTTGTATGGGGGATACAGACCTTTAAAAGGATGTACAGGGGTAATCGCACAAATACTTTATTCATGTGACTTGCTGTCCACATTTTGCGTGAAAAAAAAACGTACAAATCTTTTCCTGTGTGTAAAATGTCCCATCGGGAAATCAGGATGAGCAGAAGAGTGTGTTTGGAGGACAAATGTTTTAACATCATCTTTCACAAACAGAAACATGTTGTTCTCATGAAAAGATTTGCATAAGTAGCCTGCTTCACCGACTCATTCCTCGCATCATGCAGAAGACTTTGATTGGATATTAATTCAAATGAATCATATAAATGTCTGCAACAGATTGATTATTCAAAGATGCGTCAGTGTCGGTGCTCTGTCAGTTAACGAAGTCTTGGAGGACAAATACCTGGGACTGAAGTTGACCCTAATCAGAGGTCAAGAAGTTTCTCTTAATTACTTATTGATCTATCAGACGTTGATGAATGTGCCGTGTGTTGTTTGTTTGGTGACTGATAATCCTGCACCACTAGGGGGCAGTCTATAACTGTGATGATGCTTGATGTTTCTAACAGGTTTGACAGAAGGTTTCATACATACCTGTTTCACAGTTAATGCACAAGCAGCAGTGATAAAGTCACCTTATTGATTAGGTTAGTACAATATCAGTTGTGATATAAAAGAGATAAATGATTCACGCGCAGTATACATACATTTTTTAATAAAGGTGTCTGGCAACAGATAGGCTGATATCATATTTAATAAAAGCATTTATCAACAGTCTGAAGAACATTTATGTCCCAATATTAAGTCTTGATTTGCAATAGTACATGCGGGGAAACAGTTTATAATGTTGTGTACATCATGCTTGTGATGTAAGTTATAATGTTTACAATACAATATTTAGCTTGTAAGGAAATCTTTACATTATTAATAATTATATTGTATCCATAATAGTATTTCTATTTCTTAAAGGTGCAGTGTGTAGGATTGGCTGCATCTAGCGGTGAGATTGCAAATTGCAACGAACTTAACCACTCCCATGTGGAAAACATGAAAACGAGAATGGCCCCATCTAGAGCCAGTGTTTAGTTTGTCCGTTCGAGGTCACCGTAGAAAACATGGCTGCCGGCTCCATATGTAGATATAAATGGCTCATTCTAAGCTAACGAAAACACAATGATTCTTCTTTCCAGGTGATTTTCAGGTTCTGAAAAGTGAAGCCAATGCTGAAGTGCCTTAAACTTGCATTCTCTCTAATAGCCAGCAGGGGGCGACTCCTCTGGCCTTGCTAAGAAGTCTGATTGTATCGAAGTCTATGAGAAAATTACTCTACTTCTCTCTTGATTTATTCCCTCAGTAAACATTGTAAACATGAGTTTATGGTCTAAATCTCTAGTTTCAAGTCTTCTTCAATACAGCATGATGTTCATTTAGTAAATTGTGCTCCATTTAGAGTCACATAGACCATAAAGCATGGATCCATGAACCATAAAGCGTGGCTAGCTTGTGATTGACAGGTCGCTACCGCAGCGTTGTCCGGTCTGGGAGTTTTCTGTGTTTTCATCTTTCAACTTTAACCCTTTTACAGTGTGTTTTTGTTTGGTCGCCTATAAGAGTCACTTCTGGTTCCCAAAAAAACTAAATGGCGACAACCAAAATGCCGAACTCAAGGCTTCAGAGCACTAATCCACAGACCAATGGGTGATGTCGCTCTGCCAGTTTTTTTTTTTAATCTGGGATTGCTACACAGATAGAGAGCTGTATATTTTGTGCTCAGTTTCTTACATTAAAATAGTGGGCGGCAAGGTGGTGCAGTGTCGCCTCACAGCAAGAAGATCAAGGGCCTCTCTATGTGGAGTTTGCATGTACTCTCTATGTTTGCGTGGGTTTCCTTCGGGCTCTTGATTTGACATATCAAATACACGGATCATAAAATCTGATTTCCACACCGGAGGCCCAGATGATCCGCTGTATCTAGCGACTCCTAACCAGTGCAGCCGAAAAGAAGAACAACTCCTGAATGTTATCTCTTCACAGTCAGCAGGAATATTTTGGTATAGAGTTGAAAAAATGTTAAGAAATTAGGATTATTTTGTCAGTTTATAATTTTATATTTTATAATTTTTTTCTTTAGATCAGTTAAGTAAACAGACATCATTATGGACTAAAAAGTTAGATAATCAACCCCAGAATAACATTGGTCAGTTCTTTGGCACGCATATAATCATGTCATATCCAACATATAAGTACATAACACGATCTAGGCAGAGGTCTATATTTAAGACGAGACTCTGCAGACAAAAACATGCACATGTCAATTGTGAGATTTTGGTCTATTTATCTTCCATAATATGTCAAAAGTTACCATTAGATAACGCCTTACTTGCATATCTAAACATTACAGAAAACATAACATATTGTCTTAATGTAAGTAATCAACCGTGGAAGTTTCATGGTGATATCTATTAGTTAAATCATTTTTTACCTGATTCACCTGGGGTGTCTCCCCTTCATTAGTTATATTTGTAAATAATTAGTAGTAACAGATGATCCTAATGTCAAGACTCATATACCTCCTAACCGGATCACCATAACCACCAATAGGCCCAGTAGCAACAGAGGAGCTGTGGTCCTCCCTGTGCAGACAGATAGAGGGCAGCACTGCTCCCTAAATGCTGCCACTGTGGTGTAACGGATGAGCTGAGCTTTCGTGTACATCCAGTGCTCAGGCTGAAGACACAGAGCTGTAAATGTGCTGGGACATCGTGTACTGAACGCTGTGTGCTGCTGCTCAAAACACAAACACACAGACAGAGACAAAAGACTGAACCGCTGTCCCCAGAAAACCCTGTACGTGGGCACCAATACAGCAGTTAGTCATATACATGTACCAGACTATGGTTGGACATGATATATCCTGATTCATACCATTAATGTCAAATTTAGTCTTCAGTCTTGTATTTAATGTAGTGCTTCCTTTGGCTGTGTTTTCCTTCTGATGTTTGTGTTGTTGTTTTGTGTGTGTGCGTATATATATTATCTGACATCATTCAGTGTATATATAATGAATAGCATTTATGATATGTTTTAGATAGTCTACAACTGTAAAAACAACCTTGTATCGAAACTCAAACCAAATTAGGTTTATAATTCCACGCTAAAGCGACTATACTCATTATTTCTATAGAAAGATTGTATGAAATGAAATTGTGAAAACAAAGTGATCGCTCGTAGTGATTAACTTACAGAGAATGACGAGCTGAATCTGCAGCTCCCCTTCGGCTTTTTTTTTTTTTTGAGCTTTCTAGTGAGTTTCAGCTCGTGGTTTACCGTCCTGCTCACGACTTACCTGTTTAGGTTCACTCTTACTGCACCCATTACCCACTGTGAGAAAAGATAAGTTACAATACAATCAGCCTTTATTTAATATCCCAGAAAAAACATTTAGTATGTCCCAATTCCTAGTATATCACATGCAGTGTGCCAAAATACCAGGATGTTCTACAGCATCCGGTTGCATTTTACAGTGTGCAAGCCAGCATGATTTTCTGTCTATTTTGGCCCACAATCCTCTATGCAGCAGATATGTGAGCGAGGGGGTCAACGTTCAAGGTGCCATGCTATGAGGAAGTAGTATGTCCCAATTGAATGCACACTGCATGCAACAGTTCATACTTTGTAAGGGCAGATGCAGTACGTACTAAAAGTAAAAAGAAAAAGTATAGAAGATCTGGATATAGACACAATAAGGTAAACTAAGATACCTCCTTGATAACAATGTCTATTTTCTTTAAAAAATATATAATATCAATATAATATGTGATTCGGACTACGGAGCCTCCGTGCTGTTGTACATTATATTGTACGTTTGGAATATGTCTGTTAATCAAGTCTGAGCGTTACGTTTACATGTGCGTCTACCACTAAAAAAGAGTCCTAATTGACTTTCCATTGGCAGCATTGTTTCTGTGGTGCCAACACATCATTTTAACACATTACGTGTCACAACCAATTAATTAGCTGTAAAGAAGTCGTGGTCATCACATATATTTCTGTGAGATCAGGCTGGTTAGGGGCATCGCCTCCATCTTTGCATTGCTGAAGAGTATTGATAGCAGAGGTGGCTTGTTGCTCCTTCGGCAAAGTCGATGTTCAATGCTGCCCCTCCTCCCTCGTTTCCACGGACCAACTCATTATCTCCCTATCGGGATTTGTAATTTTGTTTCGAAGTGTTTTGAAAAAATTATTATAATTTTTTTTATTAGTGTAGTTGATGAGCTGTGAACTGACACTTTGCCAGCTGCCATCAGCATAGACTGTACATAAGTAGTAATCATCGTGGCGTCACCCATTGGTTTGTGGACTGCCGTTTGGACTTGAGTTCGGCACTTTCGCTGTCGCCATTTTGGATTACGTCCGTCCCCATGTATTTTTTGGCAACCTATCAACAAAAGTTACCATAGACTGAGCAGTGACGTAGAGACGCCGTATACGTCTCTGGTAGCGACAGCGACCTTTCAATCACAGTAAGCCCGCCCTAAAGCATACCCTGCTTTTTGGTCTATTTGACTCTAAATGGACCATAACTTACTAAATGAACATCATGCTGTATTGAAGAAGATTTGAAATTAGAGATTGAGACCATAAACTCATGTTTACAATGTTTACTGAGGGAATAATAATCTTCAAGAGAGAAGTAGAGTCATTTTCTCATAGACTTCTATACAACCAGAGGAGTCGCCCCCTGATGGACAGTAGAGAGAATGCAAGTTTTAAGACACTTCTTCATTGGCTTCACTCAACAGAACCGGAGGTTGCCGTCTGGCCATCACCATGGCCCACTGGTAAGACTTCAACAATATTGCTGGACGCCTGCAGACGGTCTCCTAAGAAGGGACCATCCATGTGTAATGTTATGCACTCGGACAAATCAGAAGTACAGAAAAATCACGTTAATAAAATTCAGTTCAGTCACAGTGATCAAAGTCACACTCAAGACTACATCGTCTATTTAACAATCACCATTTAATTCATGTGTGACGCATGATGCAGTGCCTACTTCGATCAACCCGATCTTATGGGACGGTGCATGAATAGCACAACATTTGAAGGACATTCCGTTTTTTGCGTGTCATTTTACTGCACGTTGTTACAGTGAAACGGCCATAGTTACGTTTAGGCAACAAAACCATCATGGTAGGCTTAAAATAAGTACGTACACTATGTAAAATATGTAAATGTAACATAAGGAAAACACGTCACAAACATCAGTAACGTAGCTTCAAACACTGTAGGACACAGACTTTGGTCTGCTGGTTGAAAGTACTGCGTTGGTTTTACCCATCCGCCCACACTACTTTCTCACTTTTAGCACTATGTCACTAGCTCTGAATTTAGCATATTCACGAGTAGGCGTTTACATTGCAGCCAGAACTGACAACATGGCGTAAAATGACATGCAAAAAAGCTGAGTTTGGCGTTGTTATTGCTTCCTAAATGTTTGTGTCTTTCAAACGCCGCGTGATGAGACCGAGCTGATTCCGAGCTGATTCTGATTAGTGTGGTCGTCAAGTATGAGATCTTGAGGCCAAAACTTGAGGAAATTGCTTTTTTTTGCAGCTGTATAACACATGGGGGAGGGCGTGAATGACACGGAATGAACTTGGATTGAATAACAATGCCATGAAAAGTAACACAAGGAAAGAATAATGGAAAACAAAGGACGGTACAATGAAACACAAAAATAAATTAAGCCATGCCGCCTTTAAATAAGTGAATAAATCAACATATAAACAGCAGAGAGGGCTGTGTAATCTGGTCTGTCTCCGTGTGCTGACTCCATTTTCTGTTGCGTCATCCTCAGCGGAAAGATTGTATTGAGGACTATCATCCAGGTCAGGCTGTCGAGGCAAAGTGCGTCCACCGCTTGTTCTCACAGCAGATTAAAGCCCTGTGGATTAGGATTAGTCAAATCCACGTATACCTGTGCACAATTAGTGTTGGTGGGAAGGAAATAAAGCACTGACCCAGGTCAGAGGTAAGGCAGCTTGCACACTGTGCTGCAACATGGGGCTGGACTGGTGAGAACTTCTTGTAAATGGATTTACAGTCTGTCTGACCTCAACAGGCAGAGATGACGAAGCAGTTCTCATGTGTCATAGCTTTTTGTATCTTACCTTTTAGCTCCGCTCCTCTCTCGTCACACCACGTTATCATACTAGATAAACCTGATTTTATAATTTGAACATGAATAATTTGTGCGAATAAATTAGAAATGCACGTCAATTCGAAAAATTGGAGCCCATCTATCTATATGAGCATACCCGCATCAAATCCAAAACTTTAATATTTGTCACTGCAGGTTTTTGTTTTCGATTTCTGCGAATTTTAGATAGCGCTAAAAACAACACAACCAAGTAAAATAATGACTTCAGCTCACACGATCAATAGAGTTTCTCAGATGTGAATGTAATCGTGTTCACACCGTCACACAACAATCTGGATTTTGATCCTTTTGGTCTCACAGCATAGTGCCCTGTTTGACAAACCAAATAAAGATAATAAAAAAATACGATGACAGCAAATGGGGAAGTGTAGCAGTCGAACTGGCTTGTGATGGCGAGTGGCCGACAAGAGATGGGGAATCATACCTGTCGTTGTCAAGGTAACATACAGAGAGAGAGAACTATTCATTTCCAAGTGCATTAGCTGACGTTTCTTCTATGGACCTGTCAGAAATGACAGGTGTACTATAAAACCTGACCATATAGGATAAGTGGCAGCGTTACATCACTTACGTCCATTATCATTATTATTACCAGCAGTGGAAGCGTGAGAGCTCACTATCTTTCCCTTAAAAGGTTACCATTATGTATTAAAGGCCATGTAACATATGATTAACACACACACATATGTATATATATATATATATATATATATATATATATGATAAACACATTTAGACTCTCAGTCCAGTCATGAATGATGAAAACCAGGACAATTACATGCTTCTTTGGCACCACCATGTGAATAACAATCACATTGTAACATTTCTACACAGTATTGCACACTGGGGAATAGCCAGTGGGGAGAGTAAAAACAATGTGACGGTGAGAACCTTAAATTGTCGGTGCATTGAACGGAGCAAGAACATTGGTGTCGGCCTTGGTGTGAAAGGCTTGAATACAATAAATCGTTAACGAATATTCTGCATTTTCTGTTTGATGTTTTCTTCTTGATTTTTCCTCCGTTCGTCACATGCCACCAGCTCGGTGTTCTCAGTACGGACATCATGGCAGAGGCAAAGTGACTGTTGGTAGAGATGTTGGTAGAGCAGGCAGAGAAGAGAAAAAGAGAGAGTGACTGAGAAATAGGTCAGCGAGAGTAAATCCCTGACTGGCTTTTAATCGTTGGCGAGAGCTTCGTGAAATAAAGCCAAGTTCAAGGGGCCCAAAATCGTAAAATGTTGCATAATGTTTCGTTAAAGTATCGCCTTTTATTAAAAGGACACATTAATACTTTCTCTGAAAAAAGAATCACTTCCTGTCTATTGTTAGTCAATTTTAACTTCACATCACCATTTTTAAATCATACAAAGAGAAAGTCTAAACATGATGTGGAAGGACATCAGGATGCATCCAGTATTTCTATAACGAGTAACCACGACTAGATGTGGATCTTCAGACGGTTCATCAGACCTCAGCCATGATTCAGCAGATCTGTGTGTGTATGTGTGTGTATGTGTGTGCATGTGTGTGCATGTTTGCACGTGTGTCAGACG
The DNA here is from genome assembly GCA_032191485.1 of Leptoclinus maculatus. Lineage (NCBI taxonomy): Eukaryota > Metazoa > Chordata > Actinopteri > Perciformes > Stichaeidae > Leptoclinus > Leptoclinus maculatus. Next base: position 20,309,288 of record JAVDOI010000012.1, on the reverse strand, counting down.
CGTGCCTCCCTGCAACAAGGCAGCACCAATGAAGAAGTGGGTCAGCCTGGTTTGAGAGAGACAACAGCTCACTGCAGCTTGTATGTTTGCTTTGACCCTTGGGTTAAGCTCCTGTACCAACGCCGACATTCTTAAATTCATTTCATATTTCCTTTCCAGGTGTATCTTTAAATTTGATTATTTTTAATGCCAAAAAAATGAAGCAAAATACAGATTGTTGTTGTAGATAGTGTTTCTAAATGCTATTGTTATCAAGCTAAATAATGTTTTCATTTACAGTCTGGCCCCTTCACAGTTCCACACCTATTCCCTTTCCTTCTGAGAGTCACATGAGGAGATTGACTGTCTTCAAACAATATTCAAACCACATGCACATTAAAACAGTGTGTGGTTGCTGTAATCTTTCCCCGTTCATACCAGCCACTAAGAGTGCTAACATAAGCTGTGGATGACTTCATGGTCCTCGTTCCATGACAAAATACGGTTCAGATTGTATCTGAAGATGATATGAGGCGCCAACAGTCTGTGTCGATTGACATGTGAGGACTCTTAGCGGCCAGTATGAACAGCAGGCTATAAGGACGGTTAAAAGACAGAACAACTGTAAACCTAGACTTGAAGTACAGAGCTGGGGTCAATTAGCAAGCTAACTAGCAGACAGCTGGCTACTTAGCTATTTTACCAATAACGCCATGCAACACTGCTTACAGAAAATTATCCAACAAGGTTGTTTCTTAACTGGCGGTGGCAATGTGCTTTCCTACGCTGTGACAAGAGTGTGTGGATGAAGAATTAAGTTGTTAAATTTTACAAATTCAGCGGCTAGTAAGCTGTGTTCTTTGCTTAATTCCAGCATGCTTTCATGCAAACATTACACTGGATAGAAAAAGGTCTACGGCCCCTCTGCCTCACTCCTTGCCTTTAGGAGACTACTTTGCAGTTCGAGCTCCTGAGACTAGCTAGCTAGCTAGCCACCTCTGCAGATGGACAAGCTAGCAAGCCAGTTGTCCTCTCCGGAGCTGCTGCCAGCGGCAAAGGGGTCGGTTAACATGTTTATATGTTAATGTTAACTTGACCTTCCATACTGAGAAACTTTCTTCGGCCATTTAAAAAAACAAAAAGCCAACAACAATTGCTAGTCAGCATCAACTAACGTGTTATTCTGCCTCCACCTGTACTCCGCCCACAAAAACATGTCATCATGTTTACCAATCAAAAGGGGTCCATAGCGTCCGTATCACTGATTCATCACATAACTTATGATGATTAAGATATCAAGCGGTGATATCTCAATCATGATGATTAAATGTCAGAAGAATGATCAATGATTGATTTATAGCACTCCACAATTCAGTAGGAACAAACAAAGTGTTTCCATTGCTGTTTAGTTTTCATTGACTACAAAAACGGTCAACAATCAAATGACTGAATAATAAGGAAATTAAAATTAAAATGTCTTTTAGAGCAAAACTAAGATAATTTTTTTTAAACTGAACGACGCTGTGCAAATGTCCTCTTTTCAGGAGGGAAAAGTAGAGTTAGCAGCTGGTGACTGTGTTTCTTCTTGCTTTGTGCTAAGAAACTTTCCAATGTCCTGGTCACGTGTGAAAAGGTTCCATTTCAAACAGACACAGCCTATAACTAGAGCAACTGAACGGAGATTCAAACCAAACTTAACAAAAATGGCATCAGTCACTTCGTGGTCTCCTTTCACAAAATGACTCATAAAGATGTACTCAGGACACCTTTATGCTGTCATTAGCGTATGACACTCAGTTCGATCAATACTTCTTTTATGAGGAGATGAAACCTCTACAGAAAGGGAGAACCCATTAGGCCCATTAATCATCATGTTAACAGCACATGAAGAGCATTATTTTTGCTTCTCCAGATATCCAGGCCGGGTAGAAAATCTCACAAAGTCTCTCACCACATTAGGGAACGTACAGTTGAAAGGACAGAACCTAATGGAGTGCTTGAAGATCAAGAAATCATTCAATGGTGTGACTATTTCGAGCGACGCTTTCTTCTGAACAACTTTACAATTAATAAAGAACCAAAGATGTTTTGTAACTGACATCAGTCAGTCTGATGTGTTTTTTGCATAATCAATCTGCCCATGACTAATAGAAGGCTTACAGCCCACCACATATCAGCTGCTTATTTAATAAAGATGTTTTAATAATTGCATTATCATACAATTTGGCAAGTAAAGGTCTTAAAAAGCTAATTTTAATGCCCTACTTTGCTAACCTGATAATCAGACTGAATTGCCATGTGGTTTTCAACTTAATTCTGATATGGTGTTCATGTTAGTTAGTTCATGACACCTGCCTGGGTGTCGGACTAAAAGTGTTTTGTAACTACTTAGATACATGCCTTTGTTCGTTTAAATGCATGTCCCCCCCCACTACTAAATGTGGTATTTTGGAAGGATTTTTAATAATCTTTTATCGATTCTCGAGTGGTAAAAATCGCTTAAATTTAGCACCAAATCTCTGTAAGAAATAGTATCAACCCCCAAAACAACTTAAGAGGCATAATAGAGCGAGAATGGCCATCATATACTTCCATCAGAATGTTCTCAGCCCCTCTGCACTGAACTTTTAACATTCAGCAAAATTAAGAGAAAAAAACAGAAACATCAAATTAATCTTCAGGTTCCCAGCTTTAAGATGATGTACACCCCTTCTATAAGACGTCTACTGTCGGACTGTTCTCTCCCTAAAGATCCCCTCTCCCCCTAAAAATGACAAGAATGCCGGTCTATGCGGTTCTCTAAGGGCACATGTCAGAGTGGCTGTTTACTGTGTTGTAAACTGACACCAGTGAAGCATACGTCAACCCCCTCAATGCTCTCTCTGTCCGTGTACATATGTGTGTGCGGCGTTGAGCCCCTCCCTCCTGTTCTATATGTTCTGGAACATGTTGTTCTCTGGCGGATGGCCTGAAAACACCACCATTGTATCCTGTCACTGTGCTCCTGCGTATTTCGGCTCTACAGCCTGCTGTGGACACAGAGTGCTGTCAAAAGGCATGGGTTCCTTTTTTGTTTTTGAAAGCATGATTTACAAATGTGCCTTTTACAGATGAAGTAAATCTTATACGTTCATTATTTTTTCATTGTAAGAGGAATGGTTCAACAAGAACAACAACACTGACAAGTAGAGGAAAACATTTTGTTTTTTTAAAGATATCTTTAAAATGTTGCTCATGGATAATTTTTCTGGCAACATTTCTCTGCAAAATCATAATGCCGTTAATTACCCAGTTAAATAATAGAATGTACCCCTCCTAGGTACATAGATAATAGACTGTTGATTCTTCAAGTCGGATTTCTGTTTTCGAGGATTCTTGCGCTCCGATTGGCCGCTTGCTGCTCGATGTCACAGCTGTTTCTGTCTTCCCTGATTCAGCAGCGTCCCCCCCCCCCCCGTCCCCCCCCACCGCCCCTTAGCTCCATTTCTGTGCCTATAGCTGCCCCCCCCCCCCCCTCTGCCCCCTCCTCCCTGCTCCTCTCCCCTTTGTACACTGTGTACCCAGCTGAACATAAAGAGCACAGAACACTGACATATTGTTGTCTGCTGCGTATTTGTGTGCGAGGCATTGTCTGAGCGTGTCATACTGGGGTTTCGCTTATCATTAATCTGCACATTCCTATTAATCGAGCAGCCTAATGACAGTGGTCGCATGGAGCAGGGCTTTGTTTCTGACCAGGGCTGGGACATGGTTGCACTGATCTCCCGGGGAGCCGTTTATAATTCCATATTTACTCAATATGGCAGGGGGTATTCCACTTTCTTTGAGCCAATAAGATCACTGCTCTGTTCTTTGATTAGCCCTATCAGCTGCTACCACTGCAGCTGCTGCTCTTCCTGAAGCCTACAGATAAGACATTCCACACAGTATACAGTGCAAACATACACAAACTCCTCCCAAGGCTTAAAGGGCATTTCGAGTGATTTTGTGTTACATTTCCATAAAGCAGTTAACACACAAAGAGAGATAAGCAAAAAAAAAGTAACGGTCAGTAAGTAAGTAAAAAACCAAACGCTAAATAAGACATTTTTAAGCAACCAAAATGTTACAAGTATGAAGTGAAAACTTCTAAGACGAAAACAGAGAAAACTCCCAGACAGTGTGTGGTAGCGACCTGTCAATCACAAGGTAGCCCCGCCCTAAAGCATACCCTGCTTTATGGTCTATTTGACTCTAAATGGACCATAATTTACTAAATGAACATCATGCTGTATTAAAGAAGACTTGAAACTAGAGATTGAGACCATAAACTCATGCAGATTTGTGGGTGCTGATTGGAAAGTTATAAAACAGAGCTTAACGATATCAAGGAAGGGCCAGAAGGCTGTATCCACCAAATAAGTTTAATACTAATGTGATGTTAAGAATGTAGTAACCAGAAAGCATAAAGTACCACTATGGTCAAGTTAAGATTGATTCAGAGACAGATATGTTTATAGGTTTATAACTCATTGCAATATAGCTCAATGCAGATTCATCTGATAATAAATCTGATTTATGGATTGTGTTCCCTGGAATCTTTGAAGGCAACATGGGTTTTTAGCAACAAAAGAAAAAGAAAAAACACCACCACCTAATAGCTGGATAGGTTTGTAGTTTTGGTGGTGATCAAAGAGTGGAGCTTGTCTGGTGTTTCTGGGCTGATAAAACAAACCCCATGGGATAATCCCGTGGGGATCCAGGGGATTAGCGCCAACTGTGGGAAACCAACTTCCTCCATGTGGTGCCTGCGCCTACATAAACAGTGACGGGACATAGACGCTGTAAAACAAATCAATATTAATTTTGCTATGCGGCACGGCAGCCACAGAAATCAAAGAGTTACAGTTCGTCACTAGTACGCCTTAAAACTGTGGTCATTGCCTAGTCAGTCTAAAGACAAATTCGTCTTTGTGTCCAAATAACGTTGGTTGGTATACAACTACATAGATCAGAAAACAGCCCTCAACAGCTTGTTCACCATAATTTCAGTGTTCCAAAATTAGTCAGATAACTATTTACAAACCCAGAGTTAAGATTAGAGGGTATCCGTCTCCTCTTTGTCAGTTAAAAGCAGTGGCGGGCCGTGCATTTTATACCTGGGCCTTCTGTGCTGTCCTACTACAGTTGAATTACCTCCTAATAACCTCATTATGACACATCAATCCAGCAACACTGCAGCGGATCGACGCATTCCACCACACAAGAGCACGAGCCATTCAAATAGTATTCATAAAAAGGTTAGCGTAGAGCAGCTCCAAACACCAAGAGCTCAGTTAAAATGAAACACATTCCCAGCCATAAAATGTGCGACGCTTCTCCGACGCTGTCAGCCAGAAATACCGTTCATACAAATCCTTTTCCTGGCTGAGTCAGGGCTGCTAGCTGTGGGGTTGACTGACCATTTCTTACGATGTCCAGCTTTTCCTGAAATGTCCTTCTTTCTTGAGAAAGGCGTTATCAGTAACTCCGCCACTAAATCCGTTTCTCCTCCTTATTCAGCCATTGAGTGTTAAAAAAACAAAGCTAGGTAAAAAAATAAATAAACTACACCAAGCAAAAAAATTTATAATTTCTTCCATATCTTTCAATTTGAACTCTTACTACTCCAACTAAGCTCTGCTGGCAAGTTAAGTTTCGTCCACTGACTTCGTGAAAGTCAGTGGACGATCCTCTAATACAGAGTAAATGTGAAGTACTAAAATAGAATTACCGCCTTGTTGTATTCTTCCACCAACCGGTCATGTTGCACTTTATTTGTTTTTATTAAGACTTACATTTGTTTATCCTTTAAGGCATTTGTGTGAATCAGCACAATAATTCTTGAGTTATGGCCAAAAATATTGACCTCTGACCTCCAAATTCTAATTAGTTCATCTTTAAGTGCAGGTTTTATCCAAATCTCCTCAAGGTGTTCATGAGAATGGACCTGAAAACATAATCTACTGTTGCCGGGGCAGAGGCATAATATTGCTTCTAAAGTAAACTGCCTACCCTAGCTTTAACTTTAAAAAAAAAATCTATTTTCAGCAAAAAAATGAATAAATGACAGATAAAGGGATTGAGAATAACATTTAGACTGTATTGTAGGGAGATAAAATGAACATAAGATATCATTAAACTGATACCGCTACGAGCCGTCGCCATGTTGAGAAGGCTCCCAATCTCTTGTTATGCACCTTTAATGATATACTTATTAATTTAACACTTTAATTATAAAACACACAGATATATAAATAATCCAGACAATCATAGTTTTTGATCATTTTATTCCAAGAAAAGTTGTCAAACATATTTACAGCAAAACACGATGCTTTCTCAAACATCGAATGGCTCCGGTCAGCTTCATTAACAAAAAGCGGTTCTTATTCAAAACAACATACATTTCTGTACACACTGGAAATATATGCACTAAAAGAGAAAAGTTTGAGATGTTACACAGTTGTTGGAGAACGTTGTGGCTGTCTGTACGGTGTTGACGGTGAGGCAGTGAAACGTTTTGCATAGTGTTTAGTTTCAAGTGGAATCATTGCTAGTTTTTAAGAGAGCGAAATGAAATGGCTCATAGAAAAAAGGAGTGACAACAGGTGGACAGTTTAGCTTATCACCACAGCAATGCCATATACAGGTTTACCTATGTTAGGGTTAATGCTTGTACTTGTACAGAGAGCGGGTCAGAGACTAAACATCTGGGAGTAAATAACAGATCTGCTATGCGCTACACTAGTCTTATTGGCAAGAAGTGAAAGTTGAACATCGTGCTTTAACATAAGCAACAGGTGTGTTAGCGTTCAACAACTACAGCACCCATGAGAGTCAAAGCGCAGCAACGCTAAACGTTTTAATCCCAAATGTTCTACACCTTCAGGAAAACCACCAGTTTAAGATCAAATTGAACATTCAGAAGGAAGCACTTTCATCTAAACTTGCTTTGAGAGTGGCCATTGGCAACAGCTTGAACCCCTTTTGTTTGAAGACACGGTCGCTGTCACACTAACTAATTCGGGCCATATATAGTCTTATAGGAGCTGTAGATGTTGAATGAAAACGACAGAATATTGGAGTTCTCTGTAATGCAGCCATTAAGCGAGAAGCGGACAGGTGTTGCTGATGTAGTCGTCGTAAAGGCAGAAGCTAAGTATTACTTGTAGCTAAGCAAAATGCCACACAGAGAAGTCAGCCAAAGATGGGCTCAAGATAGGAGAGAGTCTGAGGTAAACAAATCGATCCCACTCGAGCAGAAACTAAGGTAGATAAGATGTTTCAAAGTGCTGAGAATGAGGTAGCACCACACTACGCCTTGAAAGGGACAGTCCACCCCAAAATCAAAAATACACACATTTCCTCCTATCTGTAGTGGTGCTTATCAGTGTAGATAGTTTGGGTGTGAGTTGCCTAGTGTTGGAGGTATCGGCCGTAGAGCCTTCTCTCCTATTTAATGGAACTAGATGTCACTCGGCTTCTGGTGGATGAAACTGCTCACAAGTCTGTGGATTATCTTGAGTAACCCGGTCCTGATTTAATTGATGTATGGCACTGGAGGTAAAAGGTACAAATCATTTGATTTTGGGGTGAACTGTCCCTTTAAATCTACTACTGCTGCTGAGTCACTGAACTGAAAGCAGAGGGAGGTGTTTGGTCATTCCTGTGGTCTGTGTTTGAGAGTGACGGCCAGCGGAGCGTTGTAGGTCCGGAACATACAAACCCTCTCGTCAGACTCACTCCTGTATGCTTTAACCACTCTCTGCTTGCTTTTTTTTATCCGTGTTTCAATTATTCTGTGCATTTGAACTTTTGCATTTTGTTCTTTCCATCTTTCCTAGAAATCCTGGCTGCTTGCTTTCAAGTACCACCTCGGCTGTGGATGAACTAACCGAACGTGTTCCACGCTGCATTACGTGCCGCTGCAGAGCTCGAAGCACTTCAGGAAAGACGGGAAGGAAGAAGAGGGGACAGTCAGGATGCGGCTGCTTTTTGGAGATTGTTTCCAGATGGAAAATCTGCAAATTCCCCCGAGACTCTAAAATGGTCAACAGGCGTCTTAATACTGCTAGGATGACCCCTAAAACACTGCTCATATCACACCAACAAGAACCCTTCAAACTCTCAAGGTGGAGCCTGGTCTCACTATCTCTTAATGACGATGGCAGGTTACCCACTGACTTGATATCTTGAACTGTATTGTAATCCACTCCTAAAACGCCACACTCAACCTCAATGTAAAAAGAAAAGAAACAAAAACATTCAGTACAAAGTTACCTAAACCATCCATCAGCCCACCTTGATCATGATTGTTTCTTGGCCACACGTTAATTCAATTCTAAACAGATATACGCATTTCTATCCAACAGGTGCTCTTTGGATTCAACAGGAACATGAACACGAATCAGACCTCCCTGCTGGACCTTGTTTGGTTACAGTAGGACAGTATTGTGTGGAGTGGATACAGGCCTGCTACTTCTAAAGGTTATATTATTTCTGAACATGAGCGCACACGTGACACGGATACAAAAATCGTCGGTGGCCATTTCTTCATTTTAGTAACAGTTTGAACTTGAGTCATCCTGAATGCACGTGAGCCTTTTGAGTGGACGGCCACCGACGGATCGCGTTCTCGCGTGACCTTAGTGCGGCCCTGGGGGATTGTGTTTAAAAAGTGACATCATTGGAAGCCAAATATTCCATCGGTCAATTGCGTTTTGCAGACAGACACCTGTGTAGTTTCTGTCCTGCTGTGTGAGTTTTAACCCAACGAATCGTTTTAACTCGTGATCCAATCGCACTTGGTGTGAATCATCTTTAAGGCACGGGGTTGTACAGGGAGCGGAGCAAACCGGTAGTGACGTCTGTTGTTCATAGTGATTCACATACCATCATCAGTAAAGTGATGCTTTGACCTCCAGGTACTGGTACATTATACATGTTAAAGGAAGAGCAGGCCTACACTGGGGCTGTTGGGGACAAACATCGACAAATATAAAACAACGCATGTCATAAACCCGGTCATCACACCCATCATCCACCAGTTAAACGTCCTGAGCTCCACGGTGACGGCCACTTGGAACTGCGTGGTGCCAGAAGAGTGCTGCTGTGGTCCGGTTTTGCATACGGTTCCCGTCCCAGAGTTTTGGAATCATCGGCCGGTCCATCGCTTCCCGCTCAAATCATGATTGTGGATTATTCACAGTTCAGTTTGTCAGAGTTTTCTTTTATTTCCAACGGAGTCCACGTCCATGTAGTAAACAAAGCTGCAGAGACACAAAGTGTGAACAGGTCAGCACGGAGCAACAAGACAGAAATCTACAAACGAGTCCTATAGGTTTTCATAACATTGTTGGCTACCTTCATATCTATATTGTACGTTGACTCACTAAATATTCACTTACTGACATTTTTGATGAATAATCATCATTGATGTGGATAAAATGTGGGGAAAATAACATTTAGTTGTTTGTCAAATGTCGGTTCAGAATACGACATTTGTAATGCCACTGTAATGCAGGAAAAGACAACACTCATGCCATGTTACCATATCCAACCACTCAGACAATATCCTGTCTGGTGTCGCAATGTCGATATAATATTGATATATAGCGCAGCCCGTTTGGAAAAGGGCAGGCACTTTCAAAAGATACTTGGCAGGTGATTGGATGTCACAGTTGTCTGTAAATCGAAGTTGAAGCCAATCAGGAGAAGAGCGAAAACAACAATTCCCTCGAGTGAAGCTGCCACTACCCGTTCATTGCTACGTGCGTCACATGAGCTGTCTCCATCTCACATTATACGTACAACGAAGTCACTGCATCCACACCCACCTGCAGCCAAACGACAACCCCACCTGACACCCTGAGCGTCTCCCCTGCCTTGTAGATGTGCGTCCAGCTTTAGCTCGGCGCTGTGCTCTAATAATAGCCCAGCAGGCTGGCGTGCCACAGCTTGCGCTAGCAGCGGTTTGTTGCTCTCCCCATTGGTTGCATAAGCGTCACAGCACATGGTATGAACACAAGTGGGTCAGCTTAGCAGTTAAGCACGCATGTTGGGGACGGTGAATCAGGGATGTGCCCAATAGAGACATGGAAAGTGCTCATGTCACTGCTGAGGATGAGCACTCTGGATTCCTCATATGTTTACAGTGTAATACAGTATACCGTTCACAATGTGGTGAAAAAAAGACACTCAGTCCACAGGCTTCATCCTCTTATAGGCTACGTCCAACATCGTTCAATGTATTTTTTATAGCCCAAAATCACAAATGCCTCAGAGGGCTTTACAATCTGTACACATACGACATCCTCACATCGGCACCATTACTGTACTGAGTAAAAGTCAGGCGCTATCGATCTGTTTTCTGGGCCGGGGGTGGACAGAGGCCACTGGTCGCTGATTTCATCTCCTTTTTTCATCTCCGATCTTTGGACACGCAAAAGGATTCATTTCTGAGGTGAACCCTGTGAGTTCGTGGTGCCCCGAGGTGTCTGAACTCACTGGGGTGGATCTAATTCTTCAGCACTCAGCAGTTTCATTTTTGTTTTTACGAGAGCAGCTGTGAGGGAACGTTGTACCTGTGTGAATGTTTAAGGAGCATGCCTCACATACCTGACTATACATCTCACCATGGATGGTTTACGTGACTCCACACTGACTAAGGACAACACAGACTGTAAGCAGCAGGGCTCGAAGTGGAAAAAAATATCAGCAATCATTATTACATTCTGAATTTCTACAGTGAATGAAGGAGATATTTGGTTTATTTCATCAGTACGTAAATGCTCCATTAGCAAAGCTTTCACAAAGACTCTGTTTACTGCTGTGCTTTCTACCGAAGCAGACGCTGGTATTAAACAGGAGAAAGCAAGCCGCTATGATCTGGAAGCTCTTAATAACTACTAACGGGCATGTGGTTGAAAACGCACGCAAACACTTAAAACAAAGAACTCTGAAGGAGCGTTTGCATGACAAACTTTCATCTGCTGAATAGACCGACAGGTTTGTAGACAGAAGGAACTTTGTTTTTTTCTGCTCGAGGTGTTTACATGAGACCGTGTTATTATGATGATGCTCCTATGATTATTAGTAAAATAAAAGGTTCCATATTTGCTAGTCTGGGACTTCCAAGTGCACACAAACCCAAACTGTCACACCTGGAACATTTAGCTATCTTTAGCATTAAGGCTTTACTTTAGCAGCTCTATAATGTCCTAATAATTGTACTGGAAGTGTCCCGCAAAGAACCATGTAGTTAGATACTGATTATAGAAAAACAAAAGCAAAGGTCTGAAACAATTATCAGAGTTTAGTTCATTGTGCTAATTGGAGGATGAAAATGGATAACGCATTTAAATTGTCCTACAGTGGATAGTTCTTTCCAGAAAATGTCCTATGCATTTGCATTTAAAGGTGCACAACACAGAATTGAAAAGCATTTCTATTGCCGCCAAGTGGCTCTAAAAGTGGAGACAGCTGAGCATTGCTGCCGTTGGACAACAGGCACAGAGTAGGGCAGCTGTTCATTGCATGTTCAATACATAATAGCTCCAGTGTGCTAACTAGTCCATACGGTATGTAGTCTAAAGACATGTAAAAGGGTTCTGGTCGAACCCGTTCTCAAGTCAACATATCATTTTTCTGCTTATTTCCCCGTGGGAGATATTACTGCTACATAAATAAGCAGGACAAAGAAAACAAGGTGAACGTCGTAGCCCTGCAGATCCTGGACAAACTGAGGCCTGCTGCCTCCTCAGCCAGCCTGCCAGCCATTTGCCGTTGCATAACCCAAAACTACTACCTCGTTAAAAAACCAGCAGAGACCGGTATCTTTGGGGAAGTGGTGGGGGCTGGTTCCTCACAGCTCTCTATAATAACCAGTTGGAGAGGGAGAGAAGGAGCGCGTTGCCGTTCTACGAGCCCCGGGTGGTTTTGTGGGCCGTGCGGCAAAGCAATACATTCCTCTTGGCTGGCGTTCATGTTAAAACGCTTCATTTTGTAAGTTTCGGTGTGTGACTCCCAGTTCCTCTGACAAAGCATTCCCAGCAAATGCAGATGTTGTGCAATATGATCATCACCTTTAATACGCTGTTAGCACTGTTGGCCGCGATCATTCCGGCTCAGCCACCCCATGTTCTCTTGTGACGTAACCTCCTTGGTGGAAGTAACCAGTGGACAAAACCAACAATGAAACTTTTCAAGGGTTGAAATGACTTTCAGGATTTATGCTTTCTAGTAAAACGGAGCTGCCATTAAAAGAGTTGTCATTCTGTCATGATCTAGAATAACGCCAGTCAGGCTGAAAATATTTGTCTAAATACTGAATAATTTCTGTCAGAGAAATTTGAGATTTGGAATTTGGTTCTGTACGGTTTCAAAATACAAAACTAAACGTGAACAAGGAGAAATCTGTTCCAAGGCCGAGCTCCACATTGGCTAAAGGTTTGTTTCTCTGTTTGTTCCACCATCTGCGGGTAATCGTACCATCTTGAAGTTCTTATGTCTCGGGACAGAGCGCACAGTTGCTAGCAGCGGTGACGGAGCGAATGCATGAAACCCTAAAGTAATATCAGAGGGAGGAGGGCCAATCTCTGGCCCCTGCAACAGATGCGGCCCGCGTCTCTTTACATCTATTATTTACAGGTCAAAATGAACCCCGTCAGCTTTGGTGCAACCATTCGAATGTTATGAACTGTCAATACAACAGTGTACAACGGGTAAAGAAAGACAATCCACCGCGAGGCCCAAATATGACCACGTACGGCGCCAGCAGTGGGACGCAATGCTCAGGCTGTTATAGATGGTGCTCACACTGTGAGGAGATTACCACGGTGTAAAGAGCTTACAGCCCATTAGGTCCAACACAGCAGCATGAATGGGGAAGGCGGAGTGGAACAGATGAGGATCCATGTTATTCCAGAGCACCGTGGGATGACGGGCTTTCCTGGACAGTATCAGGTGATGAAAGGCTCTAGACTTTTTTATGGACAAATAACACAAAAAAATAAAAAAGACACAAACTTTTCCTTTTGAATAAACACAAAGACGTGGTCCACGCGAATCGTTTGTGTAGGAACTCGTTTTGTCAGTTCTTTCTCTCTGAACCCTGAGGGCCCGAAAGAAAATATTTACAACCTCCTCACTTTAACAACCAGGTTGCATAACAACGCCAATGCGCTTATAACACCAACTCCCAAAATCTCATAAAGGCGGCCTCCCTTTGGCATTTCTCAGCCCCTCTTCAACAACCCCTCCCGACTGAGCCAGTGCAGAACATAGCGTACCCAGCCTTCAAACTGCTGTCCAAGCTACTTCATTTCCTTGAAGGGAGCAACATCAGCATCCTCTCAGACGCCGCTGTCTTTTGTTTCAAACGCGTCCTGCTTTGGAGTGTTCAGATAAGATGGCAGACACGTGCAAAGAGAAGTTTGCTTGAAGGCATCAGTGTGTTTGTTACATGCGCGCAGTGCAAGGACAACACCCTGACAATGCCTCGACTTGTAAAAAGCCAGTCCACGCCGCCGGTGGAATCAGAAAGGATTCCCAGAGTGAGCACTGTACACGTGTGGGACCGGGGCTTACAGCGCCCTGGCCTGCTTTAGACAGAGGCGGCATGCAGCTGGCAGACAGCGAGAGGACAAAATGTTCCAGAAGCAAGCCTCCATAATCCCTGAACCAGGAGCGGCGTCCTCATTGTCCAGCAATGAGAAGAGGGGGGGGGGGGGGGAGAGATGGGTAGGGGGACGTCACACAAAACAGACGTGCGCATGATGATGATATGATGCTGACATTATAGATTTGATAAGGATTGTCATTAAATATTTAGTATTTGCACTGTGTGTGCTGGGAACCAGGGCTGTCAACGATTATTCTAAGCACTACCGCAGCTATCTACCGCAAGAAGGGAGTCACACATCGTCACTTGACTGAAGATGAAATGTTACGGTAGGCCAGGCTGAAATACCAATAATTCAATAACAACCGTAATGACGGCAGAGAACTCAAGCTTGACGTCATGTAAACAAAGCGCGTACCTATCAGCTGTGCTCCAGATCAGACTGGAGACGTAACCGCTGAAAAGATGGCTGAGTAGTACTCGCTTTCTTCTTACGTTTGTAGTTTTTAAACAGAAAACACAATTTATATTGAGATATTTACTGGAAATGACAGAATAAAGCCAAGAGCACGTAGGAAACCACAACCCCACACTGAAGGGACCTCGTCATACTGATTATTACCAAAGTAGCTGTTTGTACAACCTCATCAAACACAGCGACTGCAAAAAGAGCATTATTAGCTATCGGCTCTTTTTTAATTTTCCATAAATGGGGAAAATGGTGCCAGAAATAGTTCCCTTCTAAGCAAACAGGAACTTTTCAAAGGCAGAGTCATGCTGACAGCAGTAGAGTGAGGCAGACCTGTAAGCTTTAGAGTAGTGAAGAAGGTGACAAGATAAGGAACTACAGTCAGGGAGGACGTCCTGGAGGAATTCTACACTGTAAGAATTGTTTTGTGATTAGAATACGCAAATGAAGCCTAAAATTACAAAAGTATTGGCATCAAAATGTACTTTAAAGTGCCAAAAGTCAAAGTACTTATGAAGTACATGCTAATTTGCCCATTTCAGAATAATATATATCATATTATTGGATTTTAATTATATATTTATCTCTTTAATGTTGCAGCTGAAATGTTGAGTTGAAGTTTAAAGTAGTATGAAATAGAAATACTAAGTAAAGTACAAGTACCTCAAATTTGTACTTAGGGTCCAGTGCTTGAGTAAATGTAATTAGTTACTTTCAAACACTGTAAAGTTGAGGAACGCCATGAAGTTAGCTAATGCTAGCTAGTTTTGCTAACATTACACATCATGGAGGTGGCTTTAAACAGTCCAGAATGTTATTTAGGTTGCGTTGTTGTGCCGTTACTGGTATGGAATAACTGCTTTGGGTCTTGGTATTGGTCAGATTCAATAAGACTTAGCATTCGGTTTTATCTATTGGCATGTTATCCACGACGACATGCTGGACTCAGTCCGCAGAGCCTTGAAGCTCCGCCCCCACTGCTGCACAGAGCGCTGTTTGCTCGTTCATTAAAAGTTTAGTAATATTAAACATGTCACGTGTCCAAATTGCACCAACTTTTAACAGGTCCTTGTGTCCCCAGCAACACACCCACCAAGTGTGAAGATCGGACGGTTCTGGAGATACGCGAAGGACACACATACAGACAGATTCCTTGCTTTAAAGTTAGAAGAAAAGGATCAAACTGGAACATTTCCATCCCCATACTGATCTGGCAGATTCCCACTGAAACGATATGAGCCCCATGTGTCCCTCCGTGTGTCGGACCAGAGATTGAGTGTGTGCTAAATGTCGTCAGTGATGCGAGTATCGTTAGCCGTACCCTCGGTCAGTCAGCTCCTGACACAAACTCACGACTCCCCTCATGTCTCTGTGTTCAGCCTCTAATCCCCCGGTCCCGCTCCTGTTGCGTAACATGCAACATCCCATCATGCCGCGCAACAACGAAGCCAAACTGCAGCAGCGGACTAGCACGCAACAACACCGTCACAGTGCACCCTGCTGACAGCCGGGAGCCCAGAGGCATCACAGGGCGAGCAGGCAGGGTCTCTGGGTGGGGGGGGGGGGCTTACAGTAAGGGGTTAACAGAGAATGAGCTCAGGATCGGAGAGCTAATTGTCAAACAAACGCAGACCTAGCCCCGGTCAATGGTGGGTTCAAGTTCAAACAAACAGACGGAAGCTTCCGGGTCACTGAACATCCACTCGGCGGCTGATTGATGTGCGACAAGGAGTTTCCGCTCTAAATAGCAAACTGAGACAATTAACATATTACGGGGACACTTTTCCTACACGCTCACCACAGCAGAGAAAAGTTAGTTCCTGCTGCACGTGTATGTATATTTAGGTAATAATCATTGTGATTATTACACACTAATAATTCAATCATAATGTGATTAAGACAGATAATGATTATATTATGTGATTATTCTCTGAGTCAGAGAGTTAGACGCGTTCAAGCTATATTCGGTAAAAATGTGTATTGTAGGAAAGTAAATCAAATGTAACCTTGTACAATGTAGTTTTGGTGAGAAACTTGAAGACAGTTGTTTGAAGATGTTTTTAAAATATATATTAGAGATGCATTTTGACTTTAACGTTTAACTTCCTAACACTAGCTCTAAGCAGCTCAGAAAACATTAAAGCTACTTATGCCATGATTTTGGCAATAAAAATATAATCTTTTATTTCCTAATCATTTGAATCGTGTTCATGCAAATAACTAATAATAATAATAATAATAATAGCCTTGTAAACCAGCTGCTGTAACAAAGCAGAAACTACCTGTATCGGGCGATACGGCTCGTTGACGATTGGCTATCGATATCGACGGCAAAAAAGTTACATGAACGTTAAAGTTCCCCCCTTTTAACATTAATGCAACTAAACCTTGATGCACTTGTCGAAAAAGTGGTTTTGGATGAGTGCCCACCGTCAGTGAAAAGGAAGAAGATGTCACAGGAGGAAGTGACTTGCGTAACAGTCACAAGAGAGGTTAATCACAGCCAGTGTTAATATGAACCAGAAAAACCTCATGTACTGTGCGATGCCGACGATCCTTCATCTCTGCCGATAGCTCATTGTCTTCAGCTCGACTCTCTCACACCCTAACTGTGTGTACTTCAAGCCAGGCCGTTTTGCCCTCAGGCCCAGGTTGTGTCCTCCTCCCTCCCGCTCACATACAGTAGCTGTGCTCTTACCCCGCCCTCACCCATCCCTCACCCCGAGGCCTGTTAACGTCACTCACTCATCTTGTTAATCAATAGCTCGGCTTTGTGCGCGGATGACGGTGCAGCAGATACTCGTGTTAATTCTGTTTCCTCGACAGTGACGTCGGAAGCTTTGGCAGAAATCAGGAGCAGCAAAAAACTGCTTGGGAACTAAAAGTGAAGGGACAAGGCCAACACGTCTTCTGATGCCTTGCGGTCAAAATAGTTAAAAAGGGACAGTTCACCCCAAAAATGCCAAAACACATATTCCTCCTCTTACCTGTAGTGCTATTTATCAGTGTATATTGCTTTGGTGTGAGTTGCCTAGTTTTGGAGATATGGGCCATAGATGATGTCTGCCTTTGTCTATGATATAACAGAACTATATGGCCAACTTCAGTCTCTTTCCAGAAATCATCATCCAGAATCAACTCACGCCAAAACAATGTAGATTGATACATGTAGGAGGACAAATACGTATATGATTTTTTTGGTGGTGAACTGTCCCTTTAAGGATAAAAAATAGTTCTAGTTTATTACACCGTGGATCTCATTTCACAGTTTTCCTATCATCCAATCTATGAGGAGAACCGTGTTGATGAAACCTTGGTGTGCAGCGACATCGCTAAACAAATCTCCAGGTTAGCCGTTTCCTCTTCCACATTAGGAAGAGGAAACCAAAGGTGAACTGTAAAAGTATCTCTCAACCTGTCCGCTGTAGAACCATCACAGTTTACAGAACCACTTCCTGCTGGAGCATCAGCTCCAAATGAAAGGGTTTAAATAGTCCGGATGGACTGTTGTCTGAGCGCTCATGTGTCTTGGTCCGTCTGAGTTGGTTGTTGTGATGGTTGGGGTTTTTCCCAAATCTCATAAAATTGCTTCATAAGCACAATGTTATCATGTCTCATAGAAATCGTGACAAAGACATACTGGAGTCATGCTTTTAAAGAAGTCCCCATGCACGGGATTCTATGTATGTTTAACTAGAACTCGTGCCAGATGTAGAGTGGATGTGTGTCATGGTGGAAGGATGATAGATTCAAACAGACACGCTTCACCTACTTTCATTCTGAAATCTTACACTCTCCCTGTACAAATGTCTACTGGCTACTGGAGGTAACCAAAGCAATGGCTTCTCTCTTCGCTGTAATGAAGAGCAGTGACAGGACGTTTCTGAAACACACTCTAACATGTTGTAAACCATAACAGTGACTTTCACACCACCGGTGGCTATTAACAGAGGGGCGGTCCAGACAGGCTAATGGTGTCAGCTGAAAGGAAGATTAGACGATTTCTGCCCTGGGTTACCAACGGCCAGTGTTCCCTTTAAGCCAGTGCTGGTGAGTCCTGTGTCACAGAGGAGCCTGCTGGTTTTATTTCTCACTAATCACTTCAGCTGCTCCTCTTCTCTGGTTAAAGGTGGATGAATTAGCTGTTGTGTACTTTGGTTGGGCTAAAAAAAAAAACCTGCTCAAACTGCCAAACTAGGCAGCGCAAATCAAACATGAATCAACATTCTTAAACATATTGTAGTAACTGTTTAGCTGTAAATTAGAAAGTGTGAGACCCTGCCGCTATGTTGAAAACAGTCGAACCAAAACCAAGCATCGCCCACCGACCGGAGCAAACCTTCTAATTTCAAAGCTGAACAGGAACTGAAATATGTTTCTGAAAACATCTGAGGCGAGATGAAGTCAATGAAAGACAGAATCTCGATTCATATTCAATCATCGCTGCCTAGTTTGACAGTTTGGACAAGCAGTGATTGACGGCTGCGTCTCCTCGGCTCTGATTGATGGTTTTTCTTCGGGCCCGGTGGGATCGTCTAAATTCAATTAAAAGCACCAAAAGAACGCTTTTTTCACAGATTATCTATCTCAAATCCTACTGTCAGGATATAGTGACATTTTGGGCAAATATGACAAAAAGTTATTTTTATCAAAGTTACCAACTGCAGCTTTAAAGAGAGCATTCCTAGTAACACTGATGGAAGTGGAGCTTACCTGGGAAGGAAAGGGGTCCCTTCTTTGACTGGTTAGGGTAAAAGAAGGAGAGGTTTTGGGAAGGTGGGCGTCGTCACGCAGCACACGTGACTTGGTCCATCCGCACCTCCAGCTGGAAGGCGTCTGGTCGGTCCTGAGGGTTCACTGCAAGCATGTCGTGGAGGAGTTTCTTCACCCCCTCGGACATGGAGCTCCTGGCCTTCTGAGGGATGTGGAGAACCATCTTGGGGTTCTCCAACAGAGCCTCCCCGACAGGTACAATCTCTGTGCCCTGCCGTATGTAGGTGCCCAGCAGTTCGCGCTTGGACTCTGCGTCAATGAAGGTGATCCGCTCGATCATCGCCCAGATGATGATGCCCAGCGCGAAGATGTCGGCCTTGGCTGTGTAGTGGCCCTCCCACACCTCGGGGGCCATGTAGAAGTCTGAGCCGCAGGCCGACGACAACCAGAACTTGTTGATGTTGACGATGTTGTTCTGGTTGCTGCCTCTGCCGCCCGCCGCCGCGGGGCGTTCCTCGCTGTTCTTGGAGTTGAGGCCCGCGCAAACCTTACTGAGGCCGAAGTCGGCCACTTTCAGAACGGGCGAGCCGGATTTCTGCGAGATGAGGATGTTGTCCGGCTTCAGGTCCCGGTGGACGATGTTGTTCTTGTGCAGGAAAGCCACGGCGCTCGTCAACTGGCGCATAAAGCTCCGGTTGGTCTGTGGGTCGGGCCGGCGGGACAAGATGTACTGGTTGAGGTCCCCGCCCTCGCAGAACTCCATGACGAACCAGAGGTAGCACGGCTCCTCTGGGTGACCCAGGATGCGCTCCCCTGCAGCGGGCAGATTGAAGATGGACAGATATGACCTGGTTAGTGAGATGTTCAAACTGTGACATTTAGTCCATTCATTAGGAGCTCACACCGTACTAAACAATGTCGGGAACGCACAAGTACAGTGCTGCTTTCACTATCATTTCAGCACAGTATTAGTCATGCTAATTATCTTGCAACTGAGCTATGAGATTCATGAGAGCATTATACTGTATAAACTGTATCTGTAATAAGCCGAGATCAGCTGATAAATCGGCCCAGACAATTAATCAATCAGGCTCTAATAGACACCGGTGCTTTTTCTCACAGATCAATTCTTTAATATATAAAGTATAACTTGGCTTTCAGATGTCCAAACAGCGCTGCTCCCCTCACACTGCCCTGACGATCACGTTGTGTTGACTACTTGGCTTTACACTTTAGAAACTAGGTCAAATAGACCAAAACAAAAGAGGGCAAACACATAGAAAAACAAATCTTTTGAGTTGTTAATCCTACAACCATCCTGTATTGCCCTTTGATGGCTGCTCAAGATTAATATTTAATTTCAAGAGCCTGAATGGTGACACTTATGTAACAGCCAGGCTATTAAAAGAAAAACAAAAGACAAAGACTGCACCGATTGAGTTATAACTCTGGATTTTTTTAACTGCACATGTCCACATTGGTATTTCATTTCTACATTTTTGTATTTTCTGAAGATGTATTCACCAGCTATCCATTCCTATTAGGCTGCTGAGCAATAACAAAGGAAGTGGGAAGTAGGTCAAACTGGATTGATGACAACCATGATACATTATATATATATATATATTATATATATATACAATAAATAAATCTGCAGCATTTCATGATAGCATCCAACATTACACTGTAACGTCATTGTTTAGCGTCGGGAATCGAAGTCAACCAGCCCTGGGTTAGCATGCTGCCAACTAGTACACCGTGTTCTCTTGTGAGGGACACACAGTGTACTCTCTGTGCCTACTATAGGTAACGTATAGCAGCGTCACTGACAGACAGAGGGGCCGCACAAGGGCTCAATGTTACTTTTAATTCACAAAATCTCAGTGATTGAGCCTTAAGTACAGATGTAGCAGTATTTTTTTGTATTCATCTGTAAAGCAAAACAGTTTTGGTTCCACTGCCATCAATCACAGACCCTATAGCGCGTGTTTACATGCGCTGAAGCATTTTATAGCTGCAGTGAAAGCGTGAGACAGCACATCCTTTAATACAAGGGCTCAAACGCGAATTTAGAGCTTAAGCTGGCAAAACCACTGCCAATGTGTTCACTACTTATTACGTGTAATTTAATATACACGCATTTTGGAATAGGGGGCACTCTCAAAATGATGCATGTGTTATTTCACCATTTGCAGTATTGCTGTTATTGTAGCCTGCATACCTTTGAGGGAGGTCTCCACCAGGCGCAGGTATTGCTTGGACCTCTTGTTTCCGTGGCTCATCTTCTGCGCCAGGCCCTTCTTCTGCAGGACGCACTCCTCCAGCTGGACCACATTCTGGTGGCGGTTCTCCAGACTCGTCAGAGCCCAGAACTCGGCCAGCGCCAGCTCTACGTTTTCCGGGGCGTCGCACTGGAGCCTCTTCACCGCCACCCTGGCCCCCGTTTTCCGCGCTACGGCCTCGTAAACCACTCCGTAGCTCCCCCGGCCGACCTCTCGCATCAGGCTGTAGCGCGG
The DNA here is from genome assembly GCA_032191485.1 of Leptoclinus maculatus. NCBI lineage: Eukaryota > Metazoa > Chordata > Actinopteri > Perciformes > Stichaeidae > Leptoclinus > Leptoclinus maculatus. The sequence goes on along the minus strand of JAVDOI010000012.1, from coordinate 20,287,972 downwards.
AGACACCGCCACGGCGGGCTCCAGCCGGTCGTTCCGGAGGAAGCTAATGGAGAAGCAGTCGTCCTCCTCCACCTCCTCCTCCTCCTCCATGGGCTCCGTACAGTTGTTATCCTCCACCGTCAGGGAGCGAAGGACTTTGCCCACTTCCCGCTTCATCTTCACGGACACGCTCCGCCTGCAGCCCCGCACGCCGCTGCTTACCTGTCTCCTCTTCTTCCCGTCGCAAATATCCATAACTTCTTCTTTGTTGAAAGTAAGCATGAAGGGAGGACGTGTTTGTCTCTCATTACTTAAACTCTAAACTAATAAAGTTTGACGTCCTTACGTCTGTCTGGTTGACGTTCGGAGAGGTTAAACGCCAGCCTGTCAGCAGCGTGGAGCTCTGTCGCTGTTGGTAACGAAACGTAGGGACTACTTCACCTTCATAGACAAAATGTCCCAGCTCCCACAGTACACACGGAGAACAGAGGGCGTGGTGTTCTCTGCAGCCACGCGGTGATTGGCGGGGGGACGAAACGGCTCGCGGAGATCCCGTTTTTGGTGAAAAGGGGTGGAGAAAGCGCGAGCACCGTGCTTGGAACACGCTACTTTTGTTGTTATTTTGAAATAGGACGCTAGTCCTGATACGGGTCCGTTATCACGACAGGGTTCTGGTTTGAAATGCTTATCAGAGTAAATTGTACAGAGTGAGAGGGGCGGGTTCAGGTGTAGACCTTGTGCAGAGACCCGCACATGGGGAAAGTGTGCTGCAGACCCCTCCTTGATATTACCACTGCATTAGGGAACAAAGGCAGCCAAGGTTTTACAAACACTAAGGCCATTAAGAGTGCCATCTCAGTAAAGTCTAACAACACAGATTAAGTTTTCCAAAATGTTGTAATAGTTTTTATTTGTTTTAATATATAATTATTCTGTATTTGTCTAGTCTGTAGTTATACTGTTTGTAAACTGTACTTTCATTTTTACTTGGTTACATTTTTATTTCATTGTGTCATTTGGAATCTATACTGTATATGTAGTTGTTGATTTGTGCATACATGTATTTGAAAGTTATCCATTTAACACCTTGGAATAATCTTCACTGTATATATTGTATATTTGTTGACATAGCCTAGTATGGACATACAGATGCATGTGTACTATAAGCATATTGACAAAAACAAATGATCTTAAATGGTCATTAAATCTATGACAAATTATGTTTGCATTTATAAAATAGTAATGAGTCCTTCCCTAATTTGAGATCCCACATGTGTCGAAGAGGCACACCCAGATACACCTGCAAGTCCAGGGGCCAAAAGTGTATTCTGTGCCTCTATTAAAGCCCCCATGTTCACCAACTTAGACTGGTTACATGTTTATTAAAGAGCAACTTATCATCCCCTGCTGACCTTCAGTGGTATAACTTTTCACCTGGCTGCAATGACTTACAGGTGTAAGTCAATGCACAGGCCCTCTTGGACCACGTGAAACACCCTACCGACCACCAGCTTGTCTTTGGACTCGTCAGGGCAGCGAGGCTCCTGGCAGGAGGAGGATCTGCTACTGTCGAGCCAGGAGCCCTCCTCCTCCCGCCGGAGCACAGCCAGCAGGTTGAAGGCAGCAGCCAGATCTGGGTCCGTCGCAATGTCAAGTATTAAGAATAACTGTGTAGAAATAGCCAATCTTCTCGCTGATGGTCTCGTTTACTTATCTAGGTCGTATATAGGCATCAGTATTAAATTGAGACAATTTCATAACCAGTTTAAGTTATTTGCAGTAACTTTAACCCATCACTATGAAGTAAATGTTGATTGCAAAATGTGATGGCTATGGAATAATAACATCAAATCAGCTGGAAGGCCGTCCTCGCGAGGACTTCCTGACTCTGTAAGTCCCTAATGATCTTTTTAACCTTGTCTAATGTAACGTCCGCTCCAGTTTTACAATGTTCCTGACAGGGTTGGACATCTTATATCCTGATAATTGGGGTCGTCGATACATATGGAGTTTCAAACCAGCTAAAGAAAACTCAGGTGAATTGCTGTCCATGTACGGAGGCCCTGGCCTCAAAAAACATATTGCTATCAAAGACTTTAATGAAAGAGGGGCTTAAAGAGCAACAACATTAATTTATTTGACGTAGCGCACAAAAGTAAAATTGCAGAAAAATTAGGATTTTCGATGATGAGACCCCATCATGACGTGAGTACATTTAAAAGAATATAGACCATATAAAAATGAATTTGTGTATGTTTAATGTTCCGCAAAAAAAAATTCTTAAAGAAATTCAAAGAATCAACAAATATACGATCTACATAGAATGTTATGAATCAACATTGAAAGAGACAAAAAAAGCATCTTCTCAGTTTTTTAAATGGAGATCAACTGATTCGTCAACGTGATCCCATCCCTACTTTACATATTTGGCAGAAGCCCCCCGACACCACTGCAAAGGTTGGCGTGTGGTTAATGTTGTGAAGCGTTCGCGATTAACATTGTAACACATTGGTTAATAACATTGTTTAAGAGTAGCGGTTAGGTTTAGGCAACAAAACTACTTGGTTATGGTTAGAAAAAAATATGATTTGACTTAAAATAAGTACGCTTGTAACGTAACGCCAGCTATAAACGTAACGTCACGACATGTGGGTTAATCCATAAAAATATGTTCCTGACACTTTCACTCCCATCGTCTTTTAGTAACTTCTTCACATTTAATTATTTCGTTTTTCTTTGGTAAGTCATGTTGTATTTGTTAGTTTGGAAGGTTCGATGTATAAATCACATCCGTTTTCATCTGTATGTACACAAATAAAAAAGCAAACTACAAAACAGACTAGCAGGGATTTGCTGATTTGAGAAGCTAACGTGATCAAATTCTGAATTGTTAGCGGCCCCTGGAGTCCACGCTGTTCCTTACACCCAAACAAGCCCCGAGGGCCCTTTGCTTTGCTAGCAGGGCTAAAAACCTAGCACTGTCAGATAAAAACAAGTCCTGCCTTTGTGTTATGCCATCCCATTGTGGCAGTCACTGCCCTGCATACCAGGCTGGCTGGACTTAGAGAGCAGACTGTCTATTGTCACAGCTCAGTGGCCAGAAAAGCTTTATTTGTGGCTCTAATCAAAAGGGGAATTTACTGAGGCTTAGGCCACTGCATTGCAATCAGCAGGAATCTGACTGAGGGCACAGCTTCATAGACTCTGCACTTTGCAGGGCAATGCATATACTCACACTTTATTTATCAAGTGTCACATGTGACTGTCCCAAAACGTATGAGCTTCAATCCTTTATTTGGCACAAAAATAACAATATGCAACCACATGATAGTTTTGAGGTTTTACACAGAAAACTTGCAGTTTACTTATTACTCACTTTAAGGGGAAACACTACAGGTGAATAGGGTCAAACCTTTAACTAATTTATATCGCCATGCGACTTCCACAGTTCATTACTTACATTAACACAATTATTCTTTTTATTACAAGTCTTCCGAAAATTATATATTTAAATATCCAAATGGGGCATTATCTTATCAAATATGTGTTCATAAATATCCTGAAGAAAAATTCAAAATTCATGTTTCATTTTGTTGACATGATAGAGTCAAGGGTTTTTGCAGAGGCGATTTGGGATATCTCTTTGTGTTCCTCCATGAATCAGAAAATACTGTCAACAGCCATAAAATTGTCTGCATGTTTATAGTAATAAAATGTTGTATAAATCAAGCTATGAATTATATATAAATAAACCTCTCTGTAAAAACCTTCAGAATATAGAGAGGAATGAAACTGTAAAGTTTGATGTAAGTGCTACTGAAGTGGATTTAGAGAAAACGGCCTTTAAAGATGTGTTTTGATATCACCATGAACTTCCCCAGTTGATTTCCTAAATTAAGAAAAATATTTTTTGGTATTAAAAGTTTTCTAAAATGTTATGTTTAAAATATGTAAATGAGGCATTTTCTAATGATAACTTTTGGTGAATTTAGAAGAAATCTACAGATGCAAATAGACAAAGTAGTAAACACCTTCATGTGTATTTTTGATTATTTATCTTTCCACTAGTCTGAGAAAAGACTTGTTTTGGAAAGAAAATAGTCAAAAATCTCAAAATTGACCAGTACTTGAAAAACGACGTTGTAGTCTGTCGCGTCTCAGTTTAAGGTTGAAAGACATAAAATGCTTATATCTTTATCAGGTTACACTGCAAGTGAGCAGCAATAGTACTGATAGTGAGAATACAGACAGAATACAAGAGGAGAGGGAGGGCTGGGACATGTCACAAAGGATGTTGCTGTTCATGCACTGTAACCATTCAGCTGTGGAGGGTTCAGGGATTCTTTATCCAAGTTGATCAGATTTAAATCGACATCCGCTTTGTACAAAGTCAACCCTTCAGCGTCAAACTATTAACATACCTATTTACAGAATATATATATAAGAGAGAATAACAGATTACTAACAATAAACACTGCAGTGCGTAGCTATATGTAATTTAGAGTGTAGATTAGAATGTTAATATGGAGGGCTAACGTTAGCTAGCTCTCTCTCTCTATTGTTGTTTTCTATTTAATAACGTTATGCCTCTATAAATCCGGACCTTCATGGTAATTTTTTGTCAATGTACTAAATTAGCATTTGCACTTTGTTTAGCTAATGTTAGCTAGCAGTATCTCTGCCAAGACGTCCTGCATTCATTGGGAGATAAAACTGTTATCGTTAGTCAGAAGGTGTAAAGGAAACAGACAGGGAGCTGCAGTGTGTGCCTGCAAGCTAGTAATCTAGGCTGGATGACAAGTATGAATGTAAATCAGAGGCAAACTGCAGGCATTGTAGCATAAAGTGAAGTCCTTTATTTGCCTACCTCTGACAGGCCATATCATTGAGACTGACCAGTTATTATCAGAGTCATTAATACTTTCATCTGGTTCATCTTGAGTAAAGTTGCTGGAAAGAGCCCAAAAACAAAGACAAACAATTAAATAATAATAACAACATCACATAACGTGTTATTTTGTAATTGTCTGGAAGCATTTTTCGGTCAAAGGGAAACATCACAGATATGATTGGGTTGTGGGAGTTGCCTTTCTCGCCCCATTAACTTCAATAAAACTGGCTCCACTGCAAATGTCTTGATCAGACCCCCTGCTCACCTCTACCCATAGCATCTGTCGTTTTTGCTTTTTTTGTAGCCACTGTGTAGCATTGCAGTCACAGCACAAAAGCAAGTAGCTAGCTAACGTTAGCCTGCTAATTCCTCCCTGTTTTCATGTTAACGTCACACCGGTTAGAGAAATGAGAGGAACAGTGGGCTGGTGTCCAGCTCCCCTCTACCAGGAGACTACAGCCGGGAGGAGAGCGGACGGCCGCTCCGGAGACGGAGGCTTAAGGGTTTGAGCTGGCTGAATTTGAGTTGAGTTTTTTTTTCTTGTTGCTCCGAACAACTTCTTTTTCGGGGTGACATTACATTACAAAACAAAAGTTGGGTTTCGGAAAAAGATCAAGGTTGGGCTTAAATGAACTACGTATAGTTAGGTTTTTGCAACAAAACCACTTAGGTTTAGATAAACCGCCACAAAAGTTACACTTAGGCAACAAAACCACAACACTTGTCGAACACGCTCTCGCTGTTGAAAGTTTGTTGGACCCATATCTTTCCCCTCCTACTTTCTGAACTGGTCTTTCTCAATATTGAATTGCTGACCGTTGCATCGTCAAGTGGATGCGTGTAAGTCTTGTGTCCACCACAAAAATGGATTCTAAATTACTTTTCATTGGCAGTGTTTTCGCTCTGAGCGACACAGTAAAGACGGCTTCCTGTCCATGTATACGAAACCAATACATTGAATTTTGTGACTATTTCACAACCCGCCATGATACTGTGCGGGCTCTTCTCCCATCAAAGTAGACTCCCAACAGAGAGACTGCAGGGTGTGATTCTTGTCCCATTTGTGGTCTGTTAAACTGTAAATTTATCAAATTCAGTGGCTCATGCCATATAGCTATTGTAGCTCTTTTTAGCGTTTTTCAAAATTCTGCGGCGGGTGGACTTAGGCTCTGACCTGGGGGTGAAGTTACACTTTAAAGTGTAAAAAGTAAAACCACTCAATGCTCAACTCAATAATACTCAATATTATTAGATTATTATTACGGATACATGAATGTATACGTAGCATACAACTGCTGTACGTGGAGCTAATTTCAACTATTTCATATACTGCAGGGCTGTTCAATCTATAATAGTGCATCCTATTTTATAAGATTTTTTTTCTCAAAAGAAAATCTTAGTGTGTCAAGTAAAATAGCTGTGATGCAAATGTTAAAAATGTTTTCATCTGAAAAGTAGTGGAGTAGAAGTACAAAGTCGAAAAAAATAGAAGTTTTCAAGCTGCTGGTAAAAGAGGAACATCTGAGGAAACAAATAAAAAGGAGAATTTAGTAGGCTACAACAACGACAAGTGGTAAATACAGGCAATGAAGACCCATGGAAAGTGATTGCAAATCAATCACTGCCATCATTATTCTTGCTGTTCACTCCCCTGACATATGCAGGAAGACGTCTAAGAATCTAATCTAATAAAAAGAGAGATGCATTAAGCCTGTTTAATTGCAGTAATCCTCTTTTTGACCATTACACATAATGTAAGGCATCTCACTGTAAGAAACTTACAGTAACAGAGACCGTGAGGACTCGTAAAGCATGCAACCCTGACCTCTTGTGGCTGAGCGGGAATAACATCATGTCAAGTGCAATTTACAGAATTATTTTTCTCCTGTTGGGAAATGAGTATACTGAAAAAGCATCAAAAGAAGAATGAGCGTAATTTGGACGACCTCTTCCACATGTCCGGGGTCTACCCTTGCCGGTGATGAAGCTCTGGAGAACGCGCTGAAGTATTTATGAAAATGATCAGATTTGAAAATGTTGGAGTAGCAGTATAATGCTTATGTTTTGATACAGAATTGGTTTTAAACATCAATAATTCATGTAAAATCCTCCGATCCATTTCTGAAAGAAAGCGCCAGGATAATTGAAGTGCCGTGATTGTGCACAAGAAGAGGTGTGTGTGTGTGTTCAGATAGAGACATCGTCATCAAGTGGAGGTGGATATTCATGCTGCATTCACATGTGTGTGTGTGTGTGTGTGTGTGTGTGTGTGTGTGTGTGTGTGTGTGTGTGTGTGTGTGTGTGTGGCTCTGACCCTTGCCTGCAGAGGTTTTGTGTTGGAGCAGAGTTCTGGCTGTATTATTTTGCCAGTTCCGCTCCCGGATGAATATCCTTCACAAGTTTCAGGGACATTTACTTTAGCGTCTGACTCACAACCACATCTCTATGCCCGGTGTTACCACGGCAACGGGAAGGCCAATACCGCTGAGGTAGAACTGCACGGACGGAGATATGGCGATGCTATTGATGTCTTTTGTCTTGAGTTTCCTCTGTAGTGAGTTTACCTGGAGGTGATACAGGTCTCTGAAGCACAGACACCAACTGAAAGTCAGTCTGAGATGAGATCATTTCTGACGGATGCCTTTATTTTTTAAGTCTATTTTTTATTCTCGATATACGCTGAGGAAACTGATTAAATTCTTACCCACCAGACAGAAGATGACAGAAACACACCAAATATTACACAAAGAGTACAGTAATAGTACAATAATTGTTTTCCTGCATGTTCCTGTTAATATGTGTGGACATGGGACTCACAAGGATATAAAACACGTTGATGGAACATTGTGAGCCTTGGTTCTGTTAAAAATGTGTTCATAATGGGAAAAAAAAGAAAAGCTCAGTGTTTGTGGATTTCGTCTCTCTTATTATATTCTTAGTTTGTGCCACCAAAGTAACCATCATGTTTAGGGTGATGTTACCAATAGCAAAGTTTCAAGCTGATTTCTGAACGTTTATTTTCGATGGACACTGGAGGTACTCGCTGGAACCCTTGACACAGAGGACTAGGACGAACTGGCACAGAGACAGCGGCCTACAGGGATTAAATACACTGGAGGAGTGTAGGGGATTAGACACACGTGGATCCAATCAGGGGCCTGGCCGACAATCACAAAGGCGGGAAACACACAAAGTGAAGTGATCTGAAACAAGAGGAGAGGTACGAAACACAAAAATAATACAGGAAAGAGTGAAATTACAAAATAAAGTAAAAAACTTTGGACGAGAAATGACACAGACCCCCACAGTTTGAGGGGCATCTGTTGGTCTTTTTCATGAACACAAAGGTAACCTTATCTCGCACGGCAGCTGGATTAACGCGATGTCACGAGATCTCGCGATAATCGCCGGATCACATATCAGACGAAAGAAATCTATCTCGACAGGCTTCAAGTAATAAGTTTGTGCCACCGCTGGTCCGGAGCACAGACCAATCAGCGTCCCTTAGGTAGCTCCTGCTGTTTTGGCTTTAGCTGCCAGTACCTCCTGGTTTAGGTGTGCGGGACGACCCGGGGAGGCAACTATTCGTTCGGCTCCTGAAGAGGTGCGCGTAGATGCTGCATTAGCATCAGTTATACCAGAACTGGAGAGTATTTCTTCACTGACTTAGAGCAAACAACGGCATAGAAATTATGTTTTCACTCTTCTCTCGACTGGCTTTGGTATGAATTTGATTGGCAGATGGTTCATCCAATCACCAGCCAAGTATTTTTTTAACAATATGGATGGTTCTGTGTCACAAACTATCTAGCGTGTCAGGTTCAATATGATTAACAAAAAAACACTAAATAAAAATCAAATAACTTCATAGGCTATTTGTGTGGTTATGATTCTGAAATCTCTGAAATTCTAAATTTGGTTGGTTCAATAAGATGTGTTTTCAGTATAATGAGAACGATCTCTTATTAAACTCAAATATATTGGTTGTTGTATAGTAGTAACACTTCTTTTTGTTGAATTGACAAATTATACAAATGTGAAAAGGGGAAATCTTTCTGCTGCTATGGGTCCGAAATGTGCCTTTGGGTTTGTTGTAGTAACTCTGCTCTCTTCCATGACCGACACTACGTCACACAGGAGGAAATCAGAGGTGTGGAATCACGTGGCACCCGATAACACAGGACTTCACGGGTTTCTCTCCAACCAAACAGTCCAACAGCTCCTGGTGAGAAACACATCTTTTCCCAGGCAGGAAGCTGCTGTGGTGTTTCATTTGGATAACTGGTCAACAACTGCTGCCTCCTGCTGTCTGTGAGGAAGAACTCAAATACTCAGTAGAGACCAGCTACCGCCTTTAAATGATGAAGACTGTAGATGTATGGCTGGACAGTATCTGCAATTTTCTGTAGTGGTCCCAGTAATATTTATTAGTTCTTACTGAAGTAGTTTATTACATGACAGGTTGAAGCTATGTTTGAGTTAAATAATTGAGGACTGCTTTAAATTGATACATTCAACAGTATAATCATGTTAGTTTCAATGCTTTGCTGTTCTAGATTATAGATTTAAAAGTGTTATTGTCCTACTTTAGTGCTGTGTATGTGTGTCAATGTCCCAGTCAAACTGTTTCATTGTAGTACAAGTGCCACAAGATGACATTAGCTACATGTGAAGTCTGGGAACCGTGCAACTCACAGTATTTTCCACAACATGTTTGCGGATTGAGGGCCCTGTTCTCGCGCCACCGGACATGTGCCAACACGCCCCAAACCCCCAGGAAGTAGATGGCGCCTGTGCGCTTTGAATCGTGGAGACCACAGTTGAGAGGCCCTAGCTGCTTAGCTTCTCCCTCTTAACGGCCAAAACATGAGGCACTGTCCCAGGATGGGAAGAGCGGTTATGGCCCCGCCGCTGCTTGAACTAGTGCTGTGGGCAGGTCAGGGATCAGCCACGGCCCTGCTACTGTCAACAAAGTCAGATCTGGTGCACTCTAGATATTGGGAAGCACCATTCAAACCCAACATCAGAGACAGAAGGTGGCCTGTCTTCAACATGTTCTAAAAGGGAAAGGCATTCACCTCCAACTGCAGTGACATTAAAGCCAGGCTGTTCCATCACTACTCAGCTTCCATCAACACTACAGCCACAACAAACAGAGCAACCCTGAACTTTCGGCATTCTCGCTAGAGCCACCCACCCCAGGATTGTCACATGTGATGCCATTGTTCCTTCCGGGCCAAAACCAGTATCATCAGCCCCACCTAGTGAGGGCCAGGTCGCATTTCCCGCTCCCTATTTGTCTGATTCTTCTCAGGTCAGTTCGTCGTTCTTTTCCTAGTTGCGTTCGCAGGCTTTACAATATCCCTGTGCACAAACATCCTTTCATCCCTTTCGCTACGCTTCCTTCAGCCGTACAAATCAACAAGATCTCTGCTCTTCCAAACATGCCTCTGACAGCCAACACGCTAACCCAAGAGCCCCACCCAGCGGCCCAAGGGGCCCCACTGGCTAAGCTTGTTGGCTCTTCTCAGCCTCCTTCTGTATTTTAGTCTATCCTTTTCCCCTCCTTTTGCCACCTTGGCTGCTCCCTTTCCAACTGCCTCTTTCTGCACACCTACTCCCCTGTGGAGGTGCCCATGCCATGTCCCCATTTCACAACCACACCTGCAGACTGACTAGCAACGCACCTCGGTACACCCGTTAAGCTAAATGTTCTATAGCCACTGCTCTACAAAACCATCCCCATAAAGTGTTTGTTCACTTTCTCACAAATTCTCTCGTCGTCACTCCTCCATCCTCACCTCGGGCTAAGCAATCTCGCAAAAACTTTGTCAGAGCTCAGTGTTCCTCTTTCCGAAGAGAAAACCTCAGGGCCTCCATTTCTTTCTTTGCCCTCAGAGATAATACAACGCATCATTCCGCTTCTGTCAAACTATCCCAGAGAAGACAGATGTGCATTATGCCATACACATAATCCATGGGTTTGGAAGGCTACTGGGGAGGGAGAGGGTTTGCTTTCACTTGGCCCTCAGAGTTCAGATCGATCAACTAAAAGTCTCGCTTCCTCTGCATTCCATGAGCTGTACGCCATCGTCTTAACTGCCAATCTTTGGGGGGCACGAATGGTCTAGGAAGTCCATACTCATCCATTCCGGTTACATGGCAGTTGTAGCAGTCATAAATAAAAATTGATCTTTTCCATCATGCAGTTCATGCGCAGACTCAAGAATAGTTCATGCTCACTGGCTGACTACCAGTAACGAGTTTGTTGTGGTGCTCAACTTCCCAGGCACCACAACAGCATCGCTGACTCACTGTCCTGCTTCTCATATCAGAAATTCTGACTATTGGCCCCTGAATCAGATGTTCATCCCTTACCAGTCCCACCGTTTTCAGCCACAATATTCAACTAGCTCTACCGCTGGAAAACCTTTCAAACGCCTCGGAGCCATCCTTAATGCCTGCTCGCTGCACCCTCTCAGCCTAACTGGCTGGAATTGTTTTTAAGGCATACCACACCACATACCAGCTGCATTTTCAATCTCAATTTTATCACCCACACTCATTCCACTCTTAAAATCCACTCCTCTATCATCCTAATACGTTCTCATCCCCTTGGCGTCACTTTTTATGGCACTCAGTAGCCCAGCGCACAGTCGCAGTAAAGTAAGACCCCAAAAATACTTCGGTTTACAAAAAATATCATGTAACAATAGTACGGAAAACACGTCACAAACATAAAAAACGTAACTTCAACAACACTTTGGGACACAAACATCGGTCCCGAATAGCGGTCTCCTGGTTGAAAGTACAGTGTTTGTTTGACCCATCCACCTCCCATCCTGCACTGTCTTCATACTACGCCACCACACTCACAGTGTAACGGGTGTGGTAAGGACCCAGAAGCAGTACGACGGACACACAGAATAGTTGAACGAAGCTTTATTCCAGGCAGAAGACACAACAGGCAAACAGTCTCGGATCAGCTCACGTGGAGAAATCCACTCGGTGGAATGCCAAGCTGTGAGGGGAGAAGGCAGACAGAAACCAGAGGAGGCAGAAGTTGTTCTTGTGGTCGGTGACAGAAGGCTATGGCGATTTACCTGGGCAGAGGCAAGGCAGAGAAGTTTAAACAGGCAGGGCCGGCAACGGGAAACCAGTCGGTGGGTCAACGTGGGAAAGTCTGGCATATTGCGGAGATCGATCTGGCAGTGAGTGTGTGTGAGACTGGGGTCTAAATAGTAGGTGCAGCAGAGTGGCAGGTGAGAGTGACGAGCTGATGAGGTGGGTGGGACTAACAGGTGCACTGAATGAGCTGATTAGGCGAGCGAGAGATGGAGTGACAGGAGAGAATGGAAGCTGAACCGTGACACACAGGTCATTTTCTCTGAGAGTCTAAAAATTAGGCGGATGGGTTTACATGGTAGTTATTTGAAATCCCCAGAGTTTTATACAGATGCCTCATGCTTCGATATCGGACGCAGAGGGCCGTGACTAAGCGTCGGCATTTGACGCTCTGGCAATGAGAGTGGGCTGATCATCCATATCTACTTTTTTATCAAACTAGTTACTGGCAGCCAGTGACCATCTACCTCCCATTCCCACGTCTTCATGCTAATCAAAGCTAAACGTTTGGACATCACCATTCATACTTTTGACTCTCTCATAGTCACACTCCGGAGAAGTAAAACCAACCCCATCAACTTATTTTCGTATAGACTCCTACCTCAACCCATTCAAGCTGCTGACCAAGTACAGTTCCAGATAAGCCATTAAAGCCACACCGTTTAAAAAAAAAAAGATTGTTTCTTGGCTTTCTTGCCTTTATTATTACAGTTGAAGATAGACAGAGAAAGGGGTCGGATTCAAACCTGGACCGCAGCCTTGGTACATGGAGCGCCCACTCTTTCTTACCAGTGAAAGGAGACACATCCATTCATCCATCCTCAACATCCTATAGTCATTTTATTTACACACTGTTGTGTGTAAATAAGATAAGTGCTAGAGAAACCATACAAGATGAGAAGAGGAGGTTGTACAACCCACTGTGATTCATGCTATATTGATGGTTTGAATGGCTTGAAGAGATTCAGCCTAGTGTTGTGCATGCAGACACGTTTCCCCAGGAGTAAACCCTAGTGTACAGATTAAACATCAGTGAGCTTTAGTGGTGTTAGTGGGTGTATCTTTGACCTTTTGACTGCAGCCAGGCAAGCTGTTTTTCCCTACTTCCATTATTTATGCTAAGCTAGGCTAACCACGTCCCGACTCCAGCTCTGTACTTTACACATAGACATGAGATGGAGATCCATCTAAACATCTCCCTTATAATTAAAGATGAACAATCATGTTTCCCAAAATGTTAAACCACTCCTTTAAATGACAATTTATATTCATTACAACTTGTGTCTTATTTTTGTAGTTTTGGCAAACTTTTGGACAACTTTGGACAGCTGCTGATTTGTAACTGATACTAAGAAGCCAATTATTCTGGAATGTTCCCTTAAAAAAGAACAATTTAAGGGGAAAATCAAGAGAGTAAGAGGTCAAAGATGACCTGTTCCTGAGGATGTTAAGGGAACCCTCACTGTGGTGGACCTCCACTGTGGAGGATGATAGCCCAACAGCAACAACAGTTTCTTTCACTTTAACAGCGTAGAATGTGTTTGACCTTTCATGGGGTCACACACTAAAATAGCCAGCAGAGCATGCAGCAGAAGCGAAGTCCTGCTGCTCAGCATCCGGCAGGGATGTTTGTGGGATCTTGTCGGGATTCAGTGTGCAGGGAAAACCCGGTCCATGTTGCAGGAGAGGAAATGACAAAATGCTTTTAGGCGCCTTGCAGGACGTCTGAACGACACGCTGCCTCAGAGCAGCACAAAGGAAACGTGGGAAGTCAAGCAGGTGACTGTCTGATGCATCATTTATTAGTGAGTCTCACAATAATGGAAACTCACCGTTATCTTCCTCAAATATACGACAGGATAAACAGGGCGAGGGGCGGATGTGAATTGGGTAGGTGAATTGTCTTTATGGTGCTGAGCGGCATCAGTAATATATTTGCCCTCTGAGATGTATACATAAAGCCTTCTGTGGTCACATTATTTAGTTGAGCCAGGATTTACCTATTGTGGATTGTGTATTGAACACACCTCAGCCAAAACTTGAACGTAGTCGGCTGAAATTAAGTCAACGCTCCGTCGTCTTTTTTTTAGCTGTGTGCGCCTTTTTTAAAATAAAGTCTTGGGAGCAAATGAGACCACACTCCTATGTGCTTAATTGTTGACAACATTTCTATTCTGTTTTAATAAATAGAAGTTTATTACACAAAAATATTTTACCTTTAATACTCTAAATACTATAATGATACCCTGTAATGTAAAATGTGCTTTCCTCCAGCACCACAATTTAAAATCAAAGATAGAAGATAGATACAGGATTTGGTGATTCACTGACCTGTTCCATAGTGCCACCCATCAAACATTGTAGCCCCCTGGCAGCAAGACTTTAAGAATAGCAAACTCATGAGTATGTTGTTTATTTAGTTGAGTCCTTTTATATTTCTGGGTGACTTACTGACTGTTCTGTCCTGTTTTTAGATCGGTCTCATTTCAGAATGTATTTCTGTATTTATTTGTAGTTCTTTTAGTCAAGTGTATTTTAATAAATTCATTTTTTAGGGCAGTATCCCTCAATAAGTCATGTTTTCGAGGCAGCATATTGTCCATAAAGTTGGATTTCTAATAGCAGCATATCAGTAATATTGCACAAGGAGTCTGTCACCATCCACCTCGGCCAGCGTCATTGTAATCAGTGTCAAGGCTGCCTTTTCACTCACTTTTGTTTGGTAGAGACAATTTTTGTGTTACGTTTGATTCAAACCCTTTCTTTCAATCAGCACACTCAGTCGCTTATTCTAGCCTCGTCGTCTTGCCAACGAGAATAACTTTAACTTTTGAGAGGTGATGCTTCTCAATAAATCTCTGTGACTTTGCTGTTGTAAACATCACTGTTGCTGCTCAACAAACAACATTTAGCCAAGTTATATTTAAAATAATCTATTCTAATCCGCCTCTGAATTTAAAGACAACCAGGTTGACATAGGAAATGTATTGCTAAATACATACATAATGTTAGAGCACATTGCAGATTTGACTCATATCACAGTGTTGTATGTTCAAGTGATACTTCTTTTGACAAGTTTGGTTTTATTTAGTTATTTGATGCTAAAAAAAGGGGGCGTGATGTCCTGTTTGCCAGCTGCTCTGAGTGAACTTACAGTCGCAGAGACAGAGGCGACCACATTCTCACTCCCATATCGTCAAATACTGCTTGGTCAGTGGCCGTACGCTTCAAACTATGACGCTCTAGGTTCCCCTCTAGCAATAGTTTTGGATGTGTCAGTTTCCGCTCGTTACATAGTGTCTTTTCAAAATAAACTTCCAACGTAGGTTCACTTAGTTTTAGGATTACTTGGTTTTACAAAACTACTCAGTTAGGCTTCGGCAACTAAATATATGATTGATAGATTGTGTTTTGGGTTAAAATAAGTGCCTTTGTTACGTATAAGTATACTTGTTACGTAACTTACGTATGCAGGGTTGGTCAAGTAGGAAAGTACATAACAAAAGTAAGGTCAAATAAGTCAACATTGACTTGGGTTCATGCGGGACACGTACAGCGGTCTTCTAAGTGAAAGTTTGTGTGTAGGACTCAATCATCCACCCTGATATCGTCCCAAGGCGGACCTTCCAGCTCTTTACAGTTTCTCTGAGCTTCTAATACTGATGAGGATGGGTTTACATAGGAGTCCGTTGAAAGCCCGGTGGGACTCATACAGACGCTAAAGGGTGCCTCCGTATCAGGCGCCGAGTGGGCCACCGATGGCGCGTCAGTATTTGACGAAGTGACGAGATGGTTGGATGCACCTGCTATTCAGCTCTGCACTACTTAGCTGAACTATTTTGCCACGTGAGCGACAGTATCAACTCTAAAAAAAACTCTGCTTTCATATCATCATTAGCTGCACAAGTGGAGAAAGAAGTCAATGAGAAAGTTACATGCTGTATATAAAAAACTATTTTGGCAATTTTCTCCTGCCTATCCGCATCGCCGCGGCCTCGTGAGTCTGTCTCCTCAATGAGGCGAAAACGTTTGAAATCACCCTCCACCCATCAAGGAGGTTTATTTATATATGGTGGTGATGGCAGCTTTTCTCAACGGCTGCTATGGTTACCTTCACACCAGATACAGTGAAGAGCTCAGGTTGGCGGTGTTGTTGTCGCTTGTACGCTCACCTCACTTTTGTCTCATAACAGATCTTTTTCATTGGTGGAGGTGTGAGGCGTCACCAAGGAGTCAGTGGGTGGGGGGATGGCGGGGAGCTGCGGCAGCGTGTGATGGTGGTGATGATGATGCATGGAAAAGCCAAAGGAGAGTTTATCTATCACGCACACTGTCAGCCACTCTGTCATGACCGTGATGATGTGTGTGTTTCTAGACATACGGGAGCATGTCACTGAACCAGAGCAAGGAAATGGAAAAGCAATGAGGACGGTCATGATTTCATGGCCATTGAACACAAGACAAACAATACAAGGGTACTATCTGTGTGTGTGTGTGTAAATGTGCTGTAAATCATGACACATAAGATAACGCCAGGCTTTACAGTGTGTGTGTGTGTGTGTGTGTGTGTGTGTGTGTGTGTGTGTGTGTGTGTGTGTGTGTGTGTGTGTGTTCTAACTACATGTGGGAGTATTAAGCTTGGCTTCTGTGTGAGATGCAGGTCTCCAGGTTACTTGGGAATGTAAATGCAAACAAGGTTGCTCAAACAGGAAGGGGGAGAGTTTATGAAGCCCAAGGCGACACACATCGTTGAGTATTGTGTATATGTGTGTGTGTGTGTGTGTGTGTGTGTGTGTGTGTGAGAGAGAGAGAGAGAGAGAAAGAGAGAACGATATTTAATTGGCCGATGGCCACATTTATACATAAGCCATTACGTATGATGGTTTGGGACTGTTTTGGGACATCTAGGTGTTTTTTACACTTTTCACACTGTTTGGTCCGGTTCAAACGAGCTGTGTGTTTACCCGTTTGGTTCGCTTCGTTTGGGATCGGGTGCAGACCAAACAGGAGGAGCAAGACCAAGGGTGTGGGTCTCAGCCTGCTTTGACTCGCTAGTCACATGACTCGCTTGTCACTCGCTAGTGGCATGAGTTGTTAGTCAGTCAAGTTAACGTCAACCAACCATTTTGAGTGTTTTTTTCTTGCCTAAACCTTAACATTGAAAACTAACGCTAGAGGGGAACCTAGATCGTGAATCTCCCATGCAAAGGGGTACTGACCAACAGTGTGCGAGATAAAGGGGGTGTCGGGGGGTCCGAGACCCCCTGAAAGCCTCAACAGCAACATTTTGAGGGAGCTCTAAAATCCTTAGACAAATATTTGTCACTTGCATTTGTCACTAAAATGTCTTTCTAAAGCTTACCGATGCCCAGCTGTTTTTTTCTTATTCAAACCGCAAAACATTTATTTACAAATATGAATAGAGAATCAACATCCAACTTATATGGCAGGAAACTAAAAGAACTGTAAAAGTGAACCTCGCGCCGTTTAGCTCTCCTCCAAATCTCATTACTCTGGTGTGACTTTCAGTGAAGACTTCTTCTGTGTCCGTCCCATGATTCATTAAATGTTGTCTGTGCTGCTTTTCAGCCACAATCATATGGGATGTTTTTGATGTAGAATTGGTTCACTGTGACTGATATGTAAATATTTCTGTGTCAATTAAAAAATATCGGCACACTGGAAACGTTCAAACCCGTGTGTCTTTGTGTGTGTGTGTGTGTGTGAGTGAAAGAGTGGATTAATCATTTATTGAAAATACAGCAGAAACAAACACAGCCACGTCCTTCAGGAGGTGAGCAGAAACATCAGTGTCTTATTGGGTTTGCTGGACTGGAAGCTGTTTCAGGTGGCTGGTGATCAGAGATCCTCTTCACTGGGTCATCTGACTGGAAGAGGTCAGTTAAACACTGAAGAACCTCAGTCAAATACAGTAGAAAGATACGGCTAGTGTAAATGTCTAAAACCAGCCGAATATAGCTGCTTCATAAAAATAACCTATATTGATGATTTGTGTCCCAGATACGTCGGCAAAACAAAGGCCGTCAGGTCTGGGTTCATGACATCATCCGCAGGCCCGCTGTTAATTTCACTGAGCTGTAGTCACTGTATCTAGCAAGCCACACATAGGCTGGTTAACTACAGCTCTATGAACTCAAAATAAACAGGTTTGCTGTGATTTAATTGCAATATGTAAAAACAATGCCAAAGTAACTAAATGATGTCATCCACAACACGTCAAGCAAACAACTTTTAAAATGCTTGTTTTCTGAATGCAGTTTGGTTCGATCGGGGCTAGGCTATAATAACATTGGAGCTGCTCCATCAACACTCAAAATAACATAATCTAGACATTAATACTGCAGCAACGTTATTGTTTATACCATAGACAGTTGATGGTTTATACACATACATTTATACGTAGTCACAGTTTAATCCGGTCTGTGTAAAAAATGAGGTACTATCGTAGAACTTTGCGTGACCACAGACTGCTACAATATTTTCCCTCCAATTCTGATTCAATAACATCTGGACGTTTGTGACGACAGGAATAGAATCTCAACGCTGATAGGCTTTCAGACCAAAACCAACAATGTGTTAGTTTGTCTCTCAGACCAAGACCATTGGTTTCTACTGAATACATAAAACACCAAACAAATATATATATTTTAGTAGGTTTCTAAAACAGCTGGTCACTATAGTTTTTATCAAACGTTACTCAAACAAGAGGAAGTACTGCATTTGTTGGGGACTATTTTCAGCGGTGGAATAATCCACATTTGGTGTTCTAGTGAGTATTTGTGGCAGCAGGACCATGTATGTACATACATAGCGTTAGACTGGTTTACATCTTACCTCGCTGACAGAAGTTTTAATGTCTTTGTGGGTGATTTTGTGTCTGTTACCTCTCCACTGTCTAGTGGTGTACCACAGGGCTCGGTTCTGGGGCCTCTGTTATTTTCCCTATATTTGTTGCCTTTGGGACCGATTATAAAAAGTCATAATGTTGCCTATCATTTATATGCTGATGATATTCAACTCTATTTTTCATTTAAACCCAGCGAGGTTTTCACAGTAACTAGGCTGCTGGACTGTGTAAATGCTATCAGAGACTGGACGGCAGAAAACTGCTAACAACTCAACGGCACTAAGACGGAGGTTCTGGTTTATTGCACCAGATGAAGTTGCCCCTACGATCAAGCAGAGTATTGGTCCACTCTCCTCTGCTGCCCATTTCAACCTGCGTAATCTAGGGGTAATATTTGACCAATCAGTGTCGTTTGACCCCCATGTTAAGCAGCTGTCTACATCCTGTTTCTTCCACCTAAGAAATATCAGCAAACTGAGATCTGTAGTATCAACAGCTGAACTAGAGATGATTATACACACATTTATCTCTTCACGCATTGACTACTGTAACACACAATCGTCACTCAGTGTATCTGCTCTCAACCGTTTCCAGGTAACCCAAAATGCTGCCGCCAGATCACTCACTAGGACAAATCGACTGCCTGCACCTCTACGCTTTGCTGATTCCGTGAATTCTTTCCAGAATCAGCTCAAGACACACTTGTTCAGACTGGTGTTTGTTTAAAGCTCATGTCCTATGCTTTTATGCCATGTTTTAATTGTGTTCTTTCAGTTTTTTGTGTCGTCTTAAATGTTGGCCCTTACATGGTCACTTTGTGTTATTTATGCTTGTAATTCCACTCATGTTAAGCACTTTGTGACAAATTTCTGGGAAAAGCGCTTTATAAATAAATGTACTTACTATGTGGGATCGAGTCCCAATAAACAGTGTGTTCATGGTGATGAACATGTCACCCAGTGCAACAGAGTGGCTCAATGATGTGTTTTGAATGGAAGTCTATGGTACAGAGGAAGACGCTCTATCAGTCTTTGATACTAACACAGTATATAGTGTAGCCACATGTTTAGCATGGGCTACCTTAGAGTCAGTGATCCCTATGTACATTATTACAGTCTTGTATTTTACTATACCATTATCCATATAAACTGTTAGCATCCCAGAGGAGGAGAGTTTGCATGCTATGTGGTTTAAATGAGATTAAAACTGGTTGATTCAATGTTTGATCCCTGCAGATTTCTTTTGACAGATTTTTCTCTATAGCCCCTTTCCCACTGGACAAAAAAAACATTAACACCCATTAACATCTGGCTTTTTTCTTCAGTAGGAAAGTTTACAATCTGCATTCATTCCTGGCACACATAACTCTCTTCATCGGCTCCAGCTCCAATAGGCAGTGATGGAAACACGACACCCGGGTGGACACGCTAATTTCTGCACTTATTCCGGCGCGATGCTATGTGATGCACGTTAAAGTGAATATATTATAAATCAAATCAACAGGGATTTTGACAATTATTATAAGTACTACCTGTGATTTGGTCAAAATAAACCCTTAGTTCACTGTGTAAGATGTGAAAAAGAAACAGCTGTTATATGGGCTCCTCAAAGCAATCAGACTCCATTGACAGAAACAGTCATTTAATCCCTCAGGGATCATTGTAAAACACACTTTAATCAAACTGGACAAAAACTAAACAACACTTGTCAAAACCGTCTTTGTTAGTCCAACGATCACTAACTCTGGTTTGAGAGTTTGAAAGAACTAACAGATATAAAAAATGAAGTAACCACCGTATCATTTCCTCTGTTTGCTAACCCTGTTTTCCGGCTCGTCTGTGACGTTGAAAGTGGCACACCAGAAAAAAACAGAAAGACATACTCATTTACTGATAATTGTAGTCTACCGCCTATCTCTAGCGGGGTTAATAAAACCTACATACTGTATGTGCTAATTCTGTTGGGAAATGAGCATTAGACATTCTGTCTCACCTGCATCTCAATATTTGTTTTACTGGCCATGATGGCGGTGGCTGATCACACTCAAGAAAAAACACTTATTTATCAATCAACTTCTACGATGACTAATAACAGGGAAAAACTGTAAATGAATCATTCACAAAGCATTTTAGCTCGAAAAGAATCTCCACAGTCTGAGAGAAGCTAGAGACAGTCATCATTGTGTCGGTAATGATGAACTTTTAAAAGCACATTTTGATTTGGGGACTTGGAAAGACTCAAATCAGCTCAACAACAAATGGAAACAATCCAGTTAGACTGGAGACTATGGAATGGCCTGTCAGCAGGTCATACAGTTGTATTTTTAAATATGTTGATTAAAATCAACTGGAAAAGTTGTGAACCAGAATAGCGAACTGATGACTTACAAGAGGTAGTTTGGTTGTTGGGACATTTTAACCATGTAAGCTTGAGAAAAGCACTTACAAGTTCAAAGAAGCAAATCTTCGTCTTCCTCAGTCCCAAAGTACCGTCCGAGGCAAACAATCTGTGAAGCCCCTGCGAGAGGATGATGAGGAAGGTTGGATGACATATTTAAAGAGGCAAATGACACCGTTTACTCATGTGGTCACCTCTTATGTAACATTTTGTTGAAGATGAATGTGTCTAAATCAGCTACTCGGCTATTCTGCAGTTTTTCTACGAATAGGTTATCTGCTGTCTACTGGACTGGTAGAAGTTCTGCAGCAAGCCTGTTTCACACACAGGAGTCTCCCCTCCCCACTTCCTCCCCCTCCTGGATGATAACAAGACAAGAGAGTGGAAGTGAACAGATGTTTGCTTTTGTTCTGAATGTGATTTGCGCTTCATTTAAGGTTAGGCATTCGCACCAAAAATAGCACTGCCTTTAAAAAAAACAAAACACAAGGAGCTGTGGCGGTGTGGGCGTGTTGCTAACGGTGTTGATGTAGACGTGGTTTGAAGAATGCATTGATAGTTAAAGGTCATTCCATATTGATAACGTCACGCCGACAGTTACTTTCTCCCAGTAATCTGTAAGTGGCCGACAAAAAACAAGCTGGGTTAACACTGAGGATATTCCACTGTCACAGCTGCAAGCGTGAGATGACTAATTCACACAATCACAATTAGTATCGTGAGAAAAGCTCCAATACTGTCGATTAATTTATCTTCATTATCTCTTTATTGACCTCAACTGCAGAACTGTCTTTATTTGAAACAGGCTCTTATTGCTCTGTTTTATATTTCATCATATTTTATTGTATTATTAGTGTGCATTTCCACAGCAATAATTCCATTAATACAACAACAGACTGATGTGACACTCGTCATCTTCAGCTCTGAATTTCTTTTCTGAAATACTGTTTTCATTCACTACTTCCACTTTGCCAGTTTCAGATCACTGTCAGTGACTATTAATGGAACTAATCGTATCCATTCCATACCTCTCCATTAACATAGTGGAACAACAGGAAGTGAGGGGACTGTTTTTGCTCTGCAGGCTGATGCTGTTAAAGGTCAGTACACGTGTTGTGAGAGATTGTTTTGCTTGGTTTTGCATCTCATTTAGTCAATTTATGTCTCTTTGTGTTTGTTTTGCGTCTCTTTGTGGTTAATTTATGTCACTTTGTGGGGGTTTGGCATCTCTTTTTAGTTGTTTAGCATCTATTTTGGTCTACTTTGTGGTAGTACGGTGTCTCCTAATGGTAATTCTGTGTATCTTTGGTGGTTTAGCGTTGCTTTTGTTCAGTTCATGTGTCTTTGTGGTTATTTGACTTCTCTTTGTGGTTGTCTCTTTTATGTCGTTTTGCATTTCTTTGTGATTGTTTGATCTACTTTCCGACCAAAAATGTTAATAGTAACATCAAGGTAGGTCTATTCAGGAATCCACTGCCTTATCTAGTTTGGTGTGTACACTGCACATACTCATACATGTTACGCAGTGGCGGGCCATGCATTTTATACCTGGGCCTTCAGTGCTGTCCTGCAGCAGAAACACCACCTAATAACCTCATGATGGCGCCACAGCTACGGTTATTTGTTTCTAGGGGTGTAACAATAGACGTATTCGTATTAAACCGTTCGGTACGAGGCTTACGAACCCAACAATACGTTTGAATAATACTAGTGCATTTGGAAAATTCAGAAGCTTAAATTGTGGGAAATATAATGTTTTCGGTGGACTGCGCTCATGTAGGAGACAACGGGCTGTGACCTCTGAACCCGGAACAATAACAAAAAACAGCTGAGGCACCGCACTTCTGGGAGGCTACGCTAAACTAGCTTAACAAATAATAACTACGCGCATGACGGTATGCTTCGTAATTAACGGACAATGCGATACAGTTCAAATCTATATAATTAACACAATGACAACAAGAAACTCACAAGAACCAGTCACATATATTCATATGACAACAAAGCAACAAATCAATCCAGCAGACCTGCAGCAACACGCATTCTGCTACACTCTCAAGGGCCATTCAGATATTAGATGTAAAAAAACAAACCAAAACTTACCAAATGCTGTTCACTTAAAGACAAACTCCATCCTCCTTTCTTTGTTGACAAAGAGTTTAATCCCACGGTTAAATCCCAACTCACAAATCAGTTTCTCCTCCTTCAGCCATTGAGTGTTAAAAAAACAAAGCTAGGTAAAAAAATAAATAATCTACACCAAGCAAAATGCAAAAAATTTCATAATTTCTTCCATATCTTTCAATTTGAACTCTTACTACTCCAACTAAGCCTCTGCTTAAGTTTCATTTTCCAATAGTCATGTGCTCGCCCACTGACCAATCACAGCACATGCTGCACCTTACAGCAGAGCTGCACCTGAAAACTGAGCTGCCCGTTAATGCTGACGTACTTGTAGGCCAGCTAGCAGGCTCTGACACGTCAAAGAATACGCCCAACATGTCAAACTAAAGATCTGATTGGTTGAAGACTATGACAATCAACAATATCGTCCCCATTCACTTAAACTGCAAAGGGATTCACTTGTGAGTCTGCAGGACTCGGGCCTCTCTTCTTACCTAGAGACAACATAGTGGTGAAATCTGATTGGATAAAAGCTCTACTTAAAACAAGCTGCACTGGAAGCAGAGCAACTGAGGAAGACAGTAGCTGTGCAATGAGAAAATAAGATAATGGGAAAAATATTTTCATAAATTATAATACATGTAGTGTATTTATGAAAAATTATTAAATTATAAAATAGCTATAACTTTGTGATTCTGTTTAGGCCAGCAGAGAAGGCCTTGCTGGCCCTGACGGCCCACCACTGATGTTACGTTGTGAGTGCGGATGGGGGTTCAAAAGGGGTCAAACTCGGTCTGAACACCTCTACAGTGTGACCTTTAGGACATTGTTATACGATATATTTAACCGGTGTCTCATCCACCGCATTACAGGTGAATGATACTCACTGGATCAATGGATAATAAAGGACAGAAGTGTGTAAATATAAAATATCCACAGGAGCCAATAAATCAATGCTCCCTGTCACACAGTGCTTCAGCCAAGGCGACGCTGAGCAATGAAAGAAAAGATGAAGGACCACAAAGAAACATCCCACTCCAGGTTGCTTAGGAACCTTATGGCCAAGTGACAAAAGCTCATTAAGAAAGAGATAACATGATTTTTAAACACTTCATCACAAGGTCGGCAGCAACAAGTTCTGGTGATTCCACCTCGTTTATTTTTTCATTGATTCTTTTGAGTCTAAAAAAATTCGAGATTTAAACACAACTAGAGCAATACAATGAAGAAGTTGTTATTAAATTATTAAAATTCCTGTGAAACCATTTCTAAGTCAATGAATGATGCCACTCCAATTACTTGCATACGTGTGATTTCCAAATGGAAATCACACGGTCTGACTGAACGTTTTTTCTCTTCATATCAGACCTGAAGAATGATTTGGTCATCAAATGTGGCATTTTGTGCAAACACTGCAATGGATTTGTTACTTTGGTTATTAGTGTGTTTTTTTAGCGTTAGTTCAGAAAAAGCACTTGACATCACAGTTACATCAGAGGTTTCATTGAGTCCTCTACTTGACATCCAATTCATGAAGGTTTACGGTGTGGACATTATAACCTGACATGTGTGACTGTTGCTCTGCTGCTACCCTCATGTCAATATCATTCCCTGCTGCAGCTGCTTCCACCATCACAACCCCCTCATGTGTTGTATTATTGAAGGGCGTAGTTGTGGTTTCAACATTATAACATATAAAGCAGGGGGGTCTAAGGGGTCTGTATTTAAAGGAAAACACTACATTTAGGCACCAGGTGACAATTAAAAGTATAAGTAAGACTCTCAGGCATTCTGTACTGCTCACAAATATTTATTCTCCTGTAGATCGACTTTTGTCATTTAATGTTACCTCTGCTGAGTAAACGCACCTGTAGCCCTATGAAACCTAAACTTGCATTGGCAAGGCATACATCTCACTAATGTGTGTCTTATTGTCCACACAAATGTTAACTTCACCACCCTTGATAAAGTACAGACTAGATCCACTTGATCATAAACATTCAAACCAGCAGTGTTATTTGTGGTAATGAGCCATAACTATTCTATGAGCCCCTTTCAATTGTCAAAGATATAAAATACATAAACCAGGTTGAAACTTATCTGTACTTGCTCACCATCACATTCTGCAGCTCAGAGGAGAGAGCCGGAGTGTCTGCTATTGACACTGGTGGTCAGCTGTGGATCAGCTGATGAAATTATCATCATCGTTTGTAGAAATATAACATTAAATAGCATAAAGGAGTTTAGCCTTCATATAGGTTTTGTGTAACCTCCCTGCAGTGACCATAGATGTGCTGTCAGGTGCGCCACACAGACGTGGGCTTTTCAGGAAATAATAACCGAGGTCCGGACCATGATGATCAAACCAGAAGCGCCTTTCTCCGCGCCAGTCAACAAGCGATTCTGCTGCTCAGTCTGCTCCTCTCTCTCTCTCTCTCTCTCTCTCTCTCTCTGTACGTGTGCAATGGAAGATAATGCAACCGTTATATGAGAAGTTTGCTCAAATATTGGTGGGGACAATTCTGTCCTCCAAAAATATCGGGGTGACATGTCCATACCGTCCATATGCAAACCTACATATTATTGGTTATTTCAATAAATAAATAAGTATATTAAAGTCCTAGACTGCATATGAAAGTGGATGTACAGTCACCATGACGTCCCCTAATGGTTTGTGGACTACAGTTTTGAAGCCTCGGATGCAACATTTTGGCTGTCGCCATCTTGGATTGTGGTAAACCTGATGAAACCATATATTTGGACGAGGGGGTGGAGCTGGAGAAGAGGAAGGCCCGGCGGGGTAAGACACTGTTAGCAGCTAACGCTGGCGTTGGTTAGCTAGCTTGGTTATCAAGGTGCATCCATAAATTCTGTGTGATTTTAATTGGGAGGCAAATTTACAGGCTTGTTTGTAATACTTACCAGAAAATAATTAACAGCTGACTCCTTAGAGTTTCTTTTAGTAGAGCCGACTGCGGTACAAAGGCGGGGTAGCGACCTGTCACTTAATATAATTTAAAAAATAAATAATAATAATTCACCCCCTGCTCATGAACAGGGAAATTAGCTGAAAGACCAAAACCGTTCTTTGTACCAGGCTGTAAACTTTTCTGCTGTAAAATTGGACATTTTAAAATGGGCCTGTATGGGGATTGACTCGCATTTGGAGCCAGCTTCAAGTGGCCATTCAAGGATTTGCATCCCCGGAGGTTGCCGCTCGGTACACTTAGGTATGAATGTTCCTTCTCGTAGGTAAACCATAACTATACAAAGAATATCCCAGCATGAAGTCCATTCTGTTCAACTAAAACGTATGTGTCAGGATGACATGCTGGTAAAAAAAATTAACAGTTATATTTTCCAGCACTCATCAATTTTTGTGTTGGGGTAAAGAAAAAAAAGTAGAACCAGGATTACCCGAAAAAACAGAAATGCTGGACAAATGCAGCTGAAAAGGTATACCATGGTAACCATAGTAACTATTGTGTTCTATATGCTATCATTCCACCAGACACCCATGAGTGTTACTTTGTGGTGTCAGGTTTTTTATCTTGCACTGTATAGAGGCACTGCATTCAGTGTGTTCAGGGTCAGTTCTTCTCTGTGCAGGGAGAAAGCTTACTGGACTGCTGTAGAAGAAGAAGAAAGAAAGAAAGAGCTTGTCAATACGATGCACAAGCTCAGCCTTTGAATCCCCAAACTCTATCTGTCATATATCCATGGGCCAGGCAGTGATTAGTCACATCACACACAATTGGCCACAATGTTCTGGCTGTAAAAAAACACTATTTGTGATGATGTTCAAGGTTTTCTGAGTCAGATGCCCTTTAAAGATTTTCATCCCAGAAAGATCGACGCTTAAGCAAGTACCCCGATACAAAAATGTTTTTTGTTTGTCTCACTAGCAGCCTTAGAAATTATGGCTTTTGTCCGTCAGGTGATGTCCATATAGAGCAATAAAGTCAACAGACGAAGGACCTTAGGGTGGATAGATCAACAACTACATTTAGACTTTATCACCAGACATCAATCAACAGTCAATGTTGATTTATTTTAACCATGACCACGATTGTTGCATCCCTCCATTAACTTTCCGCTATCCAGTGCCAGTTCGTTGGGGCGGCAGGCTTAGCAGGGCATTCCATTTGTCCTTCTCCCCAGAAACGTTTTCCAGCCCTTTATGGGGAACCCTGAGACGTTCCCAGGCCAGACGAGATATATAATCTCTCCAGCGTATTCAGGGTCTACCCTAGGGACCACTTACCAGTTGGACTAGCTAGTAAAATCTTTAAAAGCAAGCATCCAGGAGGATCCAGATCAGATGGCCGAACCGACCTGCCTGCCTCTGAAAAAGGGCAGAACAGTTTGTGGCAGGTGTGGTTGAGGTCTCTGATATCCTGTTGGCCTTTTTAATGCACCGCTGGTTGCAAAGGTCCTCTATGGATGGCAGCTCTGTCCTGGTGATGGTCATACCGGTGCATAGCCGAAACAACTGCTGTCACTCTTCAACAGGCAGCAAAATATATTGTTTGCCGCTAAGGGCGCTGCGGTCGGAGCTTTAAGTGTATTGAGAGAGACCCCTAGTCATGGTTATAACTTTATAACAACAATTAATAACCCACAACTAACACTCTTTAACAGGGCAAAACACCACGACACAACAGTTTGTGACACATAAACAATTTGTAACACTAATAATTGTACATTTATAAAATTTCACCGCCGAACGGCATGCTGGGTACAGCTCGCTAGCTAGCCAGCTAGCACAACAGTCTGCTAACAGCTGGGAGAGGCTCCGTCGCTACAGTAACGCTACATTAAAGAACAGAAAAGAGCGATGCAGGATGAACAAAGACAGACCGGAGATGCACCGATAGAGTCTGTGCCCAAGAGAGGAGCTGTCTCCGTTGTTTGGAAGTGTTTTGGTTTTAAAAAGTCCAACGTCCAAAAGACTATATATTGCAAAGTGTGTCGAGCCACTGTTGTTGACGCTGGTGGTAACACGAGCAACTTACTCCATCAACTCAGCAGAAAACATGAGTTGGAATACCAAGAGTGTGATTACGGTCGTCAACCGGTAACGTTAACGCGAGTGAAACAGTGAAGCCAAAGGGTCACACATCGCTTGAAGAGGTATTTGATCGAAGCACTGCATATGACAAGAAAAGCAAGCGGTGGAACGCAATAACGATCCAGCTATGCAAGGACATGATCCCGCTACAGACAGTCGAGAAAGACGGGTTCAGAGCAATGATTAAAACACTGGATTCAAGGTACGTCTTACCGGGGCGAAAATACTTCAGCCAAACTGCTATCCCAACATTATACGACAAACGAGCACACCCTATAGTAAGCAAAGCCTTTATATATGATGACATTAAAATGTTTTTATATTCTATGTACTCCTGACAGTAGAGTAAGCCACTATAAACCTTAAATATAATCTTTGCCTAATCTCAACCAGGTGTAATGGTTGAGGTTACGCAAGGCTTTAGTGTCTCCAGAGTGAGCTGTGGGAAGTCTGATAAACTGTTTCACGTGATTTCACTTAAGTCAGTGTTGGTTGGGGCTGAAGACTACAAGTTTGAAAATGAAAAAATATATGGGGATGTGGAGTTCGAATGAAGCTGACCAGTCCTCTGTAGGGAAACATTGGCATTGAATGTTAAAAAACGTCAACATATTGAGTAATTTTCTTTTCATTGGGTAACAATGTTTAGGTCTTCTAAAAGAAGCCTGTAAAACAAACGTCACAAAAGACACTCTAATTGTTAATTTAAACAGCATGGAGGGATCAGCACCAAACTAAATAACCGATGGCCTTACCATGTTTATGTTCACTTTCCAGGTGGCTTTCCTGCGTGCTCGCTGTAGGTTTTGACATTTTAAGAGGGGTGCTTCAGAAAAGTACAGAAAGAAAAAATGGAGAGTTCATCCTCATTCTTGACAATCTGTCCATTATATTTTGTCTGTAATAAAAGTGGAAATATGTGTCTTGATGGTGGCGCTAGAGGAAAATGTTACCAAAACCGTCAGGATTGATCTTCTGGTGACCAAGAATTTCCACAGCTAATTTCACAGCAACCTGGCCAGCAGCAGCGGGGGCCAATCTCGGAATACATCGGATATTGGGCAAGAGGTTATATTTCTGGGATTCGGATGTAGCCTGCCGATATCCAGACCAAGACTTTGTTTTCTGTGCGCTGCTCATTGTTTCACAAGTAGCCAGTTTACAAGCTCATCTAAAACCAATACATATCTACATCATAGCCAGACAATGCCCGGTGGGTTCCTAAATTGCATTTTGTCCACCTCCTTTTCTCTACACACAGACTGTTACCTGCACTCAGCAAAGCCTGCTCAAATGGGATTGGTCAATACTACTCAGACTACAAACAGAAAACCAGAACGCTTCAGACACCAAAATCCCGACCCGTTGAATGTAGAAAATGTTTATGGAGATTACAGTGGGACTATATTGCTCTGGACCAACGTGTTGGGTGGACTGACAGAGTGACTGTGTTGGTGACTTAAATCCTCATGTTTAAAAGCGCTGCGTGTTTTGTGTGTTAAAAGGATATATTTTAATTGTAGAAGGTGTCAGCCCCCTGAGTATTGCTGAGCAGCACCTTCTACCAACTAGAGGAATATAACGCCGTCACAGCGTAGTAATGACACGATGAAAACAGTTGTCATGGTAGTTAAAGAGATTCATTTTTATCTCGAAGTGAAGATGTAAAATGAAAATTGATGAAATAAAAAGTGCAAACAGGATTAAATATCACATTGTCAACAGGAGTGTAATGTCAGTGTAAACATCGGCAAACCAAGAAATCATTTCTTATCTTGGAATAAGAAATATGAAAAGCAATCCAAGTGAAACACTTGCTATCATGCCAGAGTGAAAAGCACTTGTGGACTGCACCAGTCAGTCGCCACTCAGTCACACGCCCGAGGTTTCTCTTCATTTGTCAACTAAAACAAAGATACGGAGGCCCTACGGCGTAGCCTTGATCTATCAATGAGCTTTCAAAGGCTTCGACCTTGAAATGGGACCAGGCCCCGATTGTCATGTGTGGATCATTTCACCGGGGACCTCCCACAGCGCAGCACAGAGCGCTCGCTGACCTCACTTGCTGCTAATCTACTACACAAAGCGGCCTGAAAGCATCCACCGACCACAGCACGAATGCAATAATGACACACGGTAGGCGTAGATTTGCCCAAGAGGCGAGGGAGGCGCGAGCATATTCCACTCAGGATTAAGAAATCGTTAGTGCCCGACACATGTGGTGCATCATAAAGCTGCGCTTCGGGAGAAAGTCAAAGATACAAGGCCAAGTTTTGCAGAACAGTCAGCATACCTCTTGAGTTCCGGGAAGCATTGTGCTTAAGGCGCAAGCATGCTTCATAGTTTGTGCTTATCAGATCGTGGCCTCGAAGCAGGGGTAGCTGTGGCCCGATCAGTTTTGTAAGCTTCCGAAGCACAATCTGACAGTCATGCCCAGTTAACACAGGGATCGGTCAGGTGTGCAAAGGTATGAAAGTAAGCGGGGATTAAAATTCTCTCTCAAGTTCTTGACATAACTACTTTTTCATGCAAAAGGCCGAGTGCAACATAATGAATAACTTTGAGGAAAGAATGTCCAAAAGTGTGCAGCGGTTTGCCCGTGTGTTCAAATAATTGCATCAAGACCTTTGAGTTTGGCTATTTGAAACAGGTACTGTATAAACACTTGTCTTTAAACGTGATAGGACGTCACTTTGTTAGTTTAAAGCAAACCCACTGACTTATCACCAATACTGCAGTTCCCCTGGGTTTTACAGCCCAATACTTTATTGTTTTGGTTCAGTCTCAGTGCTGTCATCAACCAGCAGACAGCAGACAGCTGTTTTCAGTGAGAAAGCTCTGATAAACCAGGCGGAAACCTCGGGGTCTAGAAAGTGAAGCCAATGCTGAAGTGCATTACATTTGCATTCTCTCTAACATCCATCAGAGGGCGACTCCTCTGGTTGTAAAAAATAAGTCTGATTGTATAGAAATCTATGAGAAAAATGACCCTACTTCTATCTTGATGTATTACCTAAACATTGTAAGCAGGGGCGGTTCTAGATGGGGCCGGTTGCCCTGTAATATTAAGTTAGGACTTCTCCCCTCCAGCCCCCCTAACTGGGGGGAGCAATTAAGGGTTCAGTGTCTTGCAGGAAGACTGCCTGTTTATAGTCTCAATTGCTATATTTCAAGTCTTCTTCAATACAGCATGATGTTCATTTAGTAAATTATGGTCCATTTAGAGTCAAATAGACCATAAAGCAGGGTATGCTTTAGGGGCGGGGCTACCTTTTGATTAACAGGTCGCTACCACAGCGAGTTGTCCGTGTTTTCGTCTTACAACTTTAACCCTTTCAGTGTGTTTTCCCTTTGTCAAAGTTAATTGAAACATTTTGGTCACCTAAAAATGTCAAATGCTGCTTTCAGTTGTACTTAGCTCCGCCCTTTCGTGTCACTTGTGGTAGCAAAAACAAGATGGCGACGGCCAAAATGCTGACCGTGAGACTTCAAAACAGAAGTCCACAAACCAATGGGTGACGTCACCTTGACTACGTCTACTTCTGAAAGTCTATGTGATAAAGCCACTGTTCACAGCCTGCTCAACAACAAACAGCAGAACGACACACTTAGAGATGAGGAACACACCTGTGCCTTTATATTTCCCTCAGGAATAGTTAGAGACCAAAAAAGAGCTAAACGAAGGAATATTGGACTTACATTCATCAGGTGGACACAAACACTATTTCAGATGAATGATCGTGCTGCTCCAAATCTGCTAGGTGTGTCAAAAGACCCGTTTGTTAACTGAAGTACAAAGTTACAACTTTATATGGTGATAATGTCGGTGTTGTGTTCAAAGCTTGTTCCACTACACTCAAATGGTCAAAAGAAAGGTGTGAGCTGAAGGCCAGCAATGTCCAAACCAGTACTTTTTCTTAAAATTTGGTTAAAATGACAGAGATGAATGAAGATCTCGTTCATCGTGTTTATATCAAACAGTGTCTTCTGTCTCTACTGTAGGTTTTTACAGCCCAGGTTTCTGATCGAGGCCCCCGAGAGATGGAATGATGGTGGTGATGATGCGCCGATGGGATGAACTGCGCTGCCGCTCCTATATACCTTCTCTGTGTGGGCGTTGTTTTCAAAAACCTCCCGAAGCGGGGAGGCGGTGGGCTTATTTACGCATCACATTCCCCTCCCATTGGTCCCTTATTAGAATGCTCTGATGCGCCGCGGTGACACGACCGAGTCTCCGGCGATAAAAAGCGAAGGCGACGAGCAGCGCAGGAGAAACACGAAGAGTTGGAGGGCGGACGTTTGATAGTAGATGCGCATCTGTGAGTCTTACTACGGCTGGAAGAATCTGTCCAACTCCTGAGGTACCGACTCCACACTTTTTTTTAACTTTACTGTCTTTTCTGGTCTGAGTGAAGACACACTTCATATTTCTATTTTTTTGTAACAAAGTGCTGACAGAAAGACTTGGCTTTGGTGCGCCATTACGCACTGCGCACAGGTCCACATGATCAATAACATCGTGTGTTTTAACGAGCTATTATCAAAGCTGACTCGATTAAGAGTGTTTTCAGGAAGCAAGTCATTTTCTTGAGTAGCTACAAGTTAAGTTATGTCTACAGTCTGCGAGTCCTGAAAACCAAGCCGGTTAAATTCTGAGCCTTACCCAGACTCACCGCCTGTGTTCTTTTTTGTGCGTGTGTGTGTGTGTGTGTTTGTGCGTGTGCCAGGGATCTGGTGAAGAATGGAGTGGTATGTCCTGGTGCTGATGCTGAGCTTGCCGCCCTCCATCCACGCAGATTGCTCCTCGCAGTGCGAGAAATGCGTGCAGCAGATCCTCGGCCCCGACGCCGCCTTCAGCAGCCTGGTAAGACCGGAGACAACTTAACACGAAGCTCTTTTACCAGCGAGAGAGAGAGAGAGGTGGAAAAACTGCTGCTGTTTGGAGAATTTATTGGGCTTTAGTTGCATTATTTTTTTTGTCAGTTTCATTTTGAAATGATTGGCAGCGGACGCCTAAATTGGAATTGGCTTAACTTCGGACGTCTACTTAGTGATCCACGTTTAAACTTACAAATTGTTTTCTCTTCAACGAAACTTCGTTTACTTTTTTTTGTCTATTTTAATTTCCTAAATCCTAAAGTAAAAAATGCCAAATGTGTCAGTGTGAATGAATGTAGCCTCATAGGCTTAATATGGGTTGCGTAAAACCTTAGGTTTGGATCCTTCTTTGGACAAGCAGAGTGTGTGTGTGTTAGCACTTAAGAAATGTAAGGAGGACATTGGGGTTCGGGTAGTGTTCTTGGTTTCTCAAACTGACAGCAAAACCTGTTAAAATGACTTTTAGCGCCACACATCTGCCTGTGTGTGTGTTTGCGCGCGCGCGCGCGCACCGATATTGGTCTCATGCTCTTTTTCTCCTGTGTCCCACAGTCGTGCAACGCCGAGTGTGAGGGGCAGCTGGAGAGCTGCGACCGGGTTCCGGGGCTGGCGGACTTCAGCCAGGACGAAGCGGCGGAGGAGGAGGAGAGCCAGCAGGCGGACCTGGTCAAGCGCTACGGCGGCTTCATCAAGAGGATCGACAAGAACAAGAACAAACTATTCGCCTCTCCGTGGCGCGACAACTACGTCCTGAAGGCCGGGTCGCTGCCCAAGAAGTACGAGGACTTGCTGAAGAGGCTGGAGGAGAGGGACGCGGACGCGCCGCCGGACGCAGACGACGCCGCGGAGGACCGGGCGCTCCGCGGTTACGTGAAGCGTTACGGCGGCTTTTTACGCAAATTCGGTCCCAAGTCAAAGAGGAGTAGCTCCGCGGAGACGGAGAGCCAAGAGCCCGAGGAGCTGCAGAAGCGCTACGGGGGCTTCATGAGGCGGATCCGACCAAAGTTGAACAACCTGAAGTGGGACAAGCGTTACGGAGGATTTCTGCGCCGCCACTTCAAAATCTCTGTGCGCTCGGCCGAGGAGCCGTATTACTACGATGACTTG
Source organism: Leptoclinus maculatus (assembly GCA_032191485.1). NCBI lineage: Eukaryota > Metazoa > Chordata > Actinopteri > Perciformes > Stichaeidae > Leptoclinus > Leptoclinus maculatus. Next base: position 20,253,532 of record JAVDOI010000012.1, on the reverse strand, counting down.
AGCCTATAGATGAACTCTGCCGGGGGTGAAAATAAAGAAAAACTACGAAGAACTTGTGCAGGTTCACTTGAAATGACACCATTTAACCAGAAAGTATCATATGCCTGCTTATATTGCTTACAGCCAGCTCGGTTGCCTTCTGTGTAAAAATAATTCTCATCCGTGTGTTGTTGGCATCATCGTCTGTCATTCAATAAATGATGCTTGTTTAATAAAACCATGAATAAAACCACTTTCCTGTTTCCCAACGACTCAAAACGACTTGACTGATTTCAGCCCTCGCGCCAAACTCCGTTCAGCATATTGGTCATTTTATTTTTCCTTATCAACAGACTCATACCTGCACGTGAGTAGACTGTCTTAAATAAAATAAGATATTAAGATACTCTTAAATTTGGCATACGTCATAGTGGAATTTTAAATACTTTTTTTTGTGTTAATCCTAAATTTGGTTCATATTTGATGTGTATCCTTCATTAAAGGAAGGCGTGTGACATTATAGCAAAATAATGAGATGCCTACGTTTGTGCCAAATTTTCTCATAACTGACAAATATTTTTTTCTGAAGTGAGTTTGAAGATTAATAATGATAAACTTAAAACAGTAAACAATTTAAAATGATCATACCACATAACATTTAGTAATGAAGCTGGCTAAGCAAATACAAAGTTTAAATACGAGATCCATATACCCAAAAACTAATATGGCATGGTTCGATTATTCACATGTTTCTACAGCTATGCTTCCTTTTTATTTACCGTTTCTGTCAGACGTTTTTTTTTATTTTTTATAACGAAATATCCTGCAAAGCTAAAATAAAACGTGTTTGCCGTTTCCCCGTTATTGGCGTCCATCAATCTAAACCGTTGTACTGAGATTCAGAGTCAGTTCACGCGCTCCTTATTATTTTACCGTGATCCAAAAACAATCACATTATTGTGCGCAAAGAATCCAAGAGGCACTTCTCAGGAGACCAGGAAGCTCAAATCTGAAGCGCGCGGACAAACCAGAGGAACGACCGGGACGGTGAGACGGTTGCGCCATCTTGTGGCCAAACGACAGACGCGTCAACCCGTGTGACTGATCCAGGACCCGGTTCACTGGTGCAGGTGCATCAGTACCAAAGCGCACTCTCAACGCGTCTCCTGCATCATTACCTATTCCACTTCATTCGGACCTTTGTTTAATGTAAGGACTCACTGACCCGCCAGAGGAAGGGAACACTGCTGAAATACACAGAACCTATCTGATATACTTTCTATACTAGTTCTATTAATACAGCCTGATGGTCAAGATCACTTTCATCAATAGAAAAAAGAACATATTAGTGTATGAAACATTGGTCTCTTACTTAGTTGTCATGTGACCACAGCTGTGAAGCTTCCAAGACATCCGGGGAAAGCCAGTAAGTTGACCTTGAGTCGGGATTTTTAAAAAAGCTCTAAGATGTACGATCCAGTCTTTCTCTGCCGGTTGGTCGCTAGAGAACACGTTGATATTTACTACAAACAGTGAGACACAATCTGTTCTTGAAAAGTGAGCGTTTATTATCAAACTAAACAACACTGTTTTTTACTCCAGCCTATGTGGAATAAATCCCTACAGAAAGAGCCGTATCAAATATATTAGTTACCAATACATATTTACAGTCACGTCACACACCGCTCACACCAGATGCCACGATATAAATCTAGGTATCTTGAAAATTGACGGACATCTACAAGGAAGGCTCGTGTGTTAAGTGACAAGTGAAGACCGTGCATGAGCTGATGTGAAAAAGTCAAAATGTGGACGATCCCTCCATCCATCGCACGTTCAGTCCAGCGTCCAAAATATTGAAATGAAGGTGGATAAGGAGCTGGGGGACTGGGGAGAGGACAGCTGTCCTCTGTCTCACTGCTGCTCCCCGTCCTCCTGCTCCAGCTGACTCTCCTCATCGCCGTCTGCCTGGCCTTCCTCTTGAGACTCATCAGCGGTCGCCGTGGCGTCCACCATGGTGATGGTGCCAACCGGCTGCTGCGCGGCGGCCAAGCTCTGCAGCGCGGCCTGCAGAGTCACCAGCTGGAACTGGGGGCCGACCACCTTGAAGCCGCCCTCCTGACCCGCCGCCGCGGACAGCACGGTCAGGTTGGAGGCGTCGCCCCCCAGCTCGGACCCGGAGAGCGAGGAGGTCAGGAAGGTGTAGCCGCCCAGGTTGGTGCCGGCCTGGGCCCCCGCCACGGTCAGCACCTTGCCGAGCTGCAGGCCCGTCAGCTGGCTGAGTGGCACCGTGATCTGGGTGGCGTTGACCGAGGCCGGGCCGGAGACGGCGCGGGTCAGCCGCGGGCGCTTGGGCGCCGGAGGCGCGGGGACCGGGGTGAGGGTCATCAGGACGTTGTTGAGGTGCTGGGATTTGCTCTTCAGCTCCTTGGCCCGCTTCCTGTGCTCGTCGCACTGCTGCTCCAGAGCTGCAGAGGGAGACAACACATCATCTGTATGCAGGGTCCGCGTTTCTCCACAGCTGACACACAAAACACGACTCCATCCTGAATGCTAAGACTCTGTTCAGGGCCCTTGTACTGACCGGCGAGGCTGCGAGTGTACTGCTCTCTGTAGCGGTCCATCTGGCTCTTGTGACTGGCCAGAACCTTCTTCACTAGGTCCAACATCCCGAAGTTCTGCACAATGTTGTTGAGCAAAACGGCATCTGAAAAACACACAGCATGTTACACATCAAGGTGTTTCCAGCTGTTACAGCAAAACAAGTTAATATAAGAGCTTTACTGTCTGCAGAGGGAGCTGTGTGACGGCTGACTGAACCTCATTCTCACTTCAGTCTAAAGAGACTTTCAATCTCCATACGTACAAGATGAGGAAAACAAACGTGTTACTGACACAGTAGAGGGAAAGAGTTGAATATTAATACAATTAATCCTTAGTTTAAACTACTCACTTAACTCTAAATGAGTTGGTAAATAACATGCGCGGTCACAGATTCATGTGAAGCTGTTAGAGACTGTGACAGACTACACAGGTTACAGCTGTTGAAGCACAGACCGTTAAGCTGCAGCTGTAAACAGCTGTATTCACTACAAACCGATGTCTACAATGAGCCGCTTAATATCAGAAACGCTGTTTTGGTGCAGAACCTATATTACACTCGCTTCAAAGCTCTCATCCGCCTGAACAAGCAGAGGAACACAGTTACACTTTTGAGTTGGCTGACAACAAAACGTGTCCGACTAATTCAACTGAACCAGCTGTGCATGACGTTCAGAACTCTGACCACAGGGAATGTTGGAGGCCACAAAGGGTCGCTTGTGTCGCCGTGTCTTTGGTGACTAAACTCGTGTTGGCGCTTGAGGCCGGAGGGAAAGCTCCGTTTCTAAAAGCCTCTCTGCGTTCAGCTCTCAGCACGCTTTCTAGCTTCCACCTGAGTCTCAGTGGTTTGGACTTTCCCGTTTGTACTTCAGCGTTATTTTACCGTTTACCGATTGCTCTCACGTTCCCTGCTGTCGCCTCTTCACATTAAAAGCTTTCCCCCGTTCCACTGCTATCATTGACGATTATAGGAAACGCAGCGGGTTCGTCGCCAAGTCAGCAGAGCTTCATTCTTCAGTGAAAACAGGTCCAACCACCCAGATATGGACATGAGCAGGTCTGTCTGAAGTACTGCAGGGTGGAACGGTGCAAACAGAGAGCAGCGAGCTGTTGGATGAAGAGCTGCAGGCGACAGACTCGAACTGTAGTTCGTGACCAGCACACCTCCAACACACCGTCAAGTGTGGAGGCAGACCGCCTTCTGTCATAGTGATCATTTCTACTGCAGCTCCAGAGAAAAACAAGCGCAGGGTGGATTTCAGTTGGAATGTTTCCAAAAGCCCTGCTTCTGTGTGTGTGTGTGTGTGTGTGTGTGTGTGTGTGTGTGTGTGTGTGTGTGTGTGTGTGTGGTTCCAACCTTTGACCTGAAGTGGTGGGTCACACACTCTCTCCTGCAACCCCTTCAGCACCTCCTGCAGCTCCTTCTGGAAGTCCTCCACCACCTCCTCCAGCAGTCCAGCTTCCTTCACCGTGCGCCAGAATGCCACAGAGTCCTCTGGACACACACACACACACACACACACACACACACACACACACACACACACACACACACACACACACACATACACACACATCATTAAGAATACAACGGTCCACTGGACCAGTCCATTCCACATGATGGTGAGTGCGTCTGCAGGTTGCTGATCACCTCCGATGGCTGTGACCCACTCTGATGTTTCCTCCGCCACGTCTGGAAACGAGACGACTGCTCCATTCACTGCAACACAAGCAGTAGAACAACGCTCACTGAACCACATCCCCACACTGAGACAGACTCATTCTGGGTCACGCTGCATTACGATCACATTTGACTAGTGTTGCCACTTTTGAAGCCCCCGGCTCTGTTCCTCAAGCGTTCCGCTTTGCTCACAGCCGCTGGCGGTCAGGGAGGCAACTCTGGTTCTGTGAATAGCTGCTCACTCAGAACCTTTAAGGGTTAGAAGATTCTGAGCGGCCGGGTGTCGTCTAACGGGAACCCGACATGTCATGTATGTGACTGATATGAAACCTGGACCTGGAGGCAGATCCACCCTGTTTACTGCCACTGGCAGTCACAGGAATTCTGGAACCGGATTTACCTTCGTAACTTCTGTTATCTTGAATAACGGCGCTCTTAATTTGAAATGATTGGATGAGTGCTGATCATGTGATTAATGTAACGTGAGGTAAATGAGTTGACGCCGTCCCGTCATTACATTGGGTTATATATTGATATTCAGTCTAGTTAGGTCTGGTAGGGTCCTGTTGTATGGCTACAGATCTCAGATCAGGGTGTTAAAATCAGCTGTAATGTGTCATCATCATCATCATCATCACTACAGGAGAAACACGTCTGTGTGTGAGGAAAACAAGTAGGAACAGACACGTGTTGGTGCGTTAATGTGGAACTTACAATCGGCCGATGAGGGCGTGGCAGGAAGCAGCTCCGCAGGCTGATCCCCACCGAGGGACACTTTGGTTCCCACCAGGTCTATCTTAGTGCTGCGGCACGTGTTGGAGCAGACCTTTGAGTGCTGGTAGAAGTCCAGCTCACCCGAGTCCATGATCTTCCTGTGAAAGGAAATACAATGAAAGGCTTTTAATGGGCACGATGCACAACATGAGGACAGACTACCAACAGAACCATCACAAGGAAGAGAAGGAACCAAGTTCTTTATGGAAATATGGATCTACTCAAATATAAAAGAAGTCATCTGTACAAACTCGTACAATGGTTGTTTGTCTCTAAATAAAATAAATATGTTATAAATATAGAATCAAATAATAGAAGTATTAACAGCAAAGTGCACTTAGGTTTCAAAAGTAAAGGTACTCCTTCATTACCTAAATCTAAATACAAATTCAACCCGACTCTGCATTATTTGTGAAAGACTGGATTTGACCAAATTCCTGCAATATTTCTGCAGAATGATCTCATCTGGAGAACTTGTTTAAATGTTGCTAAACACCATAATAGCTCAAAAGCGTCCAAAAGTCAACCGAGAGGTCCTGGACATCAGCATCATGATCCGGTAATAAACTGGATTTACCCCGGCTTGTTTCCACGAAACATGCAATTCACTAAATGTCGGTTTTGTTGGGTAAAAACTGAGCCTTTGTGCTTTGTGACCCATATCACCAGACCAAGTAGAAGTCCCTGTTAGTGTATGTGATGAGTCCAGACCTGAGCATGGTGCCGTTCAGACGGATAGCTCTCTTCCAGTCCTTCAGAGTGGATTTCCCCGCTAAGCACACAAACTCCTTTGGGCTGATGAGCTGCTCATTGAACTGATCAGAGAGGCGAGAAAAGAAAAAAACAACCACCATGAGCCGCTGAGGATTTCCTTAAACGAGTTCGCAAATGAGCTTTTTTGATCTTGTATTGCAGGCTCTGTTGTTCCGAGGCGACGGCGCGTACCTGGACGCATTTCACGTTGATCCCGGGGCAGACAAACTTCTTCCACACCAGCGTGGCTTTGGCGTCTCCGCAGGTGATCGGGTAGAAGATGTCGGCCTCCACGTCCACCTCCTCGGTTAGCTTCACTGCAGAGACGGAGACCAAAAACATGATCAGTTGTGTCGTCTGATCATGCAAACTGAAGATGGACATTATTCTGTGCTTTGGATCACTGCATATGTTCACACAGCCTTGCGGGCCACGTTACCGATGACTGCCTCTTCCCTCGACAGTGAATCAGCTTCTGACTCCACCTGTGCCACCGTGAGGACGTCCTCCCTGGAAAACCCACACGGCGTTTATGAGTTTCAATATAGCGAACTGGACAACAGGACAAGCTCCTCAACGACTCACATTCCACTGTGTGTGTGTGTGTGTGTGTGTGTGCGCGCCGATGACCACTAAGCAGCGTGTGTGAGGTATGTTACCCTGGCTGAGAGGTCAGCTCTGCAGTCACCAGCACCTCCTTGTCCTCCTCCACCACAGAGGGGAGGTCCTCGTCCACCGTCTCCGGTATGGAGACGATCACGACCTCGCTCACGTCCTGCATGCTGACCTCTGACGAGGCCATGAGGACAGGGGGAGCTTCACACACCGAGTAAGACAGCAGAGAGAGAGAGAGAGAAAACACGAGGTATTAATATCATTGTTTTGAATAGTATTGAGAAAAGTTGAGTAAGTACAACAACAACAACAAAGTATTTATCTTGTAACATTAAATCCAAAACTGGCTACAACTTAAATGCACTGTGGAAAGCAGCATCAATGTTCAACGGATATGAAATACAGCAAGGACGTAGAGATGGGTCCATGTGATAAATCGCTCACAATAAGTCAATTGTGGTGAATTTCCATGATCAAAAAATCATTAAAACAGCTGTTTAGCTCACTGTCGAGTGGAAGGGAAAAATAGAAAAAAAATGTAAAAAGTACAAGGCACCTTATCATTTATAGTTATCTCATTTAAGATTGTTAGGGGAAATGCATGTCCTATGTGTGAAAGATATTTGTCTCCTAACTAAATGTTGACTTGAAGGGACTCGTGGGTCATCGGTCCTCGTCCTGCGGCTCTCTCTCTCTGATATGAGCCCGGCTGTGATCGGTGGAGACGTCCTGACTGTTACACTACAGATACAGTGAGCACACAGATGCTGTCTCTAACTAATACTAACTTTTGGTAATGGCATGGTTTTTAAACTTCCACCATAGCCGATACAACTAACGTTACGTGCGCTGGTTGTACACGACTGCATCACAGCTAACGTTAATGCTCGATAATGAAGTAAACTTAGCTACATCCCGGTTTCGCTAACTCGAACAGTGCAGAACATTACTCTGTGCAATTAACAATGACAGTATCACGAAGGTTACCGTTACATCAAAATCAAACTAAACTTGGAATTGAATGCTATATGTCGTGCCCTCATATGTATCTGAGACTCAACGGGACCGCATACGCATTTGGGATATTAAATACATCTTACCTTTTGGTCTTAATAAAAAAAACAGCCGTTAGTTGATGAATGTCGCCTCGTCTTACGGTGAAAAGATGAGGGGATGTGACTGTTAGCCCCCACCGGGTGGCTGCTAGCTAACGTTAGCTCCGTGTTAGCTAAAAGGAGAGTGCAGTGAATAGAGTCATAGCAGTTGTTTCCTTCATATTTCTAACACAACACTGCCGCGCAGTTCTTTAAGATGTTTGGGGACTACTCTTGCAATTCATTAAATTGCATCCTCTCAAAACTACTCCATATTATTCCTTCTTCTTTGTGTTTATTTCAAGCAGATCGTAACAGCCTTTTTCTTCTTCTTCTTCTTCTTCTCTGCAGTTTAACGGCAGCTAGCGTCAGGAGTTTTGCGCTACCGCCATCCTCTGGAGTCGGTTAACCCCTACAGTGTGCGTGTTCCTAAAGTAAAAGTGCCTAAAGTAAATCTAATTCAATTTCAATGCAATAAACTTTATTGGCAAGATATTTGCCAGAGCACAGTTACGATTATGAAAGACAATGAAAACGAAAAATGAAGTGAATAACAGTATTAGTTAAAATAATAAAATAGATAGAATAATAGATAGAAAAACAATAATGGTGCTATAAACTACACTGCCTTAATATAGCCTTGGTCGAATTAGAGCAATAAATAGGTTTTCTTTTTTTAAAGAAATAACGAGTTTTTCTCATTTCAATTTGTCTGTGTCTTATAGAGTTTATCACCATTACTTTTGGTATCACCATTACACCATTACACCATTACAATTCCAAGTTGGATTTATTTTATTATGGTATCTATGCTCTTATCCCCATTCAAACCATGTGATTCTTACAGGAAAATCAGTTTTCTCTTTATTATCTGCATGCAAAACATTACAGGGGTTGAATTGAAAGTATTATTTATTTCTTTACATGTCTAATTGAATGGTATGGCACTGTGGACGTGTAGAGGAAGACGTTTGACTGCACCTTTAATACAGATATCTGATAAATGTTTGTTTTGAGAAGTACACAAATGTGGTTTAAAGTAGGATTTTTTTATTTCGCAAAAAAAGCCCCACATGAGTTATGGAAGTGAACACATCCATTTTCTGTCAATGAACCTTTTACTATTGGACGCCCTAACCTTTGTATTCCCTGCCTACCATGCATGCTGCTTAATCAATGTCTGAAATAATAATGCATGTCCTATATGTAAGATGTTGTATTAGAACATTAGATGGCTAACAGATAGTAGTTTAAATACAGTTTATATATGGGCCTAATAGATAATAGTTCAATTTAATGCGAGATAAACAGATGCCTCAAGTCCATGTAAAAAGTCACGAAGAAGAAGCAGACATGCGCAGAGAGCTTTGAGAAAAAAACTGGGCGTTCAAAATAGCAGCTCGATCAGCATTGGTGTGATTAGCAGTCGTCTCGTCCACCTAGATTATCCACGTTTACTCTATCGGTGCCTGAGAGGTGGTTAGTTAACAGTCTGTAAAATGGCTAACTCTGTCTGGTCCGAAAAAATACTCCAGCTCCTCCGCCGAATGAATAACTTTTATTTACCAGGTAAGTTACGAGTGACACGGAGTTAAAATAACACGCAGTCGACGGTGTGAAGGGTTGCTTATAAAGTATCAACGTCCGACTTGTTCCCGCAGGCTCCTGTCGTTCTAAGTGCTGGAGGTTTGAGATAAACGAAGTACAAGTGGGCTGGATTCCTCCACACGTAGCTTCACTGTTGACACGGTACCCGGAAGTGTTCACTCCGCCGCACGGGGGCGCTGTGTCGCTGTGTCGCAGCTTGGACTCGTACGAGAAGAGGTCCGAGGCTGTGGACGCGGTCCTGCAAACCCTGAGACAAGAGAGCTCCCTAACGTGTCTTAAAGGGTGGAGAGACGAGGTGAGGCACCGTGGAGCGCTCACACTACAGTCCACGTGACGCTGTGCCGCGGAAGAATAGGTAGTAAACAGTAGCAGCATGTAAAGAACATGTTGGTGGTGCAGCACAAACAAAGAGCATACAGTATGATGAAAGGAAAATTGCGTAAATGGAATAAGATATATATATATATATATATATATATATATATATATTTAACTCCCTGTCATAAATCGTTTTATTCCTTAAAATATTCATAATATTAGCATTATTGTAATAATAACAATTATTATTATTTTTATTATATAATTTGGTGACTAAAGTAAACAAAAAAGGAGAAATAGGGCAACTCTGACTGACTCCTGTATTAATTTGAAATGAATGAAAACCAAGCTTTAAATATCTTTGTAAAACATGCTGACAATGTTAACAAAGTTATTACCAAAAGCCAAATGCTTTGAAGTTGTGATGGATTGTGTCAAAGGTCGTGTAAAAGTCCCAAAACACGATCAGAGCCAACATTGTATTGCAGAACTAACACTACATGTACTGGCAGAGAGGAGATGCGTTTTCCTTTACATTGTATGTATATGCTATAATGTCACTAACGTTTGTTAGGACTTACTTAAAATGTCATTTGATTATAGTTGGAAAAATCTAATGACTAAAGGAATGTTTTGACTTACGAAGACTTCTGTCCTCATGTGAACTTTCGAGGCCTGCGTCCTCCCATGACTGGTTGTGTGAACTTCCTCTGACACTGAGCATCTCAGATATCTTTCCTCTTGGGTGCTAGCAGATGTTTGTCCTAAATAAGAGATAATAAAGCGTTAGAAGACGTCAATACTTACGCAGAGCTGACTTGCAACCAAGACTTCCTGATTACATAGAAGGACCTGTACTAGAACAAATTGTTAAAGTGTTGTTCCAGGTTTTGTGAAGATTGCGCTGTGAAACGCAATACGTATGTGTGTTATCCTTTGTGACAAGAACTTATCGTAAATGACCCTGTGCCACCACACTGCCTGTTGTTGTCCAAGTATATATAGCAGAGACAAACCTCTGAGCAGCCTTGAACCTGTTTGTGAATCACCTCTGTCTCCTTCTTGCACGAATAAATGTCCTGTGATTAATGATTTTTACATGGGCCTCGAGTGAATTTTTCTAACAATTATGCTAAACTGTGAAGTGTATTTTCTATGAAAGGGGACTTTTTAAAATATAAATATATATTTAAAAAAAAACCACAAACCTCACATCAGATTGTTGAATCTGCACATGTGATTTTGGTAACTAATGGCTGAATTTCCATGAGATATGACATTTACAATGCAGTTGCTTGTACTGCTGACCCGATGACCGTTTCCATTATCTCATACACTGGAATTAAACCTGGGACTGTAAAAATGCCATCCTCATACCTCATTCTAAATAATAATACAAATATAATCATTTGTAGCGCAGTAATCCTGAAGCATTCCTTATCTTTCAGAAGTACAGCGTGATGCCAACATTCTCCGACCCTCCTTTGATGTGGATGGAAAGAGCAGCTACAAGTAAGTCACGGCACACGCTGTGGCAGCTCCGTCTGCTTTCATCAGTATTAGAGTGTGAGCTCACTGTGACGCTAAACCACAGGTCTCTTTGGAGTGAAGCGGTACGGAGTCCACGTCAACGGCTACACCGTCAGTGACGGCGGGGAAGTCAACTTGTGGCTGGCACGACGCTCCCTCACTAAGCAGACGTACCCCGGACTACTGGACAATGTGGTGAGCGCACGCTGTGACTGACTGACGGTACATGCCAGCAATCAGGGATAGGAGTGGGAATTATAATTCAATATTTCAGATTTCCAAAAAAAAAGAATCTAGAAGGGTGATGTGCTGTGTCTTTTGAAGACAGCAGGTGGTATTGCTGCTGGTGTTGGCGTCAAAAACACTCTGGTCAAAGAATGTGAGGAGGAAGCGTGTATCCCAGCAGCCATTGCAGAGAAGGCTCGCCCTGTGGCCAACGTAAGGTGAGTGTCTCGGAGTTAAAGGGTAACTCCGGTGACTTATTCTCAACAAGTCTGATTAACAGACTCATTCCGACAATGACCGTATCTACTAATAAGTAGATGTGTCTTCTCCCTCTGTGCCGTAGAGCTCCATTGTTGTCCAACAGCTATTCATTATGGGACATGTCAGGGGCTTAGTGATAGAGCGGTTCGTCCGTCAATAAGATGATCGGCGGTTCGATCCCCATGTTGCTGTGTCCTTGGGCTACGATGTGTGAATGGTTAGTTAGAGTCCTGATGGGCATGTGGCACCTTGCATGGTAGCCTCTTGCCATCAGTGAATGAAGGACTAGAAAAGCGCTATACAAGTACATTTACCATGTTCCTTCATTACAGTGAACACACACACACACACACTGGATTCATCTGCCGCTGAAAATAGTTCCCAACAATTGCCCTATTTCAGGCTTGGAACTGAGTGTCACAGACAGGAAGTCATAAAGTATTGAGAGCCGGACCACCAGTTGTTGGTTTGGCACATGGGATTTGTTGAGAATCAGAAAAACATAGTGACACCAGACTTATGCTTGAAAATGTAATAAAGATGGCGATACAATCAAAAATATACTCTTAACTAAATCCACCTCAGTGCACTTTGGAACTTTTGTCAAGACAGTAAGAGTTTATTCAATGTTATGAGAGGTTCCTTTAATGACTCCTTCAGGGCCGTAGAGTGCATGGTTAGAGTTGTTCAGATACTAAATTCAGCAGTGGTAATGCCTCCAATACTACCGATCCGATATCACGTTATCATATCATTTATCAGCTTATTTACGCTACACAGGAACAGCAACACTTGTCACTTGCTGCCCTGATCTAGCTCCACATGTGTGAAATAGTACTACACACCTGTGGTTAAACACTCTGGTGCTCCCTATTGGTTCATTGATAATGCTACATTGTGAACAACAAATCTGTGTGGAAATCGGCAGGAGGAGAGCTAGCTAACGTTAGCTGTTAGCAGCCGGTGGGCAGCACAGTCCTGCCCTGGCTAAATAAACGGAGCTTAGCAGCTAACGTTAATGGAGGTCGCATTAAGTAACATTATGATGCGTTCAAGCTCTATTCAGTAAAATGGTCAAGTTTAACATTATCATGATGTGTTCAAACGTAATCTTGAGGGAGATGTTATCACAGGAATAGATATTAGAGTTATCAACTGATGAACTTTTTTGTTGTTAACGCACTGATATCTGATCGGTACTCGGTACGCAAGTTCAAGTAACGGAATCGGTACCGGAAAGAGAATCCGTATCAAATTATTAAAAAAAACAATGTTTTGTAAGAAAATAAGTTCATTAAACAGACCTCAAGGATACACAGAATGCATGTTGGAGAGAAACGCTACATGTGATATAAACCTTTGTTTGTTTACATTAACACCACACAATACAGAAAGGGGGTTCTGGGATTGGTGGTCTATTAGGATGCACCAGAGGTTAGACTGGACCGCCCTCATGGGCAGCGTCCTTCTGTTCTACAGGAATCCTGTCGTTATGAATCAAAGTAGAAGCGCTAGCTCCAAGTTCAGATCACACCGACTGAAATGAACTAGTTTAGAAAGTTCACCGTCTTAAAAAATAAACCAGTTCACGTTCATTTCTTTTGTTATTCTTTTCTTATAAACTGGTCTGATGCTATGGCGTTCCTGTTTTATATGGGCCTACATATTTAATGAGCATTGTTGAACTGAGCCTGTGACGTAGCTTAACGCCGCTCTCTGCGTTCCATAACTAACCACTTGAACGTATTTTCTAGCTACACCTACGAGGATGAGGACGAGGTGTTTGCAGAAAGTCAGTTTGTCTTCGATTTGAAACTTCCTCCGGAGTTCAAGCCCCGAGCAGGTGATGGAGAGGTCCAAGAGTTCTACCTACTGCCCATAGATGAGGTTGGTGTCGCTGACGTAATCTGTGGGGTGACATTGAAAGCTCCAAGACTTAGATGCCACCCAAATACGTGTTGAATTCTGTCTCCTGTCCTGGCTCCAGGTGAAGGAACTGCTGGCCACTGATGACTTCAAACCCAACTGTGCCATGGTGGTCCTGGACTTCCTCATCAGACACTCGTTTATTGAACCAGACACAGGTTTGTGGCTATCTGACAAAATGTCCACTGTTGAGATTAATACAAAAATCATTTGACAACTTTTTTGAATACGTCTTGTGTTGACTGTATACGTTTCATTTCAGAGCCACGCTATCAGGAATTTGTGGCAGGACTCCATCAGACATTATAGAGAGCAGCTGAGGACTGAGCCCAGTGTCGGAGGAGAGGACGCATCACGTTGTTTCTTTACATTTAACCCCGCTAACGGGGGCTCAAACTCGGGCAGGCAACTTTGGAGAAACCGGCAAGAGTAGACAACATTTTTTCAGCTGGTAATGTCAATGCAGATAGGTAGCGTCTAGGGGTGCAAAGGATCACAAACCTCACGGTTCGGTTCGGATCACGGTTCTTGAGTCACGGTTCGGATAATTTTTCGGATCAACAAAGTAAAGGGGAGGAGACAAATATAATTTGCTTTCCATTTATTAATTAAAGAACTTCAAGAACACTTAAAGCAAAGAACTTTGGGCTATAGTCTTACATGAAAAAAAAATATTGAAGATGTCCAATTTGAAGTTGTCCAAGTTGAGACCCTCGTCCTTTGATCAATATTGAAAGAAAGAAACAGCCAGTGAGCTAGCTTCCACTGTTTACACTGAACTGAACTGCTCGGCAACAACTTGGGTCTGTGTTTACTTCCTGTCAGGTTATGTCATTCAAATACACAATAATGTTCACCATTACTGTGACGTTATTTTCAAAAAGATGAGAATATCTCCATTGTCTGAGGAGAGGGTCGACCTTTCTGTGGTGACTGTTACTACTGGGCCTGTCGAGCTCCACTCTGATGCTTCTGTCAGCACCTGCACCAGGTGTGTGTCTGTGTGACTCTCACAGAGGGGGCGTGTCTACAGCACCTGTCTGTGTGACTCTCACAGAGGGGGCGTGTCTACAGCACCTGTCTGTGTGACTCTCACAGAGGGGGCGTGTCTACAGCACCTGTCTGTGTGACTCTCACAGAGGGGGCGTGTCTACAGCACCTGTCTGTGTGACTCTCACAGAGGGGGCGTGTCTACAGCACCTGTCTGTGTGACTCTCACACAGACAGTCTGCAGCTCCGGACTATGAATCACTCCGCTGTGGTGAAAGCGGTCACAGTCTTTTCCTTGTCGTATGTCTTTCTCTTTAAGTAACGCCTGCATACCGTAACGGTTTTGTCCACCACCCTTATCCGTCATAAGTTACAGGGAAGACAAAATGATCCCAAACTTGTGACTTAAATGACGCCGGGAGCTTCTCAAGTTCCTCCGCTCACCATGACTTTCGCCGTTAAATGCTTTTAACGTGCTCCGTTGACATGAACACACTACTGCTTTATATCTGTTCACTGACACTTTGCATTGATATTCGGGGACTTGTTACTTGAAAAGGAACAGCAGCAGTAAAACTGTATTACACACTATGATGATTACACTGTAAAAAAAAAAAAAAAAGAATACTCAATTGATCCGCGGTTCACGAGTGATCCGAACCGTGAGGGGTGATCCGAACGGATCACGGATCGACCCGTGATCCGTTACACCACAAGTAGCGTCCGATTCATTGAATGCTGTCGGGATGTAACAAATATATTAGAAAAAACCTACCCTAGCTTTAATTTAAACAAATAGTATAACAATTATTAGAGAGACAATGAATTGAAGATATAAAAATCTCACTTTTTCACAAATAGCTCATTAAATGTGCACATTTCTTAATTAAAGGTATTTCCACAAAAATCCAACCTGACAGATTTCGTCTCTTTACTAGGATTCTAGAGAAGAGTTGGTTTGAACAAAGTTTGGCTAAACAGCCGGTCTTTGTGAAGACCGATCCCCCTGTGAGGGCCGGACAACAGCGTGATTCATGACAATAACTGAAATGAAGACAAAGCATGTGGTATCTGGTCATTCTCCGTTACAATTTATTTCCTTTACAATACATTAAAAAAGATGACTGGTGAAATGCGAGGACACAAAACAATATTCCTCTTACAAATAACCAATCCTTTAGGAGTTGCTTGCATTTTGTATTTCATAATCTTTTTCAAAGTGTGTATACCACACTGACATTTTAGTTTTAAGCTGTGTGCAAATAATACAACATAAGCCAGTAGAATATCACATAGTTCAAATAACATACAACAGAAAAAGAAGCAGAAATAAAAGAGTAGTTGTAGACATCACGAGTGAACAGGCCGAGACAGATAACAGCTGGGTTAAAACACTGAGGGAGGAGTTACTGTACTATCATGTGACTAACGTATCAGTACGACAGTCACGTCATCATCAGAACAGAAAAACAGTTGCTTCCATGTTGCAGTTTTTTGTATTGCCGTTAAGTTACTGCCTCTGAAACTCTAAACTTCCTGTAAATGTTTCAAATTAAAAGCATACCGGTAACTAGAGGACATCCTATGACCTGATGGAAGGTTTTCAAAGTAAAATCTGTACATAAAGTGTAGCGTTTCATTGATGGTAGCTAAACAACACTAAGGAGGAAAAGAACAGCAAAGTGACCGTAAATAATTAGTAACTGAAAACAGCATTTGTGTTAAAAAGAGAAGCTAAGTGTAGTGATGGAAATGGTGCTGTAGAAATGATATAAAGACAATGAGGAAACATGGCGAAGGTGTTGAGTTTGCATTAAGTCAATTAAAACGGGAGCAAATCAGGGAGGCTTCCTACTGAAGATTCAGTGACTGTTAGGAGGATCAAACCACTTTTTAACCCTTTAATACCCAACTGTATACAGTGCGTCTGACCGGCCACGTCAATTCAATCACATAGTTTTCTGATTGAAAGTAGAGCTCAACTTAATCTCCATTTGTTAAGTGTTACATTCATTAACAAGCTTGTACAAAACACTCAAACAAGTTGGTCTCATTACGTCACGCATTTACGCTCAGACGCCAACAATCAAAATCAGCTCTTTAAATGAATGGAATTCTATATGAAAGACTACAGGTTCATAAAACGGAAAGTTCGGTTATGTTTCCCCGTGGGAATGGAGGAGAAGGAAAGACCAGCACGGTCCCGCTGCCCTGGAAGTCTCCCCGCAGTTAGTTAGGCAGGCAGGCATGCATCTGGGGTGAACTGAGCCTCAACCCTCAAACCACAGCGCTGTGGTTCAGAACAGAAACCCTCCCACTCCTTTAAACAGTACGAGTGAGAGCAATGTTCGCTTCTCTTCGCATTCTCCTAATAATGTCATGTCTAAAGAACCCTAAACACAAGATGACAGTATTTTCATTTGAAAGCTAAAAGCTATAACCTTGTACGTGAATGTGTAGATACTCCCTTTCCCCATTGCATTCGACCTTCCTTCGTTCCCCTGAAGCCTGGGTTGACTCTTCTCCTCATAACACCCCGTTCAATTGTGCCCACCTTGGTGTCGAAGCAGACACCGAGGAGGGATGTTGGTTTATTTTTTTGGCCTGGTTTGTTTCTCCCTCCCCTCCCGATCCCGTGTGACCGACACTCTATAGCAGGAGGCAGCCGCCCTTCTTGCCTCGCCTCTTGGCCTGCAGCGCCGCCCTGGTGGCCATCTCGAACACCTCCCGCACGCCGTCCTTCGTCTTGGCCGAGCACTCCAGGTAACCAAAGGCATTGATCCGGTTAGCCATGTCCCTCGCCTCGTCTGACTTCACTGGCTCCTGTTTGGATAAACCAAAATCATGAAGAGAAATGAAAACCTTTCCGTTACCTTTCTCTTTGTTATTGTGTCTAACCAAGTCTCTCACAGAGAAAGCACTCCCGCATGAACAGTCTCACGCGTGCGTAAGGTGTTTGAATAGTACGGTTTCAGTGAAGATGCACGACGTGTTTGTAAAGTAGTGAGCATACGACTGGATGAATGAGACTTGGATTACACTGCATGGATTGTGTGACAGTTTTGAAATGGATGTTTTGATATAGTTTTGCTGTTGTTAAAGACTTACAGTGCATCCGGAAAGTATTTTGTAAAAATCTATTAAAAATTAAAAACGAAAAAAGTCACATGTACATAAGTATTCACAGCCTTTGCCACGACACTCAAAATTGAGCTCAGGTGCATCCTGAGATGTTTCTACAACTTGATTGGAGTCCACCTGTGGTGAATTCAGTTGATTGGACACGATATGGAAAGGCACACAGCTGTCTATATCAGGTCCCACAGTTGACAGTGCATGTCAGAGCACAAACCAAGACACGAAGTCCAAGGAACTGTCTGTAGACCTCCGAGACCGGATTGTATCGAGGCACAGATCTGGGGAAGGGTACAGAAAGATGTCTGCAGAAACTGAGCGATCGGGGGAGAAGGGCCTTAGTCAGGGAGGTGACCAAGAACCCGATGGTCACTCTGACAGAGCTCCAGCGTTGCTCTGTGAAGAGAGAACCTTTCAGAAGGACAACCATCTCTGCAGCACTCCACCAATCAGGCCTGTATGGTAGAGTGGCCAGACGGAAGCCACTCCTCAGTAAAAGGCCCATGACAGAAGGCACCTGAAGGACTCTCAGACCACGAGAAACTAAATTCTCTGGTCTGATGAAACAAAGATTGAACTCTTTGGCCTGAATGCCAAGCGTCATGTCTGGAGGAAACCAGGCACCGCTCATCACCTGGCCAACACCATCCCTACAGTGAAGCATGGTGGTGGCAGCATCGTGCTGTGGGGATGTTCTTCAGCGGCAGGAACTGGGAGACTAGTCAGGATCGAGGGAAAGATGAATGCAGCAACTGTATCTGTTTTTTTGCTTCGTGTAGGCATGAGAGAAAAAAAGTTTTCCTGGGGGGAGCAATAAACGTCATTCAGAGCATTAATATAGCAGGGAACAACTACGTTCTATGTAAAGATATAGTGGAGTAATGTCTACCTGAGCAGACAATTGTTCTCCCTCTGTGTGTGCTGGTTTTTGCCAAGCTTCTCTGTGCATGTTGAAGTGCATGTGAGCCGCCACTCTGCACTGATACTCGTATGACGGTTACAGCTGATGACTGCGTCGTCACAGAAGCATAGCGCCCACCCTCCTGTTCCCCCCTCAGGTACACACCGTGAGCCCTGTCGGCACGTTTGTCAGTTTATACTGTTAGCGCTGTTAGCTCCAAGCCACCGGCTCAGGCGTCGCCATGTTGAGAGCCAATCAAAACGCTCCCAATCTCGTTTTATGCACCTGTCAAGAATTCAAGGTAAACAGCTGGGAGTAATTGATAAACAAATGGACACTTTGGGGGTGTTCCTTTAAGTGTATGCTATCTTTAGAATATTTTGGGGATCTGAAGCCGTTCAAAGCCATGCGTCGTACGTAACGGGACGTTTTACGGACTGTGGCTCGTGTGAGTTTTGTGTTAACTCGGCGAGCTTGAAACCCACAGCAGCTCAAGTGAAGAAGCGGCCTCACTGACCTGTTTCATCTTAGCCAGCTCCCGACGCGTGTGCTCGTCATTTCGCAGGTCTTTCTTGTTTCCCACGAGAATAATGGGCACGTTGGGGCAGAAGTGCTTGACCTCGGGAGTCCACTTCTCTGGAATGTTCTCTGCATCAGGCACAAGGTGGACATGTTGAACATGGGCCGGGATGCCAACAGAATGTTTAAGAAAAACAACCGACGACAAAGAAGAAGCCTCACCCAAACTGTCAGGGCTGTCGATGGAGAAACACATGAGGATGACATCTGTGTCTGGGTAGGAGAGAGGCCTCAGGCGGTCGTAGTCCTCCTGACCCGCTGTGTCCCAAAGAGCCAGCTCCACCTACAGCAGGACGGGATAATAGGACGCGTCTGTAGAGCGACAGACACTCCTGATGGCATGGCTCTCTACATATTATGCAAACATGTACAGGGAAACTCAAAAGTCCTTTTGTAAACGTGGGGGAAAAAAACTCAATTCAAGTTTGTGAATGATCAGAAAAGATTTGTAATTGTAGAAAGAAAAACATGAAAGAAACGGTGAGGACAGAAAGTAATGTCTTCACGGGGACCAATAACTCAACGTTCATATGGAATGTGAGTATTATGTTAAAGCAATAGTTCAATATTTTGGAAAATACACGTATTCTCTTTCTTAGTGAGAGTGAGATGTTCAGATGGACCTTAGTCTGGTGTGTGTTAAGTACAGAGCTGGAGCTAGGACTTAGCCTAGCTTAGCAGAACGACTGGAAGCAGGGGGAACTGCTAGCCTGGCTCTGTCCAGTTAAACCCTGCCAACATGAAATCCTCTATACTGTAAATATGAAGCAAACACAGCATTTGTCAGTATAATAAACAGCTTACCTGTTTACCGTCCACCTCAATATCTGCCACATAGTTTTCAAACACTGTGGGCACATAAACCTCGGGGAACTGATCTTTGCTGAACACGATGAGGAGACAGGTTTTGCCGCAGGCGCCGTCACCGACTATCACCAGCTTCTTTCTGATCGCAGCCATCTGAGAGAATAAGAGTAAAGACATTAACCGGCGTACAGGAAGGACAGTTTGGAGGAGTCAGAGATTAAAAAAACCAAAACACAGTAACTTTTATAAAAACGTGTACTGGACAGTGGTATGAAGAGTTTGGTCATGGGAAACACAAAACTGTTGAGCCGTGGAATGTGAAGAGGCTCAACAGGAAGTGCTGGGGTGCGTAAAGTGTGAAAATATTTGTGCACCGGTCTGCAATGAATGGAGCATGTTCTTTGCTCAACCGACCGTTCAAGTTGATCATAATCAAATCAAATCTGCTATGTTTTAGCACGGCTTAATTAAATCCCTCCTTCATTCCTGATCCTGAAATCTGATCGAGTTCAGCTGCAATGTTTCATCACAATTTATTTTTAGACAAGTCAAGCAACCAAGCAATGTGAACCGCTAAGTTTCCAGCTCTGCTCTTTGGCAACAGTGGCGTTGCTGTTTCCTATCTTCTCAGGTAAGTAATTCTTCTCACGCATTCAGGACCACCCAGCCCTGCATCAACACGTTTGAACTACGGATCCATGACTTTGTAGGTTCATCAGACACCAGAACATTGCACGGCAGCTCATAAGACTATATGGAAATATTTAATAAGTCTAGAAAGATATCATGGTGACAATCCGTCTATCTTCCTCCTTTTGTGGCGATCGCAAGATGAACTGTAGAATTATTACAAGGTTCACGTTACAAAAGTAATCTACCGAGAATGTTCGCTTGCATGTACTTTTGCTGGGTGATGGTGCAGCCAGAACCTGACCCAGGTTAGACTCTTTTAGCTCGAGACCTCCTCATTGACATGAGTGAGGGGGCTTCACTTTTACACACAGTACTGTTGTGGGTCCGAACAAAGCCCACATCTCACAGTAAAGCTCAAGTTGACAACAGTTCTTAGTGGTACTATGACGACAGTGCTGCATTGTTTTCGGTGCAAGCCCACTGACATCACCTGGATGTGTGTCACTGCCGGTTCATGCGCATAAACACACCATTTCCTGTAGTCCAGTGTCGTCCTGCGTCCACTCCCAAAAAAACTGCAATCTTCTCACAATCGAAGCAGTCACTTGACATTCTGAGACACAGCTGATCCGTGTTGCACTTCAGACAAGAGATACATGTGACCTACTTGTGGCTCTTCATGAAAAGTCCACAGCATTCATCCTGTTAGAATATGTAATATCTGACATATATTTAATGGCATATCTATCCCATATTTCCCTCTTGACCAAACAGTGCTGTCCATGCTTGAGCCAGTAGTCTGTTTAGTTTGGGTTGTTGTTACCAATAGTCACTTCACTGAACAAACTGTGTGACAATAAACTAGAGTAGAACATGACAACAAACAAAACAATCTTACTGTTTACCAAAAATGACCTAAATCAACATATCTTGGTGATTTGACGTTAACATGTGTTAACCTCTTAATTGAACTGCCTACTGAAACTAGGCTGTAAATGTGGAATATAAGCCTTCACTGAAGGCCTGAATACAATTCAGTTAAACCAACTATGGTTTGTTAGATGACATATAACCTACAGCCACCTGTATGTATTAACCCGCTGTAGAGAGAGGAACACAGGGTACAGTCCTAGTGAAGCGTTCAGGCGTCTGACGTATCTGTAGAATTTGGCAAGTTTTCGTTGCTTTAACTTCCTCAGTGCTATTCACCTCTTAATGTAAAGGGCTATTGTATCTGTCAACTCAACCTCCGCTGAATTGCATCACGTTACAGATAACTTGCAATCCTAATGTAACCTTAAACTACGTTAATATTCTTATTTGGCCTATATTTGTCACCGAAAATGTGGAGTACCGGCTAACTTCTAGCTAGCAGCAGTTTCCATTCCATCTAAGGAGGCTAACTATTAGCTTGCTAACTTTGCTGAGTTTTCCGGGACAACTGGCCTCTTGTCAAAGTGGACAGCTCACATTTTGAGAGCGCTATATATTGCTTGGTTCTAACACCTACCCTGACATGCAAAGCAACTAAGCAGAGAGCTGTTGTGAGTAGTTACTTAGACGCAGTTTTACCGTATTAATGGATATCCTCGCCTTTCTTTAGTTTGCCTGTCGGACCTATCAGTCCCGCCCCCAGTGCCACGAAGATTACGCCCGCCCACACCGCATACTTTAAGCCAATGGGACACGGTGGAATAATGAGTGAATAGTAATTTAGCGTACCAGCTAATACATGTATAACATGCCGAGTTTAGTTTGATGGTTTTATCCTATATAAAGTTATATGAGCCCCGTTTTGCCTCGGAGTGATGTTTCGCCCTCAGTTTGCATTCAAACCGTGCCGCCAGAGTTGTCTTAACGCGAGTAGTCTGTGGAAGTGGACGGAATAGAAAGCCCAATATTATTGTATGGTGACGGACATGATGAACACAGTCTGTGGCAATATCAGTGCAAATGTAAAAGTTCCTGGCTGATTATTTCACCATACAGATCACATACATTTTGCAAGAAAAGTATGACACCAGGTTTTTTAACAATAAGTCAAAAGATACTTAAAAAAAGTAGAGAAAGCAAACAAGATGTAAGTGTAGACATACAATATATAAATAAAAGCATTAAAGCCACATGTGTCAAACTCAAGGCCCGCGGGCCGAATCCGGCCCGCCACGTCATTTTATGTGGCCCGCGAAGGCATATTTCCACCAGCAAAAAAAAAAAATTTATTAAAAAAAAAATTAAAAGTCATAATTATGATATATATTTTTATTATCAAGTCTAATTTTTCATTTGTTTTTTTTGCTGCTGAAATGGGCTTCCATATAAAAGGCATACGATTGTCTTAAAATTAAACTCTATGCTGCTTCATCATGTACATTACAGTGACCATAAACTACATCTCCCACAATGCATGTTGAGTTTTTGACCCGCGAAATGACGGACTGCGGCCGCTAGTAGCGTTAGCGTTAACTAAATCGGGTTTCTAACGAATTATTGAGTTGAAAATGTTTGAAAAATAATCCCAGCATGTCTAAGAAGAGGGACATTGATACAGAGGGAAGGACATTTAATGAAAGATGGGAAAGCGAATTTATGTTTGTTCTTCAAGGAGAGAAACCGGTCTGTATGCTATGCTATGCTATGAAGCAGTGTCGGTGATGAAAGAATACAATTTACGTCGGCATTTTGATACCAAACACGGAGCCAAGTATGCTACATTTAGCCTCCAAGAAAAACATCAACTTGTCCAAAAATGTAAAGGCAGACTCCAATCACAGCAGAACATATTCACAGAAGCTACAGACACAAATGATGCCGCTGTGAAAGCTTTATTGTGGCTGAAGAAACCGCCCGAGCTTCCAAGTCCTTTTCAGAGGGTGAAGGAGTGTATGATCAGGGTCTGTGAGCAGGTGAGCCCCGACCAGGTACAGGCTTTTACAAATGTCACTTTGTCAAGGAACACCATCGCAGACCGAGTTAAGGAACTAGCAGGCAATCTGACAACACAGCTAGCCGAGGAGTCGAGCAGCTACGTGGCTGTTTGGTTGATGAAAGCACAGACAACACGGACACAGCGCAACTGTCCATGTTTGTAAGCGGCTGAAGGCAGACTTGACTCTTCAGTGAGGAGCTCTTGGATGTAGCTGCCCTCCATGGAACGACGACGGGGAGGGACATTAGTGATGCAGTGGAGAGGTCCGTGAGTAAAACTGAATACCCTGGAGGAGTTGGTGGGGCTAAAGAAAATGCAAAACACACACCTCTGATAACTTATCATTGCATTATCCACCAAGAAGCTCTGTGTGGAAAGGTTCTGGAACATAATATAATGACCACGGTCACGAAAACAGTGAACTTCATTCGGGCGCGTGGCCTGAATCACCGCCAGTTCCAACTGTTTCTGAAGGAGTTGGGCTCGGAGCATGGAGATGTGCCGTACCATGCACAAGTACGGTGGCTGAGTAGGAACGCGGTCCTCAAACGGTTTTTAGTTAGATGTCACATCTGTCACACATGTTCTTAGCAGCTCACAATCATTTGTTGTACCATAGTTATGTCCCTCTCAACTGTGACAAACATGCTTTGAACAGAGTTAATAACTAAAATAACTAACTCGTGTTTGATGATTTTAGTTTTTTATATTTTCTTTAAAAGTTTGATCTTTGATTTATGTTATAATAACAGAGAAATGTGCATATCATTTTACATTTATATAAATGCATTTACAATATGTTGAATAAACAATAATTAAATGCAGAGAGAGTTGTTTAACAATATGTTAGGAGTGGTTACATTTATACAGTCTTACAGTTACATCCGGCCCTTTGAGGGCGACCATGATGCTGATGTGGCCCGGGGTGAAAATGAGTTTGACACCCCTGACTTAAGGAACACTGTCTAGTTTGTGTTGTCTTCATCTCTGTGTACAGTTAAATTGGTGCGCAAATCACTGACAATGTAGTATAGGGAGAAAGGGCCTGCACACACATGTGAGAGAGAGAGAGAGAGAGAGAGAGTGTGTGTGTGTGTGTGTGTGTGCGTGCGTGCGTGCGTGCCTGCAGGCCATAGGCCGACGGGGTTGGGCTGGTCCAATACCGGCCCACGCCCATCACCAACCGGCCCTCCCTTTGACATCGCCGGTCACGACTATATTCTATGCTTCACAGAACACGTTAAATTTACTCTAATACCTAAAGTCAATAATCACTGACTGACATTCATACTACTCCTCGCGATCTGTATTCACACTCATGGTTTCCATCTTCTTTACTCATCTAATCTCTTCCGTCAGTCTAACTTTGTTTTAGGTGTTATTAAATGTCAATTACTCTAGCCTACTCAACACTTGCGTCACTCGAGCCGGCAGCATGGCACCGGCACCCAGCATGCAACACTACTGATACCACTGATGTTCACACCCCATCGTATGTTCT
Organism: Leptoclinus maculatus; assembly: GCA_032191485.1. Lineage (NCBI taxonomy): Eukaryota > Metazoa > Chordata > Actinopteri > Perciformes > Stichaeidae > Leptoclinus > Leptoclinus maculatus. Next base: position 20,228,692 of record JAVDOI010000012.1, on the reverse strand, counting down.
GTTCTGTTCATTTCTACATGTCTTTTGCTTTCTCATTGTTTGTCACCACTGTAATATTCGTAGACACTTGTATTATATGTCCTTTCTTTCCATAGAATAGGTCATGTATTTCACGTATGTGTAGAACATATTTAGTCTTGCTGATCTGACATTAAAACACAGTGAAGAAGCAGAGGGGAGGCAAACAGTACCTCTGCCTCAATGAAGGGGGCACGCGAGAGCCCACGGGTCGGGTTCATGCTTGTAGTTCCGTTACTCTTCTTCTACACTTCTCTTCTTCTTCTTCTTCTTCTTATATTTTGCTTTGACCGCAAACATTGAAGATTAAATATCTAAGCTTTAACAATTCTCAAAAAACAGGGAAATATGACCAAATCAACAGCAATTCAACGTCGGACAGGTAAAGTAACCTTTTATGTGTTTGTTGTTCTCTTTATAAATCCGTGGCTGTTACAGATTATCGCGGGATCTCGCGATTTTCTTCTGAAACACAGGTCGGTGGGGCAGGTCGCAGATCGTGGCGCACACACCTGGTGCAATCAAATATGTACCTTACCTATGTGCAGTGGCGGCTGGTCCATAGAAGGCGCTAGGGCGCCGCCCCCCCTTGAGCTACAAATAATACAAAATAAAATAAATAATAATAATAATAAACTATACAAATTGACAATATTTGTGTTTTTGAAACATGGAATCACCCAGTAATATGTGTAAAATATGATATCTGCGGTAAATATATGCTTTTCCTGCACGTCCTCTCTGCCTGTCTGCTCTTCCTCTCCTCTGTGCACGTCTCAGCTGGCTGGGGCGCTGGAAAAACTGCCCCAAAGAGGCGGGTCTATAAAGCAGTTTAGCCAATGATGCTTTAATGCTGACTAAAGATATAAATGAGTGACATACAATTTAGCCAATCAGCGTCCTCAAATAGATTCAGCTTGGGGCAGATTTCATTCTGCCCCAAGCTGCGCGTTCTCGTCAGGACTAGTCTCTACAGGCGAGCGCCAGCGCGAGCACTGCTCCTCCAAGACCCGTTTGAGAGGAGAACTGAGAGGAGAAACTACTGAAAGAGCTGATCCCAGATCAGCCTGACCTCACAATCAGACAGCAGACTAGCAGGAAAGAGAAGCAGTACATGAAGCTTCTCTAGTAGCTGTACACCAGACAGGTTTGGCTCGCTGGATGACGTCATGCTAATAACTTATTTAGCTTTTTAAAACAACGGGGACAGAACCAGCATGGACAGTTAGGGAGTGAGGGACATGAAGCACCTGTCTGAGAAATGGATATATAGTTATATATATATGTGTGTGTTTTATATTATAGTGAATATTATTATATGATATATATATATTATTATATTATACAGAATATTATATGATATATATATTATTATATTATACTGAATATTATTATATGATATATATATTATATTATACTGAATTCCCTGTGAGGGTGACTAAAATAAGATGACGTGTTTGTCAAAGTGTTATTTACTGCTTTTTTTCCTGTTGGAATGAATGTTAAATATTTAACTGCAAAGTAGTAATACGTGTTTGATACCTTAATTTGTTTGCATTAAATCATTCTGGGATGTTTGCTGAAATTGATTGGATGTGGCACAGCCCTACCAAGAACATTTTCCACCAGCCGCCACTGTTTTGTTTGGAGTGTTACAATAGCCAGTATCATTTTATTCCATGTGTCCATCCAGGCAAATTGGTGGATCCAAATGTTATAAAAAAAAACATATATGATGTAATTTCTTTGTAATCATCCAAAATAATGTTAAGTGTATGGGTATTATTCCAAGTAGGCCTCTGACTGGTCGATACGTGCGATGCATTGAGTGGGCAGCGCGCCGTGTATTGAGTGGGCCGGTCTGACAGTAACTCCCGGGCCACTTTTTTCCCCCAGTCCGCCCTTGTGCGTGTGTGTGTGCGTGTGTGCGTGTGTGCGTGTGTGTGTGTGTGTGTGTGTGTGTGTGTGTGTGTGTGTGTGTGTGCGTGTGTGCGTGTGTGCGTGTGTGCGTGTGTGCGTGTGTGCGTGTGTGCGTGTGTGCGTGTGTGCGTGTGTGTGATGGCAGGGAAATTAACCAGAGGAGATGAGTAGTCTGAGGGAAAAAGTGAGTAGCTGGTTTCTAATCTTGGAAACACTTAAAGAGTCAGACCATTTGGCCGAGGTCCAGATCACTCCTTCATCAGCCCGCTCTCTTCCTCTCTCTCCTTTGCTTTCTTTAAATTTGTGAAAGAGTGCTTCATAACTTCCCTTGTAACCTCTTCATCACACTAAGTGTCATCAGTTTATCTTTCCCATACCAAAAGGAAATAATCTACCTTTTCTTAAATTGTCGATACTGTGTGGTCGTTTTTGTGACCGTTATTATTTGTACAGCATTACATTAACATTCATTTCATCAGATATGTTAATGAGGTGGATCAAATATTGGTCACTACTTTTTAATATAATTCAATACTCAATAATGAAATAAAGAATGGCCCAACTTTGCCCCACAAATGATTATGGAACAAAACAAAAAGACATTTTAAGCTAAACCTTGATGATTAAAACGTACACATTTACTGTGCATGTCCTCACAAGCCATGGAAAGATGGCATGTTGTTAGCAGTATTGAAGAGTAAGGACCACAGACCCAAGAGCGTTTTCACAGGTACGTTTACATGCTGCAAATAAGTAAAATGACCACAACCTCCATTTTGTTGGATGGAACCTGAGTTTAACACATTAGTAGGGGCACCATGGACATAATGCCATATCTAAATTGCCCGTATGTGTGAATGTGAGCGTGAATGGTCGGCTGTCTGGGATCGGCTCCAGCCCCCCAGCGACCCCGAACAGGATAAGCGGTGACGGATAATGGATTGATGGATGTCGCAACATAATCTCACAGAAATGCATTCAGGACCACGACCAACATTTTAGGTTAGGCAACAAAACTACTTCAGAAATGACATGAACATCCGAATATACCACAAAATAGTAGATAGTGTCTAATGTGGCCAAAAAATGTTCTAACATATGGCCCTTAGTTAAATCGCCTAATGAAGACAAATACAAAAATGGAAACAATTGTTTCTGGTAATATTGAGCAAATGGCCTAAAAAAACAATAGACGCCAAGAAATTATCAAAATACACATACACATAAAAACAAGTAAAAATGTATTTTCAATTTTGACCTTGGAGAGTCAAATATTTTAACACAAGGTCCAATCACTAGATTTCTCCCCAAGCAGCATCTCATGAACTTCATCAGCATATGTATGAGTGAATAGATTCTTCATTTTGTATATGTATTCAATACATAGTAAATATATTTCCCATGTTTTTATGTCTCAGTGACTAATGAGGACAACAATTTATGAAATTGGTCCAGTATTAAAGGAAAACGCTGCAGTGAGCCTCTGAACGGGTATGTCCACTAAAAGTGCTTGCTTCTACCATTGACAGGCTCAACCTGCCAAAGACAATGATGGTGCCATCATTGAGTCCATTCTCTGCTCTTCCGTCACCGTCTGGTACTCTGCAGCCACCGCCGAGGACAAGGACAGACTGCTGCGTATCATCCGCTCTGCTGAAAGAGTGATTGGCTGCAATCTGCCGTCCCTCCAAGACTTGTTCGCTTCCAGGACCCTGAAGCGACCAAGAAAGACTGTAGCTGACCCCTCTCACCCTGGACATGAACTGTTCGAGTCCCTTCCCTCTGGCAGGAGGCTGCGGTCCATCAGGACCAAGACCTCACACCACATGAACAGTTTCTTCCCTTCTGCTGTTAGGATCATAAACAAAGCTCAGGACCCCCACTGACTCTGACTCTTACACCCCCAGGACAGTTTCCTACTGTTACACTCCCTTGTTCAACTCTACAACTCTACTTGACACTTTAGTAACATACTTGTTTTAAACTTGCTCTTAATTTGTTTGTTTGTTTGTTTATCATATTTGATTGTACATTTTCATATTTTCTATTTTAAATTATGTCTTTTACTAATGCACTATTTTTACTTTTACACACCAATCACCAAGCCAAATTCCTTGTATATGTATCGTACTTGTAACTAATATCTTTTCTGATTCTGACATTGTGAGCTGACAACGTTATGGAAAGAACCGTTGGCTTGATCCTGTCTGGTCCCCAAAACTGGAGAAATAGGGTCCAGGTTATACCGAAGTATCTATTTAATAATTCATTATTATGTTTACATTAATGCTCAGGAAGAGTTATAGTTGTTAAAAATACATGAATCAACTCTTGCAGATGTCTTTATATTGTTTTATAACTACATTATTGAGTGTTATAAACCACTTATTAAGTGTTTATATACTGCTTATAAATGAGAAACAGAGTTAAAATAAAATGTTACGTCTTACGGTTATTTTCTTATTCAGCACACACTGACTGCTATTATGCACACCAGCAGCAGCACACGTGCATATGCAGAAAAACACACACACACACACACACACACACACACGCAGGGGTATACAAGATGATGGGAATCACGGCGCAGGTAGTTTAAATCTGACACCGGCGTAAATTAATATGAAGGGATGAAATAGGATTAGCGTCTTTGCTATTTAGCTGGCCGTGTAATAATTAAAGCGGGTCGAGCCGCGGGGCTACTGCAGTGTATATGTGTGCGAGTGTGTGATGAATGCCAAGGTCCCCAACTCAAGATCGTTCCACTCAGCACAATCACAACCAGCTCTCCTCCTGCCACCGCTGCATGGTCACGCAACACTGGGTTTTACTGTGTGTGTGGGGGGGTGGCAGTGAGAGACAGTGTGACCAAGTGAGCTTAGTGTGAATGTCTTTGTCATTTTATTTTCCACTTTTTTTATTTTGGTACATTTTTTTCAATACATATCAGATCACATGTGTAGATATTGTGCAAACTGAATGAAGCCATCGGCCTTAATCAAGGGATTGAATTCCTCCATTCTATCCTCTTACCTTTTCTCCAGTCCCTGTAATGTGTCTCCTCCGTCTGGTGGCTCTGATCAATGTCCCCTCTATGGGCTCCGTCTCTGTGGACTCATCCCAGGATGTCTTCATTAGGAGTCTCTTGCCAGATCTCACAGTCCCTGACAATAAAGCCTGTTAAACCTCTGATCCATCAGTCTGATACCTGGCTGTCAAATAGCTTTTACATTTCAGGAAAGCTTGCTCGCACTCTTTATCCATGCCTGTAATGAGTGTCTCGTTCAGGGAGGACGCTTCAGTAGGAAGAACCAACTGCAACGTGATCCTCTTTGTGCTCTTTTTTTTGTGGGATGCAGTCGAGGCTGAGGTGACCTGGAACACAAGCGACGTCCACCCCCCGTGCAGCATGTGTTGTGTGACCGACCGGCTGGCAGCGAGCGTCTGCCGAGCCTGGGGCGGGTCAGGGAGAGTCCCACCTCTAAGCTGGACCAAACACAAATGGGGAAAGGTGAGAGGAGGTGAAGGAGGGATGAAGGAGACTAGAGAGCAGCAGGGTTAATGAGAGAGCTAGGGTGGATGATAGAAGAAGATTTAGAGCTTTTTGAAAAGACAATGCAGTATTTTATTTAGTCAGCGATGGAAAGTAACACATTTACTCATGTAGCCTTCCTTTCAACATTTTCAAGATGTCAAATCCAGTGCCACGCTGTCCGATGGCCACGGAAGTGCTCAGTAGCGCCAACCGCCACGAGTACAACCGATGTGCACAAAGTTGTGTACGCCTGATCGTCACTGTTTGCAATTGATCTTAATTTATATGTATCTTAAAAACATTCATGGGTAACACTTTATAATAACGACACGCTATGAAGCATTAGTTAAGTAAACACTTCATTCATCATTAAGGCATCATTAGGCTTCATAGTGTGTAGTTATTATAAAGTGTTACACATTCATGTTTCTTTGATATAGAATGATTTTTTGTCAGGAAATTTACGTTAGAAATTTCACTCAAATGGAGACAAATGTATAAAAAGTAAAAAGAAATCTGTAATTGGCATCTCAACAATTCCGTTAAATAAAACTTGTTTATGTTGTTGTTGCCCAAAGGAAGTAAGAAATGCAGTGGTTGGTATATCACATATCACTTACTGAATTTGAAATGACAAAGCTGTATGCAGAGTTTGCGACAAAGGATCCTAATTGACTTTCCTTTGGCATTGTTTCCCTACTAATGTGTTAAAACCACGTGCCATCCAACAAAATGCGCTGTTAGAAGGTTGTGGTCATTTTACGTATTTACAGCATGTGAACGTACCTGTGAAGGCCTCTGTGGTCTTTGGTCCTCACTCTTCAATACTGCTCCAACACTTCACCTACTCGCTTGCTTACTTAGTTTCTGGGTAAGACTCCTCCAAGATGTCTCCAAGAACCACAAATAAGAGAGTAATCCTATCCCTCAGTACTTTATTATGGCTCATTTTATCATATTTTACTTACAATAAACTGGAAAACTCCTGATCTCTAAAGAAGAACTTTTATTTTTACATTACAATTATCTTTGGACCTAAATGAATATCAGTGTAGTAGTTTTTCAGTATGCATCACCTGGTGGTAACTGTAGAACAGATATATATCAATCAGAAGCAGACAAAGAAGTTTCTACTTCAAGGCCTGTTTATGTACGTCGAGCTCTTTGTTTCCTGAAGCCACAACAAGCTCAGCTTATTGTCTCCAGCTTCCTCCTCCATTTGCAATTCTATAGTGGAATAGCGGTTATCTGTCACCGAGATCAATGTAAAAGTAATAATACTTATCCCCAGTCAGAAGTGTGTTCAGCAGTGCTACAAACAACCTGCACCAATACATGCGGCATCCTGCCGTCTCCTCAGAGTAATAGCCGTTTAATTACGAAGAACAGGGAGAAATCATTGGCAATTTTCAGGGAGACAACTAATACCTCACACTGGGGCTGACTGAGGAGGAGGAGGCAGTGGAGAGAGCAGCGTGGGCCCTCTAGTGCTCAACATGGAGAAGGACCCGAAACCTTTGCGAGCGGACATCACAGTGAAGGGTGCTGAGACATCAAATCAGCGTCAAGAGAAGTCATCCAGTAAAGAGGACTTCTTCTTCCTCTGCATTGCCTCTCAAACATATTGCTCCTCACATTTAATACTGTAAATATTATAACTCTGCTCAATGCTCACTGCTCAATAAAGCAGACAGATATTCACTGAGCCTAAACAGGATTATTTGTGGAGCATTACATCACTCAACTGTAAGCAATCCTTCTTTTTTTACACCGTGTAATGCACATGAGTGCATGCTCCTCATAAAGAAGTATTGTAAAGTGTCCCCCCTTGCCTCCTCATCTCCTCTTTATTCAGATGGAGCAATAACCTAAGTGAGCTTACGACTGTTACAATACAGCTGTAGCAGTAAAGAGAGCTGTGTTTGAAGGAGCACTGTGACGACTGATTACTAGAAAGTGTGTGTGAAGTATTCAGAGCCTTTATAAATAAATATATCAAGTCCTGCATTCAAAATGTTTCTTGATGAAAAAAATGGCAGTATTATCAGAAAAATTAACGTAAAGTCAAATTAAATGATCATTTGTTGTATCACTGGACTGGTATTTCTGATAAACCGGCAATAACAGATTTTTTTGGCCACTTGGAAGCCGCAGAAATGACATAAGACATCACCATTTCAGCTGATATATTGAATAAGCACTTGCCCTTTTACACATCCAGCAGTGACAGAGAGACATTAGCATTCATTTTAAAGTGTGATACTGATGAAGCTTATTCCAATATCTATTCTCTTTTTAGCTTTGTTTTTGGTCTCCACTAACCCCTGAGGGAAATATCCTTCGATATCTTTAGCTGTTAAATGCTCCGCTATGTTCACCAGCTATGCGCTCACTGTGGCCGTCTGCTGCTTGGTGCTTGGCCAACACATTCTCACTCACAATGTGTCAAATAATGCAACTTGGTCACTGCTCCTCGGCATCTTGACACCAACACTTTACCGGCATTATGGGCAGATCGATCTCAGAAGCCCATCAGCTGTGGGTTTGTTAAGTTACACCTTTCATATTACACATAACCATTTCACCCAAAACATTTATTAGAGAAGCTTTCATGTTGAGTCTAGTCATGTTAGATTTTTCTGGATTTCCTCAGATTTTTATTGACTTGAGCCAATACATGGTGTTTAGTACAAACAACATTCACAATACAATAATAATAAAACAATGATGCCAGGCAACATTAAAGGTACCCTGTGGAGTTTTTGACCACTAAAACAGAGGTAGAACACTCTTCAAACCAGGCACCTAATTTACTTGTAACACAGATAAATGGCTTATGTACCTCGGCAACTACTTTTCCTTGCAGTACTTTCCCCTGCTTTGCCTTGATATCCTTCATTTTGCTTGTGGAGCCTCTGATTGCTATCCACACCTTTATATCTCACAGTGACCTTGGGGATTCTGGTGGGGTACTGAATATACAGTTTAATACATAACAGTGCATAATATCGTATAAACTCATGTTATGTATGATGTGAAAGTGCAGTCCCTCAAACCGCCACTTGAGGTTGGCTCCAAAAGCGAGTCGATCCCCAAAGACCACCATGTTAAAATGCCCAGCTCTACAGCAAGAATTATGTACATGTGTTCAGCCTGGTACAACAACAACAACATGTCTTTGGTCTCTACATCTAATTCATGACAACTATACGGGGAGTGAATTTTATACAACTGAACTGCTTAAAACTATGCATAAGCAAGGGAAAGGGCCTTTTTGAATGACAGGTATAGTTTCGTCCCAGGGGAATAGCTAGGTGGCTGGCCAGAAAGAGCACCCCAATTAGCGAGCGCAAACGAGCAAGTATTAGCTGGTAACTTAGCATTTCTTATGCTAACTGTACATGGACCAAGATGGCGACGGCCAACATGCCAAACTCAAGGCTTCAAAATGGTAGTCAGGACCAATGGGCGATGTCACGGTGACTACATCCAATTCTTATACATTGTCGTGTTTTTTTTACCATATCTGTCAAATGAATGTAGCAGGGTAAAAAGGTACAATATCTACCTTCAAAATGAAAGACGTTTAAAGTAGCAGAACATGGGAATACTCAAGTTAAGAACAGCATTGTACCTAAGTAGAGTACTTGAGTAACTATACTGATTGACATTCATCACAGCTTGCCTGTGTATGTGGATGAGCATTTGAGTCCAATTTGCTCTCCCATCTTTTCCGTGTGTGTGTGTGTGTGTGTGTGTGTGTGTGTGTGTGTGTGTGTGTGTGTGTGTGTGTGTGTACACTAGCTGTGTAATGGACCACAGTCGATCCGTGATCCGTACGGATCCCCCCCTCACGGTTCGGCACGCATGTGAACCGTGGATTAATGACACAGTTTAACATTAACCACAGTATGAAATAAAAGGTTTACTTGCAATCGTTATCCGCCAATATTCAGTAAAATATACGATCAGGACATCATTTATGCTTTTCTAGTCGCCGATCTCTGATAATGTTACATTGTAAACAACTAATCCGTGTTTAAATCAACAGGAGAAGAGCTAGTAACGTTAGCAGCACCGCTAACGGCTAACGAACGAAGGATCTGTTCTTACATTATGATGCGTTCAGGCTCTGTTCAGTGAAGTATTGTGAGTATTGAACGAAGGTAAATTATAACGTTGTTCACATGTGATCTCATAAAATGTAGCGTTGGTGAGAAACTTGAATAAATCCAGTAGTTTGAAGGAGATGTTTTCACAACAACATAAATAGATATTAGAGATGAATTATGAGCTCTTTACACTAGCTCTAATAATACATTATTAAAACTACTAATGACTAGATTTGTTTATCCATAAAAATACAATCTTTTATTTCCTAATCATTTGAATAGTGTGTTTTTATGAAGAAAAAACGCTATAAATAACTATAACAAAGTAAAAGGAGAACATTTAGAATGTTTGATGGTTCACTGACTTCAGAGCGGTTGAAATTATTTTTGGGACAGATGGATCCTTGTAGACCAGCTGCTATAACCAAACAACAAAGAGTTCTGTATCTGTTAATATGGATCATCAATGATCGGCAATTAGTATCGATGGCAAAAAAACAGGATCAGGGATCTCTAAACGTTATATTTGCTCCTTTTTTTACTTTTGTGCTGATCCGATCTGTGACTCTGATCAGTGATACGATCCGGACCTTGAGTCTTGTGATCCGTCGCACCACTAGTGTACGCGTGTGTTTTTGTCGATAAGCAGGCCACATCCCCTCGCTCCTCTGCGGTCTTTGTCCCCGGCCCCTGCATCACCGTCCCCTTCCGTTTGTTAGGCCAGTGTTGGGTTGTGGATGTCGACAGATCTCCGCAGCCTGCACGGCATGAAAAGCCCTCTCATTAATTCTGCAGAGAAAGACTCGATTACTGAGCTCCGAACCCCCTTACTGCTGAGAACAGCCTTTCCCCGCATGCATTGATTTCTCCGGCCCGTTCAGCTCTCGCACACTCTCTCTCTCTCTCTCTCTCTCTCTCTGTCCGGGGCCAGCTCAGCACACGCTTCCTCCACACACTGAATGATCTGAATATCATAATATAGCCCATGATGAATGCTAACTAGACAGCAGCTCGCGGCTTTGATTAATGAAGATACTGCGCCGGTTCACAACAGTAGACCTGGCGCCTCGCAGCCCAAACCGCAGATAACTATTCGGTAGGTATTAATCATGGTTAACCAGGCAGCACTTTCTTACAGGACAAATGAAGTAGCTTACTGTGGACTTAGAGGTACAATGAGACCACTCCTCACACACACACACACACACACACACACACACACACACACACCCTTACCGTACACCCACATGCATTCACATGGCAATGAGGGGACGTAATGCACAAGGTTAGCTTTTGAAGGCGGTTTAATTACGCGTCCACCCGGTCCCTGCACGAAACAGAGGGCCCGCAGCCTGCTCTCACCTTGTTGGGCTTCTCCTTTGTTGTGTTTTTCTCCTGACTTTGCAGCTCCATTCAAAACAAATCATCACTCTTTATTGCTTCCATATTTTCATGGCTGCATGGCTTTTCTTATTTTTTCTTTTTTTTTTGAGGGGAGAAAAATCTGATGACTTAAACAAGTCTGTCATCAGCAACTGCCTGTAAAAATAACATACATTTCCATTAGCGGGAACCCGACACTTTCAGACCTCGAAAAAAATAACGTTTGTAATTAAGAGAACACTAGAAGATGTTCTGAAAAAGTGTGAAACGGTGGCTCTCCAACACCAACTCTATTGTCCCCAAGCCTCCTCCTGATGTTGGCACACTATCAAATCAGCAGCGGCAACAACTGTTGTAATAGTTGTATATTAATAAATAAATAATGATGAAATATATGTATTAATTAAGTTATTCCCACTATATGTGCATGTACCTGCATTCAAATAGAAAGCAATGACTGACAATGACCATGAATGTCATTTTCTTACTGTATTCATTTAGGGTTTTTTATTATTATTTTTTAGACAAACACATTTTGCTTAATTTTTTCTTCTTGCCTGTCTTTCTTTTATGTCTGTATTTTATTCACAGAATAAGTCGCAGACAACATCCACCCCTAGCTGGAACTGACCCTTCGCTAATTCCCGCCCCTGGAACGCAGAATGGCCAATCGTAGCGTAGCATCGACCAGCTATCCGTCTCTGCTCCGTAGACTCTCAGTGGTTTCAGATTGTGTTTCATTTTCAGGCTGGTTAAACGTTGTACAATAGTGATACTCGTTACCAGGAGAGGTTGGACGGAGGTATATGTTTCTAAAATGAAATAATGCTTACTATATACACATCAGTATGTAATGCATACTGCTTACAATACCGCCTAAGATCGATTGAGTATCATGTTACCAGCAGATTGATCATGCTGACGTATGCTCAAGCAAGACGTAGCTATCACATGACTGATCCGGTCTCTGTCACAGCTCCGAATGCGTCACAAGACATTTGTTTTGCACAAGACAAGTTTTTTGGTTATACTTAGCTACCATATATGGCAATCCATAAGTTTACTTTCTCACCTTAAAACTTAATAAACATTTTAACAGCTTGGCTCAAAATCTCACATGACATGGTCTCAAGGCAGCTCGCCAGTGGCAGCAGTACACAAAATCTACATACAATGCAATGTGAGCGTGTTCCATACTCAATTTTCCCTAATATTTTGTGAATATATACTTAAATATATGTTAATATGGGATTTCAAAACCCGGCCGTGGACTTTAGGATGACGATGCAAATCTCAGTGCTGGGGATGTTCTGTTTTATAATTCCATAGAAAGCCAAGTTTTATTACAACCATTGTTTTGTTTCTCTCCTTTCATTCCTTAGTTTTCCCTTCATACCTTCACACAAGCACATTAACACACAAATAACGGCCATAGCCGACACACACATCACATACCACCTCGCTCCATAGTGCGCTACATTAATGGTGCGCTACATGAATGAATTAGGACTGTAACTAGGAACATTCACTCAAGTACTCTTTTTAAGTACAGTTTGGAGGTACTATTTTTATGCTGCTTTATACTTTTACTCCACTATATTTCAGAGTTACTCTGCTGTTGAAGGTTTTACACACACTATGAACAGTTTATAAACTATGATTATTTGTTATTGATTAATATAAGCTCCTTCTCCACCAGCTTCATCATTTTTAATGGTAAATGGACTTTTCTAGTCTTCTGACCACTCAAAGCTTTAACACTACATGTCATCATTCATCAATAATAGAATTACTGATTTTCATTTTTGAGGAATCTGCAAACTATCTTTTTCAAATAATTAATTTACCTCTGCAGATTTCTCAGAACCCTGAGGGGGGGGGGGACATCACCCAGACCATCAGTCCTGTTCTCAGCCTTCAGATCTCATGATCAAAAGCACTTTCTGGAGTTTGTAACCCTCTTGTGGACGAGTTAGAGAAGTAAGTGAGTGTCAGATAGCTTTGAGCATTCAGTATTTCCTGGACTCCTTGGATCCTGTTTTTCATTCAGCCTGCTAGGATGATGAGGTCTTGGACTAAAGGGGATGACCGTCATCAAACAGGGAGAGATAGAGGACACCTTAAGCACACAAAATGATGAGGAACCAAAGAGGAAGTCAGGACAAGAGATGGAGAGGGAGAGGGAGAAGGTTAATGGCATAATTTATTAGTCAATTACTGCACATTTTAACTGAGTTTCCATTTTCCAAATTCCCCATTCGGGTGCCAAAACGCTGCAGAAGAAGAGGATGCAACGAGATGCGTTTATGCCCAAAGACTATATTTAGTATGATAATGCTTTGGCTAAGTATCTAACAGTACAACTTTTAAATTCAGACCTGAGAAATCAGTTGTCAGAATTTTTGAAAAACGTGGAAAAACGCTAACATTGTGTTTATTAAATGTATTCAATATTAAAATAATTCACCCTGCATGTGCATACCTTTGACATCACCTGTATTGAGTTCATAGATTGCAAATACTTGATTATGCTCCTGATCATTTTCTTTTCATACTATATTTAGTCTTGGGGCACATGGGACTACCTCCTAAAATATAATGAAAAATATAGTAGTCTCATCATGTGCCCAAATAATATATATAGTGTGATAAGAAAACGTAATTTTTCAGCTAAACAGTTTGACTAATTTAGAAAATATATGCACAGAGAACACTAAGATAACACAAATGGGTTAAAACAGCTTCAGTCAAACATCAAATAAAAACATTTTATGTACCAATTTGAGGAGAATTACAATCTCCCCATCGCTCCACACAGCCAGCGTTTTCATCATGTATAAGAGTCATAGTATAGCATGTCTAAGAGTCATAGTATAGCACATATAAGAGTCATAGTATAGCATGTATAAGAGTCATAGCATGTCTAAGTGTCATAGTATAGCATGTCTAAGAGTCATAGTATAGCATGTATAAGAGTCATAGTATAGCATGTATAAGAGTCATAGTATAGCATGTATAAGAGTCATAGTATAGCATGTATAAGAGTCATAGTATAGCATGTATAAGAGTCATAGTACAGCATGTCTAAGAGTCATAATACAGCATGTCTAAGAGTCATAGTATAGCATGTATAAGTGTCATAGTATAGCATGTCTAAGTGTCATAGTATAGCATGTATAAGAGTCATAGTACAGCATGTCTAGGAGTCATAGTATAGCATGTATAAGAGTCATAGTATAGCATTTCTAAGAGTCATAGTATAGCATGTATAAGAGTCATAGTATAGCATGTATAAGAGTCATAGCATGTCTAAGTGTCATAGTATAGCATGTCTAAGTGTCATAGTATAGCATTTATAAGAGTCATAGTATAGCATTTCTAAGAGTCATAGTACAGCATGTTTAACAGTCATAGTACAGCATGTCTAAGAGTCATAGTATAGCATGTATAAGAGTCATAGTATAACATGTATGAGAGTAATAGTATAGCATGTATAAGAGTCATAGTATAGCATGTATAAGAGTAATAGTATAGCATGTATAAGAGGCATAGTATAGCATGTATAAGAGTCATAGTATAGCATGTATAAGAGTAATAGTATAGCATGTATAAGAGTAATAGTATAGCATGTATAAGAGTCATAGTACAGCATGTATAAGAGTCATAGTATAGCATGTCTAAGAGTCATAGTACAGCTTGTCTAAGAGTGATATTATAGCATGTCTAAGAGTCATAGAACAGCATGTCTAAGAGACATATTACAGCATGTATAAGAGTCATAGTATAACATGTCGAAAAAAGTCATGAAAAAGTCATATAGTATGTGGAAATTGGTCATAGTATAGCATTTTATTAAAAAATCATAAAGACGTCATAGTATGCTATAACATAGAAAAATAGTCAAACAAGGTAATAGTAAAGTGTGTCAAATAAAGCCATAAAAATACATAGTATAGTATGTCGAAAAAATGTATATAAAAGTCATATAATAATAAGTCGATATCGAAAAAATATCGAAAAGTCATAGTATAGTATATATAGAAAAACAACAAATAAATGTCATGGTATAGTTTGGTGAAAAAAGCCATAAAATAGACATTGTATCGTATGTCGACAAAATTCAAAGTAAAGTATGTCGAAAAGATATATTAAAGAGCCATAGTATAGAATTATATAAGTCGTAATAAGGAAGTGTAAATATTTTTGGCATACTATACTATGACTTTTTTTTTACCTTTGCCTTTTTTAAGACATTTTCATGGCATACCATACTATGACTTTACCCTTTTTTATGACATTATCATTATTATATGACTGTTTATATGGCATAATACAATTGGATGTTTTAAAAACCTTTTTGTGGAATACTTTAGGTTTATCCTACTTTCTCAGCATACTTTACTATTATTCTTTTATGAAATGATATGACTTTTCATGATATACTACATGTGCCTTCCTTTATGACATTTTCATGGCATAATTTAAATATTTTAGGGCATACTACATTTTACAATATATTTTATATTACTTTTCTTTTTGGTATACTGTACTATGATGTTTTTATGGCCCATTATACTATGGCATTTCTTTATGACTTTTTATGGCGTGCCATACTATCACATTTTGTATAGAATGATAGAATATAATATTTTCAATGACATACCATATGAAGACATTTTGTATGGCGTATGACATTTTTATGAAATACATTACTATGACTTTTTTAACATATACTACATACATACTTTTATTATTTATGTTATTATTTTCAGGGAATATTATAATATTACATTTTTACTGCAAGGTTGCAATGAATGATGTCCCCATTTTGTAATAAATGAAGTACATTTGTGGTCATGGAGTGCCCTCTGTTGAGCTTTAGAATAAGCTGCACTCTTGCTGAGTAATACTGTAGTTTCTAATATAACTGTTTTTTTTCCTTTTAATTATAGACCACACTCAGTTCCGGTGATTTTATTATGGAGGAAGAGATATTTGAAAGTGTCTCCTTTATTCTTGACAGGATGCCTGTGATGGCTGCAAACTACTATGAACCAGATTTAAGGGATCGTCCTCAGAACTTTGTTGTGTTTGCTGCAGGACATGTTCAAGCTCTCCCAGCTGAAGGCGACTGGCTCCACCTGCAGGTAAATCCCTGACCTGTCTGACAGCAAGCAGCACGTGAAGCTGTGGAAAGACGTCTCTGATTGTCAGACCGATCAGCACTGGATCCGATCCCCTCAAGGCTGCATCGTTTCCCCTCCGCTCATCTCCCTACGGCAGAACCTCCAGTCACCAGTCCGCCAAGCTCCGCCCTCATGGGTCTCTGGTTGAGCCCGTCTGGAGGTGGGGGATTGACCCCCTGGTGCGGGACCCCCCACTGACACTGAATTTTAGCCAGATTAGCACAACTTTAGCGGTTTACAACTAGTATCGCACTGTCCTTTTGCTCTGGTTTTCGCTCTGGTTTATGCTCTTAGATGCTTGTTTAAACAAGCACTTCTGACTTCTGGTGACTAGTTCTCTTGAAGACCTATGTTGAATACACTTATTGTAAGTCGCTTTGGATAAAAGCGTCTGCTAAATGACTGTAATGTAATGTAATGTATCGGTTACGACCTACTCTGATCCAGAGTCTGTAGTGTGTTTACACTGACGATGTGAAATGTAAAAAGTGAGTAGCCTATGGATAAAAAAAAATAAAGGGAATGAAAACTAGAGCTACTATCTTTATTAGTAGTAGTCGCATTGCTTGCTATTGCCGATACCATTACTGCTTTTATTATCATTATTATTCTACTATATCCACTTCTGCTGTTATTACTATAGTAATCATAATGTTTCCATCATTAATATACTTACTACTCTCATTATATGAATACTTTCTGTCATATGCATTGAATGTGTTGTAACTGTTATGCTGTTCATTCTGTTCACATGACATCTATGACACGTCTGTCCATCCTGATAGAGGGATCCTCCTCTGTTGCTCTCCCTATAAGGTCTCTTCCTGTTTTCTCCCTGTTAAAGGTTTTTTTGGGTGAGTTCTTCCTGTTCCGATGTGAGGGTTCTGGACAGAGGATGTCGCATGTGTATAGATTGTAAAGCCCTCTGAGGCAAATTTGTGATTTTGGGCTTTACAAAATAAAATAAATTGAATGGAATTGAATTGAAAATAGAGACAGACCAAAACCACGCACGGCGTCCCCTGGGAAGAGGAGTTCCCACGTTCATGAAACACATCAGTTGCCCTTATGGAATGTTAATGGGATATGATATGGGCTGGACATGATGAAATATTTGGGAATAGTGTTAAATAAAATGTGGCAATAGCAAATAAAAAAAAATGTGGGTTGATTATTTTTCATCCCTCACACACACACACACACACACACACACACACACACACACACACACACACACACACACACACACACACACACACACACACACACACACACACAGTTTGCCAGGTGGTCTTTTGACAGTATGAATACTAACTAAATAAACTGTAAAATCTAACAAAGTGCAACAAAACATTTTTCTTCACCATATCAGGAGCAGAACTCATATATTTAGGAGATTGTTTGAATAAAAACATGTTTTTCAGAATGTAGCTGCTGTATTTTAAATTGTGTCATCGAGTTCTAAAAAGAACAGCAAGTTGTCATACGGGGTAAAGTTCTAGAAGTAGGTCCATGTTGGAGTCATTTCTCCATTAGCACTGAGAGAGAGACACACATTTAAGACGAGCATCATTTGCAGAAAGTCATACGTTCTGAATCTGAAAAGATTCAAGCTTGAAGGTTCATTCTCAACCTTGGAAACACTAAACTGAGAAGACTTGACTTTTAAAAAATGTCATCGTGGAGCTCAGATGCCTTTGGTGTGTCAGGTAAGACCGACTCACCACGCTCAAAATACATTTGACATGATGCTGAATGTATCTGCTTTGAAATCACACTGTGGACACTACTTTGTTCCCAACCAACAAGTCTAAATCGAGTCCTTCAATATAATGCAAGATAGAGCCGCTCTGGTTTACATTCTGTGCAAGCTGTGTTTTGAGCGGTCGCAAAGACTAGAAAAGCGCTACATGAATGCAGATATTTATACCAATTTTAAATGAATTGATTAACATGATCATGAATTATTTGATACATTATTCTCCTTCACATGGTCTCAGAATGACAAGCAAACACTGAAATACAAGGGCATAACTCATGGTTAAGATGTGTATTTGATCATGTTGTGTTGACTGAATACACTGACTCCATGTTCCCTCCCGCAGCACTGACACCTGAGGTTCAGGCAGGTCAAACTCTGTTCGGCAGCTCCTCCGGTTATTCTGTTCTGGAGTTTATTGGTGAAGGCTGCTATGGTAAAGTGGCCAAGTGCCGAAATCTGGCAACAAAAGAGTCAATGGCTGTTAAGATCCTCAAGCAGGACATGGATTTCATCCAGGACACTGAGAAAGAGGTAGATTTTTGGACTTCTTCTCATGACATACAGTATTCCTTTGCTTACATTTTCTCTGCTTTATCAGAGTATCTACAAGGAACCTCTTTGTTCCCCAGGTATCCATTTTAGAGATCATCAGTGTCCTGAATCCAGATCACACTAACGTGGTCAAGTTCTTTGAGCGGTTTGAACATATGGGACAGACCTGTCTGGCATTCGAGATGCTGGACAGGAGTCTCTATGACCAGCTCCACGAACGAGACTGGAAACCATTCGCTCTGAACGAGATCCGCATAATCGCAAAGCAGGTATGTATTATTGTTGTATGGAACCAATTGTGTATTCTTCTATATACTTATTACTCATCAATGAAAAAAACCCTAAAACAGTAGCAAATGGAAATCCTAAACTTGTTTTTTCTCGTTTTGTCCCTGCAGCTATTGGTGGCCTTGGATGCCCTGAAGGGCCTCGGTATCCTGCATACCGATATCAAACCCGACAACATTATGTTTGTTAATATGCAGGACCAGCCCTTTAAGATTAAATTAATAGACTTTGGAGAAGCCATTCCCGCCTCTAAAGTCCAGCTTGGGATGGAACTTCAGCCGACTGGGTTCAGAGCTCCAGAAGTTGCCCTCGGCCTCCCCTTCACTGAGGCTATAGATGTGTGGGGAGTCGGCTGCATCCTGGCATTCCTCTATCTGGCTGACTATCTTTTCCCTGTCGAATGTGATTATCAGATGGTAGGTCAGCTACCTCAGACAAACGTCCAGAACCAAGTGGATACTTTGCAGAACGTTAGCTGATGTGATTCTGTATATTTTGCCTGCAGATGAAGTGCATGGTTGAGGTTCTGGGTCAGCCGGAGGACCACCTGCTCCGTCCTGGGATATATACACAGTATTTCTTCATTGAGGAAGAGGCTGCTGATCTTCCAACATGGAGGTTGATGGTAGAGTAACCATGTTCTTCTTTGATTGAGTTGGTGAAATCATTTTATTTTAACTCTTAAAATGATTGTCATATAAATATATATATATATATATTGTTCCTTTAGATGCCTGAAGAATATAAAGCTGCCAACGATGTGAAAGCAGAAGAGCGGCAGAGCTTCATCGACCTTCCCAGCTCTCTGGATGACCTTGTTAATGTAGGTACCCTCAGCTTTGTTGAATGAGTAAAGACTGAATCAGTAGCAGGTATTAACCAGTGTCTGAGAGGTAGGGGCTGGATCAACTGACCTGAACCTGTTTCCAAATCCAGATCTATCCAAAAGGGGAGGCTGCTGAATTTGAGGACAGGAAGGCTTTTGTCGACCTCATCAAACAGCTTCTGCATCTTGACGGGGATCAGAGAATCTCTCCCCATCGAGCTCTACAGAACTCGTTCATTACAAAGTCCCACGTGTCTGAGCATACTGACAGCTGTTTCACTGAATCGTGTACTTCATCCAGTCTGAACACCTCAGGAACTACGATTAGTGTCTGCCCAATGGAGGCCTCAGCAGACAGGGTGAACATCTCTGCAGCTTCCAAACCTGACCAAGAGTCAGACGCTGGGTTTTATGTCAGAGATCTACCCTCTGGTTCCTATGACGATGGTTCAGCTATCAGGTCATTTGATGGAACCAAAGTCATTGTCTTCAATGACAACTGTCCCACCACACCGTCAGCTGTAGGAGATCAAGTCACTTACTCAGACGAACAATGGGATGACTGGTCTCCTGATGAAGGACTACCTCCCTGCTCCTATTATGAAGATCCAGCTGTCTGGTCTTCTGATGGAGTACTACCTCCCTACTCTTATGAAAAAGATCCAGCTGCCTTATCTTCTGATGAAGGACTACCTCCCTATTCTGATGCTGAAGATCCAGCTTTCTGGTCTTCCGATGAAGGACTACCTCCCTACCCCTATGCTGAAGATCCAGCTGCCTGTTCTTCTGACAGAGGACTACCTCCCTACCCCTATGCTGAAGATCCAGCCTCCTGGTCTTCTGATGTAGCAAGACCAACAGACTACACTGCTGCAGCCTCAGCCTTCCCTGGTTGCCCTAAAAGAAGGATGAAGAGATTCTTCAGTCAAATCTTGGCTGCCCTCTGTTGCTGCTGGCGTCCCACTGTGGAGGTCTAATTCCAAATTCATTATATGTATTTACTTGTTTTCAGATCTTTGAAAACTTATGTCTGGTTAGTTAACTTTGTTTGATTAGTTCTACTTTGTCACAATTTAAATAAAATTGATTTATGGATTGCATTGCAATACAATGTCTCAAGCTGCTTCATTACAGTACTTGCTACAAAGACAACTGACCAGGAGTCTCATTTATAACCGTTGCGTACGCAGAAAAATGGGCCTTGAAGAGGCGTATGGCACCCACGCAAACGTTGTGATCTATAAGAACAAACTTGACGGGAGAATGTGTGCACCTGTACAGAAACTCTGACCCATGCCTACAAATATTTTGGAGACACGGGAAATTAGCGACGTACATGGTGAGGTGGTGAAATGAAGCCGGATTTTAGAAATTACATGTGAGAGGCATCATGATACATATAATGATGCCTCTCACATTTAATTTCACTTCATATCACACGTTACTTTGCACTTATATACTGTTTTTATCATAAACCCCGGAGCACAGAGGAGGGACCGAACTACCGACACTTGTGGTCAGCTGATAATGTTATCATCTGTTGTAAGATAACGTCAAATAGCGTTCAAGAAATGCAGAACAGAGCAAGCTTAGTTTGCATTGAGTGTTTGTGAGTAAAATCACTGCAGCGAACACGACTTTATTGATTCATTGATGGTTTATTCCATAGTGACAGATTCGTAAACATGTAGTGTGGATCCTACACACTGTTTTATAAATGAAACCCCAGGCCTTTTGTTTACAGAGTGGGTTTAATTCTGTAAACATACAATGTTCCAGCCTTCTTTAATATCCAGCATGTATCAAACTAACTACTAAGCTAATAAATGATCATCAGAATGGTCCTCATCTTTCAGGAGTCTTAGCAATATTATATTGAATTATATTCAAGCTACCTAGCACAGTTTCTGTTTAGTCCACATTCTTATTCTGTATTTTATTCTGCATATATTCTGTTAATAACTCTGCACTTCACTGCTTTTTGCACTTCTGGTTAAATGCTTAACTGCATTTCATTGTAGTGTCTTATTCAACCCCTGTATTCATTTGTTTGACACTTTTTCACTATTATTTTGCTGTTGTTGCTGTATATTATCTTCACTTGATTTTAGTTTTATTGCTTTAATGCTTTTATTTATATATTGTATGTCTACACGTACATCTTGTTTGTTTTCTCTACTTTTTTTAAGTATCTTTTGACTTATTGTTAAAAAACCTGGTGTCATATGTTTCTTGTTAAATGTATGTGATCTGTATGGTGAAATAATCAGTCAGGAACTTTTACATTTGCACTGATATTGCCACAGACTGTGTTCATCATGTGAACACAGTCTATTCCGTGGTCTGGCCTGGCTGTTGGACCCACCATCATCCCTTAATGACTAGGATATTGCCCATTCTTCTCAGTGGGAGGGAAGGGGGGTTCTGCTCCTGTGCATCTGGTGGGATGCAGAAGGTCAGCGGTTCGATCCCTGCCAATGGCAAAGAGGTAACTGTTAAAAAGTGACAAAACAGTGGGCATGGTCAGCAGTTAGTAGAGGGTTAATAATAATAGCTGTGTAATGTCATAACATCTGTCCCTGTCTCCTCAGCTGTAACATCTGTCCCTGTCTCCTCCTCAGCTGTAACATCTGTCCCTGTCTCCTCCTCAGCTGTAACATCTGTCCCTGTCTCCTCCTCAGCTGTAACATCTGTCCCTGTCTCCTCCTCAGCTGTAACATCTGTCCTTGTCTCCTCTGCTGGACTACATGTGGTCTTTAGAGACACCAGGATTGAACAAGCTGCTCATATATAAAAAGTTCTAATGAGATAATTTCATGTGTTCTTGGGATCATTCCGCTCATTCAAACATGTTCTCTGTTAACAAAGTTTCTAATTGTTGGTTTATTTTTCATTATTTAGCAAATTTGACCACTCTGACCTTTGACCCCTAAGTGTATCAGCAGCTCATCTTGTAAATATATATATATATATATTTATATATAATATATGTGTGTGTATGTGTCTCATATTTCTATCCTAATGTGTAAAGCTTGTTTTTAAAATATATATAATCAGAAATAATAAAGCTTCCAAACAAAGTGCAGATTACAGACTTTTATTTATTCATAAAAAACAAATTAAATAAAAAAACACTTTAAGAAACAAAGCAATAAAGAAAGAAAAAACAAAGTCTCTCTCATGGCCCCCCCTTGTGTTTCTTTGTCATTTCCTCCCTCCACTCCTCCACAGTTTTCCCGCCGACAGACGCACAGTACGCCACACCAAACAGGCGAGTGTGTCCAGTAGCCAGCGTTTTGGGCTGGCCACACTTTGTGCAGATGTACTGTGTCTGTGCCTTCCTCTTCCTATAGGCCGTGGAGCTGGACATGTGTGGTCCAGGAAGAGGAGGCTGACCGGCAGGGGCAAGAGCGGGGAAGACACCCGGGAGCGTTGCTGGAGGAGGAGGAGGGGGAAGGCCAACGGAGGAAGGGCCGGGCTGCTCCCGATCTGGAGGAGGGGGGGGGGGGGGGGGGGGGGGAAGGCCACCCGATGAGGGTCCTGGTTGCTCATCGGGGACATTGAAGGGGAAGGGCTGACTGACGCCGACTGTTGCAGCAGTCGCGGTCCACGTAGATCAGCTGGGGGGGAGGTACCCCGGCGAGTCGGTACCGCCTCATCAATCCGGCCGCCATCCTGGACAGGCCTTCGGCGCTCTCGGAGCAGGTGAGGATGCTGATGAGGACCTGCCCATACTCTTTACCGACGTTGGTAGCCCAGGCGGCCGTGTCGGAGGCGGTACCTGCGAGCTTCTTCGTCACCTGGAGAAAGAGAGATTAGAAATGTTAATGTGAGAGCATAAACACACAGCTGTGGTGTCAAAGCAGCTGGAAGAAAATATGAAACTGTGACAAACTTTACTCGCCTTCTTGGTGGAATCCATCGTCAAGATGGATCCGAAGGTGGATCCGAAGGTGGATCCGAAGGTGGATCCGAAGGTGGATACGAAGTTGGATCCTGGCCTTGTACTCGTCCAGCCGCGTCACCACATCGTAGCCGTAAACGGTCAGCAGCCAGACGGGGGACGGCAGAGGGGGCATCTGGGGCGGTGGTGGAATCTGCCCCCTCGCCGAGCACAAGGCCAGGAACTGCTCGCATACGCCGAGGTACTGGATCGCTCTCCGCATCCAGGCATCTGAGTGCTGCTCCCGCAGGGTGTTGTACAGCCGATTTGCACTGTTGCCCAGAGTGCGAGACCTCAGCTGCACAACCACCCTCATGTCACAGGACAGCCTGCACAACCACAACGCAAGCATTATGTACAGCCTTGTCACCACAGACATACATCAAACAGGATGTTCAACACAAACAAATATAAAGATATTAATCTAAGTTCTTACTTGTACGTCAGTACAGCTGGAAATTGGCAGCTGTAGGTGGGGGACAGCTGCCTTATGATGCCCTGTGACCACCCTCCGACCTTCTTCTTACATCGACGGCTGGTACCTCATGGCCACTGAGTACATGGAGTGCCGTCGATGTCCAGGACCCTCCGGATGGTCCTGTACAGCCCAGCCTTTGTCATTGACCCAGTGCACAAAGGCTGGGGGCATGTCAGCTGCAGATGCCAAATCCGGTGTGGCGTCCAGAGGAACAGCCGGCATGTAAAGAAGGGGTCGGGGGATGCGGGAAGCTGGTTGTAGGTTGACCGGCCGGGATTGGGGGGGGTACCACCAGAGATTCAGCTCACTGACGAGCCGAGACCTCCCCCTGCTGTCCCTGGTAAACAGCACCCGACCGATCCCAGCGGGAGCGAAAGAGGGGCCTGTACATCTGAGGCTTAAAGAGAAATAAAATGTTACAGTAAGATTAAAGGATGAGATTGTTGTGTTTATATTGAGAGACGGACACACATTGAGTCAAGCTGCATATAAAAACTACAGGAGCACAGAAGGTGGTTTTGAAGAGAAAATGATGACGACGACAACAACAGATTAGAGATGTTGATCAGACATGTTGAGTGAGTGATGCAGGCAGCAGACAGGTGACTAGAGAAAGCAGGGTGAAGAAAATGTTACTCTGCAGGTGCTCCCATTAGTGATGTTTTGAAAGGTGATTGGCTGGCAGGTGGGTTAGTGATCTGAGATGTGCACCATGCAGACATCAGATAGTTTTTCATTCAACCCAACTTACCAGTTGTTTACTCTCCTCCTCTGTTTAAAGAAGCATTTTAAAGTAAAAAAAAAAGTGTCAACAAAGAATTCTAGTCTTTCTGTTATTATCAAATCGTGACCTGAATATAACTTTACTTATTACTTACACTTCTCCAAGTCAACTACCGCCTTGACCAGCTCTTCATCCGAAGGCTCCTCAGACCTGGAGGAGGACAGAGCTGGTCTGAAGGGGCTGAAGTGGGAGGCTGTAATCACACGATGACAGAACATAAACAGTGAACACAAGAATTTCAATAAAGTTGAACTAACTCTGTATATAGTTTAGGCTGGACTTGCCTGTAAATGCAGGCTTAGGGGCCACCATCTTCTTCACATGGGCCTGCATTTCCAAAGCAGACAGAGAACGCCGCCCAGAGACAAAGCCTGCAAGTGCTGAACCAAGAGGCCTATAATAAGAATAAATGACACACAGC